>OX453065.1:15763336-16963336 GCA_949699795.1 Spicauda simplicius
ATTGTGAAATCATCTTTTCGTATTTATGTTCTAATTTAACTAAGTTCTAACAGTAACGTAGATGGGGCTTCCTAGTATTTAAAGGTGTTAAAACACTCATGGTTTGACCTGGGAGGTACTACCGCCACACCTATTTCTAGTGTGAAGCATACCCTACAAATGTAACTGGAACTACAAATGGAACTGATTACCAAGATGTGGTTACCAGTTCACTTCTATATGAGGTAACTTTCTCCTAAGGATTAGCAACAAATATATGATTGACGTCAGATACAACCCCTCTTATAATGAAGTTGATTGCAATGTCCATGGGAGTCAATGACCACTTGCAATCAGGTGAACTGAATGCTTGTTTGCTGCTTCACTCTAATAAAAAAATAATAAAAAACAATGAATGTCATGAACACCAAAGCAGTCATTATTGCATCACCAACTTTGAAGAAGAGATTTTTTTGTAATTCAGGTAGAATTACAAATATCCTTTTATCATAGGCATAAATTTCTCCTACAAAAGTTTTCTGTTTCAATCGTTTAATGGGTTGCATACCATTTAAAATAGCATTCTTAACACATTAACTATTCAAAAAGGTAATCATACATGAAATGTCCAAATTTTACATTCTTTTATTTTATTTTGTTTTTATTTTGTTTTGAGGACTATTCCTTTAAAAAGCCAACATCTTTAGATGATAATATAAATGAAGTAGTCAGGGTTCCCAGGGTTTTTCCCCCAAATTTAGGGGATAAATAAATAGGACGGGGATTTTTAGGGGTGTAATATTTTTAGGGGTTTTTATAACTTCCAACATATACCTAGGTGTTTTTAAAATCTCCCCGCCAGGCTATACGATCATGTCTCACGACGAAAAAAAAAAGGTCATGCACTACACCCTAAGACTTTTTTTTTTCGTCGTCAGGTCAGGTTGCTACGAAGAATTCCAATTCATAATTCATTGTGGGGGATTTTAGTGGTAATGAAGGCTTTAAGGGAATACATTTTTGGGACTTGGTAACTCCAGGGTTACCAAGTCCCAAAAATGTATTCCCTTAGTAGTGATGTAGAGTCATGAGGGATTTTGTGTATAAAAGAAGAAACCCTGACAAAAAAATTGCGGCAATAAATAGTTTGTTTATTGGAGAAATTCACTACCTTATAATATATCTTGTGACTACAAAGTCTTACTAAATTGACATCTAAGTTATTTAGCATTTTAAATCGTAAAACGAAAGCAAAAGGAAAAACTTCTTCCACAGACTTGTGAATAAAATTACGATTCCCCTTTTTACCAATCACGAAAAACCCGTTATTGCCAAGTACTTTTGCCAAGAACATATAATTGTACTAATCAGAAGTTACCACTAACCTTATGCACAGGTGCAGCTCCCGGGCAAACTCAAAAATGTTTGAAAATATTGAACTGTTTCACATTAAAACTTAAATAACACGACTATAAACTTTTCGGTCAATTTAAGAACGACTTTCACAGAGAACACGATGTGAAAAATTTGTGCTTGTAAAATTTAACAAATCACTTAAGAAAACTATAAATTTTGCCACTAAATAAATTTTGTAACTGAACTTTTATGGTATTTAAACAAAGTAACAGGAAGCTATATTATAAAATTCTAATTCCTTAAACGAAACTTATGACATTTTTTTCCAGAAATCTATTTTTTACAGAATTGAAAGAACTCAAAGCTGTCAATGGAGAAAAGAGAAAACTTCAAGTTTAATTGCACAGATAGCAAATTTTCAGCATGATAAATTATTTGCGCAGATAAATAATTTTAATGTTTTTATATTTGTCGGAAATGAAACATTCAAATACGAACATCGAAGATAGATCAAACAAGCCGTATCGATCATTAGACGATTTGTCACTTTTGTTTCTTGTTTTCAAAGTCCTACAATTACTCACAGAGAATGTGTTAATTATTACTCACCTTATTTTTTAATCCTAAAAATACCTACATAATTCGAGTGGCAATTTATTCTCTTTGGAACCTTTTGAAAACTCAATACAATTAAAATTAAATGAAAGTCACAATAACATTTGAAATTGTCAAAAACATTAATATTAAAAGCATTAAAGCAATGGCTTTCTCAAGGTTCCTCTAGGAATGCCAAGTAAGGATAAAAATGTTATTTACTTAGATAAATAAAGTTTATCAGACCATTTATTTTATGTCATTAATTTAACACAGGTTTGTTTGTAGAATTATGATTCAAATTAATGCCTTTACTCCCTGACTAACCAGGTTAAACAGTTCTTCTTATTACATTAACCCTCTTAAATTAACATAAATAAGAATTGTTCTAAAATTGTAAGGCTTTAATTTAAATTAACATTAATAATATTTTTGTTTAGCAAGACTGTAGATCGAATTTTATTAGGCATAGTGCTATCACAACTTTTTAATATTCCTTATCTATGTCCAGTTTATATGACATTTAGTGCAAAGGGATTTTGGACTATTTGTGAGGTTTGATTTTCTCGATTTTTGCACGAGGTAGTTCTATAAACTAGATATAGAACCAAATTTCAATAGTCATACTAATTAATATCCATAATATGTTTATGGAATTGACCGATGAGTTGGAATTGGAACGACAAAGCGATAGCGGGATGGAATCATTGGCTGCAAGCAAAGATGATACTCCGGAACGTAGACCCGACGAACCATTTATTGTCCCCGAGGTATGTGTTTGAAAGCATTTTTATAACATAAATATGGTGTTAAAATGTGTTCAAAGTGCTCAAATGATTGATTATTTACAGATAGGACCGTCGCCGACCGACAGCTCTCCTGGTACATACGTTCTTAAAGAATATGACGACGTGAGTGCGATCTGCTTATGTATCTATTACATTATATAATTTATAGTTATCAGTTATGTGGATAGTGCCTAATGCGGTTCTAAAAGGAGCTTGTTTTATAGGAACCTGATGAGTCGCTTTCCGAGAGGTTATGGGGACTCACGGAGATGTTCCCAGAGTGTGTTCGCAATGGCACTTACACAGTCACTACTAAAACTTGGTGAGTTTATTTACATACAAAATTGTATACTAATTAACATTGTGAAATACTCTATGCCACCACACAGTTGCAATCATTTTATTCTATGTTATCTTGTGATTTTTGCTGTTAGCTATGTGATAGACAAATTCCTAATCAATGGTGTTGTTCATTTGTATATCTATGTGTACTTTACAATATACAGTGTTTCATTAGTAGGGTGAAACAAAGAATAGTCAGTATAGCACTAAATAAGACAATAATATAGCCATGGGATGTTTGAATTTGTTCTTGAAGAAATTAATGAAATTATTAACATTAAGGTAGAAAGTTAAGTCTGCTTTGACTACTGAAATGTCACAAGCCACCTGTAGGTTATATTAACAGTATGTATGATACCTCTAGGTATTGTTCAAAACAAATCTCACTTATCATCTTACAATGTTTCTCTCATATTAATATTTTCTGAACATTAGTAACCTGGCATTGCTTGAAAGATGTTTCACTCACAGATTTAGAAGTGTTATTATAGGGATATAGAAACATATTTTGTATACACATTATTACAAAATTTGAAATCTAATACTAGAGGAGCAGACCAAATACTTTCATCATTTTAAAATAAAAGAAAAGGTAGAATTGGATGGATTATCTACATAAACTGTGTTTGGATTGTAATTAGTGGATGAATAGTGTTACCATAGCTCCTAAACACATGTAGGCTTCCTTGCCTATATGCTTAGCAATAAGTTGGAATATAAATATAAGTATAAGTAGCAGTTTCATCACATTCATATTGTAGCCATTTATAATAAATACCATAAGATATACTTTACAGCATCAGCCTTGATTTATTTTTTCTTTTTATGACACAGGTCTGGTGTCAAGACCTTGTATGGGCTATCTCGATCGGTGATGTGGATAGTGGCCAGCTCATCGGTGATTCTCTTTGCACCTGTCATATTTGAGGTGGAGCGAGCGCAGGTTGAGGAAATGCAGAAGTCACAACAAAAGCAGGTAACTTTTAAAATTATTTGTTTGGCTTTATTGTATGTAGCTTTATAGAAATATTCAGGTTGTCATCATATTTGACACTAAAAAGAACAGAATGGTAGTCTCTATTATACCAACAAAAATGTTCCCTGGGATTGTAACTATTTTTGAAATAATGCTGAATATTGCATCATCACATTCCATCAGGTGATATTTCAAACAAAACAATTGAATATACCTTATTTATTTATGTAATTAATATTGAGGATTAAAGTTCAATTATACGTGGAACCTATTAGTATAACATAAAAATTAATAATGTCTAAGAGATTAGACCTTTAGATGTCAACCATACATCTGGTTAATGGTTTATATACTGTAACTGATTGCCAACCAGTATACTTAAAATTTTCACAATTGTAAGAATCGCAACAGAACTGCAGATAGTTATTATGTGTGATATGTTATGTATCCATGGATTAGGCTACCTTCCTAATAGCAATGATGTCCAGACCTGATCATGAATATTCATGAATTGTCTTCAGTTTCTTTGCGTTATCTTCATAAAACTTTATTGGAGCTTTTTTTTAATATATGTGCAAAAGATGTAGCTTTTGTACACATATTTAAAAAAAAACTACAATTGAATTACAACTTTACGTTTTTTTTTTAAGTCTGATAACATTTCATATTTGTTCCAGGTGTTACTGGGCACTAACACTGCGATGTCCGGCCCGATGCCCAACCTGCCGCCAATGCCGCGATAAATACCAAATCAGGACGATTCTATTTAGAATTCACATATACTATTGATTTAAGACATGTATTGGGGTTCTAGAAATGTTATCCTGAATGCTTTAATGTTAGTATAGTTAAATAAATAGGAACTGTCATAAATATGCCCTGGCATACTTTATTGAAATTATATCCTGTTCTATGGTCTGACTTTCTTTAATAAATCAAATATATCTATTGTATTTAAGACAGATTATCATGCATTTATTCATAAATTCAAAGTCATAAGTATGGCACATAGCATACATAATCTCTAAAAGTATTTTCTTTGTATTTAATTATTTACTCCTCAAATAAATATGTAAAGCAATTTCTCAGTCATTTTTCTAACATAATCTGTAATAGTCTTATGTTTCTTATCTGGGCTGATGTGAATTAGTTGTTTATGATTTTAAAAGAATCATTTTGTAGATATTGTTTTGTTAACACCTTATAGAAATAAAAAACACTGTTAAATGTGATAGTTTTATTATAAAGTAAGTGTACTGAATTTTAGATTTAAGAGTATGAGTACTCCACATTTTTATCGTACCGGAGCAGAATCTATAAAGTGGCGCCATATTTGTTAAGCGTTGAAAAACATACTGAAAATTTCATCGGAATTTAAGTCTGAAAAAAACGCCAGCACCCCAGCGTAAATTAATCATTTTGTTAGTACTTCGGTACGTACATCAATAAGATAATGTATACATGACTGTGTGTATTTGCAATGCAAATGTGAAATAGCGAATGGTGACGATAAATAAAAAAACGCGAAGTTGAAATTTACCTAAGCCATTGTGTTATCAGTCTAAAATCGAATATCGATTATTAATCGATTAATCTCGGGTTACTTGTCACATTTTATTTAATCGTTAGATTAATTAGTTCGCGACGTAGAATAGAATACTACTAAAAAAAATACAATGAATCTTAGCTCTGCTAGTAATCCTAACTTCCTTTCTGTAGAAAGGAAGTTAGGATTACTAGTAGTACTAGTATTGATATTAAGATTTTTTTCCGAACAATATAATCGATCAGATCGTAACAATCGATTGTTATTAATTTTTCAAGGTAAGATGAGGTTCATTATTAATCAGCCTTTGTGTTAATAGTTATTGGATGGATAAATATATTCAAATGGAATAAATTTATTTATTCCATTTCAATAGTTCAACGGGGGAGGTATCATCGCCACACCTATATGTAGTGTTAAGCATTTCTTGCATTTTAAAAGCAGGATGTGGTTGCCGGCACATATGAGGCGACCATCCTAGAATTCTACGACCGCGACGTCTGATAGAATCCATGTTCTATATGACTTGACTTTGTAAGTCGTCCTATGCCGTGGCGTGGCGTCTCCGCATAGCGTAAGCCTGCGTGCCTCGAGGATTTCTTCTTCTTTAACTAGGCAATTCCCTCTGTGGATACACTGTCCACCGATACTATGTGCTGCCGTTAGGCAGTGTTGCAGCCTTCGGCCTTCTGGGACCGCTATTCTTTATGAAGTTGGTTACAGATGTCCATGACAGCAGTGACCACTTACCATCAAGCAGGGTTACCAAGTTTTAAAAAAGTTTTCCCCTAAAGCCTTCTTAAACTCCCCACAAAAAAAGGTGTTCGGGTGTAGTGCATGACCTTTTTTTTCGTCGTGAGGCATGATTGTATAGCCTAACGGGAGATTTTCCTTTAAAAAAAACCTATATGTTGAAGTTATAAAAAGCCCCTAGAAGTACCCATAAAAAATCCCCATCCTACTTATATATCCCCTAAATTTGGGGGAAAAACCCCTTAGTTGGGAACCCTGCCATCAAGTGGACTGTATGCTTGTTTGCTACTTCAATCAAATTTTAAAAATAATCTTTTTGTTCATTCTATATGTTTGATATTTCAAATCAAAACTTAAAGTATAATTTAAAGATACTGTTGGGAAATTAAAAGTAATATCTCAGATTATTGCTCGAAACTCATGACTTTTGTACTTCGTTTAATATTCTGTACCTCTGTAGGCTGTGTGATTATGAAACTGTTGGCTTTTAGCGATTAGGACTAAAGAGAAAGACACCAAATGTCACAAATGTCATAATATTCTTTCTTGCGAAGTTAGTGTACAGTTGATGTAATGGTTTTTCTTCCATAAATTGTTTAGAAATGGCAAATACAGGATTGTTGCCGTTTGTACGCGGCGTAGATTTTACTTGTAATGATTTCAGTGTAAGTGAAAACATAATAAATTTCCCAGTGGAACGAGTGACATCGCTAACCTCTTTGGCCTAATTGAACATTTATATTTCAGGATGACAAATTTCCCGATGCTATCCGGCACATGACGGGCCTTCAATGGCTCCGACTGGATAAGACGAACTTGTCGGACATCCCCGAAGAGTTAGGCAAGCTTATGAAATTGGTAATTACGTTATAATGTAAACTGCGATTTCAAAAACATTGTCTTTGTTACTGTGCGTAACTGTCATACTATTCAACAGGAGAACTTGTCGTTAAAAAGGAATAACTTGGAGAAGTTATTTGGGGAGCTGACTGAGTTGAAATGCTTGCGTTCGTTAAACGTGCGACACAACAAAGTGAAGAGCTCTGGGATCCCAGCTGAGCTGTTTCGGCTGGAAGAGCTCACCACTCTTGACCTGTCCCACAATAGACTGAAAGAAGTTCCTGAAGGCCTGGAAAAAGCTAAATCATTGCTGGTTTTGAACCTTAGTCACAATAAGTATGTTTATTTAAATAGTAATTATAAGACTAAAGTGAGTGAAAGATCTTAATTTGCTAGGTACAAGATTTGTTAATCGATGCGACTTCTTTCGCGCAGACTATAATGTAATCTATCCAACCTTTGTACATTTGAGCACTACTTCTGGATTTTTTTTTATTAAATTATCAATAGGTATTACAGTGTATGCAATGAAAAAAATTTTTGAGCAAAATTTTCGACTCTTTGAATCACATTAATCAAGTTATAGCAAAAACGCCTAATATATTCTAGTAATAAAAATAGCCTATGTTTCTCAGGGATAATGTAGCATTCTAATGGTGAAAGAATTTTTAAAATCGGTTCAGTAGTTTTTAAGTTAATTCATGACAAACATACAAAAATATATTTTCTTTATGATATTAGTATAGATAACTCAATGAAACTGGAAGTAATTATAAGCCTATTAAAAATTAATTAACATGTTACACTGCATTTATATTTTCAAACATGTAAAATTACATACTCAACATTTTATCTTAATTATTGTATTATACAACACTTTCACATTTAATGTTTTTATTTGCTAAAAAGTTAAAACGTGTCTACTTAATTATACCTTGGAGTAAAATTAATTGAAATGAAATTTGTATATTTGGTATAGGCCTATAGGCACATACAACATCTGTCACATTTTTTTTGTAACACTACCACTAGAAAAGAACACAAACCTTAACTAAGCAGCACTGAGAATACCCGTAAGAAATCCAAAATATTAGAATGAGTATATAAATTATTACTAATTTCAGAATTGAGAGTATCCCCCCAACCCTGTTTGTGCAGCTGACGGATCTATTGTTTCTGGACTTATCAAACAACCTGCTGGAGACGCTGCCACCTCAGACTAGGAGACTGGCGAACCTGCAGACTCTTATACTTAATGACAATCCACTAGGACTGTTTCAACTGAGGTAAATTTATATTTTTTTATGACATAAAGTGATATCATTTATATGTCATTGGTATTGATTCACAATTGAATGAAAAATGTGTGCGTGTACTAGCATACACTTGTAAGAAGTGAAACTTCTTTATGATGTTATTTTTCAAAAAATAATTTACTATATGCAACTTTACTGAAATTGGTTAAATAAAGTTAAATTAGATAAAGTTTCATAAAAGGCTTTTATTAAACTTTATCTAATAATCTAATCTATAATAATCTATCTAATATCACGCGTGGTAGGGATAAGAAAAAGATGGCGCGTAACAGAAAAAGATGGCGCGTAACGAAAAATAAAAAAAGATGGCGCATAACAGAAAAAGATGGCGCGTAACGAAAAAATGTTACACTACATTTTTTTCCAACCCCGATAAAGAAGTTTCACTTCAACAACCCCGATAAAGAAGTTTCACTTCAATAAATTGGGGAGTAACAGTTAGAATAATATATAATTAAAATAACAATCATATGTATAAAAAAGTTATATACCATGTTGTAATAGAATTAAACACTAAATTTGTCCTTAAGATGAGTTTCCAAAATGTTGGAAACATTGCTATAAGCTAGTCTTAACTTGACTGTTATTTTGTGCCAGATTTGTGCTAGTAATTAGTGGACTATATACAATTCTTTTGATAATTAAGTAATTAGGTATTGCACAATTTTACTCACATTAAGCCCATAAACATGGCTTGAATGTTTATCATTGTTTTGTGACAAACAATTTTTAATTCACTCTTGTAATTATTCATGTCCTTGTTTTGCTTTATATTTAGATGTTTATTAAATTAAGTAGACAACAGTTTAAACTCTGCATCTCGATCGGGGCGAAGTTTGACTACCAGGCACTCAACATTTATTTTTCTAAAATGATTTGCATATTAGAAATTAATAATATTGGAGATTAATATTGCTGCTTTATGGTATAAGAAAACATCGCAAGGAAAATTACATACCTAAAAGTTCTTTAAAAAAATTCTCATTGTGTGTTAAGTCAATCAATTCTCACTTGGTCATTTTGATTGAATATGACCTAAAATTCTCTCTTTCTGTGAGAAAATCCATGTTCAGGAGTGGGATAGTAATACGCCGACGACGTAAATTTGAAAATCATGTAATTTTTTTGATTTTTTGATAAAACTTTACAATTCTAATGGTTACATTCTATAAGATTTATCTGCATTTATGTGTAACTATTTGTAGTTTGCACCTAGTTGTTTAAACATCTACCTGCTGGATTCATTATTTTAAAATTTTTGGTAGCTATATTTCAGTGTATAGAACTATAAAATCTGATAATAAATCAATATGCTCACTTATTTTCAGAAAAATATATTTTGTTTATTGCCATTAAAAAATTTATAAACCTTTCTCAGCGCAACATATCCATAGCTGATTACCACCTTTTCACTCTTGAAATGACTTGATTTAGTAAAGGGATGTCCCCTGGACTATTTTGCTGTATTTCGCCTCCGCTCTTTTCCCTTAGTGCGATGTAGTAAAATTTGCCACAACTTCTTCTCTCTAATCTGCCATAGCATAAATTAAGAGATAAAAATGATTTCCTAAATTTGAACCAGTTGACTCGTAGAATTTTACGCCATTTCTTGCAGATGAAAAATGTTATTATAAGCTAAGATCTCTTCCCTCCCACATGAGAGTGAATGAGATTCCACTTGACTCTAAATGCATTACATAATTAATGGATGTCTCCCAAGATTCCAACCTACCTGTTGCTTAAATAAACCCTTTCCATTTTATAAACTGGTTTTGCTATTGTTACATAGAATTTGATACTTATGTTTCATTGTCTCCTTTGTTATCATCTGATACTCAAAGTAAATTTATAACCTTGAACAGAATGATTCATGTTTCATTTATAGTACAGATTTTTAGTGACTCATAGTCCACATAAAATTATCTGTATAAAATGTATGCTCCATACCAAAGTAATTCCAAAAATGTTCTAGGTAGAGCCCAATGAATTTATTGATCTTGAATTTGGATATTTATGCTGATGCTACCTGCATCCTGCAGTTTCACAAATAATTAAATATGAGATACATAATATAAATTGTAATAACTTTATTAAAATTTTGGCAAAATAAAGAATGAATGATCATCAGACAATCAACAACCATCAACAACCACAAGGATCAAACTATAAATATATTCTCAATAGTATAATATAAATTCAGTACTATTTTTAGTTTGATGGAACATCAAACACAACGACAAACAGACAGACAAAAATGTTAATATTGATAAACATTTCTATGATTCCTTATTCTCTATCCTGAAAAATATTTTACTGCAAACATATGTTATGGACCAACATGAAACTTTAATTTTTATTTCATGTTTGGAATATTCAGGCTTTTTACATACTTGTGTAACTCGATAAGCAGCTGTTGTATTGAATAGCTTTTTTTATACTTTTTGCATATTTACATCTTGTTACATAAAGAACAGTTTTGATTTCGAATCATATCTTTCCCAGGCAGTTACCATCACTGCAGAGTTTGGAGACGTTGCACATGCGCAACACGCAACGCACACTGGCTAACTTGCCAACATCTCTTGACACACTCTGCAATCTGTCTGATGTGGACCTCTCGAAAAATGCATTGACCAAGGTGCCAGATGCACTGTACTCCCTGCTGAACTTGAAGAGGCTGAATCTGAGTGATAATGAAATAACTGAAGTGTCTTCAGGTAAGTGGAACGGTATTTAAAAATGCACATTCACAGTACATTCAATTTACAGTTGCGTTGCTATTCTCGAGGATTAAGATGTAAGCCTCATATGATTGTGACTGGGCAATTACACCTTTCCACTATGCATTAACTGCTTCACTCTAGAAATAGCGGTAGTACTTGTTGGACAAAATGTGTTCTAACCACCTAAATATGTGTATAAAATATCTAAGCCTCTTTCATATTTATGCGAATACTGACCTTGCGTGATGTGTAATAGATGTCTAAACAAAACGAACTCAAAAGCTAAGTAAAAGAAATTAACATTCCGTTCTTTTTAGCCCTTTTAATCATAGCATTTTAAATCCTAAAGTTACGCTTTTAAAAAAATTGATCTGTTCATTTTTTTAAATTCCTGTTACATTGTTTGTTTTAATAGGCATTAGGCATATGCTTATTATAACATTAATATATGAAATATTTGTTTATCATCGTGTCACTAAGCAATTAGTTCTAGAGGCGATAGTCTAAGTACGATACTATAAGCATTGAACAACATAGCAATCAGTGAGTCACGCATCTGTAACTAATAGCCATATTTGCATTGCTACATGCTTGTCAGGTGTTTACATTTGTTTTCTCTCAATCAGTGTGTTTTCACTTGCGATAGTATGTTAATTGATGCTCGATTGAATTGAATGACTTTAATTTCGTACTTATATCTTGTTTAAAAAGCGTAGTCATGGAATGAAATATAAATTTTCTCGAAATTAAAATACAGAACTAATGTTATTTCGCCTGTACTTTTTATTATTTCGCCTATACTTTTCATTATATTCGAGATTCAATCAATTCACTATTGTGAAAATAATGGATCCATCCATCAGCCTTTTGGGATCCATTTCTGGACATAGGCTTCCCCTAAATGGCGCCACTCCAACCGGTCCTGTGCCCTCTGAATCCAACGGTTTCCCGCTGTCTTCTTTAAGTCATTGATCAATCTGGTGGGGGGGGGGGGCGACCTGTGCTTCTTTTGCCTAAACGTGGAGGCCACTCGAAGACGTTTCTTCCCCAACGGTTATCGGTCCTACCAGCGATGTAGCCGGCCCATTGCCACTTCAGCTTACTAATAACCTATTTTCAACGTAAAGCATTTTATATGAGGCGACCATCTTAGTCCTCGGAAGTAGCAACGCATCTGTGATTGACTTCAGATAGAACCCATGTTCTATTTGAAGTTGTTCACCGATGTCCATGGGCGGTAGATACCACTTACCATCAGGTGGACTGCATGCTCGTTTGCCACTTCAATCAGATAAAAAAAATCCCGGCACTACAGCAAAAAATTGCAGCGCCTTCCGCAGTTTCCACTCTATATATAGTCTTTATAAGGCAGATCGCTAGAAAGTTCTAACAATTTATAGACTTCTAAATAAATAATAATGGGATCAATGGGAATTAATTTTATTTGTAACAGCTATGGACGTCTGGCAAAAACTAGAGAGTTTGAACCTCTCGCGAAACAAGTTGACGGCGTTGCCAGCTTCACTCTGTAAGCTACAGAACCTGAGGCGGCTTCATGTGGACGATAACCAACTGGACTTCGAGGGTATACCTTCGGGCATTGGCAAACTGGGGAATATGGAAGTGTTCTCGGCCGCGAACAACCTTCTGGAAATGATACCTGAGGGATTGTGCAGGTTTGTGTATTCATATTTTGGTAGATAAATTAGTATAGTCTTGGAACAGATGAAGTCTGATGTCGAAAGATTATAGAGAATTTAATATAATTAAATGAAGTCCAATGTGGCGAAGCGATCGCCGTATCGGTCTGATACTAATGAAAATAATTGGATTCAATCAATTTCGAGTAGGCATCTTAATGATAAATTTAAATTTTTGAACCTGGATGTTTCTGTCATGTGTTTGTGCATACCACCCATGACAAGGGAGAATACCTTGGAGTGCTAATAATTTTATTATCATATTTGAAGTTCATTTTTGGATGTTCGTTCAAATTAAGACATCTCCTGTGCTTTAAGTAAATGAAATGCTTATTAGGATTCTCTTCAAGGGAATCACATTTTACCATACCATTTATTTCCGAAGGAATCCCTTTTCTCGGTTAGCAGTTACATTAAGTACCATACATTGTCTAAAAATATCTAAAACACGTTGAAACATAATCAGATCGACAGTTTCGTGTTTCACTAAAGTAGTTTTAGTTAAAATCAGTTCAGTACAGGCAGTTTTGACCCTGAATGTTGGACATGTTCAAATTACATAGACAGTAGTCACACTCCAATGGGCTTTGAAGTCTTGGAACTAAACCAGTAGCAACGATATTTGCGTGACCGTTTAACGTTGTTAACGCTTGAACGATAAAATATGAATATTAAATGAAAACGTGTTGACAAAAAATATACGTACGATTTTGAAAGTGTTTAAATTTGGAGTCTCGGTGGCTTTTAGTCTAATGATTGGAAGGAAATTTCCTGTAAACCATCGGTGGTGATCCATGGCGCAAGTATATTTCCGTACTTATAAAGAATCCTTTCGGGAAAAGATTTTTCTGCTTTACGGTCAACTGGCGAATCAGTAAATTTTTGGAAGTAGTCTGTACAGTTGGGTCAACTAAGATTTGAAAAACATATTTGTTTTAAATACTAGCCTAAATGTGAAATGAAGAAATTTAACATTAACGCGTAGAATGTTAAATAAAAATGACACAATTATACAAACTAGTCGCCCGTCGCAACGGTCGAAATGAGACCGTAATTTAAATTAAAAAACTTAACTTCGTATTGTTCGAAGGAGCACCAATATTTCTCTAATTTAAATAAAGTATAATAATTTTCGAGGTATTTTGAACGCACCCGTTAATGGTAAAAAGAGGTTTATTATTTAAAAAGAGCTGCATTTAAAAGCAATAGCGGGTATTTTGACAAAGACAACTGACATTTTTGACGTTATGTGTTTTCATAGTAAGACATTGAATGTTCTATTCGTTTATTATATGTATGTGTTTGTGTCAAATGCAAGGTAGTATGTCTAATGTGTTTTTAGTTGTTTTTAGGTATGTTTTATGCATTATTTCAAAAAATATTATCATTGCGCAATGCCTTTTTACATCAACTATAACCGTGCGTAATTTCATACTCTTCTGCCTACGGCAAGCATCTTAAAACCGAATCACAAATTTTTGCTTCACGTATTAATATATAGATGTCATGAGACAGCGTGAGCGTAAAAAATATTTGGTAACAATGAAAAGAGAGAGTTGAAAAAGAAGTATATACTATGAAGGACTAGTCCTATCTGAGGTCAGTTATACAATAGTTGTTACCCTCGAGGGCTGAGCTAGAAAGCCTGGACGTTTCATGAGCGTACCTCGGTTACAGGTGCGGTTCCCTCAAGAAGCTGAACCTGAGCAGCAACCGTCTGATCACGCTGCCGGACGCGGTGCACCTGCTGGGCGAGCTGGAGAGCCTGCAGCTGCACGGCAACGCGGCGCTGGTGATGCCGCCGCGGCCGGCGGAGCGCGCGCGGGGCGCGGGCCTGCAGTACTACAACATTGACTTCTCGCTGCAGGCGCAGTTGCAGCGCGCTGGAGCCGCTACGCCTGAGCTCGCAGCGCCCAACGGTGAGCTCTATATATAAGGTAGCTGAAGCTGAACCTGCGCAGCAACCGGCTGATTTCATTGCTGGACGCGGTGCACCTGCTGGACCAGCTGGACATTATAAAGAGCAGCATCCAACGTCGCAATCCAAGGCTGTAGACCATGGTGCATTCGTCCCTGTAGCTCCGGGATCAGAATAGGGCTACGGCATCCCCTGCCCGTCGTAAGAGGCGACTAAAAGGGGCTTCCGGGATTGCAGACGGCTAGAGTGGGAGCTTGAACCGTTCGGGCAGGCAATCCCGGGAAGGATGGCGGTATGTTTGGTCGCATACCGTCGTAAAGACTAGACGGAGCGGTGGGCCCAGCCGCCCATCTGGGAGGAGACCGATGGGGCAACGCGCTCGGAGAATTCCGGTTGAAGTCGTTTCGAGATCCCGGAGTCCTCCTTTTTAGCGACGAGGACGGCCACCGGGGTGGTTTTAGTGCTTTAAAAATCCCACATAACCCTGCGTCGCTCCCACGGCATCGGGTACCTTTTGAAGGTTTCCCCCTCGAAAACAAAAAAAAAGACCATGGTGCATTAGTTTTTTGAGTTTAGCTTGCTTGTTAACTGCCTCGTTAGATCGAAAAGGTGGAAATAGAGCCATGAAATGTTGTATATATTGAAAGAAATAATTTCGTAATAAGTAGTAGAGTACTAGAGAAAACTCTCTCATTCCGAGAGAAGACCCGTGCCCAGCAGTGGGACAATAATGAGTTGACGACGACTAGAGTGGTTTGATTGAGACTTCCTTTTTATGATATTTTTTTGTGTAATAATTTACAAAATTGATTTGAGCACATAAACAAAACCTTGTTTAATTTTTCTTTTATTTTTTATTATAACACAAAAACTCCACAGACTGATCGTCCGTGCCTTTTGTCACAATAGTTCTTCTTTTTTTTAACAATATTCTTTATTTCTTAGCTCCACGTTAGGCCATCGCTGTCACCATCACACTGTCGTGTGCGGTGGTGACAACGTTGGTAATTAAAGAAATCTTGCAATAATTACGCTTAATATATATATAGGACCATTTATCCTTTTTATTTACGTGGTATGTATAATTCGGTGCATTGTACATAGATGTATAAGTGTTGTAATTTTGTTTTTTTTTCTTTTTTACGTATAATGCTAAGCTATTGTATATAATTCTAAGGACTCTACATTCTAATTACATTGTTATTTAAAATGTTGTTTAAAATATTGTATTAGTATTTTTTATTATATTAATGAACTTAGAGAATTATATTTGAATTTAATTAATATTTCCATTTTATCGTCCGTATATTAATGTATAAATTTTAAAAATGCGTATAAATTTAATTATTTCTACATTAAAATTATACTTAGCTTATAGTTTAAAACGTATACAAAAGTAATTCATTATGTGATTGTCCATGTCATCAGCGGCCGGTGCACGCTCGGACCCGGTGGCGCGCAAGCTCCGGCTGCGGCGCGGGCGCGCGGAGCCCGAGCAGCACTCGGCGGTGATCCTGCGCGGCATGCAGGAGCAGGCCAACACGCAGCACGCGCAGCCCGACCAGCCGCGCCCGGACCCGCCGCACAGCGAACTCAAGTACGCATGTGCACCCTGACAGGCTAACATGACACACACTGAAACTGTACTCACACAAACAAACAAAGGCACACGCGGTTATACGTTACACACAGAAACCAGTGAGCTCAAGTATGGACATGCACGCTGACATTATTCGCGGTTATACGTTACGCACACAAACCAGCGGGCTTAAGTACGGACACACGCACGCGCGCTAACATGACATGCGTTACGTCACGCAAACTCAACATGTACGATAATCGGACAAGACACTTAAAAATACGACATGAACAGGATACGTACAAAGTTTCCATGTGACATATGACATGATATGACGCATTATTACATACCTGCTCTACTTCTAAAGTTCATTCGCAAGCTAACAATCTAAGTCTCCGGATTATTTAAAAAATCGAATACATGAATATGAGTATACGTTTATCAACAAAGAAGCGAAATTCCACGCTTATTGTTATGTTTATTATGATCGTATATTTACAAAACATACTTAGCTGACTATAACCATTTATTCACAGTAATCTGACTGATTGTTAAAATACTACACATCTGAAGACCATTCGACTTGTTTACAATTAAAAAAACACTTCAAGCTCGGATTTGCTGAATTTAATTTGAATAATAATCAGTAATAATCAGTACTCTTGTACTAAATTTTCTGTTAATTTATGTGTTCAATAATTTGATTATTTTGTCAATAAATGTGACTTAGTTGCAACTAGACGTGATCTAGTTGTAATCCACAAACCTGTATAATAGTATTTAGAGTTACAACAATTTATTAAATGTGTAATTGTTACTTTTAGGCCAAAACGTTGGGACGAGAGCTTGGAGAAACCACCACTTGACTATTCGGAGTTCTTCGACGAAGACACGGGACAAACGCCAGGGTTACAAGTTTGGGAGATAGAGAACTTCATACCGGCGCCCGTCGATGAGGTAAGTGGCATGCATAATAACTCTACCTAAATAGACTAAATTAGTATGAACTACACTTTAAGGTATGGATTATACATATATACAGTCAAATGAAATAAATTCGTATGTTTAATGTTATTTCAAACATACATACACAAAATAAATAAATAAAGTCTGAACCAGATAGAAATATCTTTTACTATTTATTCTAAGTCCGTCAAACTACTGTTTTTGGAAATAAATGTAATCATGCTTAAATAAATTACAAGAATGTCTTTAGTATGAAAAATCAACACTCACACTCACAGTAATATCTGAAGAAGTGTATTAGTCAGGATATTTCACTTCGGCTTTTTCTTATGAGGCTGATATTCGCCTCATAATAACTACTCCAGTCAAATACTAATGCGTTACTACACATCAGTATTGGTAAAATGGCTGACACAAACCTGTGGGCGGCAGTGACAATTTATCATCACGTGATGCATGCACGTTTGCTACTTAAATTAAAAAAATAACTATTAATGTATTATTTTAACAGTGTGCACATGGAAAGTTCTTCGAGGGCGATTGCTACATTATTTTGAAAACATCGATCGAGGAACAAGGCCAACTCTCTTGGGATATACACTTTTGGATCGGCTCTAAAGCAAGTGTAAGTATACTTTAAAGTTTATTACATTATTAATATTTTTTGTTACTGAATTGCTTCGTAATAAACATAAAATGACACGCTGAGATCATGTGCATATATGAGAGAGAGGCTTAGGGGGTAAGATCCTCTTCCCTTAGCATAAGCGAAAAAAAAACCTTGATCTGAGGGACCTTTATGTCAACAAATTTCGAAGTCTTTTTTTGAACCCATACTCTGTTATTTTTTACATAATCGTAAACGAAAATATAGTGATGAAATATATGCAAGATAGCTTGGTGTAGTACTAAGTAGTTCACGACTAAGAATGTTTAACAGTTTTTTAATAGTCTAAGTTATATTATAAGGACGGAAGTATGTCAGAATGTATGTTTTTGTTATTCTTGAAAAAAAAATACTAGTTTCACAGCATAATTCTGGTAGCTAATATGGAATGATAAATATAGAAATTAAATTAAGAGGTAATTTCGCAATAACAAGTTATCTAGGGCACACGCGGACTAACGGTGCAGATTGGTACGCGGCGTCAGCGATCGTCTATGAGGCTAGGGCTGTAACAGAGTCTTTAAAGAATGCATTTGTTGATAACGACGTGGTTTGCTTCAGTTGGACAAGGGCGCGTGCGCGGCGATGCACGCGGTGAACCTGCGCAACCTGCTGGGCGCGCGCCGCACGCAGCGCCACGAGCAGGGCGACGAGTCCGCGGACTTCCGCGCGCTCTTCCCCGACCCCGTCTACATCGCCGGCACGCACACGGCCTCCGGCTTCTTCACTGTCGATGATCCGGTATGTATGCGTGTGCGCACGTTGTGTACGTACGCGAATGCGTATGCATGCGCACACGGAATGTGCGACTCGTCGATACCATGCGTAGACACACTTAAGACACATCATTTTATATAACTGCCTTATAGATCTTTAATATTAAGAAAACTATATTTAGTATAAGATATGTCATGGTGACGTACATGTTCATATGAACGAACGCGTACATCTCATGTCCTTCTCCTTTTGCTTTTGTATGATTACCTACTTACCTACCTGCACACGCATTATTGTTTATCCTATTAATGGTTTCATTCGCACACGGCTCCCAAGACAGTGCAGCGCATTTGTTCATATACTCGGATGGAACGCGCGTTTGGTTAACTCGCGCGACAAGACAAAACCCCCAATATTACCATAACTTTTGTCGTACGCAGCACTACATCACACGGCTGTACCGCGTGCACGGCGCGGGCAGCAGCGTGCACCTGCAGCCGGTGGCGGTGCGCGCCGCCGAGCTGGACCCGCGCTACGTGTTCGTGCTGGACGCCGGCCTCTGCATCTACCTGTGGTGAGTGTCGCGGCGTACCGCGTGCACGGCGCGGGCAGCAGCGTGCACCTGCAGCCGGTGGCGGTGCGCGCCGCCGAGCTGGACCCGCGCTACGTGTTCGTGCTGGACGCCGGCCTCTGCATCTACCTGTGGTGAGTGTCGCGGCGTACCGCGTGCACGGCGCGGGCAGCAGCGTGCACCTGCAGCCGGTGGCGGTGCGCGCCGCCGAGCTGGACCCGCGCTACGTGTTCGTGCTGGACGCCGGCCTCTGCATCTACCTGTGGTGAGTGTCGCGGCGTACCGCGTGCACGGCGCGGGCAGCAGCGTGCACCTGCAGCCGGTGGCGGTGCGCGCCGCCGAGCTGGACCCGCGCTACGTGTTCGTGCTGGACGCCGGCCTCTGCATCTACCTGTGGTGAGTGTCGCGGCGTACCGCGTGCACGGCGCGGGCAGCAGCGTGCACCTGCAGCCGGTGGCGGTGCGCGCCGCCGAGCTGGACCCGCGCTACGTGTTCGTGCTGGACGCCGGCCTCTGCATCTACCTGTGGTGAGTGTCGCGGCGTACCGCGTGCACGGCGCGGGCAGCAGCGTGCATCCCCGGATCTTATTGTAATATGATGTACAAATGTAAAACAGCCCCACTGTCCAGCGGGTGGTTCGGTACTTGTAACCGATAAGCAACGGTTATCGTCCCGGTGGTCGAAGGTCACTAGACTAGGGAGCTACCGCGGGACGGGCCGACAGGATGCAGCACACACCTGAAGTCGGTAGAGTATGACGTACTTCGGTAAGTATATATATCGTATAAGCTCCAATTCCACCAACATATCCTAATGGGATATGATGATCTGATAGAGCATCATATCCGCCAGACTTAATAAGTAATATCCTAAATTTTGTTGAATTCATGTATAATTTAAGTACTTTTGAGTAATTGTTTTTGATTTAAATTTAAATAAAACTTAATTATTATAGCTTGAAATGTCACGTCTCACCTAACCCACACAGTTCTACTATATCCACAACTTATTTTATTATATCATACGCAGGAATGGTAAAAAGGCGAAGAACACATTGAAATCCAAGGCTCGGCTGTTTGCGGAGAAGATTAACAAGGAGGAGAGGAAGAATAAGGCGGAACTGATTGCTGAGCCACCCGGCAAGGAGCCAAAGAGCTTCTGGGAGACGTTAAACTATGACGGAGAATTACCTTATGTACCTCAGGTAGGATTTATTTAATCATTGATAAAATTGTACCAAGCATCTTCTATATTGGACGTGCAACTTTTGGTATGGTGAAATATGAAATTAAATTAATTGTTCATATAAATTATGTTAATTTTGTATGGCATCTCTCATCTTAACAAACTACAAACGCTTTCTATATTCTATACATGGACACACACAAGACGAATACACAAACACCTAGACCCAAAACATAAGTATAAACTCATTATTCAGATGTCTGTCTGGCTGGAAATCGAACCCGGAACCCACTACGCGTCAGACCGGGACTGTGTTACCGCTTCGTCACGCAAGTCGCACTCATGGTATTATTATCTCCGTGTAGGAGCACGTGCCCGAAGACTTCGCGTGGTCCCCGCCGCGCCTGTACCGCGTGGAGCTCGGCATGGGCTACCTGGAGCTGCCGCAGCCGGAGGGCGCGCCGCTGGCCCGCGCGCTGCTCGCCACGCGCAACGTGTACATCCTGGACGCGCACCTGGACGTGTTCGTTTGGTCAGTGGGCTCTCTGCCTTGTTCAGCGGCACGTGCCGAGCACTTCGCGTGGTCCCGCCGCGTTGTAGGGATCACATTGTTACTAAGACACCGCTGACCGTCTGTCAGTCACCGAATTAAATGTTATGTACCGTGATAGCTAGATTTTTTTTAGTTATTATACTGTTGCCGCTATAAGGACAAATGCTGAAAATAATAGAACATCTCTCCAAGGTGGGCTCCCATACAACAAAAGTGATTTTGTAATTTTTTAAAGACAGTTACGGAACCATTCGTGCGTGAGTCCGATTCGCACTTCGCTAAATTGTTATATCTATTGAAGAAACAAACAAGCATGCAGCCCAGCTGATAATCTTACAGGTCTTACAGATAGTAGAGACCATATGTTTGAGAATCTCGAACCATATGCGCTCTACGCCCTTGAAACATCATTCAATTAGTGCTTACACTTCGAATTTAAATACCAGAAAATTTTCACACGTTTCTGCCCAGTAACAGCACTTCTAAGGGTTTCTTTTTTCTGAAAATTTTGGTAAAGGAGACACATCCAAGGCGTTCCAGTTAAGTCCACTTAGATAGCGACGTATCCGTGGCCACCTCTGTGACTAACCGTAGGTGACACTCACATCTTATCTGCAAATGATTATGGATGCTGTACATGGATGGCAGAGGTCACTTAGCATCAGATGGCATACTTGCGTGCTACTTCCATTTTATAAAACAATGTCAACAAATATTTCAGAACATAAAATTGTATTTTAATTCGACAAACGGACATAATAAGTATAGAAAATGAAAACGTAATTTCCGCCAGGTTCGGCAAGAAGTCATCAAGGTTGGTACGTGCGGCGGCGGTGAAACTGGCTCAGGAGCTATTCAACATGGTGGCGCGGCCGCCGCACGCGCTCGTCACCCGCCTGCAGGAAGGCACCGAGACGCAGGCAAGGGACTATTAACTTTTATTTTTTCTCAGGGGTTTTACCCCTTTACACCGAGACAGGCAAGGAACAAGTGACTCTTTTTTTGTTCTTAAGACGGAATCCTTCAAAAGGCTTCGTGGATGCGACGCTGGGTTATGTTGGAATATTGCGGGTCTAAAATTCCTCCGGGGGCCACAGACCCCCTTATAATCACCCCATATGACGGGCATATGTCCGAGGTTCAAACCCAGCCACGCACCACTGATTTATGTACGCATTAGAAATTAATTATCACTGCTTTTCGGTGAAGGAAAACATTGTCGGAGTGAAGTCCATCAATTCGCACTTGGCCAGCGCGGTGGACTATGGCCTAAAACTCTCTCATTCTGAGAGAAGACCCGTGCCCAGCAGTGGGACAATAATATACACGGGGGTACGTGTATAAATGATTATATGGAATCCATTTTTACTTGTCCAGGTATTCAAAACCTACTTCCTGGGCTGGGAGGAAGTGATAGCTGTGGACTTTACGCGCACGGCGGAGTCAGTGGCCAGGACCGGCGCTGACCTCGCCTCTTGGGCCAAACAGCAGGAAACCAAGTATGACTTTCCATTTAACAACTATATGACTTCCTTTTTAAATATACCACTTACAATTTACATTATATTACTTTGTTAATCTTTTTTATTTTTTTAAGCTATCGTATTTATACTGTGGCTATTGTGATTTCCCTCCAAATTCTGAATTTTAAACCAAATTTAAATTAAAATATTTAATGTATCATATGTGATATTTATATCTCTAAAATATTGATTTAATTGCATCAAATAAACAAGCTAACTTCAAAAATAGTATCATACCAAACTTAATATAATACAATAGTACTATTTTTTACAATTTCAATATATAAGGTGGTAGAACCAGTGTAGTTTGACCGGGGAAGTACCACCGCCACACCTATTTCTAGCGTGAAGCATTTCTTGCGTTTCGATAGAAGGGTGTGGTTGCCGGCACACTTTCACATGAGGCGACCATCATAGTCCTCGGGAGTAGCAAGGCATCTGTGATTGACTTCAGATGGAACCCATGTTCTGTATGAAGTTGATTACAGATGTCCATGGGCGGCAGTGACCACTTACCATCAGGTGGACTGCATGCTCGTTTGCTACTTCAGTCAAATAAAAAAAAATATATATATAAGGTCATCAAAAATTCATAGTATGTTGAAAGAAACCATCATATTCATAACAATGGGCTATGTAACATGATATATTATCATTGCCTACATGGCTTCATTTACAAATAAAGATAAAACAGTTTGTCTTCACTTTGTTTTTTTGTTTAGGTAACTAATGAGCTAGTAATAAATATTAGTGTTGCAAATTAAAAAAAAAACTCAAATTCTCTACAATGATTATGGCCGAACTTCGGTCCTTTAGGCGGAAACTAGTATAGAACTGCTAAAGCTACTAAGCTTGTGCTCTATGTTGGTGTTAGTACTAAGACTTGCTGGTGGATGGTTTGAAGTAACAACTCGTCACTGATTGGAAAAATATATTTTTTAATGACATGCGACTTAAATACAGATATTGAGACTGTAGCACGAATGTAATGCGACTGCTTTTATGTTAAACAAAATCCATATTTATAAGAGTGGTGCCGAGAAACATTAGTGATAATAAAAGTAGGCAGAAGCTAACCTAACACTTTTACTCCAGAGCGGACCTATCGGCGCTGTTCACGCCGCGGCAGCCCCCGATGCCGGCGGCGGAGGCCAAGACCCTCGCGGACGAGTGGAACGAGGACCTGGAGGCCATGGAGGCCTTCGTGTTGGAGGGCCGACACTTCGTGCGTCTGCCAGACAGCGAGCTCGGCATCTTCCACAGCTGCGACTGCTACGTGTTCCTTTGCAGATACGTGCTGCCCGTTGAGGTGAGGGATATGTTGTTAAGTTATATTGTGAAATAGGCTAGAATACCAGTGTATGTTTATATTTATAGTTGTATGTTGCGCTAATTATTTATTTGGGAATGCGTGATAAAGAAATAACAATAGTAAAATGATTTACAAAAAAAAATGTTAAAAAAATTTGTCATACTGTAGAGACCAATATTAACAAAAATATTGAATGCATTACTTATGGAATTTGATGTTTTTTAGTCTATTACACTCTATGTTCCAACAACATCTCATTATTTGTTCTTATAATGTATAGATTTACATGTAAAGAATAAAAGGGTTCTTAGAATAAAATAATATGTGTATATATGTTTCTCTTAAAACTTAGTGGTCGTTAACCATTGGGCAGCAAATATCAGACCCTAAACCACAACGTCTTAGATTTATTTTGTCGTAACTAGGCTCAAAATGAGATATTTTTTTCTCGCTAGAAAATATTATATCGTCGTTTAAGTTCAAACACCGCGGTTCTCAAAATTAGCAACTTTTCAGGAGAGCAAATAAACTGTCTCAAATAGTTATTATCAATTTCAACTACCAAGTAATATGTTGCGTTTAAAATATTAATATGAATATTATTTTAATATGGTAAAATAATATTGATTTATGAAAATGTAACATGTTCCTATATTATTTTGAGATTCTACTTTTTCATTAATTCAAAATGGAACTTTTTTGAGTTACGCGATGTTAGAACTTAAGCGACGATGTACAAAATATTAAAATGCAGGGAGAGGAAGACAGCGCCGGGTCCGGCGGCAACGAGGCGGAAGACGCGGAGGGTGAGGCCGAGGCCGCGTCGTGGGTGGTGTACTTCTGGCAGGGCCGGCGCGCGCCCAACATGGGCTGGCTCACCTTCACGTTCGGCCTCGAGCGGAAGTTCAAGCAGCTGTGCCGGCGGCTCGACGTCGTGAGGACGCACCAGCAACAGGAGAGCCTCAAGTTCATGGCGCACTTCCGCAGGCGGTTCATCGTGCGCGACGGGAAGAGGAATCAGAAGCCGGTTCGTGTATCCTGTTACTTTTGTCTTTTTTTGATACGTTGTTGTAGCAAATGGCATGCAGTACAACTATTGGTAGGTGGTAACGTCGCCCATAGACATCTGTAACACACCTGTTGGTAGGTGGTAATGTCGCTCATAGATATCTGTAAACATCCTAATACAGAACATGGGTTCTAACTGAAGTTTATCAAAGATTTATTGCTACTTCCGAGGACCAAGGAGGTCGCCTCATACGAAAATGATCTAACAACCACACTCGTCTATCGAAACGGAAGGACCAATTCAATGTAAAAATGGGTGTGGCGGTGGTGCTATATGGTTTGGTCGGCGAGGTACCACCGCTACACCACCGTGGAAGTTTTTCCTGTTATCTTAATTTGACTATATTTGCAATACAAACATGTCTGGATACAAAAGAATGTTACGCGTATTTTTAATAACGCTACCCAACATTTTAGAATGAGAAAACATTTCAGAAACTAGCCGACCCATTTTTGACCGCTGATGATCTCCCTTTTAACAAAACCGTGCCTAAGCATACGTCAACCTGACATGTCATTATTATTTAAAGAGCGCGTTCCAAAAGACGCTCACAAAGCCCCAAACGCCCAAAACGCCGTTCCACAAGACGACCGCGGTCGTTGTGGTCGCGGCGAAAACGTCCCTCATGACTTACGCCCACGCGACGCTCACGACGACCCATCTAACAAGGTAGATCGATGTGATCGTTCCAGTGTAGAATACGTCAGCACAAGCTAATGGAACGGGAAAAACTGCGGTCGTGAGCGTGCGCTTAAGAACGTCTAATGGAACGCACCCAAAGTAAATGTAATATTGTTTCCTCGTGTGTCCCAGGAGGGAGGCGCGGTGGAGCTGCTGGAGCTGCGCAGCAACGGGTCGGCGCTGTGCACGCGCCTCGTGCAGGTGAAGGCGGACGCCGCCATGCTCAACAGCGCTTTCTGGTTAATATACTTTTTTATATAAAGTTGGGTTAGCAACCGAGCGTGCAGTTCATCTGTTGGTTATTGATAAATGCCACCATCTGTAAGCAAATTCATACAAAACAAGGGTTCAATTTGAAGTCAATCACAAATGCATTGTGGCACTCGAAGACTACTATGGTCGCCTGATGTAAAAATGAGCCAGCAATGTAGTCGCCGCCTCATTTTTAAATCTCTTCCACCACTACGATAGAAATGCTTTACTAGAAATGGGTATGACGGTGGTACCTCCACTGTCGATCCATACACATTTTACCACCTTATATAAAACGAGAGAAATCATGTTTCTGGACTTATCTAATAGCCAATATATGTAAACATCGGCATCTACTGAATCTTAATTATTATAATAATACTAATCTAATACTAATCTATTACTATCTAATACTAATCTATTATATGAACTTTAAGTTAATCTACTATATAAACATATTAGTAAGGATGTAATGTCACACGTATTAAGTAGATTTTAACAATACTTTTTGGAATACAGTTACATCTTGAACGTGCCGCTAGAGGGCTCAAACGACACCTCGTCGGCGATAGTATACGTGTGGATCGGCAGTAAGAGCGACCCAGACTCCGCGCGCCTCATCGAACAGATCGCCGAGGAGAAGTTTAACAACCCCTGGGTCAGCTTGCAAGTAAGTCTCATCTGTTACTTTTTTTTATAAGGTTAAGCACCAAATGGACAAGAGGTCCAATCGGTGGTGGTAACAGTGGTAACAGCCGCCCATGACATATGTGCCTTCGTTTAGAATAGGGGTTTTGTCTGAAATCAAATAAATATGCGTTGCTACTTCCAAAAACTAAGACGATAACGTCATATGAAAGTCACCTGGCAACCGCATCTTTCTACCAAAATGTAAGAACTTGGTAAATAATACTTTTAAACACGGACTTCGCTAGTAAAGTGTAAATCATACTTCATACTAATATTATAAAGGCGACCCTTTGAGTAAACGGCTGGAGCGATTTTCATAAAATTAGGTAGGGAGTTAGCTGATACTCTGGATTAACATATAGGCTACTTTTGTTATTGAGGGAAAATATTTTATTCTTACGGGACAATCGATTTTTGTTACCGCAGGCGAAGCTGCGAGATTCAATTAGTAAATAAATATATCAAATATATAAACATTTCTCCGTTGATTCAAATTAAACTCAGAAAAGGTCTGATGCGGACACTTTAGTATATGGTTACTATATAATCATATTAAGTTCTAGCATGAAAAATAAATTCTAATTTGGTATTAATACCACATATTAAAGCTTTTTCAACTGTTATACATTCACTACATCAATCCAACCGTCCCCAGGTGTTGACGGAGGGCAGCGAGCCGGACAACTTCTTCTGGGTGGCGCTCGGCGGCCGCAAGCCGTACGACACCGACGCCGACTACCTCAACTACACGCGCCTGTTCCGCTGCTCCAACGAGAAGGGCTACTTCACCGTGTCCGAAAAGTGCACTGACTTCTGTCAGGTATGTATCACTGATATTATACACTTTAAATTAAGTTAACTAGTTTTGATCTAATGCGATTTTCAATACAGACATGAACATCACTATATATTATAAAACAAAGTCGGTTCCCGCTGTGTGTCCCTATGTATGCTTATATCTTTTAAACTACGCTACCGATCTTAATGCGGTTTTAATTAATAGATATGGGCATTTAAGATAAAGGTCTATATGCATAATACGTGCATAATAATAATAATTATTATTAATATACTTTATTGTACCCAAAAAACAGGAAATTTACAATGTTTATTACAATTTGAGATACAATAGGCGGTCTTATCGCTAAACAGCGATTTAGTAAATTAGTAAAGGAACACTGATAATTTTAGATTTTTAACATTTAGATGGACGAAGAAGACCCGCCGGGTCAGCTAGTGGTGTAATAAAAATGAAGGTCCAATAATTTTGCATTTCTATTAATTTTGGCTCATTTGTCTGTCAGCTATTGTGTGTTTGTAAATTAAATATTTCATTTAAATCTACTCCATCAAAAGTTATGTGACTTTTTTAAACGGGGGTGAAAAAGCGGCGCACAGCAGCTTATAAATAAATATGATACATATTGTTTACATAGTGTGTTGCGATATAATGACTTGGTTAATTGTGATATGATAATAATGTTTCTTTAAAATAGTAAAAATAGAGACAAATTTATTATTGATGCAAGATGATATTTAGAAAATATTCATAATCGTTGTTAATACACTGTGTCTTTCAATATTATTATTAATTTGTACCAAAAACAATCTTACTAAGTTTGTGAATGAAGTTGATAGACTAGTACGAAAAAGGACATTGTTAAAGATTGATTTTTAGGAAGGCCTTCGCACACTCTTAGTTCAATGAGTAACGTAAAAATATTTTACAGGACGATCTGGCGGACGACGACATCATGATACTAGACAATGGGGAGCAAGTGTTCTTGTGGCTCGGCGCCAAGTGCTCGGAGGTCGAGATCAAGCTAGCATACAAGTCTGCCCAGGTGAATTATAAAATAAAATTGTACTGTTTTTGAAGGCAAATATGTTATTCATCTTTTCATATTATTAATGCGAAAGGTCGTGAGGATGTATGTGTGTGTAACTCTTTCATGCAATAACTAGCAGTTGGATTTCACTGAAATTTGCCACGCGCATAGTTCAGTACCTAAATTAACACACAGGACAGAACATTACGTGGTAGACGTGAACCAAGCGGGCGATGCCGCGGGTATAGCATAAGAGTTAAATAAACATGTGTCTCCTTTATTGATGACATTTGATCACTCATGTTGGGAAACTGTAGGCATATTAAATTATATCGGTCACACCACACCGGTTAAACATCAGTTACTTCGTGGAAAACGGGCTGCGTCCTTATACGCCTAACGAATTGTCGTTTGCATAGATCAGTGACCAAAGTCGTTTTTATATGAATAAACCAAAGCCAAAGTTTTTAAATTAATGATCAAATGTATGTAATGAATTTTGATAGTTAATAAAAACCAGTGAAAAAACCTACAGTCCATAGAATGAAAAAAATATAGGTGTGAAATCTACCCTTACACAATTGGAAATTGTAGTACTCAAATTGGGGGTAGACTCATGCCCAGTAGTAGTAGAAATAAACTGGTTGAAGGAACCAAAATTTAGCTAAATTGCATCTCATAATAACTATCAATTTATCTCACAGGTGTACATCCAACACATGAAGACAATGCAACCAGAGAGACCGAGGAAATTGTTCCTCACACTCAAAGACAAAGAGTCGCGACGGTTCACCAAGTGCTTCCACGGCTGGGGCGAGCACAAGAGACCTCCGGAGTAAACACGATAGATCTGAACAGCAGCAGACAATAACTTCGGATGAACTAACTGGAAGTATCTGAAAATGTATTAGTGTCCCCATATTTTCAAAGACGCAGTATTAAAAGTATTTTCAAATAGTTCTGTGATGTCACATTTAGCCATACTATCTTTATTTACTAAGGTATTTGTTGGCATAATGCAACATGATTTCATAATTACACAAATTTACGTTGGTCTCCTATTTGAGATGTACATTAACTTTTTAAAATAAAACTAGCTATTTTACATCCACAGTTCCATCATTGGACTGATAGTCAACGATTTTATAAAGAAATATGAATATTTTTGGAACAAGGGGCAAAGTAATATATTTACTGAAGCAATACTTTCGGTTGTTACACATAAAATAACGATCTCTCACGAGTGTATACCATTTAAAGTTGTGATCCCCGTTTTTATATATAATGAACTATAATGTCAAATGCAAGTATTCATTTTTACTTCCTACTTTAGAACATCACTTTTTATTTTACATTTTGTTGTTTGTAGATATATTGATGTGGGGTTTATAAAGTGAAGTTTTTAACATACTTATTAAGTTATAGTGTTATACTTTGTTATAGAGGCACCATAAAGTATTTAGTATATCTGTTGATATAATATTTCGGCAGAGTATTATTGGGAATTGATCTGGAATTCAAAGTTGATTTACCGGTCACATAAAAGATATAAAGAATAAAAAGACACAAATTACCGATTTTTTTTTATTGTGGGATAAATATATCATTTTTTGTAAGCATTTTGTTGAGGTACTTACAAATTGTCAGTTACATTTTCTTATTACCACTGGATTGGAACATTACCTCAACTGAGAAAATCCAGCAAAATACTTAGTGGATTTGTCTTATTGTTGTAATCAAATCATGTATTAATTGCATTTTTTCTACCCTTTTTCCTTTACATTACTACAGCCTTACAGGGCTGTTCAGGCAAGATGTCCAAATGTTCTAATACTGCCCTGTGTAAGCATAAAATGGCTGAATAAAGTAGGATTTCGAAAAAGACATGTCACGTTCCATACCAGCCCTGCATTACATATAAAAGCTAATTCCAGTAAGGCAATATGCCTTGCATTTGTAAACAAGATACTTATTTATTGTGTTATGTTATACATGTAAAATTATCTGTCAAATCATTAATTCACACTAAAAAAATAGTTACGAAACAGATTTCTTGTGTGGACCAATTTTAATCGTGTTAAGGTCGCCTAGGCACTCTACAACAATCATTTCTACACACAAACACTTCTCTTTAATCTGTATTGTTTCACTTCCTTACTTCAATTTACTTTCACGACTCTTTAGTTGTTATCTGTTTGTTAACTAGTCTTACTTTAGATTGCACAAGTACAGATAAATAATCAGTTGCACTCAAGTGCAACGCGGCGCAAGAGGGCAGTGGGCGTCATTTGAAAAATGTTTTCTATTCTACGTAAAAATAAAAGACTGATTCATGCCATTTGCAGTCATTTAATTATCACATTACTTATAAAATTAAGCACAAGTGTGTTGAGATTACTGGCATTCATAAATTCATGTTTGTTATAGAGAGTAACATTTGACTAGTATGCAGGAACTGCAAGTTTGTTACTCTTTACTGAAATATATTTTTATATACAGTTAAGACAGCATTCAACATAGACTATGTCATTTTACTGCACAATATTGTTTTCAACATGTTTTTGTTTTTACATTTTACGTGTGATCATATTGAAAACGGTCTGGTTTTTGCAATGTGTGGCCAATAGCATTTTAATATTTATTGTTTTACTTATGAGATTGTATATAGAATGCTGTTTTTGTATTATATTGCTGTACTTATACATTAAAATTCTGTAAATATATGACTAAGGAGAAAATATAAAAATCCTTATAACAAATAAACTATGACAAAACATAAATTAAATGGGCATTTTACATAGACTTAGCATGTGAGCACAAAGTTTATTACATTACAATAAAGCTTTTGTAACAATCCTAATAAAGTTTTAACATTAAGTTGTCTCTTCTTTATACCCGCTCTAATTAAGGATCTGTAAAGAAAAAGGCATTTTAAACAAATTGGTATGGAAATAAGCACAAATGGCGATAATATATGTATAAATAAAACCTCTGACCACATACTCTTAATCATGTTCCTTAACATATAATATTCAGTGAATACAGCTTATTTAATTTGTAAATAACATAATTTTTCCATAAAAAATATGTAAAAAATTACGTTTTATTTTTAAATTTTTATCAATGGGGTCTATCAGATATTGAATGAAAAATATCTTATTAATGGAAGTGATCTTTGAAATCTTTGATCAGGATAGCTGACAAAAAAAAGTTAGATTGAGAAATGATCCCTATTTTGAAAACGCAGTTATTTGATTTAATTTTATTTGCGTGGATTACAAATGAGAAAATTTTGTACACGATAATAATACCTAAGAATTTGTCTATAATTTAATCATCATCGTCGTCGTCGTCCGATGGCACGAAGAGCTCATTCTCTTCAAGGAAGTTGGCGATGTTCTTGCTAATGGCCGCGCCGATGAGCAGCCCTGGCACCACGGCGCACACCACACTCAATAGACCAAAGGGAGTCTTCTCGGGCTCGGGAAGAATAGCTCCACTTGGAGTGGTCGTCGCGCTCCTTTTCTGCACCACTGGTTCATGTCTCGTTAAACTCTTTGATTGTGCAACAAGTCGTGTTAGCCGTGAGACGGACATTTTACGTAGGTTCGGCAAACTACGCAAAATAAGAATTATTTATAGTTTGCAAGGAATGAAAACGCTTCAATATTAATGACACTTGGATCGAAACCACTCGAATGAATGACATTGACATTGACAAACGCGACGTGTGTGATTGTGATTATGTAAGTAGCCTATTAACATCGACCTATAATGAAGGCAACGTGGATACATTTAAACGCATAACACAGAAAATATTTATTTCGCATCATAAATTTACTGGAATTCATAAATTCATGTTTGTTATAAGAATCAACATTTTTATTATGTATTTGTAATTACGTGCATTTTAATAATCATTTTAAATCTTTTTCAGTGCTTATTATAATTTAATAGCACTAATTTCAATTGGCTTTAAATTATCTATGCTATAGTGTAGGCAAAAGACTTGCATCCGATATATATGATAAATACGTCAAAAACTTTCCTCCCTCAGTCGAGGTCGATCATTATTAATTTATTAATTCGCCGTTTTTTAACTTTTTAGTAGAATTGATCAATTTTATGTCTTCGAACAAGAGAGTATTGAAAATAATACTGTTTTACGAAAGTAATAAAGAAGTCCTAGTGATAAATTAATGAAATTGTGAAACCGTGATTGTGACATGTTATGAACGGAACATAAACAGCTGCACCAGAACACGAAAAGTCAAATTTATCAATAATATCGCCAAACAAACAAATGTCATCTGAGTAGGAAAGTAATGAATCAATAATTCAGTAATTTATTGATCTTTAAAGTGAATCGTAAAAATGAACGTCACGTTAACGAGCCTAGAAGCCTTGATACGTAAGTTTCTAGATTTAGTGTTACGTACGAGAAGAATCTAATATGAAAAATTAATATGTCCAATAAGAATTGGGTCGAATGAGTGTACTTGTTGTATTTTTTAGTGAAAGCGACGCACGAGTCCTTGCCGCAACCCGACGATGCGGCGGTGGAAGCTTTCTGCACGGTGATGCGCGACGCCGCCGACGGGCCGCTGCTGGCCGCCCAGGCGCTCGCGGCGCGCATGCAGTCTCTCAACGCGCAAGAGGCAATGCTCGCGCTCGTCATGCTGGATCGTTGCATGCGCCGGTGCGACGCGAGTTTTCACGCAGAAATAGGAAAATTTCGATTCCTCAATGAAATGATCAAGCTCGTCTCGCCAAAGTACTACGCTGACAGGACCTCCGCGGAAGTCCGCACAAGAGTATGTTTTTAAAATAAAATTAGTACATATAGGCAAAAGCTCAACGGTTAAATAGTATTTTGTAACATTACAGGTCCTACAGCTGTTACATGCCTGGTCTATTGAATATCCTTCAGAATCTAAATTTAAAGTTGCTTTTGACATGCTTAAGAACCAGGGTGTTATCACGGGTACCCCTCCTCCCCTACCTCCGGAGGATCCCCCTGTTGTCACTCGACCGAGGGCAAAGAGTGCAGTTTTTGAAGATGAAGAGAAGTCAAAACTGCTACAAAAACTGCTCCAAAGCAAAAAACCAGAGGATTTGCAACATGCTAATAAACTCATTAAAACTATGGTCCGAGAGGCAAGTTATACATATTTATAATTATGGTAATAAATGCAACAATTAATCTCAGAAACAGCTAGATTACTTTTTGTTGTTTAATACTACTTAGACACTGCACTGTATACTGAAAGATCGAAATAGTCTTTGAATATATTGTTGCTTTAACAAAATTTATTTAATCCTCTCAAAATAAAAATCCTTTGCTAGACTTTTTGTTGATGTATAAATATTAATGCTATGTGTGTTTTTAAAAAAATACTTGTATTTATATCCTATCATGAGGTTGTTCTACTACTAGAATTATTTAAGAACTTTAATTTTTAATTAATTGATAAATATTAACTTCAACTTTAATTTCTGGCGTGGATTATTTTTAAATTAATCATAGTGAGAGTATTTTTATTCAATGATAGGAAGAACGCAGAAATGAGGCTAATAGCCGCCGTGCGAAGGAAGTAGGCGCCGCGCTCGACAGCGCCGAGCTACTACAAGACATGTTGGACCATGCGTATGACGCCTCGCCAGAAGAGGAGCAACTTATGGAAGAATTGTATGCCACCTGCACCAAGTACAGGCCGATACTGGAGCGTATGGCCTATGGGAACACCCAGGCATCGATTCTCAGTAAATATTTTGCTTTGTAAAACAATTACACAGTTTCAATTCTAAATGTTCATGAATGAATGAGATGTGACTATTATGCACCTAACAGACAGTAATTATATTTTTATAACAAGTAGTGGACATTAGTCCCACAGTGTCTATCTTATTAATCTTAATAATAATATCATAAATCTTATAAATATTGTGAATGCAGAAGGTTGTATGTGTGTTTATTTCTATTTCATGCAAAAAGTACTAGTCGGATTTTGTGAAAATTGTTAAACACATAGTTTATGAACTAGATCAAGACAGATACTAACATACAGAACATGTGTCAATATAGAGAAGTGTATATGTTGTCACAAATTAGAGAAAACATATTGGAAATCATGCAACATTTTAATATCCTGAAAATTATAATATCTCATTGTAATTACAGATCAAATATTACTTGCGGGCGATGTATTAGACGACGTAATTGAAAAATATGACTTGCGTATTATTGAAAAAAAACGACGAGAAAAATTGGGACAGCCCAGTTTACTGGATTTCGCTGGAGCCATGAGTGGCAAAGATGATACTGAGGGTTCAAGGAAAGCCAAAAATATGTTGGAGGAATTGGGCATATATGACCAGCGAACCCTGTCCTGTGCCATTGTGGAACTGTTGAAGCCAATGCCACAAAACCTTATGGAGACTAGTAAGCTTAATTTTTTTTTTTATGTTTTTATTATGTAAAAAGAGATCCTTGTTTAACCGTCGAAGCGATCGGACTTCCTCAAGTGTGAATAAATCGAAGAATGGACAGTAATGAAGACCCCAGGCCTTCCTGACCTCTCATATCCACTTCGTTATATATAATCTATTAAAATTCAGATATATTCCTGTGACTCTAGCACTACAGTACTATTAAGTTTAGTTTTCCATTGTGTTCGAATTTCAACCATTGCTACTGCAAACAATAGTTAGAAGAAAAACACATGAGTGTAGTATTTTCATAAATTTGTCATATGATTAACAGATGAAGAAGAATTGCCATGCGAAAAAGAAATGAAAGCTGAAGGATGGGATGAACTGGACTCACTTGGAGAGCAGTTGTTAAAGCAAGCTTTGCCTGAAAATGCTAAACGTTCTGAGAGCTTCAATGGGTGAGATAACTAATGTGTGATTTTATATATAAAGAAAATGCATGTTCATTTGTAGTGTCTAATACTCTGACCAACATTTTTGGAATTCCAACTTGGTGCTACCAAGCATTGTCATAAAAAGAGGCTGTCTCTATTACCCAATATATTGTAGTATAATTATATCCTATCGACAATAAACTTGAGTAGAATCAAGACTTAATGTTATTACTATTTCAGCAAACCTGGCAAGAAAATACCCATGAATGCTCTGGAGAAGTCTTCTCCAAAGCATAATCCATCTAACTCACAGCCTTCTTCTAACGGAGCATTTTTTGACTTGGATTTCTTCAACAAGCCCACTAGTGAGACTTTAAAGCCGGTGTCTGTCGCACAAACATCCAAATCAGCCACTAACGATGATGTGATGGTTGATATAAGCATTAATGCTGCATCATCTACTAATAACACTACCAAAAATAATGGTCTCATGGATATGTTGGACTTGGGAGTACCGGTAGCACAAACCAAATCCAAGAACGCTCAAAGCCCACTAAGCAAAGATTCCATTGACTCTTTACTCAAGAACAAGTCACCAGACTCCAAATGCAATTCAACGAAGATTGAAGTAAAGCCACTAACAGACATATTCATAACCTTGCCCAGTGTGCAGCCCAGCACGGTACCCTCAGTAACTGCGTTCGAGGAGCAAGGAGGGCTCTCGGTTGTGCTACATTTCTGCAAGAATAAACCACGGCCTGATGTCAATGTTATTGTTGTTTCGACAACTAGCAAAAATAGCTCCCCTATTACCGATTATAAATTTCAAGGCGTTGTACCAAAAGTAAGATATGATTTGTTATTTGAAAAACAATATTTATTTATAAAAGATTTCTGCATTTACAAAGCGTTTGTTAAATATACATAGAATAATAAATAATATACATAAATATATATAATTGGTTGGGATATTGAAAGTAAGTACTCATTATAATAGTATATTATGTGTTTGAAATAGCATCCCCTGAATTAAATTTAAGGAATGGAAATCAAAAGTTATTACAATTTTAAGTCAAAAGTAACTTGTAACATTATCTTATGAAATTAGTGGTGCTACTTAGAGTATTCAAAGATATTTAAAAAATTGGGCGTTAAAACTATTTCAATTGACATTTACATATTTTAAAGTGAAAACGCGGGGGACAGCTAATACTACTGTCCCCCGCGTTTAAAGAGAAAGGGAGATTGCTAGTAGAAAGAAACAAAAAAAGATTTGGTGTTAAGATTTAACCTCTATTGTGTGGCCAAATACCCAGTCATAATTAGGGTTGCCACCTTTTTTTTTAACGATTAAAGGACATTGGCTACAAAAAGTATAAAGAAAAAGTACGTAGCTTCAACATAAAGTACTATTTATATTATTACTTATTTTTTTTGGCTCTAGGATACTTTTAGAACTGTGCGTGGTGATGGTAAGCAAAAAAAATGTAGATAATGATTTGACGCCCGTATTTCTAAAAAATGTCACCAAATGTACATGTTATTCTACTTTCTATTTCTAAATAAGGTAGATACGGAAACCTTGTGATTAAAGGAATTTAAGTTTTATACAAAACTGATTATAATCAAACTTTTAAATCCCAGATATACAAAATAAAGTATTTTCGCGTACTTTATTTTCCTCATAAAGTATAAAGTACAATTGCCCCGAATAAAGTACAATACTTTATTATAAAGTACGGGTGGCAACCCTAGTCATAATGTATGATACATTTTATTAAAAAAATAATGTAAGTATGATAGTTTCATAAGCGAATGTTTGCAGAGCTGCAAGCTGCGGCTGCTGAGCCCGTCGGCGGCGGCGCTGCCCGCCTACAACCCCTTCCTGCCGCCGCCCGCGCTCACGCAGGTGACCACCATGCTATGCTAAACTAATCCCGATCCGGTGTTAGTGTAAAAAAAATGTGTAACTGACAATTTGTAAGTGCCCCCGTAGGCGTATACAAAATAAAGACATTTCATTTCATTTAATGGCAGTGGAGCTGTTTGTGATGTCACTTCAGAAGCAACACCACCATACCTTTTTTTTGTCTAATACCTGAAGGGTGTGGTAAGGTTATACTTATCCGAGGCAATCCAACTTAGACTACTTAAAAAAACATGCTTTCTACCCTCATAGCCCCATAGGATTTTCTCCTGTGTCGTGTGTGTGGACACACACAAGACGAATACACGAACACCCAGAATCAGAACATGAATCTAAACTCATCATTCAGATACTACAGATGTCTGGCCGGGAATCGATCGCGTCAGATCGGTGTAGTAACCGGTCCGCCACGCGGGTTGAAAGTAATCGAAACTACGTAAAACCCTTATCTGGAATTAATCACAGATGTCCTTGCGCGACAGTAACCATTGCGACCGGGTGGACCGCATGTTCAGTTGCTACTTCCATATAAAAAAAACCTAGATTATCTTTTTTTTTTTTTTTTTTTTTAATAATAATAATATCTTTATTTCATAAAATAGCACAGTCACATTACACAATATCATTAGGTTTAGAGTAACATTATAGTAAAATTGGACATACGTTTGTTTTCAGTTGCCTAAACTGGGCGGGAACCTGTAATATAGGCAACTGAACTCTCCCTTGTGAATCTAGCATACTATAATTTTCATTTACGTTAGTTTGACAAATGATAATGATGTAATAGTTACAGAAACAGTAGAAGTAATTTAAAACATAACAAAAGATAAATTAACTTTGTTTTATAAAAAATATTAGCGATTGTGAGTGTGAATGTATGTGTGCATGCGTGTGCGTTTGCGTATGAGTATACGTGTGCGCGCACGGGTGTGTGTGTGTGTGTGTGTGTGTGTGTGTATAAAGGTGTGTGTGTGTGTATGTGTGTGCATGGGTTTCCGCATTTGTCATGGAACGAGGGTGTGAATACAAATTGTATTGGATTATGGTATCATTTTAGAACTGACAGAAGATTTTCAGTGTCATCATATGTAAAGTTATTGAGAATTTTTATGATTTCTTTCTTAAGGCCAAATGGATGTAAGTTATTGATTTTACGGATTTTGGAAATTTTATTATAAAGAAGGCTACCTAGAAAATAAGGAAATCTTTTAGCAAATGTTGTCCTGACTTTATTAATTTCGAATACTCTATCTTTCCTCCGCTTAGTAAGCTTGGACACGTCAAGACGATTACTAGAAACAAGCTTATGCTGATACAGAATTAATTTAAGTATAAAAAGTTTTCTAACAGATAGTACGCCGCATTCTTCGTATAGCGATGTTGTAGGATACCTGAACGGTAGAAAGTTGCTTACTTTAAGTATAGTACGCTGAGCTCGTTCTAAAGGCAGTAAATTCGTTTTTGCAGCTCCACCCCACGTATCGATACAGTAAGTGAGTATGGATTGACATAGTGCAAAGTATATTGTCTTAAAGGTCTGTTTATCAGTAACATGTCTAATAGATCTAAATAAAGCAACAAGTTTACGGCATCTGCTTGTTACTGCTTTAATATGTTCTTTGAAGTTTAATGCGGAGTCCAATATAATTCCTAAGTACTTAACTGTATCAACTCTTTCCAATGTATCACATTCACAATTGTTACTTGAGCATAATGAATTATTTTTACTGCAGTGTGCTTTTATGATATATTGGTGTAGGGTTGGTTGGAGATTTGGTAAGATCGAGAAGTTTATAACCTTAGTTTTGTTTGCATTAAGACTAAGTAGATTGTTTTTTAGCCAATTAGTTACTATGTTAAACCCTTTTTGAGCATAAGAGTAGACTTGGTCCCAATTCTCCCCCTGGAATACGAGTGCAGTATCGTCGGCATAGGTAATAATTTTACCATTATCGAATTTTAAGTTGCACAGCTCATTAATGTAGACCAGAAAGAGAGTAGGACCAAGAATACTTCCCTGGGGTACTCCATACGTAACCGTTTCTGGATCACTTGTCACACTACCTACCCTGACATGTTGAGTGCGATTTTTTAAATAGTCCTTGAAAATATGCAATTGTTGACCCCGAATATCTGGACTTGTTACACGAATCTGCGGTTATCCGGATTGCCAACCGGGATCACTGTTACTGGCTAGGTCAGCAGCAGCAATTCGTTGTTAGAAATATTGGAATCTTAAATGTTTCGTGGGCTACTGCGTTACTCGAAGGCCGAAAAACTTTTCATCAAGCTCCATTTACTCAGCGCTGTAAGTGTCGTCATTGAGCATTAAAAACAAATGTACGTGTCCGATTTTATAGGACTACGATATTTCGCTCCAAATGATTGCGAATATTTCTTAGCATTTGGGTTGCAGGTTTGGTACATTTTGTTTTTGTGTTATAGAAAGAGTCAGTTGTACTGGTGCTCACGTTTGTGCGGAGCGTAGTCACGTAGTGTTTGAAACCTACGTCTATCACATGAAACAACCGAACCGCCTATGTTAAAATTCTGTCTGAAGTTATGCACGTCTGCTTCGCCTTAAAGACAGTTCTAAAAACTGTTTTATTTTTGTCTTAACTGCTCACATTGTTCACAGATGATGTTGATAGCACGGCCGCCGGGCACCCCCGTCAACCTGAAGTACGTGCTCACATACACTTGCAACGACGAGATGTGCTCCGAGATGGGAGAGGTCGACGCCCTACCGCTCGACCAGATATAGACTGCGGGATACAGAGAAACTATACGGTGAGCCGTTTCAGGACTATGTTTATACCTACAAACAAGGAATATAATTTACATGTTCAAAGTATTTCTTTTATATTATACTATTTGTTACTTTCACTCCAAAGTTTTACGTATCTATTAAAAATTAAATATAAAATGATCACCTACTTTCAAGTCTAGTTTATCTCAATTTTGAATAGTTACCTTGTATCTTTAAATATTGCTGTAAATAACGTAAAAAATGACAAATATACGAATACTATTATTCATACATTAACCGAAAGGTTCTATTCAGGTTATTACTGCAGGTAACAGTGGTCATCCGCTATATGTGATGATGGTAAAACTGTCACATGCGCACCATTAATATACATGAGAGTGTTTCACGGCTGTAAGATAAAATGAGTGTACCTGTATATGAATTTGTTTTAGTTTCTACTGCTTTCAGTATGGTTTTGTGAACCTACAATAAAATCACATTTTTTACATGGTGATAAACTTGCGATTGATACTGTTTTGTCATTTGTTTTCTAAAAATATTTTTAACATCTGGTATAATTGGTATAAAAGTAGTTCACACAGCAGATTTAATAGAGCTATTAAACTTGTTTGTAGGTATATACGTTAATTTGGTGACGTTCGCAAGATAGAATGAATATTCAGACAGTAATTTGAAGTTTAAATGTGACAGATTATTTTTTTGTTGTGATCATCCACCTGCCTCTACTCTTTAGCAGCAACTGTACACGCATATTATGTTACTTAAGAATAATGTAATGTCTGATTTATTGTACTTCATTTGCAAGTAGAGAAATGTTTTTTAATATCACAATAAGTTTTCTATTGCATTACCTATGTAGTTATGTGCCACCAGACACAGGTGTAAGGGTCCGTTTCGATAGTCCGGCCCGGCGAGCATCGGCTCGCAGTTTTCTTTTCACACAGATCGGATCGGTTACGCTTGGAAGTGGCCGGAGCGTAGCCGCCAACTATACGCCGAACGAGAGAAAGAGCACGCAATCAGAGCAGGTCGGCTCCACCTATTATTTCACACGAAGCGCGTTCAAACATTTCTAATGACAAAAGAAGTGCTCATATAAAAATAAACCTTAATACAATTACTTAAAAATTTGTTTGACAACGTGATAAAAATCTGCTTTCCTCTCCGAGCCGCTCTGTGTAAACGGACCCTTATATTTACCGGATGTTAGGTCCAAGGGAAATATTTTAGAAGCGTAATCAACAATTGATTATCCTCCTAAGCATGTGTAAGAAATATTCATTTTTGATTCAGATTGAATACACTAATCATTCAGAAAAGTGACCATGATTGATGTCTTAACATACGGCAAAACAAATGAATCTACCTGAAAACAAATATTCTGCTAATGCTATGGTGACCATGTGTTGACAAATTACCATAAGCTCGAGGATGTCCCTAGTTTAACCTAACGCATTGCGTAGATTTAAATAGTTTTATAACAATACTAACCCATTATTTGAGTGAACTAAAATGAAACACCAATATTTCACTTTTCCTTATTTACCAATCTGCACTGTGCTTGTTTACAAAGCCACTATGGGTTCATGGCAAATATTAAGTGATAGTTACTTCCCTAAGATGTCACATAAATATGTGAATAAAATATGTTATTGCATTTACTAGCATCAATGTTATAATTGTTATTCGATTAGCTCTAATGCTTATAGTATGTGTGATGATATATTATTTGTTATGTCTGCCAAAAACTTTTATAGCGAAAATTAGTTTTAACGTAATGTATATGTCAAAATATATTTATCTCATTGGTTCTAGTCTAAATTAAATATGACAATTTATGCATTTATGCTTATCATTCCAACACGAGTGTAATGTACCTACTTATTTAGTGAATATGTTAACTAATGTTTCGTCAATAATATACAGTATTAGAAATATTCCATGACTATTTTAGAGATATTGAATATAAAGTTATAAAAGAAAAAAATATATCGGTGTCTTTAATTGTAGAAAATATACTTATGCATTTAATTTGTACAAAGGTTTTAAGGTTTAATTCGCAGAAAATTATCGATATCCTTATTGTTTTTAAAGGGCTGTAACTGATTAAGTAATTTGGTAAAATGTATGGATGTTCTATATAGTCTGCAGAAGTAAAATACAAAGAAGTATTTGTTATAATACCAATATTTAATAAAAATAAGTAGTATCTTCAGAACACTGAAATATTATTTCTGTTTTCATATTTTTGTGAAAATTAGACATCTATCTAAATAAAGATAAACCAAAATATTTTCTAGTAGACATGTTTTATCGGCACACATGTCTCTTTTATAGATAAACAAATACATCAAACTACTGTAGCTTATGATATAATTACGAATTACTTAATCAATATAATGCCCGTCATCACAATAGTGCAATATTTATTGCCGTTAATAACGCACTGATGAGTTTTAACATAATTTTACGTTGACATATAATTTATTACTAGATGTTGTCCATTCATAAGTATAACAATATGTGTGTGTCATTAAACATATAATCATCATTATATCATTACGAAGCCTAAGTTTTATTTTGCATTTTAGTATAATAATACAAATACATAATTGGAGGTAGATAATGTAAGTACTTAATTAATTCCATATTTACAATTATTAAACTTAATCCATGACATTCTTTAGCAAATTACAAGTAAATCATATAACTCAATGTAAACCATCATTGATTAATCTCGATAAATGTGGTATATTCGGATCATATGTATGATAAAAATTTAATATTAGTGTTTTTAATATATTTTGTGATCTCCTAGTTTTATAAAATTACTCTTCTGTACTGATTTTTGTTTATATTTTAAGGCCAATAGGAATTTATGCGCGTGATAATTCCATCACAAGCCACACTATATGTCCTATGTTTACAGCTTGGATAAATAAAACTATGTAGAATATAATCGTGCGTTTCATTTTTAATATCAAATATCTTACAAAATAATATATACACTTACAATTAAAGCTTAAACATTACACGATAAATAACAACATAGCAGTTACGTAGCCAATGTACAAGATTTACTACGTTTGGCAGATGTCGGTAGGTACTCTTACCTTGATGACTAATTCAGAAATACATAAACAATCAAGTCGTTCATGTAAAGGCAGTACTTCGTTTATAAAAGTAACTTAGAACAATTATGTGGTCAATGTTTAAATTATAAACAAATTATATACACATACTGGCAAATTTAGAGCAACATTAATAAAAGAAATTTATGTGTTAATGTCATGATTTTTATTGGATATTTATATGGATTTTTTTAAATGTTTACGTTATCTCTACGTATGTATGATAACGCTCGGCCACATACAGCGCGAACAGTCCCTGATTACTTAAAATGAAGTTGGCATTGCTCACATCGATTGGCCAGTTTGATAATCGGATACGGAGCCGATAGGGCACATTTGGGACCTCATAGGAAGAAAGGTATACCAACGATAATGGGGCTGGCGGTGTCAATACACGATATTAAATTCCATTGTTATTGTTCAAGAAAAAAACTATCACTTATTACTAAAACGGTGCAATTTTCTTATTTTTCTACATTTAACTCGAAAGCCCGCCAAAATAATGGTATTAATTTCAAGGAGACCTTTAAAATAAATGTTTACCCACCCTTTTACCTAAATATATATATTTACTAAATAAGAAAGAAACAAATTTGAAATAAATAATTTATAAATTATTTTAACATTCACATAACGTTCCTCTAATTTTGTCGGCGAGTGTATATGAAAGACCACATATTAAATAAATGCCCAGTAATGTGTTATCTCTGTCTTATACACTAGTAGTTGCAATGGCGACTACACGGCCTGGTCGCGGAAGGCGAGCGCCGTGATGGGTTTCTGATGACCGCAGTACTCCCGCTCCAGGGTACCCTTCTCCAAGTCCCATAGCCGCGCGTAGCTATCCGAAGAACCTGAACACAACACCGATTATGAATATTGTAATGCATAAGATTCCAGTTTTCTAAGAAAATATTCTAAAGAATTAAGAAACTTGAAGTCTTTCCATTATTTTATTAGGTAACTCCGTACCACAGTACATTGTGTTATTAAAATTTGTTTTATAACCACGCAGTCAAATTTAAAAGGTGGTAGAACGCGTGTTATTCGACCGAGGAGGTACCACCGCCACACCTATTTCTAACGGGAAGCAATAATTGCGTTTTGATGGAAGGGTGTGATTGCCGGCACACTTTTTTATGCGGCGACCATCCTAGTCCTTGGGAGTAGCAACGCATCTGTGATTGACTTCAGATGGTTCTCCTATATGAATGTTCTATATGAAGTTGCTTACAAATGTCCATGGGCGGCAGTGACCACTTACCATCAGGTGGACTGCATGCTTGTTTGCTTACTTCATTATTATAAAATAAACGCATTTTCCTCGCAATGTATAAACCTTTAGATATTATAGAATTCTACCGACTATAAATAGGAATTTTATCTTATTTTTATTTTATGGATTAATATATATCGTATTGTGTGAGGTATTTCCGCAGTGGACCCTCAACATAACCTTGAAGTGCAGTAATAGTGATGTAGCGAGTAGCGATTACCTGTGAAGAGGTACCGCGAGTCGACGGTGAAGGCGGCGTCCCACACCCAGCGCTGGGCGTCGTGGCGCAGCTCGCGGAGCAGCGACCAGTCGCTGGTGCGCCACACGCGCGCCGAGCAGTCGCCGGACGTCGTCACCAGCATGCTGCCAACATGACGGACATTAGATTATCTACGTATTGCTGCTTCGAATGAATAATAACACAAAATCGCAAATTTTTGTTTATGGAGTGCCCTGTGGATTAAACTAACTCTACAACTTTAAATTGATGTGCAGGGATGTGCTGAATTAAATTCAATATGATAAGGTAACAAAGACACATACATTCTCGCCAATCTTAAAATTTATAATATTAATGATAATGTAATAAATTAACAATTTTACGCTTCATATTTCAGCCATTTTATTTCATTTTTATGCAAAACTGACTTTATTCTACTATTCATAAAGGTATTAATGTGTTGGACTAACGTGGAGTCGAGGCTGAACTTGCAGCGCAGCGCGTACTTGTCGTGCGCGTGCAGCTGCTTGCGGGGCACGGGCCGCGGCGGGGACCCGCCCAGCGCCCACACGTAGCAGCTGCCGCGGTTGGTCACGGCCGCCATCAGCCGGCCCTCCGGGTCGATCGCGATATCCTGGATCGACGCCTCCGCTTCTGGGATCTAAGCGACATACATTCCTCACATTAAACTTATCATTTCATTTAGACGTTATAAAAAGAATATGTGTCCTATTACATAAAGTAACTTTAAACATGAAATGATAAAATTAAATTACACCCAAAATAAACCTCTTCAACCTGAAGTTTTTAGCATACATTAGAAATATTTGGCACTAAAAATTACAGTTAAAAGTTCAGACACAAATCATGTATTTATAAGTTAATGCACAAGTGACTTGACAATCATACCAGCTGTTCATTATGATCGGTGCGTAGGTCCCACATGTGTATGATGCCGCTCTGGCCGCCCACCACCAGCTGCGTCTGGTCGGGGTGCAGCGCCACCGCGTTCACCGGCGCCGGCACTTGGAAGATGCGCTGGCATTGGAACTGCCGTCCCACCCTACAAATGTACACACAACTTTTATATATATTTATAGTCCATAGACAATTTTATTGACACAGAGTTGCAAATTATATGTGATTTTCAAGGTGCAAAGAAACTTAAAGTAAGAAGTTTTTTAGATAAAAAATTACATACAAAAGTAGTGTACTAACAGTAACCTCTAATAATATACCTCATTGTATCCAGAAAAGAAAAACAAAACAATGGGATATACAATTTAGAAATGTGAGGGTTAGTCTTAACACTAAATAACAATTTCAATGTAAGGCTCTTTCTCTTCATCCTCACTTCAATTCCAAAATGAAGTGAGGATGAAGAGAAAAGGGGCATAGTGCAAATAATTTATAACTTTACTGTCTCTTCTTGTTAGCAAGTTACATATCAACTCTCATAGATAAAGAGAAACCTTATGATAGCAGAGCAGTTTTATCAAAGTTACCTTAGGTCCCATATCCTTGCTGTACAGTCTTCACCACCAGTGTACATCCATGTGCCCTTTTCCTATAATTGAATTGAATAATTGTTTACAAAATTCACATTCAATTTACTAAAAATGTAAAACTGTCTTGAGTCATTGACAAATTTATAATAAAAGGATTATGAAAATTCATTTAGGTTCTCACAAAATGATTGAATTTATTCAAATTATTAGTTACTATAAATACTTATCTATCTGCTAATAGTTTTTTTTGTATGTGTTCCAAAATCATATACAATTAGAAAAAATAAACTATCACCTTACTATTTGGTTTTATTAATATAAATAATGTACTATAATTTATCAATAGATTATAAAGAAATGTTTTAATACATACATGAAAGCCAACTCTGGAGACATTCTTAGTGACCCCTTCGAAGTTGAGCACGGGGTCAGGGTTGGCACTGGCCAGGTCATACATCCGGATGTGCTGGTACCCACACGCCGCTACCATCTGACCGCTGGGGTTGATTTCCAAGCCATTTACTTGCTACAAAAATATTTTTGCAATATTAAAAATAATTGTGCTTTTGTTTAATAGATTCACTTTTAAATGTTGTAAAACTGTTTTGTACAATTGTAGATCAAAAAGAAATACACTATATACAAGGACAAAATGATATACATATTTTTATAGAGATTACACTAATTGATGAATTAGAGATGGTGGCAGATGTCCATAAGTGGCAGTGACATGTTACCATCACATTATCATTTCGGCATAACTTAAAGTATATGAAAAGGCTGGTTTCCAAAGTGGAGAACTCAATTAGCGCTCATACAACCGCGTTCACCACACACCACTCATGTCTTCACTAGAAGATATCCAATTATTCACTAAGTCATATCCATTTCGTTCATCACCCTTTTGGTGGATCCCAGCTCAATTATTGCTCAGTATATTTGTGTTATGAGAATAGAGGTTACCGAGTCCGGGTGCTGCATGGTCCGCAGACACACGCCGCTGTGCGCCTGCCACAGCTTGATGGTGTGGTCGTACCCGCCGGTCACCAGCGCGACCTGCGCGCCCGCGCCGGCCGCACCATCCCCCGACATCGTGCTGCTTACCGATTTATTCCTCTTTCAGTACGATACGGTTTCACTCGCAAGTCATAAAAAAAAACTATAACACCCACTTATGCTTGTATTCACGAATAAGTGTACTTTATATATTACGGAAAATATAAGTAAGTGTGGCTTATATTTAAATTTAAGCAGTTCAAACTTTCAAAGCGCGTATAATTTGTTTACAAATTTTCGACGTTTGATAATCTGACATTTAAGAATATCTATTTTGACATTGACATTTGACATCGTTGACCTATTTTTTTCAAATTGTTCGAATTTGTTTCCGACCGAATTGGTTGCAGAAATTATTAATTCATATTTTATATGGCTATGTATGTGTATTAAGTTGTGGTTGCGAAGCAAATACCTCCTACGCCAAGGCCGAGAGGTTAACCAGGTATAAAAAAAATATATATTAATTTCCACTACCTTTAATATTGCCCAAACATTATGAGCCTGAGCTCTTTCTGGTTCAATTAATCAAGACGCAAGCATTTACTGTGATTAGTAATGAAATTGGTTTATTGCCCGTATAGAAATTATGCGTACTGAGTAATTAACAGTAATAAAATATTATCGACAATCATGCAATTAGCTACTCTACAATTTTCGGCGAAATATTGTAGGCTTTTTTATTTGGCAATTATAATTTTTACACGACGCCTGCGCTTGCAGCGCCAAACTAATGACACGTGAAGCGTGAAGTGTCAAAAGTTGCCAAATATCACATATACGTATGTGTAACAGAGAAAGACACGCAAAAACGATGCTAACGAGATAATATATTCCTTACTCTTACATATGATGGAAATCGGATGGTTTGGAACCATGCTAATATATGCTAACCGAGCGACGTAACAAATTCACCGATAGTACATAACCTAAATATCGTATCAATGACATTTGATTTAATTGGTTCATTGAAAAGAAGCTTCTAAAACTACATACATTTTATTTATCTTTGTTGGCTTTCCCGTTATTAGCAGCAATAAATTAGCTTCTTAAAAAAAACAATAGTGCAACCTATTTTGCGATGAATAGGTTGTACTATTGTTTTTTATAAGAGAGCTTTCACATTTGTTCGCAAGTAGCGCGACTGCAACGGATGCTTTCTTATTATTGAAATAATTATTTACTATTTTTTCCATTATAAAAGTACAGCGTCCCACCCTAATCAAATAAAAAATCCGCGGGTTTAGTCGTAAAAAGCGTTGTCTGCAGTCGCGTTAATTGCGATCTTATGTGAAAGCGCTCTAAGCTGCATTTAACAGGGGTCTGAAAGACTAGAATCCAAGGCAGTTACATTTTATTTAAAAAAAAATCATATAGCATCATACGCCATTGGCCATGCACGACATCTAAATCAACTGAAGTAATCCTATTGTGCGTCATATTCATAATGCGACAAATCCTAATCACTCAATATGTTTATTTAGAGTTGGATGGGGTGAATCGAATTTATACATGAATCGCGCTCCACACACAAAATATTATAAACCTCACTCTCAAACAAATATATTGTAGTAGGTATATTCACCAATTTAGCTATCAGTTAGCTGCGCCAAAGGAAATAGTTTCGATGATTTGTAATATTGTTATCTACAAGTTATTCATACATATATAGATATTATCAAAATACTTAAATAAAATGCTATAAAAGGCGTCAGAAAACACTTTCAAACCAATTATAAATAGTAATTAGCGACTCAGGAATGAAATGAGGTAGAAGACTAAAGGCAAAATTTAATAAGTACAATATCTGTATTTAAGAATTTGGCATCCTGATACTAAAGTGGATGAAGGGCTTCGAAATGAAAAGACTAATAGAAAAATAAATTTTATATGAAATTACTTTATTGAACATGTAAAATCCGTATTGACATGAGGAATGCTATCTCATTTACAAAATAACACAAATGTAAAATTTGAGAGACTAATCACATTGCAAACCTACCTATTAACTAACTAAAAATACAACATACACTTCAATTTCCTAAATTATTTAATTGCTCAGCACAGACTTAGTCCTGCACTGTTCACTCTTAGCTTAAAGTTTGGTTCATTATTAGCATTGAAATTTACAATGAAAAGAGGTAGGTTTAATTAATATAATAAGCCATCTTTCATGAAATCATCTCTAATTTTACATCTTGGTATAGTTCGACCAAAACTATTATGTCTATGAGTAAAGGTACGAGTAAGAAATTCTTATTGTTTACAATGTAAATTATACTATGGCATTTTAGCTCAAAGTCCAGCTTTTACTGCAACCAGGTATATATCCAGACATAAAGTTTTGATAAAACATCTGAGGTACGTCTCAAAAGGTGAGCATCCAGTAGTCACAGCGAACTTAAACGAGGGAGGGCTAACTGTACAATTCCCCAGTGTATACATGCTAACACTTAATATAATTTTTTTTTGAGGCTTAGTTATCTAGACCCTAGCCTGTGGTGAAACTTTCCAAATTCTGCACTTCACTTACAATACACCTATTACTATTCAATACTACAATAATGTAATTAAGTAGTAAATAACACCTGTCAAATAATCAACAATTTCATTCATGTCGACCCAAATATTATACATAGAGTGCAAAATCATTAAAATCTTTAAATCTCTGCAGTATATACTTGAATAAAAAAAAAATTAGAGAATATGCCATACAGACTTTGGAAAGTCAGTCCCGTTTTACTTTGAAATAAATTAAGTCCGAGTAAATTATTCAATATGAACAGAAATGCCTTTGAGATTGGGAGATCAATCGCTTTCTTCTTCCTCTTCCTCGCCCTCTTCTTCCTCGGACTCCTCCTTCTTCTTCTTAGACTTCTATAACAAATAAATTCATAAATAAATTGTATTCACAAAGTTAGATTATATATTACCATATGGAAGACAGAGAATGGAACATAGAAGTATTGCTGAAAAAGAAATGGATTACTCACAGCAGGCGCAGCTTTCTTGCCCTTCTTTCCTCTCTTCTGTGCCTTCTTGCCGCCACCCTCGCCGCCGCCTCCGTTCGCGTTATATGACTCCAGGTCCTTTGTGTACTGTTCTTTGGCTTTTGCCGCCTTTTCTTCCCAAACCTATTACAACAAAAATAAAAATTAAATTAAGTACACGAGGAGAAATATAACAAAGACGTAGTAACCAATAAAGTATAAAATATATACGTACGCTTTTGTCTTTCATGCCTCTCCATATTTCACCCCCCTTTTTGGCGATTTCGGTGACTTTCAAACCGGGATTTTCGGATTTGATTTGTTCTCGAGCACTGTTGAGCCACAGCATGTAGGCTGACATAGGACGCTTCGGCTTGTCCGTCATTTTAACTTTTTTCCTGAAAATATTCGTAATATTACATAAAATAAGCCAATAAAACTTATCAACAGGTTATCCGGGCCACGCTCGACGCGAACGAGAGTGCTAACGTGCCTTTCCACCTCATATATGCCTCAAATAGGACGCGTTTTGGCGGGAAACTTATTTACGGGCCAGTGGTACAATAATTAAATAACGCGAGATCAATATAATAATAATCCGGTTAAAATGCAATAAAATCTAGCTTTAAACAACATAATAATCAACGAAAATAGTTATCGCCTCATATAACGAGTTCACTGGCCTATGCTTGGGTCGAACGAGCCATTTTGTTTTCACGTATTGTGTAGAAAATACGCAATAACCGTAGGTGACATAATTACTAAATAATCCCAAAACTAACCAGCTATAACTTGTAGAAGAACTGTTTCAGTCCTTCAATGGAAAAGATCCGAGAAATTAATTATTTAAAATAGGGCGTCCTTCTCCATACCCACGCTTACTAAGGAAAGTACGACGACGACTATAGCCATGTTTGACTCAGAATTCCAACGTGGAATCAAACATATTTTTATGAAATACGCGTTAACAAACACAAATATGCTTAATAAAACACTACACTTAAGTTAGAAAAATTATTAGACTCACCTGATAGCAAAAATTTTGAAATATTTTTTGAACTGGTACACAACCAAACCGCAGACGTAGAGAACCAGAAGAAAATGTATGGAGCTCGAAGCAATGTTCCCAGAGCAAGCTAGCTTGGGGTCGTTTCGCGTCGGCACCAAAGCGCCATCTATCTCTAACGTGATTGGACGATAATTTCATTGGTGCCAACTGCATGCCACTATTGAAGCATCGTGTACTACGTATATCCGTGACGTAAATTTAGTACAGCGTTGCCAAAATAAGCTTTATGATAGTGCAATAAGACATGTTTTAGCTTTATGATAAATTCTCCGTACATTTTCTTCTAAAAATTATTTTGCTTGAAATTGAAAGAAAAAAGCTTTAGAATAACAAAATATCAATGAGATAACAGGGAATATACATTATAGAATATTTTTGGTTTACTTTTCTTTAACATTTGTATAAGAAGTACGTCAAAAAACGACTCGGTCCTCTTTAGGTTTCCCTTACCAGACGCCGACGAAATAACCTCGCGCCTTATTTTAAATGCCGCCAACGTTCATTTCGAAAACATAAAAAGCGCGGCAAACGTCAGCGTGAAAGGGACGCCAATAAAACATAGCGTTTGTTTACGATTTGATATTTCAAGGCATCTTGAGAAATAGTTTTTATTTCTACACTGATAAGGGTGTAGTGCTTAAGGTTCTTGAAATAAAATACATTTCTAACAAACGTTTTTAGTTAAACAATTCAGGAATGTACCAAACATTTGACCGACAGATTAGTCCCCTTTTATCATTAGTCTACTCAATAAATTAACAAAAAGCGAGATAGATAACTATTACGCTAATTATAACATTATAGGTAGTTTTGTAGTACAACTAACGAGCTCCTTACTTGCTCATATGACTGTTCACTAACCTACCATTAACATTTACACCTTACTTTGATCATTAACAACTTTAGTTGAACTTGTTTATCAATCAGTCATTCATAATGATCTCACTGCATTTCTGACTTACCTATGTCTTACAGTATTCAATTATATATGTCTATGATGTTACAGGTACTATTCTTTGAATGTAATAAAGTTAATACATTTACCTAATAAAATTATGCCTGGAATTAAACATGAATTGAGACTTTGAATGATTTGGAAATACTGCTTGCTAGGGACAACTATTTAAATAAATGCCTAACTTTTTTCGACTTTCTAGATAAGTGAGTCAGATAATATGTGTAGGCAAGTGTATTTCTTTCACATAGGCATATACATAAATGTGACATTGTATTTCAAATACAGTTAGGTTAGGTTAGTTGTAGAGTTAGGTTGTAAAGCACTTTAACGATCCGATCAATTTATACCTAAGAGTTTAAGATAAACTCTACGTTACATAGTAATCTGAATTAGGTTTTAAAAATAATTGTCTTTTCAGTTTTTAGTAAAGGAAAGTGCATTCCACCTTATGGTAGGTAAGTGGCCATTGCCGCTTGTGGACGTTTGTGATTAATCACTAATAGATTTGGAATCCTATTTGAGGTCGGATATAGATGTGTTGCTATTCTTGAGGACTAAGTTTGAAAGCCTTGTACCTCAGAACCTATACCCTTCAAACCGGAACAGCATAATTATAAATTGCTACACCACCGCCACACCTATTTCTAGCGTGAAGCATTTTTTGCGTTTCCGCGTTTCCATAGAAGAGTGTGTCTGCCGGCACACTTTCACATGAGGCAACCATCATAGTCCTCGGGAGTGTTGCTACTCCCAAAGACTATGATGATGACGGACTATGATGATCTGTGATTGACTTCAGATGAAACCATGTTCTGTATGTAGTTGATTACAGATTTCCATGGGCGGCAGTGACCATTTACCATCAGGTGAAAAGCATGCATGTTTGCTACTTCAGTCAGATAAAAAAAAAAAGTGCTGTTGTTGTATTAAATCTGGCGATAGGGTCTATGTATTCATAATATAAGAACGTTTTCTATTTGCCACAAATTTAAATTCGCTAAAGAATAATTACGCATTTTGCACGCCTCACACGCCTAAGCGTGTAGGTGTGCTTTACTAAGTGCAATTAGCATTTGTCACGTTTGAATTTATTTCGATAATTCTTATTTGAAATTAAATACTTTTGGCTTCTAATTGGATTGTTAGCTAATTTTCGAATAGTAAGGTAAGGTCTTACTGTTCGTAAATATCGTGATGTGTCTCTACTTTAAAAGTCGGGTGATAAGCATACTACCTAATGAGTAAGATAGCATGCTATTCCAAACTTTTCTTAGTTTTAAACTGTAGTCAATTTACTGAAACCGTACAGGTGCATAATTATTGGATTAAAAGAATTGTCATTATATATAATTTTATACAAGGAAGATTGTAAGTATAATAATAATAATAATAATAATAAGTACCTAAGTCTGATTCAATATTTGAGTAACGTTAGGACATATAATCATGACTTGCTCGGTTCTTGGATAGATACAGAGTAGCTTCTAAAAAGTCTAATCTTTCCAAAGGGCTTATGGCGTATGTTAAGTTGCGACATTTAATCGCTGCATTTAGAATGCATCCTTCGACCTCGAGTGATAAGAGAGTGATACCAACAAATATCAATAAATGAAATCAAATGAGAAGGTACTATGTAGTTTTCATTTTATTAGTTGATATGTGGTGTAAAAGGTCCTTTAAATCAAGCATTGAGCGTTAATCTGGATTCTGGAAGTCACTTAAAAACCTGTAATATTTTTTATTATTTTTTGTTTCTATTTTCTAACAGAACATCGTGATTAGTTACTTTGGAAAACTTTTCAATGAAATTCGCTGTTAATACTGGTAATACTAAATTACCATTAAAACGCGGAGGTTACTTCATGGTTTTAGGAAGTCACCATATGAGGCATTGGTTGCAACACTTGCAACATATATATCAGGTACACAGAGGACAATTAACAATCAAATTGCAGTAGATTATTATTATGCAGTTATATTAGTGCTTTAAATAAACAGATTGAGATTTGATAATTGTTGTTTTTTTATTAGGAAGGAAAATAAATACTCTTTTCGAGCATTGTCTCTACATTATGTCAAAAAATGTAGAGATGCGAATGTGCGAGAGTGTATCACAATACATATTGTATTTTATCTTATATTACAGTGATATTAGTGCTATACCGTCCTTAATGTGATTAAATCAATTGTGAAAAAGTGCACACATTGACAAGAATAAGATGACAATGAGATGTTTCGTTATACCTTTACCCACTTTGTGAAGACTAAATGACTAAAAATTATTACCTACATTTTAATGTCATGAAAAAGTCATCTTCGTAGACACTTACTAAATACTTGCATAGGTATTTATTATACAATGTATCTATTAATTATTGTAATGTTTTAGTTATTTCGTTACTAATGTCTTTAAACATTAAAATGATCGCTTTATCATTAATACAATTATTGTCACGTGCGCGCTATCTACTCGATTATTCTAGCTACATATATAGTAGGTAACGATTAATGCATTCGGGACGCAAAAAACAATTCAAGAAAATATATTTGAATTAGGCGTTTAGCTAGTTTAATCTCTTGCGTATGATCCAGGATCCTTTCCGGAAGCATAAGAAGTTAGACCGGAACCAATGTTACCATAGCGCATATATAAAAGAACAAAGGCTAGAAAGGGGCAGATGCACCTGATAACTCTAGTTTGTTATCCCTGTCACTCATTTATTTTCTAATACAATTAATCATAAGTAGGTACCTACTGGAATAAAGCTTTAATAAGATATGGAGGATGCATCCTTGAATACACTAAATTACTATACCAAGTAATGAAGCTTTCTAGTAATTATTTACACTAAGGCGAATAGAAAGTTTTCTTAACTCCCTTTAATAGTTTCTGTTATGGGAAAAGCAAAAAAATTAAGACAACCGTTGCATCGAGATGCATTCAATGCGTTTCCTATTAATAATACTTGGGACTATTGTTACTTTTTCGCGGCAAAGGAGCCCTTCGTAGGAAGAAAAAAGGGAGAGCGGTTGGCTTGGCGCCCTTTTACAGTTCGGGTGGCTTGGGTGTTATACTACGAACAATACGTGCGTCTATTGCACGCTATGCTACGTGAGAACGAATTTAAACTATGAATGATTGCGTTAAATTTTTTTTGCGTGTTTCTTTTGGGGAAAAAAAGAGAACTGGCAGCATTTTTTTATATGTTAACTACGAATTTTCTTATATTTGTTGCCCTAATATATTTGTTTCATTGTAAAAAGATGAAATATAAATTAAGTAGGAGCACAATAAACTTAAACTTTGTAATAAACTTAAAAAACTTACCTACAATGCATATATTATTTTTCATCATAAGTACATAATTATTTTACTAATATAATTACCTAAGTCGAAAGTTTGTAAGGATGCATAGATGGATATGTCTCTAATTGACCCCAGCGTAATATGGCACAGTAAGGGATTATAGATTACACTTTTTATCCAAAAAATATAAGATTACTGTGGGATAAGTTTGTATTTGTTTCTTACACGGAAGGGGTTCGATACGAATTTTTTGTACAGTGGTTGTTATGGGGTGAGATAAAGACATAATATGCTATAAATCATTCCAGACAATGCTGGGTACTATGGTATGGAATAAAAATATAGAAGCTAAGCTGTATCCAGGGAGAATACGTTTTGCACGGTTCATATTGAAAGTTCCTATGCTAGTTGCAAACAAATCTACTTACTTGAGTACATGTTATTGCTTCAAAAATGATAAAGTACAAAATGTCTGGTATGTATATTGAAATGTTAACTTTTTTTCAAAGGCGGGTGAAGCCGTGCATTTAGCTTGAGATCTAAGTTATAATCAGTTAGGTAGAAGCTAAGATGTATTAGTGATGTAACTAATGTTACTATTGGTATTTACTGACGACCCGCGTGGCCGACCGGTTACCATACCGGTCTGACGCGCATTGGGTTCCGGGTTCGATTCCCTGCTAGACAGGTATCTGAAAGAAGTATTTAGATTCCTGCTCTGGGTCTGGGTGTTTGTGTATTCGTCTTGTGTGTCCATGGTACCCACGACATAGGAGATAATTCTAGTGTGGGGCTATGAGTGTAGAAAGCGTGTTACTAATGTATTATGTGATATTACTTATATGTTAAAAAAAACCCATGCACTACTTTGCGCACAAAAGGCCACATTATACTTAGTGTTGCAACGCAATCGAATGTTATAGTCCGTAAAATGTAAATCCGTAATTGGCTAATTAGTTTAACATAGACAGTATGTATATATAATTTTTGCAGCTGTGGATTTTGTTAAATAAATAAATTTCAACATTAGCGAATGCGAATATCCGTTATCGACATTGGCGGATGCGAGTGTTGTTTAATTTTTCAGTTTTTGGTGTAGGGGTCGGAGGACCTACATATTAGCGATGCTAAGCTAAATGCGGAATTTATTTCATTAACGAAATATTTTTCCAACTTAATAAGACACGGCACGAAAGAAAATACAATAGGATTACGGCTATTTCACTGAATCACTACATAGTATAAAACAGTCGCTTTGCGCTGTCTGCCACTATCTATGCTTAGGTCATTAAACTACGCTATGGATTTTAATGGAGTTTTTTTAACCGACTTCCCAAAGGAAAGAGGTTATCTATTCGTCACGTATATTTTTTTTAATAGATAGAGTAATTCGAGAGGAAGATTTCTATGTATAATACAGTAGAGGAACACTGATAATTTTAGATTTTTGACTTTAGGCGGAATGAAGTTCGCCGGGACAACTAGTAATAATAAAAAAATATTATGATGCACCATTAGGTAATAATAGGTGTATCATAAAACATAATAAGGTACGAAATTTGGCACAGAACACCGAAAAGATCTTAAGCTTTTATATTCTATCAATTTATTTGTGATATACATTATCTTTAGCCTGATCACATCCGTAACAAACTCAAGTATAAAGACATAAAAGCTTTGAACACCGTCTTAAGCATTATGTCTACTTCACAGTAGATGAGGGGGATGATAAATGGTGTTGCATCAGTCAAAGTACTGGAACTTATTTAATACACATCCTTTAATGCTGTAAGAATAGCTCTTAGGTATAAAAAATATTAAGATATTTTCTTCCTGCTTATATTTTTATATATAAACATCTCATAAAATATGAACGATGGAAAATAAGATAAACAGGTAATGTTTGTTTCGCCAACAGTTTTTTATTATTCATATTTTATTCAAACTTACAGTATAAAATCTTATTATATTATCACTATTATTATGTAGATTATTGTAATTCCACAAAACAACATGTATAACACACAATTTAGTGCAAATATTCAACATAACATTCCTAATGTAACTTAAGGACCCGTCTACACTGTTATTCAATCGCAGTCAGACAAGTTCAAGTAAATTCAGTATTAATACCAATATTAAAATATTATTACACACTAAATTATAAATACTTTTAACCTGTCGTGTCGTTTATTTTCCAGTGTACGTTTTTACTTTAAGCATTTGATACTCAAAAGCAAAAATCTCGAACGGCGAAATATCAAAATAACAAGGTGTTTTTTTTTTTTCTAAAATTAAAATGTCTATCCTAATTCTAAAACAAAAATTGGGTGATGACCTAATTAAACTATAGGTCAAGCTCATTTGTATTACAGGACAAAACTTTTGAGCGTAACAAGAGTGTAGATACGTAAGAACTATGGACTGAATTTGAATATACTGAATGAGATGCTTAACAGCAGTAGACTTAGCTCCAAACTTGTAGTAACACATAATAACAATAACACTTTCTGCTCGCACCCCACACTACTATTTAATGCGTCATGGGTGCCGAGGATATATCAATACGAATACACACTCATCTACTTCTTCATTCGGATATATGTTTGGCCGGGGATCGAACCTGGAACGTTTTGTTGACCGCGCGGATCGTCGCGTTTACACTGTAAGAACAGAGTTACAATGACAAAACCCCATCGCTAATGTTTGTTGATACCATCTAAAATTAGTATGATATAATTTACAAATTGAATAGCTAAAAGTTTGGCGCTAAGTATTATGGACGTTATTCTAAACTTAATAGTATCTTAATATACATTTATTAACTAACCTACATCTATTGTACAATAAAGACTGACCGCCCATTGGTAACTACGGTCTAAGCAACTATCGCCCAAGCGATACTTGTTTAGACAACTTGTTGCTTAAGTTGCTAAGCCACTGCTGTTTAGACGTCAAGCTTATTTAAGCGACCGGCCAATAATCAACATTTAATCGTTTACGTGTCCGTGTAGATGCGTAAAGTACTAAATAGACGTCCAGCGTATTACGATAGTACCTCTTTCATGTTAACTACTTAATAAGTAAATCCACCAGTTGTTCCAGCGATAGTAGATAATGGGCGATCAGTTCATGTAACTTAAAATAAACCTAGAAGTTATGGTACATTTAATCGCTCCCGCTACCGCTGCCGCTCTCGTCGGCAGAGCCCGACGAGGCTTCCGCCTCTGATGATGAACTCTTCGCCTTCTCTTTCTTTGACTCCTTGCTCTGGAAACATTGTAAATTTATTTAAAATTAGTTGAACACATAGAATATTGAGAGTATATTATAATAATATTTACACATAGGCATACCTTTCTATTGGGTTTAATTGATGCATGTAATAGGTACTACATATATTTTGCGCTTTCACCAGTGTTTAAAGAAATAACATGATTCTAATTTGTAATGACGAATAATAAATATTAAAAAGACTAAAATGATACCTCGAACGGAATATATTTTCAATCCCTTTATAGAAATGTTTGTAATTGTTTGAAGTCAGAGGTTCGCATAATTCGATTTTTATACATCTTGAATAATAAAAAGTTTCAAAAACATTATAGGCATTTATAATAATATGTATTTAACCGGTATCAAATTATGGAAATAAGTATACACTTTGTATGTATTTGATATTATTGGTAACAAAAAAAGTATATTAAAAAGCCGACAGTCATGAGTCGCGAAATATTTTTATATACTTACTAAAGGGTCGTATGATGAAACACATCAAGAGTAACAGACAGAATAAAATATCAGTTATTATGCATACGTAAATAAAACAAAAGCGCTCACCTCTTTAGTGTCTTTCGACGGTTTCTTGTCTTGCTTCTTGTCCTTCTCCTTATCCGAGTCTGAGGAGCTGTCGTCATCCTCAATGAACTCCTTGCTTGTGAACTTCCCCGGGCTGGGCCCGGTGGCCGCGGTCTTACTCTTCTTGGCCGGTGGCGGCTTGCTCTTCTTCTCCGCGGCTTTACGCTCCTTCTCCGCTAACTTCTTCTTCTGTTTGAACTCGTCCGCGGCGCCGCTGTCCTTGTACTTCTTCATCGCTTGGTTATATTCCTCTTTCGCTTTGGCGGCCTTCTCTTCCCATTCCTGTTGTGATTGTGAGGATTAATGTACGGTATTGTAAGGGTATGATTGGGTGCAATGTAATATTATGCTAGGGATTATCGGAACTAAACCAGTTTTTAAATATTTTGAATATTAGAAAAATAATATATAACAATTTATTCCCCTTGGGGGTGGAATAACGAAAACTGCTTTCTAGATGGGTGTCTTTCTCAAATAATGAAGCTGTTATCTAAATTTCTCTGTTCTATTGTTGTAGCTTCAATAGTACTCTTCGACGATTATTGAAAAGTGAGTGTCCTTTCATTTTAAATATATAGATTTACAGTAGTAGGAAAATACATGTGGAGAGCAGTGATGACCTAATGATTAAAAATCGGATTATCAATCTGGGTTCCGTCCGTGGTTCGAATGTCAGGCATGTACCACAGATTTTTCAAAAAGTGTGTATCTTTGATGTTTATTATGGCTGACTTACAAAGAAGGAAAAATTCGAGATCAAACTTACGCACCCGTAAAACCTTTTTAAAAAGATGTGTAAAGTCAACCACTCGTAACTGGAAAGTGCAGCGGCATATGACCTAAGGCTCTTATTCTGGGAAAAGACCCGAGCAGCAGTGGAACAATAATACGTTTACGACAACAATACGTACAGATTTATCCTTGAGATCGCGCCACAGCTCGCCGCCCTTCTTGGCGATCTCCGTGATCTTGATGCCGGGGTTCTCTTCCATGATCTTCTTGCGGTTCTCGTTGAGCCACAGCATGAAGGCGGTGGACGGCCGCTTCGGCGCGTTCACGTCCTTCTCGCGTTTCTTGGTTTTTTCCTTGCGCTTGCGGGGACCGTCCGGCTACAAAGTTACAAGGAAGCGTGTTTAATATGTGCAACTGTTTTCGACAAGGATAGAACCTTGCAATGAAAAAATATTTAAGACATTTAATTATACATAGGAAAAAAATCTAACGATAGTAAAAGTCAGCTGTTTGGAAATGCCAAAAATAATTTAATCAAAATCACATAGAATTTAAATATGACGAGATAAAAATTCAAGTAATTGTGTGGTTTTACATAAATATGTTTAAGAATCAAAAACTATCCTAACTAATATGATAAATGCGAATGTCAATTTGCTTATTTCTATTCGTCATACCATACCTAAAACCTACCTACCTTTCTACTATTAATGGTATTGCATCATACAAATATATATCAGTACTTATAACTTTAAAATATTATTAAATGCAACTGTTAAATAAATGTACGTGAATTATTGTTATATTATATAATTTAAGGTAAATATATTCAAGAATTCTGCCATAAAAGTAATCATGTTGTTTAGTAACAAAATGACTTACAACAGTGATGGCCTTTTTGGGTTTCTTTTCCTTCTTCTTCTCCTTCTTGCTGTCTCCGGAAGCGCCGGACGCGTCCGAGTCTTCAGACGACGATGGGTTTGTATCGTACCTAAACAAAATAAAATATTTACATTGATTACACCATGTGGAATAAAATTATTAGATATACATCAATGTTTAAAAAGTTATGACCCACTGCACGTTACTGAAGCCCTTAGGTTTAAAACTAAACCTTGATTCTTCTAAGGTAATGTGTACTTCGAAAATCCACAAATCTCCATTAGAAAAGTGGGAATTATTTAACTTTTTATTTGAAGTTATAAAGTAATGTAATAATTTGATAAAAAAAAGCGATAGTTCACGAACTAGACACCAAAATCCCTTAATGATATTCTCTGGAGATAAATAAATATCATGAACATAAATAACCAGCTAAATTAAAAGTGTAACACTTTTAATTTAGCGATCCTCGGCTAGTCAGATGGCTGACTAGCCGAGGATCGAGCTCATTACCCAATGCGTTTCAGATTGCTATGATGACCCTACACCATGCAGGTCTTGTTACAGTTGAAGTCCTCGTCGGAGCCGTCGCTGTCCCGCTCCTCGGCCTGTATGTAGTTATGTACGTAGCAATGCACAGTACTCACTCCTCGGCGACGTCGCTCTCCTTGGCCTTGTCGGGGTTGAAGTCCTCGTCGGTGCTCTCGTCGGAGCCGTCGCTGTCGTCGCTGTCCCGCTCCTTGGCCTCCGCCTTCACGCGCTCCAGGTACGCGTCCGGCTCCTTCTCAGTGTCCGAGTCGCCGAAGTCATCGTCGTACAACGCCTTGTCCTGGAAATTCATATGGCAATGTTGTTTCGTTACATAAGTAGGGCATGATAAAACAACTGTGAAAATGTTTGTCTTATGTTTGTGAACCGATTGTCTTTATTGTCTTTTTTTGGTACCGTTTGACAGTATAGTGTCATTAATAAATAATCAAATCTTAAAAAATATTATCATCATATCTTTGTATCTACATTTACCAAAAAATTCAAAACAATTTATCAGCTATCAGAAAACCAGCTGTATTTACCTATAAATTTATCTTAAACTGCTTCTAAATTATAAATTAACCAATATTAAATAAAAAAACTTACATTCTTGCCAGTATTCTTAACATGGAGTTTCTTAGAAGTGATGTAATCAAACAACTTGGCGTATTCGCCTTTTTCTATACTGCTAAAAGTGTGAACACTGCCAGACTTGAGTTCAATTTCGAAATCAAACGATCTGTAAAGTATAAAATATTATTATAACAGGGCTTTTAACTAAATAAAAGGGCTGAAAATTTTAACTTATCTTATGTAACTACGAACATAACGCAACAATTTTCAATTGTCAACTAGTTTTAATTTCTATATGTAATATAATTCTTAAACATTTTCATGTCTATCCAGATTTCCATCTTAATCCTTATGAAAAGCCAAGTTCCTGTAATGATCAGGTCAGACTTAAATTCTACATTAAGCTGATCATATAGTATATCTACGAATAATAAGGAATATTTATAAACTGCACGAACAACCAAAATTAGATTGAAGTCCATTTGAGTTTGAAATCAGGTGCTTAATATTCATAATAACGTAACATAATTATTATCGATGGATGGCCGCTTCTTTAAACTACAATTCCATATTAAAAAGCTAATAAAAAAATCTTATTTACTTGGTGGAAGAAGCGCCGCCTCTAGCGAAGTTGACGGAGGCGATCTCCTCGAAGCGGATGTGCACGGGCGGCTTGTGCACGTAGATGAAGCCCTTCTCCAGCGGGTACAGGTAGCCCGCCGCCGCCTTGTACGAGCACGCGATCGCCGGCGTCTTGTGGTGCCTGCCACCGAAAAAGGTATAATATTTTTACTGAATGAATACTATGATACTCAATGAATATCATAATATTAATAACTAGTTGACCCGGCGAACTTCGTTCCGAATAAAAGACGAAAATCTTAAATTATCAGTGTTTCTCTACTACATGTATTGTACATAAAAACCTTCCATTTAAATCACTATCTATGAAAACAAACAGCATTAAAATCCGTAGCATTGTTTTAAAGATCTAAGCATACACAGGGACAGACAGCTACAGGGACAAATAGGTGATGATATAATATGAGTATTGCATGTCATAATAGATACTAGAGCATACTTTATTAGTGCGAGAAAAGTAACTTGAATATTGCACCATACATGTGAATATGGTTGCATTAGTGTATATTCGATTAATTACATATTGTACAAATAGAATCACAGATAATGTTACATGGAAGAAACCGAAATTTATAAAAGCAAATGCAACTTAAAATAAGCATGTAACAACTCATAGTCTTATGCTTGTATAGCATATTCCCAATACGTTATTACTAAATGAACAAAAATCGTATGCGTCCTATAATGCATGAGGAGAAAAAAGTAAATGTACGGCGACTATGTATAGATAAACAAGTACAGCGCATTCTCCGACGAGATGGATCTTCGAACATAAGAAAGGCCATGTAAAATCAGGTTGCAATAAGCCCTCTGAGGTGTATCAATTAAAGAAGGTGTATGAATGTTCAATAGTGATCCTGGAAAGGCTGATAGATAAATGAATTTCGTCGCTTAAGTTCTAACACCGCGTAACTCAAAAAATGCCCATTTAGAGTTAATGAAATAATAGTATCTCAAAACAATATAGGAACAGGTTTTATTTTTACAAAAAAAAAAAAAAAATTATACGAGTCAATTAATATTTTAAACGCAATATATTATTTGGTAGTTGTAGAATTAAAAATAACTATTTGAGACACTTTATTTGCTCTCCTGAAAAGTTGCTAATTTTGAGATCTGCAGTGTCAGAACTCAAGCGATGATATGTAATGATGGTATTAAGAAAATGTAATAAAAGATTACCCTTTGAAATCCCCCGGTCCAATCACCCTTCTGTTGATTATCACCTTCATTATCTTTGAGAGCACTTCATAGGTGGGACCTGACAGTTCCTTACTTATTTTGTCTTCATATTTCTCTTTAAGTTCTTCTCTGAAAACAAATTCAATCACAATTATTGCCTTCCTCAACACATTGCACTATTTATATTATGACATTGCTATTACAACAGTACTTCTGTGTATTTAACACTAAGAAAATTAGCTAACTTATATCACATAAATATAGTATTACAACTTCATGTGTACATATTTTTCTTTTTCATCAGAGTATTACCAGTACTGTAATACCCCGCTTTACGCGACCCCGTTATGCGCGGTTTCCCTAAAACGCGAAATTCAAATTTACTACCACTACAGACTACCACTCAGTCGCGAAATATGAATTTCGATGAACTTGATGATGTCGCGGTAGAAGATCACTTAGAACTTGTAGCAACGCACGAGGATTTTCGCAGCAATGCAGAGTTGATCGAGTTACAGAATAATCCTTGCTACGATGAGGAAGAACAAGTAGAAGAGAAAGCTTTATCTTCAAGGAGAATACAAAATGCTCTTTCAAAAATTTATTCACATTTGGACATATTGCAGAATAAAGATAATAAGTTTTACCGTGTGTCAAACAATTAAAAACAGTGTTGGGTGTTATGAACGTATTTTACAAGAACATAAAAAACGAAACGTAACATCTATCCGAAACACAATAGATGTATTTTCCGTAAAAAAATATTAATAGTATGTATTGCATTAAATGTTTTTAGAATTCAAGTGATTGATTAAAATGATTCCTATTATTTTTGTACAATTAAATTTTGGCTATGTTTAATCTTGAACCTCGAAATACGCGAATTTCAGTTAACGCGATTTTTCCGGAACGTATCCCTCGCGTTAAGCGAGGCATTATGTTTATGCGAAATTAAGATATACCTATGTGAAAATTTCAGTCAGATGAATTATACTCAATTTGCTATTAACAAGATATTTTTAAAAATTGGATATATTACAATACAGAATTCAACTTACTCAGTAAATGGTAACTCTAAGCTAGTCTCCTCTTCAATGCCAAATAACAGCACTAAGTAGTGGTATCTAGTTTGACCTTGCTTGATTGGAGGGTCGAGAGATACTACGAAGAACATCTGCCTTGTATCCTTGTGGGGTAGCAGGAATAGCCGGAGAACAGTTGACATTGGAATTTTGTAGTCAAATGTTTTACCATGGAGCTGGAAAAATGTCTGGAACACCTTGATGTCGTAGCGACCACTGTCAAAGAAAAATGTATGTCTTAATTTGGTACTAATGTAACATAAACATATTTTCTATCCTACAAAATATAAAACTAAAGTAATATTAGCAGTACTACAAGGTTGTTCTTTCATTTAATTTTCGTTTGAATTATATGATTATGAAAAACGTTAAAAGATGTATTTGATGTGCAATAAAATATTCTTAGCTGTAAAAATGTAACATACACAAGATATTTAACTTTCAAAATATAATACCCAAATAATATCAGCCATGTTATAAGCCATAGATTTTATTGATGGTGTGAAAAAAATAATATTTAGACTGAGAAGATCTAATTACAGTTCGAAAGCAATTATACCTACTACTAAAAGTGCCTTAGACACTTACCGAGGCGTAAGACACTGCAACTCGCGGAAGATAGCGATGGCATCACCAGAGACGGAGATGACGCTCGCCTTGTTCATGACCTGTTGGTGGAACGCGTCCACGGCGTCCATGTCGCCCGCCAGTTCGTTCGTGGGTATGTGGAACCGCATCTCCATCAGTGATACTGGAGTGTCATCATTCTGAAATAGGACTGTTGATAAAATATCGATATATCGAAATATCGATATTATTATTTGAAAATATCGATATTTATTACTAATATTTTTTTGGACGATATATCGATAGTTCGATATTAAAATATCGATATCGATGATCGATATTTTTTACCTTATTATACCATGATAGTTCGATATTAAAATATCGATATCGATGATCGATATTTTTTTAAAGTAAATTTTTATTTTTAATTTTTTTTCGTAATTTATTTAATCTTCAAAATCATCGTAAACTTAATCTACCGTATTTTATTTATGAAAATTAAGCTAGCCGACATTCAATAATTTTTAAATTTTTTTTATTAATTAAAAATTAGAATTAAAAAAAAACAGCAGTCGTTGGACTGCCGATAGAAGTGAAAACGGAACTATTAAGTTGAGAGTTTTTAAATGACAGTTCGACAGTTAAACGTTCCTTTGTACAAAACTCAAAGTTATTTTACTTAATAATAAGCTATTTTATATGTTTTATTTAAATTAATTGTTGGTTAAAATATTTGCTGTATAAATAAAAAAGACTTAACAATATAAATAATAATAAAATTGTAAATTTTCAAAATATTTTTTAATTGTTGTTATTGTTGTCAGCACCATCTATTGATATGTTTGAGCAACTTTCGTATTTCGGTGACGCGAACCGAGGATTTTACCCTCTACCAAACCGCTCAACGCGCCTAAAGAAGTTTTCACTTCAAAAACTATTTTTATTTTATAAAGATTCCTCGAATTATCTTCAATTGTCGCAAAAGTATTGGCATCCAGAACTAAGAATAATGTACCTGATATGGTAGCTACTTCGCAATTAACGATTTTGCGTGATTTAGTAACGCTTCATAATCCATTTAAAACAGTAACAGAAGATTTGAGTGCCGAGAAATATGTCACAGCTAGTTTAGTTATACCACTAACGAATTTATTAAAACAAGAAATCGAACAGACTAAAACATCAACTGCTATTGGAGCGTCAGTACAAAATGATTTATTAAATGGTATTCAAAGTAGATTAGTGCCTTTATAAGATAACCCTTTTTTGGCCAAAGCAACTATCTTAGATCCCCGCTTCAAGAAATTATATTTCATGCCAGCATTGGCTGGTGCTAATGCAATATCCGATCTATCAAAAGAAATAATTGCAGAACACAAAATAAGAGGAAATCGTTCACCTACAGTAGGCGCTTCTCCACGTGGAGAAAAAGAAATAACTTCATCATTGTGGGACCGACATGAAGATATGCTCTTGAAAAATATGGCTAATGCCAATGAAGTTTCTGGCAGAAGTTTTGGTACAATATTTGCTGAATTAAAGCAGTATTTAGATCAGCCAAATATTTCAAGGTCATCAAACGCCCTGAAATTTTGGATTGATAGTAGGCATTTTACTCCCGTCCTATCAGAAATAGCAATTAAATATTTAATTTCTTCTGCTACATCTGTAGCATCTGAACGAGTTGCATCTACAATCAATCTTTTAGTGCTTATCAGTCGTAGTAGCCAAACAGCTGAACATATAAAACAAAGAGTATTTTTAAAAACTCTTACTGAAAAATATTGGTATACATAATTGTCTTATTGAAATTTAAAAAATAATTACTAAGAACCCAATACTTATGTACATTTATTTATAATTTAATTTGTTTAATAAATCTACTGGACTATAAATTGTGTAATCATTTTTGAGCTGACTTACGATTTTTTTTTAAATAAAGCCGATATATCGAAATATCGATATTTTTTTTCGATATATCGAAATCCGATATTGATATATTTAAAAATATCGATATATCGAAAATCCGATGTTTTAAAAAATATCAACAGTCCTATTCTGAAAGAAATTTAACCTTAAAGCGCAATACACACTGAGCCCGCCGGGCCGGCGACCTATGTCGACAACTTTTTGTCGTTGGGCTAGTTGGGGGCTTCATTTATTGCAAGTCGGAAAACTTTTGTCGGCGGCATATTGACGGCGGATCGAGATGAGTTTATTTGGTTTAGTTAGTGACTGCCACGTGTCGAAAAAGGTTGTGTCATATAATTTGTGTGGTGTAACGTGTACACACGCGGGCGCATGTTGCCGGCATGATTCTTTTATTATAGGCCGTCGGGTTGTGTGCTGTATGGGCGGCGCGGCGGGCTCAGTGTGTATTGCGCTTTATATGTTTTACAACAATCATCATTGATGATGATGATGATTTTTGTGAAACACATGTGAATCACATGTTTTACTTGTGTATAATTAGGTATATCCTTTTTACCACACGTTCCAGACCACCATTTAACAATACTTTTATTAGGCAGAAATATTTGTGGCACTGGAGTTGAACCACAAAGACACCACCTTCAAATTAATAGTAACCTTAATCATCAATCAATGGGGGCTCAATCTTGGATGTTAATAAAAACCATGCCAATTGAACACCATTGATCAAGGATATAGATTGCTGGTCTATCAGGTTTAGTATGGACAGATTCTGCTTTGGACATCATAGTCTAGTATGAATTAACAGTTTTATACAATTCTCATTTTTTTCTTTCAAAATCAGGACAGATTCTGCATAGGACAATGACGAATCTGTCCATACTAGACTGTGATGTCCAAAATAGAATCTGTCCAATGTTGACTAAACTGTTGATTACATATCTTAATAAATACTTTGCAGTGAAATAAGTAACATCACAAACACAATCAAAAAGAATATCAAGTCAATTTTTTTATTAATACACATTAAATATTTTTGCCCTATAAAAGCTACCTGATGGAATTCCAATGTGACTTCATTCTTGCCAGTGTTGCACTGTGATACATAGTGCAACGGTATCTCAAACGCAGTGTTTGAGCCCACGTTGAAACTGAGTACTGCACCATTGAACTTGGCCGTGCCCCAGTTCCAGCCCTTCAGAGACAACTCCTTCTCCAACATGTCCTTGTGGTAGTTTGCTTTGAAGAATTTCGCCACTTTCTCTTGTTCCTGTAATATGTTTATGTATGATTGCAACAGTAATCTTCTCTAAATTATATTATATATTATTGATAATGCCAAAATAATGGATATTAATGATTGCATCAAAAATAGGGTAATGTTATTGAACATAATTATGCCCATTTCTTTTGTATGCACTACATAACAACAAGTTCGACTCATGTTAAATATGAAGTTTTGTATGATTATTGCTCAATAATTTGCAATTACTAGTTTGTTTTGTACACATATAAAAGTAATTAAAAAAAATGTCTGAAAGACTAAGCATTGAGTTATAATCATTACCTATTGGGCTTTAATTAGTTTCATTATATACATATAAAGTACTATGCCCATCTGTATGTATTTTTGACATAAAATAGTTGACCTGACATGTATACTTGACTTATGTTATTGTACTGATGATGACTGAGTGGTTACCATACCAATTTCTCCAGTTAGACAAATATCTAAATAATGATTTCCGTTCTGGGTCTGGTATGTGTATGAATGTTTTTATCTTTGTGTATGTCCATGACACCAAAGACGCAAGAAAATTCTCGTATGTATGTTGATAAGGATTTCTATTTACAGGTACAGTATACATACCCCTTCTTTGAAACCGCCGTATCTGTGTAATGTGCCATTCTTCAAGAATATCCTGAGGCCCCAAGATCCGATGAACTTTTGAAAGTTTACGAGATCTATATCGTTTGCTGATATCTGCTCCACTTTGCCTGTCTTACTATTCTTGAAAACTATGTTCTGATCTGTCATTTTCAGCCTTCCTGGTACCTGAATACAAATAACTTAGTTGAAACAGTTAATTTCAAAAACTAAACAAGTTTTCCATGTGGAACTTACCATGGCGCCCTTTATTTCTGCCTGCACATCATTGTACTCCAAAAACTCCATTGTGTTATTTTGTTAGAATTAGGCTGTAAATTTAAATTTAATTAGATATATTATAAACTTGCAATTGTAACATCTACCGCGATGCTCGATGCCGGAATCGCGGAAAAATCTCAAAAATCAACGCTGAAGTTAGAAACTTCAGAAAGACATACGACAGTTTTGACATCACACCTCAGATCACAGATGTTTAAACTATCAATATGTCAGTATTGTCAGTCAACATGAGAATGTAATTGTTCAAAAATGATTTCAATATTATTGATGAACGAATGATTTCTATATTGCTAGCACCTTAGCACATTGTTGACAATCTTATTAATTACTTAACCATGGATTTTCTTTATCATAAAGCGTACGAGACATAATCCTATTGTTAGAAAATGGCAATTTACACGAAAACTAAGAAGAGTTTTACATAAAAGTATATAAGTTGTAATTTAGACATTGCATTCTATTGATTTTATCTCAATTGTTATCGAATTTTATATATTTAAAATAGTTGGCTGTAAATTTTAATAAGCCCGTTTTATTTTATTCTAGTCTGTTTCTATAGTTGCTGTTATCGAATTAATTTTCATTCAATTTTACTCACTCCCTGCTAATTACTCACTTGTTCAGAGTACGAAGTCACTAGTCACTAGTGTCACTACACTACTCAGTTCAATTCATTCACTTTTTGTGGTATGACGTGCTGTATGCTGTTTTGATTGTTTTTACAGCTTTATTTAATATATATCGCGTTTATAAAAGTTTGTCGAGTTTAAATTGGTGAAATTTGGAAACATATTATACAGTGGTAGTAGTAAGATAAAACTCAGTGTTTTCGTGTTTATTATTCGTTTAAAGAACCTTTAGTTCATAAGTTCTAGACCGGGTCCTTGGTAATATAATTTGTTGGTGTCTTCTGTATGTGCGAAACCTATGGCGTCATTATCTTTGCCCCGAGTGCTCCAGTTAAAGAAGAACAGCCTTGATGCTGAGCGCGAGCACTTCGAGAAGTTTCAGGTACGTGTTATATTCTGTTTATGTAGCAGATGCATCTACCAACTACACAGTAAGTATGTTGCCACAAACAGTATATTTGTTAAAAGTTTATAAATAGGTATATAAATAAATTAAATTTAAAGTTTTTTTTTAATAAATGAAAATTTAATTTATTTTGAATTTTATGGTAAGCAGGAAACTACAAAAGAGAGGATATAGTTTTTATCTTCCGTAGCTTAAATTCTGTTTTAATGTGTGAGATTAAATGATACAATATATCGTTCAGGGCAGCTTTTTTAAGTGCAATACTTTTGGGGTTACAACCCCAGAAGTATTGCAGGTTTGTTAAGTTTCCTTTACTATACCCAAAAGAGGTTTTAATTGATTGACGTAGCAAATGAGCAAGGCTACTAGGTGGTATGTGGACACTGCCCATCATGGACATCTGTTATGAACTTCATATAGTTCCATGAGTCAACAAACGATACATTGCTCACATGTAGGTAAGCCGGCGAACTATACCCTTCTACTGATAAATAAGAATTAATTATTATAGATATAGATGTAGTTAGATTTACTTTTTAACCCATTTCAACTTCTACACATGCATACAATTTCGACCTGTGAATGTTATTGTATGTTTTAATTAATTGAATTTGTGCACATGCTGTCGCCTTCACAACAAACTGCTGCTGTAGGCTGCTGTCCATCTTCTTGATTGAGTCTCTCAACACTGCTAGTTTCATTTTAATTTTGTTGACTATAAATAATTAACTCTTAATAGGTACATTCATACACTATGATTTTCCTGTGTCGTGAGTGTGTTCCATACACATAGATCCAGAACAAAAATCTAAATCCATCATTCACAAGTCTGTCTGTCTGGATATTGAATCTGGAATCTATTGCTTGTCAGAGCAAAATAATTACTGCTCTGTGACATGGATCTGTGGCGTGGATCATCAATCTTGGTTTTATTTACTACTAAGATATCAACTTATTTTTTTCAGAAATATAATACATGGTATTGGAAGAAATTATCAAAATGCCATAAGGAGCTACCTATGTGAATTTAATAAGTTAAAATCTATAGATTTTTGGAATATACATCATTGCAATTCGACAATTAACATTCTTTTTAACATAAACAGTTAAGATAATGTCTATCCTTTAACAGAAATCTATTTGCTTGGTAAAAAAAATAAAAGAGTTGTGTGTTGTGTGAGATGATAGAAGTTACTATAACCTTATTTCAGGACCCGTAAACACTAGGAGTCATCAGTTGTTGATAAGTGTGTAGGTAAAATATTAACATTTTATTATACAATAGTACTAATGAAATTACAGATTTATGAACATTGTCTATTGAGCTGTTGCATCCATTTTGCTTTTCTATTAACATAATAATTGCATTATTAGACTAGGCAAATAGTTAAACATTACCCATCCAGGCGTTTACCTACCTGTTTGATAGAATGGCTGACTATCGTTCAGGAAGCTAATTAGATGACACTATTTACGTTTAGTCGTAATTACAATAATGGGTTACTTAAGAAAATAGGTGACAAATACATGAATTAACTTTGCCGAATTTCCATCTCTAACAATTATTGAGATCTTAAAGATTTTAAAAGTTTGTACGAAAAAGCAAAAATAATAACACCTAAGTACTATTATGTATATGACAACTCGCCTGGATGGCGGAGCGGTTAACATACCGGTCTGACGCGCAGTGGGTCCTGGGTTCCATTCCCGGCCAGACAGGTATCTGAATGACGAGTTTAGATTCATGTTCTGGTTCCGGGTGTTTGTGTATTCGTCTTGTGTGTGTCCATGGCACGCACGACACAGGAAAAAATCCTAGTATGAGGGCTATGAGTGTAGAAAGCGTGTTTTATTATAATATACAATTTTATTTTAATGTTCTCAAATGATATATGCGTTTAGGGCGACGTAGTTGCATTACTACTTATCAGCGTCCGGCGTATGCGCATATCATTAAAGCTTTATTTACTCCGCAAAGAGGAAATATGAGGTACAGGAAGACGCAGTGACTAATTAATGGCGAAATTTCCTAAATCCAGAAACGAAATACGGATGTGGTTGTGCATGCGTTACGTATTTGGAATGTACGTTTTACTTTCTAAATACGTGTATGACATTTACGGTCTCCATGCATTAACAGGAGCCCCTCCCCTCTTCCCCCTACCCATTTGGCGCAAAGGAACATATCCCGAAATTCTTCGACATTCAACAAAAAAGTTCAATCAAAAGCGGTTCATCAAAAAAGCGTAAATTGAGCAAGTCGTCTTATGATCTAGGTAATGTGAAAAAGTTAATATTTTAATTAAAATCTTGAGCTTTAGTGTTAACTCCCATAAAGTATCCTATGGTCTCGATGACAGCCTACCATCGAGACCATAGGACAACAACCTGTTACAATCTTATCACCTTAGTAGATACAAATTTAGTAATTTCCAATGACAACAGAAGTATTACGATTTCATTTTGCTCCGTAATGCGATATCAGCGTTACATTAAACGGACGATTACCGAACTCGAATCCGAGGAAGGAGCTTGTTTAGCATACCACTGGCACGTTGCAAACCTTCGGCATTACGTCACCGGCCGCCCATGCATCGGCTGTGTACACAGTCACAAACACCGTGCCTTGTACGTACTCGTACATGACATGCAATAAGTGATTCCATAACATTTATATCTTCGTTTTCATTATATATATTCAGATGCTATAATAGTATACACGGTTCTACTTTACATATTATTACTTAGGTGAATGAATTAGTAAAATTTAATTCATCGCCCCTTATCAATTGTAAGTCAAGTAAGCACGCAAAACGCCTGTAAAGTAAAACAACATAATCAGATCGCGCGTTCCGTAAAGTGAAATTTACTGGACAGCTTTTTAATAATTTCATAATGAACATTTTAAACCTGTCATTTGTTAAGGAATAACTGTTTTTAGCACCTAAAATTAGGGCTTTAGAAGGACGTTTAGTAGAATAAAACGAAACTGGAAGATCTTCGTAATAGAGGCTGGAGAGATACGCACATTTTTTCGAAATAATATTTACTGATCTAAAAATATATTTTTGATTGACTGTATATGAAATTTTTAGTATTTCAGGGTTTGTTAGATGTCTAACATTTAAAGCCTATGCTAAAAAGAACACTAGAATTCGTTGTCGATAAAGGAATACATACAGGTGTTATCGGGTAACAGTAGATAATGATTGTTGTGAGGACTGACGCATTCGATAGCTTATCACGGCGTCCACTTTACTCATTTAGCTTGTGTATTTTCAGACAAACGTCTGATATATGTGCTTGGTTATTTTAATAGTGCGTTATTCTTAAATTTCGACGCAGTTTAGTAATCAAATCAGAGGTAAGATGTTTATTGTTTTAGTAGGAAAAAGAGCGCCGGGTGAGCGAACTTTAAGATAAACTTATTATCATTACATGGAAGAGCAGAGAACTCTCGAAACTGTGTGATATATATACGCAAATTAGAAGAATACGTACATTACTTCCGTCTGAATACTGTGATAGAAGTGTGATTCGTATTCATGTTGATATTATGGAGTGATTGTATTGATTTTATTTAATAATCTATTTGTTCAAATGTTTTAAAAATGGATTACGTAGACACATTGATTATTGACTGAAGAAGAACGCACGTTCATGCTATTCATATACTTAGTCATCGTTAACTGTAGATATCTGGAATCTGAGTAGTAAAAAAACAGGAACATCCATTTTCCGCGTAAAGCGTTTTTTCCGGGCAAGTAATTTAGATTATGTCCATAGCAATAGAATAATTGCTATCTAATATTCAATTGACTTTTGATTTGATTTCCATATATTTTTTTCTGTTTGATGTATACACATACATACACAATACTACATAAATAAACACTTGTGTCTAAAATTGACTGAAATTTCAGGAATCTCTGAAGATTCTGTATTTTCCAAGGTATATTACCTTTTACTGTCAGAAATCGACCGTACTAACAGATAGCCGTAAAACTAGAGAACAAGCTTATGGATTGATGTACCTATATAATAACATTCTATATAATATAGTACATCATCCATACATATATTTACGTAATAAAGACAAGTAGGTAGATATGACTGGGAGGTTTTTATGTATTCTATTTAACTTTAATTGGAAATACTATACGTGATTTTAAAATGTTATGCTATTAGTTATAAAATACTAGCTGTATTAACATGGTGTTGGAGAGTGGGCCAGCCGGCTCGGCTGGGCACAGCGCTCTCGATTGTCGGCTTCCGCCTACACCGTGCCTACGCGTATGTACAGTTCCCGTTACATTTTGATGCTCGCAGAATTTATCTCCCGATCGCGCGCTCTGTAACACTTCCCTCGATATACATAATTACATACATCGGCCTAAGTGGAAGAGAAATTTGTATGAGGAAGCTACTGTAAGCAAACCTCGTTTTGGCTCGTTTGAATAAGATTAGTTTATGGCGAAACTCTTACAAATTTGTTTTGGAGGTTTTTGAACGTAAATCTACTAATGCTATAAGCGGCAGATATTTCGGGAAGTTTCGATAGCAGGACATTTGGCACTATAGCGATTAATAGGTACATGCCACGTCGTTATATGAGAAAACACAACCGTCCCTGTGTAGTACGTCAACCGTCCTGCTGCCGTGTATCAGCAGTTCGGTTCAAATCGTCTTAATTTAAATTGCCCTAATGTATGGAGCACCTACTTATGACTTAGCCGTATGACTGCAATCCTGTTAAAATAGTCTAATTTAATAGTACTCTACTGTATGTGTTTACCGCTTAAGCCGTATAAACTGCATCAATCTGAACAGGTTCTTACAATGTAAATATTTACCTTTGTCGGTTAGTACCTTGTATGAATCATTCAAATTACGTTATATCATTGTCTTTTGTGCAGTCATTTTAAAAGCCGTTAAGTATGGCTTCTATATTAACTACTGTTAGTCATAAATAGTTTGTTTTCATTCTTTTTTTGTTATGATCGAAGTGATATAATGAAGTGAAATGATATGTGTAAGATGGTATCCTAAGTACAAGTAAGATTGTCCCTGTAGTTCCGGGATCAGAATAGGGCTACGGCATTCCCTGCCTGTCGTAAGAGGCGAATAAAAGGGGCTTCCGTGGTTGCACACGGCTAGAGTGGGAGCTCGACGGCCACCGGGGGGTTTTAGTGCGTTAAATATCCCTATATACTGATATTTTTTTTATCAAAGTCTTATTGATTTATTATATCTATTCTATCTCTCTATAGACTCTATATATTCATACGTGAAGCAAAAACTTGTGGTGCATTTTTAAGTAATATGCCGCGGACGTACTTATTAGTATGAAATTTTGCACGGTTATAGTGGACGTAGGGAAGGAGTGCAGAATGTTAATATTTGTTTCGAATAATGCATATATCATACATAAAATCAACTAAAAATACGTTACACACACTACCTTGCATTTGACAAAAACACATAAATAATAAACGAAATAAAGATTCAATGTCATAATATGAAAACACTTAACGCCAAAGATGTCAGATGTCTTTGTCAAAATACCGTTATTGCTTTTAAATGCGGCTTAGCTAGTTATGCCTCTTTTTATATTTAACAAAATTACTTAAAATTATTACATTTTATTTGAATTTGAGAAATATTCGTATTACTTTGGACAATATGAAGTTTAGTTATTTAATTTAAATTACGGTCAAATTTCGACCAATGCGACGGATGACTATAGTTTTAAGAAATACTTGTGCTGCTATTTCTTTTTCTTAGGCCAGTAAATTGTCTTGAATCTTACATAATATGTAGTATGTATTGAAATTGGGTAAAAATAAAAGTCAAAGCTAATTTATTTTACGTACAGTTTATAATAGTTATTGCGTTAAATGCGTGAGTGATATGGCTATATGTAAACGTGGGAATGGTGTCAACAGCAGCAAAGATTTCTCTGGCTTCAAATAGTTGTATATTTCCAGTATTGATTAAGTATCTGTGTGAGGCGAGATCTGGTAATCCATTTTTTTTTTGTTCACTGTGTTATATCTAAGTTCAATAAGATGTAAATTCTACAAATAATGATTGAATACAATTTATATCATAGAAGAATAGAAAATTGTGATACCATCCACGCTTTTTGCCTGAGTTTACGTGCTCAGCTAGTTTCGCAATGTACTAGTTGGATTTCTGTTTCTAAAGTTACTTTAAATATTATAACATAATATCCATCCTTTATAAAAATTGAAATTGATAAATTAAAAAAAACACCTATTTTTTTTACATAAATTGGAAGGAAATCAATTTATAATAAAATCATAATTATGATTCACTTAAGGTCTTATGTGATAAGGACCAATATTGACAATTATTATCGCCAATGTCACATTTATCTACATAATTGATAAAAGTAGATAAATATGACTGTGCTATAAGGTATGATGATCGGAAAATGTACTTACATCATAATAATACTCAACACTCATAATCCCACACTAGGATGTTCTCCTGTGTCGTGAGTGTCACGGACACAGATATTCGAATACACGAAGACCCAGACTCAGAATAGAAATCTAAATTTATTATTCAGATATATGTCTGGGCGGGAATCGAACCCAAATCCACTGCGTGTCAGCCCGGTCAAATCCGATGCGTGTCAGCTTCCTCCCCCCCCCCCCCCGTCCCGCCATATTCCTGCTATGCTTTATCGTTTTCCATAACCATAACAATAATAGCTTTCTGACGATCTGTAATACCCATAGTAACCATTTTACAAGAATCATAGTTAATATTACATGTTTGTCAAAATTGAAATATTGGGATTGTTTACATATCGGCTTTAGGCTGTATTTAATCTAGGTACGTATTGTAATCTACTTCTGAATCATTTTGTTCAATCATCATTATAAGAACTATCAGAACGGAAATTAAAAAAAATATCATTTGCCTTCTAACAGTTCTGAAAAAACAGTATATTCATTATGTTTGGGTGTTCCCCTCCTTTCCTTATGAGTCCAACGTCTGCTGACTCGTACTTAAAGTCATTTATTAAAATTTAACATTGTAAGACTAAGATCAAGGCTTAATCTGATATGTTAATGAAACATATACTATAAAGTATATGTATATAATCAAGTAAATCATACTTTACGAGTTAAAATATGAGTATTATACTCATAGGCATAGGTAGGTTATTGAGTTAACCGTTAAGTAGTTTTAGTTATTGTTTGTAATTATTTTTATGGGAATAAACTGTCATGCTCATGAGTTACAAAATTCTTCTTATTGTTTTTAAACAATAGAGAGATTTGAAAGGGACTGATGTCAATAAACGTACATACATATAGAAGGTGTAAAAAATCAATCCTATCGCTGATTCTCGATTCTCTGAACGTTGCCCTGTATTGGCTCGAAACATACAACCAGCTTGCAGCCTTTCTATTCCCACGCTAGAGAGAAGTTATTTGAACGCCTACTAGAATGCTCGTTAAGTATTTGTATGATCTGTTTATTAATTAATTGTGCTTCTGAAATTAGCTACTTGAAAATATAGTTATTATGTATGCCATAAAGTTCGCATTTTTTTGTCTCAATGTTCGGATTAATCTATCCCATAAAAGAAGAGTAATTAGATTCATTAAATTTCATCATTAGTCATTAAGTTTCATCAAAATCTATATTCATGTGGCTAATTCTTGTATTTTTATCCGTAGGTACTTTAAAAAAAATCTTATTTTATATTTTTGTGTATCTAAGTATATCCACAAAAATATAAAATAAGTGCATATTTCTAAGTTTGTAATGGGATTAAAAATTACTTCAATCGTTGCAGCATTGGCACTGTCACTCTGTATTACAGTCTCGTGTTAATACCTATTACCTATACCCATACGAACGGTATTTCGCTGGCTACTTCGGAGAATAGACCACGTTTTTACTATTTATATTCTTCTTGGAATCCAAGTAAGTACTATAATCCGCTTCCACACAGGTTTTTCGCTTTAACACAGGTTTTCTTCACTTTAGGAAATATTACATTTAAAAACTTTTAATCACCTGATTGGAAGAAATTGAGTTTATTTTTTAACCGACTTCCAAAAAGGAGGAGGTTATCAATTCGTCTGTATTTTTTTTTTTTTTTTTTTTATATTTGTTACCTCATTTCTCCGGACTGGGTGAACCGATTTAGATGATTTTTTTTTTATTTGAAAGGTAGTGCGTGTCATAGGGTCCCATTTTTTTTTAGTATTTTTTTGACTAGGGCATCCATAAGAAAAACGCATAAGTCTTAAATTTGCATTTTCAATGTACGCGATAAATGTATGAATAACTCAATATCCCGCCAACCGATTTTGATGATTCTTTTTTTATTAGAAAGGATGTACTCCAGGGGTAGTCTGATAAGAGTTTGATAAGGTTCTAATCATAGGATCTTCAACTTTTTGGAGCAAAATAATAAAATTTGTGATAGTCGGCCGAACCTTAGCTGGAGAAGTCCAATTGAGTAAAATATAGAATAAAATTACTATGTAGGTATTTACTATGAAAAATTTGACCTTCAACTCTTCAATCCTGATGATGCAGGGGTACTGCTAGCCTGAACTATAAAAGTTGGTCGTTTGATGTTTGCGAATATATAATGAAATTGTTAAGCAAATTCATGGGACAAAAATTTGACCTTCAACTCCTCAACCCTGATGATGCAGGGGTACTTAAAGCCAAAACCATAGGAATAAGCCATTTGGTGCTTACGTATATGTTATAAGATTACTGAGCAAAAACATAAGATGAAAATTTTGACCTTCAACTCCTCAACCCTGATGATGGAGGGGTACTTCAATCCTAAACCATAGAAGTTGGCAATTTGGTGCTTACGGTTATGTAAAGAAAATACTAAGCAAAAATATAAAATCAAAAATTTGACCTTCAACTCCTCAACCCTGATGATGAAGGGGTACTTCAATCCTAAACCATAGGAGTTGGCAATTTGGTGCTTACGGTTATGTAAAAATAGTACTAAGCAGAGGCACAAAATTAAAATTTTGACCTTCAACTCCTCGACCCTGATGATGAAGGGGTACTTCAATTCTAAACCATAGGAGTTGGCAATTTGGTGCTTACGGGTATGTAAAAATAATACCAAACAGAGGCACAAAATTAAAATTTTGACCTTCAACTCCTAAACCCTGATGATGCAGGGTACTGCAAGCCTGAGCCATAGAAGTTAGCCACCTGGTACTAACGTATATGTTATAAGATTACTAAGCAACAATATAAGATGAAAAATTTGACCTTCAACTCCTCAACCCTGATGATGGAGGGGTACTTCCAGAGGGGGCGCCCTGTTTGTATGAATTGTAAAAGTGTTTTATGTTTAATTTTTGTGAATATGTAGATGCACAAAGCAAACTTAGAGGCTTTATTTAAATACAAACATAAAAATATAGTCACTAAAAAGTGTAAAATAAAAACTTTTTAACAAAAAATATCTACCGACTTCCATGTCACAAAAAAGTAAAAAATAATTTAAATATATTTTGGTCTAGAACATACTCAGTACTTAGTACATAGTTCTGAAGTCGGTGCTCATATAGGACGTAGTTACCGTCGTCCAGCGAAATATGTCGAGCACCGACTTCAGGACTATGTACTAAGTACTGAGTATGTTCTAGACCAAAATATATTTAAATTATTTTTTACTTTTTTGTGACATGGAAGTCGGTAGATATTTTTTGTTAAAAAGTTTTTATTATTTATTTAAAAACACTATTTCTACACTCATAGCCTCACTTTAGGATTATCTCCTGTGTCGTGGATAGTATGGCCACACACAAGACGAAAACACCCAGACCCAGAACATGAATCTAAACTCATCATTCAGACACCTGTCTGGCCGGGAATTGAACCCGGGACCATTGCGCGTCAGACCGGTATGGTAACGGCTCCGGCACGCGGGTAGTCTTGTCCAGTATTATCCCGTCTAGTATTATTCCAACTTCATATTTGGTATGTTCTCAATTCTCAAATGACTTGCCTATTTCCGATTGCTTGCCGCGTTGCGATTCTGAATGTGGACCAAAGCTGTTATTACGCGAATAATGGTATTGGTAAATCTGCACTTATGGAAAGTGCTATATGTAAAGCTCTTTTTTAAATATCTTCTCTGTCACTTGACAAGGTCTCAGTTTCAGAGGTCAAGTTCATAGCGGCCATATTTTAAAGTTATTTAAATATAATTTTCATGATATTACGTTTGTCATGCTGCGTAGATAACATATGCTATAGAGTAGACTATTGTAGTAGGTACAGATCATTGTACGAACTCATATACATACGATGATTCATAGTAATTGCCATTCCTGTAGCTATTTTGTTAGTAATCGTAATACCATAACTTTATCTAGCACCATGACGTTAGTCACTGCCGTTGCATATATGTACATTACTAGCCAAATATGAAGTTAATTTCATTATCATCAACTTAAGTTATCTTCTGCTCGTGGGTTTTTCGGAATACGAAGGGTTGAGGCCATAGTTCATAATGATTACACTCTTTTGGTGAGCACACTCATGTAGGAATATTACAAAGTCCCAAGCTATTACATAGGTTTCCTCAAGTTGTTTTTCCTTCGTCGTAAAAATAAGTTGCATTAAGTGAAGTGAACTGTGCAAATTGTAAACAGCTCTACTGTTAATTTCAAATTGAGCAACTTTTTTCTATGTGGGACGGACGATTTATCAGTCATTAACCTTTATATTACCGATCTGTGTATATTGTACTATGTCATAGCTGTCAACAGGGGAATTATTCTGGACGGGGCAACCGCCGCCGTACATCCTTTTCCTACGTGTTAGCTGAATAGCGACAATTGTCCTGTGTTGTGAACTAGCGATGCACGCAACAGATGATGTGATATAATTTTTATCATGCATTTCATTACAACAGTAATCCTGAGACCTCCCTGCGACACCTATTTATGACTCGTGATATTACAGCTACTTTATGCTATATTTGGTTTGTTAGAATAAGTAGGCGAATAAAAAGTCTTAGTCATAATGGTGTACTATTAATGAAAAGTAGGGTCTATTAAACATAAGCTGTATTAGTTTTTGCAATAACATGATGAATTTCAAAAGTGAGAACTACTGACTTTGCTACTCATCAAGTCATAGTTGTAAGAAGCCGGGGTCGCCCTGTTTTACGAGGTGTGCAAAAGTCCTTGCTATGACTCGTTTCTCTCATACTAATAATACGAGCATGTTGTGTATTTTTCATTTGAAAATAAGCAATAGGAACCATTTATATGATCCCTGAATAACATGATAGCAAGTATTGTCCCACTTTTTTTTTTGTTTTCGAGGGAGAAACCTTCAAAAGGCACCCGACGCCGTGGGAGCGACGCAGGGTTATGTGGGATTTTTACGGCACTAAAACCCCCCCCCGATGGCAAAAAGAGGACTCCGGGAACTCGGTCCGACCGCAACCGGAATCCTCTGATAATGAATGAATACGGTCTCGCATGATAGTTTTATAACATAAAATAGGTAAAGTTTTTCGCGTCATTCCACAACCGTTATAAGCCGATGTGTTCCGCATAATTTGCTGCATATCCCCACATCGCCATCACAGATACGTAACAACTGATAATAGCCAGCAATCGGCGCGTGAACGGATAACGTCATATGGCGTGCATTCACCGCAAAGCGTGACCACTCTCACATTTGTTTAAATAAATCACGTAGCACTTCAAAGAATTCTGCCTGATTCCTCCCAACACGATGTCACGGAATCTTCTCAATCGTCATTCCGGCTTGTGTTCATTCGCTGATCTTTGGTGGCCATGAACACTGGACGTGAGTCTTACATAGGTAGTCACAATTTCTGGGTGTGTTGTTACCTTACAAAGACGCCTGTGAATTGTCATTAAACCTATCTTATTATAACCTATCGTATTAATCTTATGCCCCCCAAAATATTTCGTACCAGAACACAGTTGTATCGGATTGGTGGTATAATGCAAAAACAGATTTGTCTATAATACCACAATCGCACAAGAAGTATCATTGCAATTGCGGTTACCACTTTTATGTGTTACCGTTGCCAGAAGGCGATCACCTTTCTATTTCTCAACATCTCAATCCATTATATTTTCACCATGAAACGATGATATCAACATATTTAGCACAACAGTACCGTAATACGGTGTTTTAGGAAAATAAATTTACACATAAATTGTCGCTTTACCAAAACTATCTAGCATATTTAAACGTAAAATAGAATACGTGTTTACAATCAGCCACCCTTCTTCAAAATCCTTGAAATGGCCAAGGTTAACTTAAAAACTGGTTCACCCACCTGCCACATGCTTCCATGTGCAGCATTTGCAATCAAAATGTGCGAAACATCTGTTGACTTGACCTGATATCATTTTACTTACACATAAATAAAGTATATACATAATATTACATAATAGGTCAAAGTATTATTTCGAAATAACTGCTGTTTCATAGTTCACGTCTTCGTTTGTACGATAAAAATCAAATACTTTTATTATATTTGAATACTTAACAGGTACTCTCGATATGCGGTTTATGAATTCTTATAGAATTCTTTTTGCTTTAATTCTGGCAAAAAATCAAAAAAAAGAATTCTATAAGAATTCATAAACCGCATATCGTGAATACCCGTTAAGTATTATAATGTATCAATTCCGCGATAATACTATACTTTTATTATTGTTAGTACAGCTCCCTGTTTGTTCGGGAAAATCTGCAAAAGTACTTGACCGATGTTTCCAGAATTTTCTACGTAAATGAGGTAATGCAGAGTAGGTATGCACTCTGATAATGCATATAATCCCATAAATTGCTTAGTGATTAAAAATAGGTAAGTTTCTTTCAATTTCGTTCAAAGTATAAAAGATTTAGCTAATAATAAACTAAGTGCGAATTGGAATACGATCTATTCTGTGACCATTTCTCTTTAGAGAATCGGGAATGTGGGTCTCTTCAAGTTGTATCCAGTGCGGTTATAACAATTAATAATTAATTTTAATCTAATATATAAAATTCTCGTGTCACAGTTTTTGTTGCCAAAGTCCTCCGAAACGGCTTGACCGATTTTTACCAAATTTTATATTCTTATTCAGTAGGTCTGAGAATCGGCCAACATCTATTTTTCATACCCCTTAAGGGTTGTCCACCCTTAACATTTTTTTTTATTTTTTATATGGCAAAACAACGTTTGTCGGGACAGCTAGTAAGTACATAACTTTTTGTAACATAAATCAAATAGGTATATACCTGATATATTTATTTTCAAGCCATCATACTAGAATACTAGATTAATCTTGCAAATATTCTTAAATAGTTTTCTAGCGCTATGGAGTTTATAGGTGGGATTTTCATTGCGTTTGTATTCTATGATCTTCAATATGGTCCTAGTTCAACCTAACATCCTTTACATTCAGATTATTACAAAAGTGTGTGTGTGTTCTATATTCAGAAGATGAACAAAATCAACTTCATATCCAAGTTCAGGTTTCACGACATTCATCTTATCAATTGTCAACTATAAGAAACGACGAAACAATTTCGATTAGGTGGGAACTATCCAAAGTTCATGGCGGTTGGTGTCTTGCATGTCGCAATAAACTCACGGATACAATTCGTACAATGAAGGTGCTTGTGAAATCGTCATTGTTTGAATGTTCTTTGTACAGCTTGCCGGTAAGTAAGCGATTATGCCTGCAATCATGTGACATGCAGGAATGTAAAAATTGCACTGATCAATGTCGAATATAATGTATATAGTGTATACAAGGATATACGGGCAATATGCTTGTTTATTCATCCAGATCTTGGATTTTCCACTAATGGAATAATGCAATCAATATAAATTGTACGGTAGCAATGCAGATTTGTAGCATGCTGTTTATTGTTAATTGGTTTTTGTTTTGGCGTTTTAGCACTATTATTATCATCAATCTTTACTAACATTACTGCTGAAGTCTCTTCTCGGAGTAAGAAGGATTAGTCCTAACCTTTTTTCAAATTTCTGCTATAAACATAAAGCAGCCGTATCAGAATACGGAATGTGTAGACCATACAACATTTTTGTAGGTATCAAATTCTTAATTGTTTCGAACTGGATGCGGAAACAAATGTTCCCATTACCCACTTGATACGAAAACAGTGGTGTCGTATTAACGAGAACGTCCTGTGGGTCTTATGTTTGTTTCATTTCATCCAAACGGGAGATGGCTCGTAAAGTGGTGTTTCCGGATTTAGTCCCGCTGCGTGGGTGCACCGAACGATCGATTTATTTACCCTGATTTAACTTTGAACATGTGTTCTTTGATCGCTGAGTAATCAGATACGTCTGTAACTCCTTATGTTAAGTATGTAAATTTTAATACGACTAGGAAATTAAAACTACTTAGTTTTAAATCTTTTTCTTTTTTCTCGGACCGAATAATGACGTAATATTGATGGGAAAAATAATGAGGATAATGACGTGACTTTTTTACTTAATGGTAAATCCACATACCATACCTTGAGTCATATAATATTATAGTTGTATCAAAAAATACTATATAACATTATTTTCCAACTTGTTTGCTTAAACTTATTTAGGTTTGTTTTTTGGTTCTTATTATTTTTTATGCGTGTTAACCAAGTAATTTTGTTACAGGTACTCTACGTTTAAAATTCACTTCAATAAAAGCAGGTGCCAACTACAAACGAGATAATTGTATCAACATTAGGTAAAGTATTCTAACACAAAAAAACAGGGTCTGTTGAGCAGTTTTTGTTCAACATAGAGATAACCTCGCTGGTTGCAAACCACGTAACAATAACAAAGGACTTCGTGTCGGCATGTAAAACAATGTTTTTCATTATAATTGTTAACAAAATCAATGTACTATCTCTATATATCTACTTCCTGACCTTTATTTAGATATTATTGTATATTGTGATCATCGTTTTCAGTAAATAATTGCATGGAAATAAGAATTTGATACTTGTGTTTCTTCACCTTGCACATTGAGCTGAGCATGTGATGGTCATTTATTAAAATAGATATGACTGGATGGCAATACCATATGTTAATTTGTACCAATTATAAACGAGTTAAAACAAAATTTCAGGTTTAAGTTAATGAAAAAAAATAGTATTTTTTTATCAGAACTAAGTATAAAATCGAAGACATTGAACTAATAACATTTAATGTAATGTACACTGGTCATTAAATCATTTGAAAATCAAATAAGCGTTTATTCAGTACATATTCATTATTAGAATATAGACAATATCTGCTCTATTGAGATTAATAGCTTAATATGTACTGCTAGTAATTAGAACTCATAACCATCGGAACATTATCATAGTACCTACTGCTCACAATCAAGGTAACTAAATGCATACCACGCGTTTCAACGAATACTGTACAGGTATGATTTTTTTAATAGGTACATAATCACCCGGTTTAATTGAAAAACTTACAACATAAAAATCTTAAGACGCCAATATTTTAAGTCATTTAATTTTATATCGTCGCCGTTACCACGATCATTGTGATAGAGTTAAAAAATAGCGGCACTAAATATATAAAAATCGGCTATCGGCTTATAACGAAAAGGTTCGGCAGCACATTGAAATAATTAATTATATTATCGCTACAATGAAAACGACAGTTAATTATATCAGCCATTGCGACATATCATAGAACAACTTAACACCGGAAATGTAAATTTAATCATATTCAATTCAAAACGGATTGCCAACCTGTCATGTCTGATACGCTCATCACACACTATCTTGTCATTCCACCACCCTGATTATAATACCTATACCTATAATACCTTAACTGCAATAGACCAAGATAAGTAAAATGACGTTACTAATGAAATACGTTATCACAAAAATATCGGCACTAAACAAAATGAAATAGTTTAGATGAATTTCTTCACTATGCGTTTTAGGCGATTTTAATTATTTAAAAGTAGTTCAGTGCTTTTTCCATGTAATGAAGTTGAATAAAAACAAGTTTTCATGTAATTATTTCCCAGTCGTGTAGTTAGTTGATGACAAAGCAAGTGAAATACACAAAGCACATTATTGGGGGTTTTAGCTTTTCTGCATGATCGAACTCAACGGCCGCAAGTAGATTATGTTACGAAAAAACTACAACATAATTACTGTACTCGTTAAAATAACGTTTCATCGATAATCACATAACATGGTATAATTTTTTAAGCCATGTGGGTTGTATTACACATGTAATATATAATAGATTTCGAGATATTAAGGGATGAAAAGGGGTTACAGTTCCGCGTTTTGATCATGATTACTCGTGGACTGTTGTGAGTGATATTATTAATTTTGTGTCTAAATGCTGTTGGTTTACCAAATAAGACAAGAATAAAACAATGTAATTGTACGTATATTACCTGTTATGATTTAACCATTGTAATTGAACCTAAGATTTAAAAAAATGTATAAAATAAAAAAATATGTTATAAGTAGCCATGTTATTTAAACAAATCCTTTTTTTGCAATAACTCTATCGATTTATTTATCATGGTCTATCAAAAAGGTGTAACCTCCAAGTGGGTACTAACTGAGGGTGGCTTCCATGTTCTTCTTGCAGCTCCCGTCACTATACTAATGCATGCCGCTGACACCACCGCTGTGCACTAACACGTCGCTATGGCGAACCCAACAGACAAACGTTACTATCAGCTGGTGAGTTACACTGTCACATTGATATTGCATTTTAACTGCATTATCCTTTTGTCTAGAACTATACGCGAAAATGCTGTATCCTTAGCACGAGTTAATTATGTTTCACAAACGAATACCTAATCTTGAAATAAGAACAATGCTTGTTTTAAGAAAACATCATCAGGCAAGTAATAAATAAATAATCGTCATGCTTAATTTATATTATAACTCATATTTACCGTTCTTGGTACGATTACAAACGATGACCGTTTCCATCGGTTTTCACAGTGAAAATTACTAACGATTATGTTAATCAGATGTGAATTTGCAGATGTTCTATTAAATACTAGCAATTAAAGTTCTAGACATAAGTATAGTGACAATTCTTTACTTTATCACTTTGATATTTTGTCATTGCATACTTTAACCTAACTTTTTAGCAGTAATTTTCATCAGTATAACCTCGAAAGAGCATAAAATATCCAAAGCTTACGCCATGGAAGGGTTATTTATCCCTCATTAGAGTCTTAATTTAATGAGGGATAATACACTTCATCAATTGATTGAAGTGCGGTTTCTGTATTCTCATAAGTGGATATCGCGGCACTCTCAATAGCGGTTATAGATGTGTATCATGTTTATTTAGTAGGTACATCGTGTATTCATGTCCAAGCCGAGGTCACGTGTATTTCTAACGGTTCTTTCGCGACTACCATACTTGGTCAATCCCAAAGAATTGTGCTACATTTTATTTCTTATGTCACACTTAAAAGAAGAGAAATTTTCTGTATTTCTCTTGTAATACGTGAAATTAATAGGTATTAAATTTATATGAAACCTAAGAAATTGTATATATACACATACTTATTTTCATTTACCTATAATTATTATTATTATCATCTATATAGCGTAAGTGTGTATAAGTGAAGCAAAAACTTGTGATTCGTTTATAAGATACTTGTCGCAGAGCGGAAGAGTATGAAATTACGCACGGTTATAGTTGATGTAGAGAAGGATTGCGCAATGCTAATATATTTTTTAAATAATGCATAAAACATACTTAAAATCAACTAAAAACACATTACACTCACTACCTTACATTTGACACAAACACATACATAATAAACGAAAATAGAACATTTAATGTCTTACTATGAAAACATAACGTCAAAAATGTCAGAGGTCTTTGTCAAAATACCCGCTATTGCTTTTAAATGCAGCTTAGTTAATAAACCTCTTTTTACCTTTAACGGGTGCGTTCAAGATAACTTGAAAATTATTACAATTTATTTGAATTGGCGAAATATTGATGCTACTTTGGACAATATGAAGTTTAGTTTTTTAATTTAAATTACGGTCGAATTTCGACCGTTACGACGTGTGACTAGTTTTTATTAATTTAACAATAATATTCCAATCTTTATCTTATATTAATTAATTAATTAAAGTGAATCATTCTTTAAATTCAACAACCATACATACAATTACAGCTCTGAATTCAAAATATTTACGTCTGTTACTGCTCATTATTGTTTTGGTCTGATTCCGATAAAGGCTGTGGATTGATCAAACCGATAACAATTCAGACAAGTCCTATTGGCAAAATTCCAGTGTTGTTTTGCAACTTTACTTTGAAATTACTCTGTTGCAAATGCTAACAAGTGTGAATAAATAAATGCAGTGATTTAAATGTGTCAAACCTGCGATATGTAAAAATATTGTCATAGGATACGTGAGGTGGATGAGCAATGTAAAGAATTCTGCAATGGAATAATCACAACATGATTGCGTATAGATTTTGTTACAGACTTGCCTATAAAGAACAGAAGGAATTGTATAACTAAATGATGTTAATGTCTTAGGGTCCTATAATGGCTTATGGGAATTGATATTACTGAAGTTGTGAATAGCATAAAAGAGCACACAATTCAATTTTAATAAGAACTTCCGGACCTTATTTAAATGGAAACAAAGCAAAGTAACAACAGATTTATTGCTCGCAAGACTTAAGTTTGGATGTGTAAAATACCCTGACCAAATATTCTTAAGGCATCGATAACAAGTTGAAGGAATCGACACAATACTGTACAGGGAATTTTGTTGATAGAATAAAGTTTTAGTATAAAGTTTCTAAATAGAAGTAGTGTGTCGTGATAAAAGTTTAGATATAACTATACTTGAGGCAAATTCGATATGGAATGTTTAATAACAAAGCGTTGCCTAGCAACCATTGAATGCATTTTTTGTTGTTTTATCAGCAGACTTTTACCTATTATTAAATTTTACCTGTAACTTATAGTAGGTTGCAAATCCCTTCATGGAATTAAGGTTGTCACATCATTAGTGAAAAATAAAGGGTATTTTTTTTTGACTGGTTTTATATCTTGCAGTTAGTTATTATTAGTTAATCAACTCTTCTTAATTAAATTATTTCGCGAATATTTAATGCATACTTTGGTTGAATATAAAATGCATTTGTGTCCAAATTCGTGCACGGTGGTGATAATCCTACATAATATTTCTTATGGTTTGTTTACATTTATACCAGATCGAATTTGTCCCGAGTATAGAGGCTTTAGCCATTGAATATCATTCAGTAGTAATATCCAATGTCTCTTTGTTTACTCACTGAATCGTCGAACTTGACGGTCTTCGCCCTATTTTTAGCAGTAAGCTCTTCACTTGTCTTAATCTCTTTAACATGTCCGAAGTCTAAGGTCGGTGTCCTCAAAATGCGTTGTGCGTTGGATTTATTCTCTCGAATGAAACTGTTACTGTCAATCTGACACACAATGTTACTCACCACGAATTACAATAGTGTCCCGATGCGAATAATGGAAAATAATAAAATTATGATCGCTCACAATTTTTGAATGTTGTTTATCTTTCCGTTCACATTTAAAAGCACAACGATTATTTTTGACTTCTGAGGCACCTCCGGTACACATTTTTCCTTTACACAGTGTTTAAACGCTTGCCTGTTTAAGCAGGTAGGTATAATAAAGGGTTTCAACAGTCCCCACGGACAGTAACAAATGCCATTTTATAAGGATTGTGCCATAAACATTAAAAATTAGGTTGCATGTTGAAGTAAACCTTGGAAACAAAAAAAAAACACCGCTAAGCGCGTCAGCTCTTTCCAATTTTACTGAGTACTTTCTACATATATTTTGTTTGTGATGTGATGTTTCAACATACAATTTGATTTTAGTTATTACACATACAGCACTTTAATTTATTATTATCTTCAGGAATTTTTATCATACCGGAAACTTAGGATATTCTTATTCAAAATTAAAAACAAACCTACCAATACCATTTAAACCTGAAATAAACAGTCGTAAAAATTGCTCTAGAAACGTAACACGCATAAGCCTCGTTGCATGATGTTCAATTATAACATTTTTAATTATTAACGTTTCTAAGCGGGTTGCACGAACTGGGTCGCAGGTTAATACATAAATTGGTCATATGTATCAACTCGTTCCCATATATAACTCCCAATTATATAAACGATTAGTGTCTCTATGTCTACTTTGGAAGTAGGGTTACCACATTTTCTTCGCAGTTGAAGTAGGTAGTGTACCTATATTTTTTCTTTTACTATAGCAAGCTTTCATTTGCTTTAACTTTGTCTGCTTAACTATCGAACTTAATTTCGATACAATTTCGGATATTCGGATGAGCGGAAATTTTTCATGCACATGTAACTGGAAAGCATACGCAATAATAATAAGGAGGCGTACTTTGTAATAAAAAACCTACTGAGTTTGGGCTCCTTTCATTAGCTTTGTCTTCATTTTTTTGCAAAAATGCTTACGACCTAGTATTTTCATACTACTGTTATCATATAGTTTTAAGTAGAATACTCCGAATAAAGTGCAATAATTTATGAAGTACGAGTGGCAACCCTACTTGTAAGGGCTATAATGATTATGTATGATTCTATTAACAATATTACCATAACGTATTCGCGATAGCCTTGTTGATTTGTCGCATGTTTATGTTAATGCTTTTGTGTAACGGCTATAATTATATGCAAGCTGGATTTAAAATGACCAACGTTTCAATTTGTGTTTGGATTTGTTCGCTGGGAGGCCTATGATGTCACTTAATAATAAACTGTGACACGCGATTTCAAACACAGATGCGTTGCTACTCCCGAGGTGGTGGTGATACCTCCCCGGTCGAACTACGCTGGTGCTACCACCTGGTAAATTTTATGTATTTTCCACTATCCGAATTATTTCCTGGTATTTTCCACTATCTACTGCCCTTAGGGTAAGACATTTATGGTTTTATTACTTCAGGGATGTTGACACTGGCTGTTTACGGAGGGGTAACTATTAATAACAGCACTCTAACCGAAGTGTTGTGTGCACGTGTTGCATACCACTAATTATACGACTCGAGCTGGCTATGAGCTCGTGAGGATATCTTTAGTATGTAATAAAGTAGGTCCCACTGATAAATTTTGTCAAAACCTATTTGCCGAGTAATTATTATATTTTTGTTGATATAATGAATAATTTTGTTATAAATTTGAAACTGTGGAGTAGTTAAGAATCAGACGTAATTAACTAAATTCGTAAAATAAGCTTTTTAGCCTCAGTCTGCATTGAATACATTTCAATAGAAATAATTAAATACAGCAAAGCATGACGTTTACTGCATAAAAATATAAAACTGAATGCACATGATTTGGTATTCAATTAGTTGTTTAACCTCGGCACGAAGAAAACGTCCTTATACCGGAATATGCAGTGAGTAAGAATACGGCTTCTAGCGTATGCCATTGTATCAACTGTAATAAAATATTTCACAAATTTATATCAGTAGTACCTATCTTATCTCATTTCCTTTTAATATTATGAAAAGAGAAATTTTCTGAGGATGTGTCTTTTCTGTTACACTTTTGTGTCGAAATTAGCTCAAATTTGGAACACACATAGTTTATAATCTATGTTACTTGATCTAGAAATAAGAGATGGATCTGTCGATATATTTTCTGATACTGTGATGACATTTAAAGCCAAAATTATTTGATCTCTCGCATCCTAACCGTCGTAGTGTATTCCAACTATCATTTAGGTATTTAATTGCAAATTCAAATATATTCATTTAAGCTTTGGCTGTAAAAGGCATTTTATGTTTTAAAAAAATACTTTATAAGTTGCAAATGTTCTATAGATTTTAAGTTATCGTACAACTGTAAAATATTGCATGCTGTGACTACTTATAAGTGGAATTACATGTAACTAGTATTAGAAACTAAGTATTAATATTGTTACATCATAGCACAACATGCACTTCTGTTAGTAGTTCAATAAAGAAAGAAAAGAAAAAATACACACATAATAGATTACATAGGATAGGTACTCATTATTATGATGGACGTGACCGAAGCGGACGTAGCCGTGGGAATAATCTAGTAACTTATATAATCCTCTAAAGAAGGAAGTTTTTCTCACTAATAGGATGGTTAGGAAACGTATTTATCCAAGGAACTACAACTTAGTCCATAGGGGTAGCGATACAACTGCTTCAACGTCTAATATTCCTACCAGTAGACACTGGTAGGAATATTAGGCTTGGAACAATTTTCTCCAACAACCATCTTCTGTCGTTTATTATGAAAGTGTGGTTGGTAAATATGCTTAGACTAATTTCCTATATTGTAAATTAGTAAACTCGATTTGGGTAACTTTGAACATTTTTTACAATATTTGTGATATTATAATCTGTTTTATATTTATTGCACCTTGTTTTTATTAAATGAATAGTGTCCTTTTTAGCTGGTTTATTAATCTAACACAATAAATTTACGGAGAAAACAATTAAACTATCCACAATTACCCCTAAAACTCAAATTCAAAGTTATCCTTAGTTTTGGGTAACTTTGAATATAATTTTTTGAGGATATAAAATCCGTCATTAATCGAATATTTTAAGGTCTGAGTAAAATTAATTAACATATTTTTGTTAATTAAAACCAAATCTATAAAAAATACATTTATTTTGATATATAAATACAATAGACAACTTGGTCTTGCCATATGAATCAAGGTCGATCAATTTGGTGGTAAAATAAGATACTAGTTTTTTTTTTATTATTTATTCCATCCATCCATAGGATGGACGGAACATCGGGTACCTTTGAAAGCTTTCCCTCTCGAAAACAAAAAAAAAAAAAAAGGATGGACGGAACATGGACATAACATAGGCCTCCCCTAAATGGCGCCACTCCAACCGGTCCTGTGTCCTCTGAATCCAACGGTTTCCCGCTATCTTCTTTAGGTCACCGGTCCGTCTGGTAGGGGGGCGACCGGTACTCCTTTTGCCTAAACATGGTCGCCACTCGAGGACCTTTCATTCCCAATCGGTTATCGGTCCTACGAGCGATGTGGCGGCCCATTGCCACTTCAGCCTGCTAATTTTGAGAGCTATGTCGGTAAGCTTCGTTCGTCTACGGATTTCATCGTTGCGAATCATGTCTCGTAGCGAAATTCCGAGCATAACCCTCTCCATAGCACGCTGAGCGAACCTGAGCCTCCAAAACAAAATATTTTTTTATGATACAGGTAACTTTGAACCGTTCAAAGTTACCCGTATTACATTCAATTTCGACGTCGTCAAAAGTTTAACAGTTTTACGCAATATTCAACATGGGATACGGATAGTACAGTTTCAAAATAATAATATACAATATATATTTTAAAGATTAAACACCAAAACATACCTGTTTACGGTAAGTTTTATATTATAATTGCTATTTCAAAACGGAGCATCAAACACTTGCAACAACTTCACTACGGAAAAGGCGGTATTTTTTAAAATTATGACATTGACAGGTACTTTTTTTTTACTTTCATTGCTATTACAACATTTTGGCAATCCATTTTGCACAGGTACGATATTGAAACAACAAGAAGTTTCCATGTAATAAATTAATATATTTTTTTCACAACTTTGTTCAAAGTTACACCGCAGTTCAATGTTACCCAAATTGATTGTACATCTGCTATTAAAAAAATATATAATAATTTATATGTAATGATTATTCCATGTATAAACGTATGTCTTTCTCATTACAGACCCTAGCTATCCAAAAAGCTATTAATTCAATCGAGACACCTGTTAAAGAGAAACATGTCAGGAGCACCATTATCGGTACATTCCAGGAACAAAGCGCCATCACATACTGGGTAAGAAACTAGCTGACAAGAAATATCTTATATAAAGTAATAATTTTCTTCCTGTGGATGTCAATAGCGTCTTTTTGCGTAATATCTACACCCACTACGGTCAGCAGGCGCGGGGACTATTGGCATTAATCCTCAATAAGGGAGACCTACGTCCAACAGTAAACGTAAAAAATGGATACCTTGTTAAATAAAATGGATTTGATATGCCTGTAGGATCGTTTGTTGTTGCCTAAATCAATTTATCGTCAACACCATTAATTGGTGACCACCTTTACTTAAGAATGCAGTTTATAGACACCTGTTCCCAAATACATATCCGATCCGATAGATGACCTCGATAATGATTATAAACCAGAAAACACAAATATGGCTATTATACAAAAAAAAAAGTATGACTGTTATAAACCAGAAAACACAAATATACAATTATGGCTATCATACAAAAAAAAAAAAAGTATGAACGCATTAACGCCTTAACTCTACATTTTTGTATTTCTTACATACTTAGTCTACTCCAACATGAACCGTGGCAAATGTTGTGTATATATATATACAAATTTATATTCAGATGGTGGCTATCCGTCTGCCAATACAAGACAACCGCATCGTGGCATGGAAGTTCTGTCACGTGACCCACAAGCTGCTGCGGGAGGGGCACCCTGCCTGCCTTGACGACTCGCAGAGACACATCGGCATGATCGAGAACCTCGGCAAGTTATGGGTACGAATGGATCCTTTCTTTATTCCAATGAAACGAAGTAAAGAATATTTGTAAGGTAGACTATATGGTTTCACCGCCAAATCTATTTCTAACGTTTTTTTTTATCAGATTGAATTAGCAAACGAGCCTACATACGGTCCACTTGATGGCAAATGGTCACTGCCGTGCATGGACATCTGTAAGCAACTTCAAATAGAACTGGGTTCTAGCTGAATTCAATCACAGATACGTTGCTACTCCCGAGGACTATGATGGTAACCTCATATGAAAATGTGCTGACAACCACACACTTCCATCAAAACGCAAGAAATGCTTCACGTCAGAAATAGGTGTGGCGGTGATACTTCCCCGGCCGAATTACTCTGGTTCTACCACCTGTCCACCGTGAAGTGTTTCCTGCGTTTTGGTGGATCGGTGATGTTGCTCATTTTCATATGAGGCGACCATCTTAGTCCTTGGGAGTAACAACACCTCTTTGATTGACTTCAAATTGAACTCTTGTTCTGTGTGAAGTTGCTTACAAATGTCCACGATGCTTACAAAAGACATGATTGCATGCTCGTTTGTTACTTGAATTTCATAAAATATGATTTTTAAAACAGTTTTTTTTATCGTTATAGATATTTAAACGTAGTTAAAGGTGGCAGAACCAGTGTAGTTTGACCGGAGTTTGCTACTTCTTTATTATTTTAAGCAAAAGTTATAAATCGGCATTTAGCCAGCATTTTCTTTCCTCGTAAGTTGATTGGACCCAACATTGTAGCAATAATATATTATAATGAATGCTATTTTACCTAACCTTAACTTTTAATAATAACTACTTAAATATTGACCACCAGGTCCACTTGCGCGAGGGTTACGGGCGGCTGGTACACTTGTACTGTACGCTGCTGGTGTGCAAGCTCAAGTTCCACGCACGGAATCCACGCTTCCCCGGCAACATGCAACTCACCGCTGACGAACTCGACGCCATCGCTGAAAATGACGTTAATAACTAGTAAGTAGACAGGTTGTCTTCTATAAATGTTGTATGACAATAATTAAGATACAATGAATATTCGATTATGTATTCGGTCCGAAGGACCAATATTTTTCGCTGTAACATTTATACTATACTGTAATATAGGACATAAACATTGATTGTTTTGTTCACAGTTTCCAATTATGTGTAGAGCTGTTCGACTATATGGACGACCTGCTAAATTTACAAGCTGCAGGTAAGTGGTACAATAAAAAAGAACAGTACATGTATAAACAATTTTGTATACTGTTTAAATAAATATATCGTGTCCGACAGCTAGATTGAGTTACAATACAATGTATGCATATAAATAAAGTATATTAATTACTTCATTATACTTATTATTACACGCTTCATTTTTATTATACTAGTTCATTTAATTATTATACATACAGGTTTCGTGTGTTAATTATATTTTTAGCGAATGTTTAAAAAGATGTTGCTTAATTTAAATGTGACAATGTTACAATATTTACCTTTTCTTACATTAAATGATACTATATTTAAAGTTATATTATCTCACAAAATATTTTTTTCATATTTAAATTTAAATCGCATGCTCCCCAGTGTTCGACAGTCTGGGCAACGCTCGCGCCAACTCGATGACTGCGAGCGGGCAGTGCCGCTTGGCGGCGCTGATCCCGTGCGCGCAGGACGCGTCGCACATGTACGACTGCAACGTGCGGCTGCTGTTCCGTCTGCACGCTGCCTTACCCGCCGACACCCTCGCCGGACATAGGGAGAGGTGAAAACTTTTTTACTTACCCTATACTCGGGGCAAATTCGATATGGAATATTTAATAATAAAGCTTTGCCATGCAACCACTGACAGGCAGGGGAATGCAACTTTTTGTTGTTTTATTAACCGACTTTTACCTATTTTTTACTTTTACCTGTAACTTATAATAGGTTGCAAATCCCTTCATTGAATTAAGGTTGTAACATCATTAGTTATACAATGACAATAATGGTAAATCAATTTCGTTTGACTGGTTTTAGCAAATTATCTTGTAGTTGGTCGTTATTAGTTAATCAACTCTTCTTAATTAAATTATTTCGCGAAAAGTTAATGCATATTTTGGTTGAATTTAAAATGCATTTGTGTACAAGTTGGTGATAGCCCTACATAGGAATTTTTATGGTTTGTTTACATTTATTCCAGATCGAATTTGCCCCGAGTATAGTTTCTGTCTTTATTTCTTTCCTTCAGTAATTTTTTTTTATCTTCATTTCACTTGGACAAGTCGGAAAGTGGAACCAGAATCAGTTAGAAAACTGAGGTGAATACTATGTCTAGGTTCCATTTAACAGGTAGTTGTATTGCCCCATTTCACCATGATTTAAGCATATGAAAATATTTAGGTATTAGAATACCTAATTGATTACCCTATTAGTTTTTGTTACCAAATAAACAAGGATTAAAATATGTATTTTTTTTCAGATTTCGACAGCAGTTTAAGAAATTAAGCTCGTTCTACAAACACGCCAGCAGCTTACAGTACTACAGGAACCTATTAACGCTACCAGTGCTGCCCTCAAATCCACCTAACTTCCTTTTGCAGGTAACACTACTACTTCATTCCATGTTTATCCAGCCTCCCTGAAACATTATCATTTAGTTTGTATGAATTCGTTATTGTTAATGCCTCAGAATATATTATTTCACTGATATGTGGGTAGTCGAACCAATTCTAATTATTTGCTTCTTATTTTGATTACTCACGAGTTATTACTTCTTAATCTGAATAAGCATAATAGTAAAAGGACAATTTGTGACTAAATGTGTTACTTATTTTATTTATAGAATGATTTTGTTTTCAGAGCGACTTCGGTACATATGTAACTCCCGTGGTGACCATTCCCGAGCCGCCGCCCGATGAGTTTGATGGTGTGGGTTCTCTCATAGACACCTCGGACACTATCAGTCAGGTGAAAAAATTAATTTAATTAATACATTAATTTTATTTGAATACAGACCTACGGATTTTTTACTATATTGCAAGACATGCATTTCTCGTATAGAGAAATTTAGGATTCGTTGTTATATTGAAATAACAAAATAGTGTTGACAGATCCTTTTTATACCTTGTGAGGGTTTGACTTCAAATACTTTTATTTAAAAAAAAGTTTTTGAGTTTTAACTTATGTGTATAAGGCACCCTACTACTAAGATATTATTGTATAAAAGTACTCGCGTATATGGACGATGTTAAATAAACTTTAACAGCATGATTCAAAACAGTACCACCGGTATCTCTTGACGAGTTGTGTAATTTGTCACAACTTTAATACAAATGTTTGTTACTAGGCGACGACGCCGGACCAGCTGGACGCGATGGAGCCGCGCGCCACGCCGTCCCCGCAGCCCGACCCCGTGCTGGAGCGCGACCGCCTCATCGACCACCTGCAGAACGAGCTGCGCCGCATGCGGTACGCGCCCCTAGTGTAGTGCCACCAATTTTAGGCTAAGAACTCACGGAGCGATATTCACCCGCGTCCGCCGCGGTTGTGGGCCCGCAGCTTCTGTATTATGCAGATGTATATGAAAAAAATTAAAGCACATCTCACGACGCGTTTTTCGCCCGCGACGTGTGCGTTTGTTTGCGGGTCCCGCTGCACAGACGGGCACCTACTAGTATCGCGCGGGCCGCGGTCAGCCGCAGCCGCGGCGGATTGCGCCCGCGCGCTCTACGATCAGTTGGCTCGGGACAAAAACGCTCAGCCTTACAGGCGCCACGCCGGACCAGCTGGACGCGATGGAGCCGCGCGCCACGCCAGAGCCATAACTGTTGTAACCGGTCACTAAAAGTGGATTCCAGGGTGGCGGGCAGCAAAGGTGAGAGCTCAAACAGTCCAGCAAATGACCCCGGGACGGACGGCGTGTGTTATTGCCGTCTTCAATAGTAGAAGGTGCAGTGAACGTAATTGCTTACAGGGGGTAGAGCTCCAAAGGGACTCGATGGACTTTGGTTGTGTCTTTTTCCCTCTTTCTTTCCGTTCTCTCATACCTTCTTTTTCTTTTAAAAGTTTAACTTCGTTCCTACCTGATGTCCCACTTATATTTATTATTTGTTAATTTTATTGTAATTTTATTATGAATTTGCATTCTTTCTCCTGATTTTTAAAATTAAAATTACAAATGTATTGACGATTTATATGATTTTGGTAATTGTATGTTATAGCCAAACTTTTCATTCGTTCAAACACACCGGAAACAGCCGATTTATAGTGTAATGTAAAAATGTTCTTAGTACGTAATTAGCATTTATTTTTCTATCAGGTCAGAAGTGTCACAGTTGGTGCAGGAAAGGAACACAATGTTAGGCTCCATGAGGGAGCATTGCACGCGATTGGAATCACAGTTGAATGCCGCTAAGGTAAATAAATCATATATAGAGGCTATTATTTGTGCTATTTATTTTTAGTGTTGTTTCACTGGCTCTTAATTGTTGCAGAATGAACTAGAAGAAGAGAAACAGAAAACAGAAGCGGTATTAGCTCAAACGCCAGAAATCAAACGTAAGTGTTTTAAAATTAAACTCTTCCTTTGAAGTGAAGTCATATTACAAACTAGCAGTTCCCGCGGTTTCACTCGCGTTTATAAATATATATATATAGCCTAAAGCCTTCCTCGATAAATGATCTATTAAACATAAGAAGAACTTTTCAATTCGAACCAGTAGTTCTTGAGATTAGTGCGTTCAAACAAACAAACAAACAAACAAACTCTTCAGCTTTATAATATGAGTATGGATTAAAGATTCAAAGTCCAATATAATTAAGCAACAAGTACTAAGTTTAAATTATTTTTCCAGAAAAACTTGTGCAAACTGAAGAAAAAGCGAAACTAACTGACGAGAAATTTCAAAAGTTAAAAGGTGCTTACACGCAACTACGAGAAGAGCACATTACGTTAATTAGACAGGTACCACACATCTTTAAATAAAGGATTTTGAGTGTGTGTGTGTGTATTTATATTTATTTTAAAACTAACTATCTTGAATTTATAGAAAGCTGAAGTGGATAAAATGGCGTCGAGTCTCCGCGCGGCCGCCGCGCAACACGAGAGCGCCAAAATGTTGTTACAGCAGCAACTTAATGACAGGATGAAGTAAGTCCACAAACAAGATTAGCAGTCAATATTAAAACTCAAATAAAATACACACATATTTACCAATATTTAAACCTAAAAGGTATTTTCATTATTTACCAGTTATTTATTGTAATTTTTATCAGAGATGTAGAATTACTCCAACAAAGCGCGTCCTCCAGTGAAGAAATTGAAGCTTACAAAAATGAAATAGCAAATCTTCGGAGTGACCTCGAGAATTCAAGACAAAAGGAGGCAGAACTGGAAGCATTAAAGTCATCCATGGAAACTCTAGAAATAGAACATAAAACGGCTACAACAGAACAGCATGAAAAACTGGCTGTGGTAACAAGCGAGTTGAGGGAAGCGACAGAAAGTATGCAGAAGCTAAAACAAGAAAAAGAAGATCAGGAGCAGGAACTAAATAGGGTGAAAGAACAATTGACGGGACTAAGGCAGAAGACTGGAGACGAATATAAGAAGGTTGTTGAAGAAAAGGAAGCTGCGTTAAAACAAATATCGGAACTTACGCAACAACATCAACAAGAAAAAGAGGTCAGCAATATTTTCTTTAATTTTTATTGCATGTGTATATTATTGTGTATAAAATATTGTAGGAGAAAAGCGCATGTCAAACTGGGAATATTTTTGTAATAATTTTGTAATTATCACTAACAGATAAATCTTTCGTGAATAATGCTTTTAAAATTATTATGTTTTTATTACATTGTTTGTGTTTAAAACCTGTTATTTTAAAATATTTTGGGCTATGTTCTTTTTAATATTTTTATTTCTAATATTTATCCTTTAATGTCATTAGGAGCAAGTTCGTTATGCTAACAATTTACAAACTGAATTGGAAATTTTACAACAGAGGCTTGCTGATGCCGAAGTTAAAGTTTCACAGTCATATAATAAATTCGAAAGTCAGTTCGAATCTAAAAACCACGAATTTGCAGAATGCATTAATATAAAAGATAATGAAATCAAACAAATTCTTGAAAAACTTCAAGAAACAACTTGTGAATTGAAAACTAATCAAAATAAGTATGAAAAACTTCTTCAAGATAAAGATACGGAGATAGTTGATCTACAGAAAAGCTTAGAAACTCTTGAATTAAATAAAAGTGCGCTTGATACGCTCGTTGAAGATCTACAAACTCAAATCGATACCTTGAAAAGTGAAAAATATAAAGCACAAACGTGTATTAAAGAAGCAAACAATAAAATTAATGCGCTAGAGAAACTTAGTAATGAGAAAGATAACATGATAAAAGAATGGCAACAGGTTCTTACATCAACGGTGGACCTTACAAATAAACAAATACATGATAGTGATGGAGTTACAGCTAAAATATTGGATCTTCAAAAAGCTATTGAAGAAAAAGACTATGAAATTTCTAATCTAAAATTGAAACTTGAAGATGTCTTCGAATTGAAGCAAAAAGAAAGAAATGAATTTGAGGAAAGTCAAAAAGAAAGTAGAATCGAGATAACGATTTTGAAAGACAAATTACAAAATGTAATAATTTGTAAAGATGAACTAATTAGTGATTTAAAAAATATGATAGCCGAAAAGGACAGTCAAGTGATAACGCTCAATGTCGAAGTAAATAAACTAGCTGAAGAGCTTCTACGTTTGAAAGATGACTTGACGGAGACACGCGCTGAATTGGAAATCGGACAAAATGAGCTCTTAAACTTAAGAGAGGAACATGATAGAATAATTGAAAGAAATGAAACTAATTTGAATTTGAAAAATCAAGAATTAAGATCGCTTCATGACGAAATAAATCAATTGAACGAAGAAAAAGCAGAATTGTTAGCAAATAACGAGAAAGTAACGTCTAAACTAGATGCTGATAAACAGGTTTGTTAGTCCTTTCCAATAATGTTTATAAACACACATTGGGGTATGGTATTCAAGGTATACAATTTGTAATTTTTATTGTTTCTTAGGTATTAGCGAGATATGTTAAGGAATTGGAGGATACACAAAAACAATTGCACACCGATATTGATTCTATTCGATTTGAACAAAGCGAAATGGAAAATAAACTAAATTCTGAAATAGAAAGGCTGAAATCTGAATGTGAGCAACTAAGAAATGACAAAGACGATGAAGTTGAAGTGTTAACAAAGAAAATGCATGCCATTGAAACTGACCTCAGTGAACAAGTGATTGAAAAAGATAATACAATTATGAAAACCATGCAAAACGTTGAACAATTAAAACTTCAGTTAGACGAAATAGAGAACATGAAAACTAAAGAGAAGGAGCAAATGGATCTTATTTTGTCCGAAAAAGAGAAAGATTATCAGGTTAGGCTAACACGGGCGTGTCAGTATCGTTACGTGGTGGGAAACGGTGATGGGGTCTATGTATACGACATCATAATCACGTGTGTCACTAATGTTGTGTCGTCCAAGTGTGTTATTGTTTTACGTGTTTTTAAATGTATATTAGCTTATAGTAAGATTTCTTCACGAGTGGTATAAATACAGTTTTCCCTTTCACGATTAAATACACGAGTGTTTTCAACAGTTTAATGGTGCTTTCTTTTGATTCAAGTAGTTTAGTAGATTAATATTGTTACTTAGTACTTAGACGCATGATAACATTCTAATGGCATGTTTTATTTCTATTTCTATTCTTCCGCGCCTGCGCTGGGGCTCTTCAATATCCGCATCTCATGCGTTGGGATTGTCCTAAACTGGCTATGCTTTGGACCTGACGCTGCCGTTACGTTAAGTATATTTTCGTTACTCGCATGGTGTGTAGATGATAGTGGCTAGGCTCGAGCACGCGGAAGAGTCCCGTCTGACGGCCGAGTGTGAATTGCAGGACCTGTTGCAACACAACACCGCCCTCGAGTCAGACTGCGCAGCGCTTAAGATACAGCTAGAAGAGGCGAGGATGGAGATTAAGAAACGTGAGTATAAGGAAAGCGTCTTAAGCGTACTACTACCCATATCTAACCCATCCTAAGTTATATCTTTAGGTTTGTAATTAGATGCTAAACGTATATTTTTTCAAGTATTTTTTTGCAAATGTAAAACTTATTTAGGATTGTAGAATTATTAACCCAAATTTAATATAATCATTATCATACCAAAATACTACATAAGAAAAATTTCACCATTTTTAAATATATTTTTTAATTTAATCATTAGGTTCGGTTTCAAATAGACAGACATACGGTTAAAAAAATTCTGAAAAATGTATACGTGTCCTTCCTTTTCTAGTAACACATTAAAGCATGCAAATGTAAGTTGACATTTATTTCTATCACATATGTTACACAAGCAAGATATTCGTATAGAGCTATGATAACTATATGTATGTAATACCGGGATTACATATATGTGACACGAGATATTTCTTTAAAGCTATCATAAATATATATTTCGTCGTTCAGAGAGCGGTCGTCTAGTGTCGTGCGCGGGCGAGGCGGCGCTGCAGGTGGCGGAGGACGCGCTCGCCGCGCTCGAACACTCGTGCGCGCAGGACGCGAACAAGATGGCCGCCGAGCGCGCCGCTACGGCGTTCGACTTGCTCGAGAGGCATACGGAGGTTGGTTACCTCGTGTTTATCTGTCGTCTTATTTATTATGTTGTTATTTTCTCATAATATTAGATGTCGGCGGATTGGTTGCCGATTTTATGTTCCCACTAGGCTTTGAATGGCTTAGTGTTGAGGAGGCTTCGCATTCAAAAGTTGAAAAACAGTCGTTAGTTACAAAAGCCATATATGTACAGAGATAATAGCATATTTTTTTTTTCTTTTAGTGGTTCTGACGTATATACGGTCAGCCAAAGACAAATAGCATAACTTAAAGAGCGCGTGAATTGTTTTTTATTCCGGGCATAGACAAGCGATGCGTAGACCAGCGATGCAATTCCAGGCGTAGACACTTATGTAGGGCTTTTTTATCACATTGAAGTAAAAATCAGCATGTAATCTACCTAATGGTAATTGATCACCACTTCTCATAGATATATGCAAGCAACAAAACCTCTAATATGTTAAGACCTATGTCCAGCGATGGATCTCAAAAGGTTATTGGATCAATGTGCATTAATGGAGGTTACGCTATCAACCCTTATACTGTATTCCCACCGGCAGTTAGGCCTCCGACATGGTTTATCGACTGCCATCTATGATGACGAGCCCACGGAAGCACGGCGGAGTGCATGAAATTTAGCTCATAACGGTCACCCATACAATTTTCGATACGCAGTTGCTTAATTTTCTACAGTTTTAATATCTAGAAGCAAACAAAACATACAAAAGCCCCGGGGCTACGTGCGCTTCGGTTGACACTTTGTTGGAAAAGTCCTTTCGATCTCACACTCAGATCCGGTTTAATGCTTGATAGAGAAAATGCCGGTTGGTGTGAATGTCATTACAAAGGTGTGAAACTCTCTTCTTGGCCATCTTCAAGAAAATGTTCCATATACGTCGTAAGATGTCTTCTTTTACAATGATTTTTGGAAATTAATTATCGCTAATACTTGATTTTGACAGTAAATTATGTTTCTCGGTACAGGTGGAAGGTAACGAAGAAGTAGTGGCGAAGTCAGCAATCTTTGCCGCTCACAGCACAGCGCAGCTCGCTGCTTATGCAAGTGAACTGTCAAATATATCTACGGACATGGAAATGGCCGACAGTGAGTATACATGACTTACGTTTTGATTATTAAAATAGTAATGGCTTTATTTAGTTGAATAGTGTCCAAATAGTCATAGTCCTCAGCGCAACGCATTTTTGGCTCACCACATCTCACAACATTTGATTTAATTTGCCTATTTATCATCATGCCTACCTGCGACTGCGTGTTCGTTCGTGCTACTTTAAAATTATAAAAAAAGTGTCGCTTCGTTGCAGAGGGGTTATTTATAATATAATGTAACTGATATTTCGACATAATTTTGAATTTTATTGTGCTCTAATAATTGTATTGTTTTATGATGGATGTGTAACCTGTAATACTAACATAGTTAATAAGTAATTACTAACATTTTTTTTTTATACGGACTTTGTCTGAATTAAATAAATATAAAAATAAAATACTTTACTGTATCGTATCGCTCGCCGCAGAGCTGACGGGCGAGTGCCGCGCGATGCTGACGGCGACGCGGCAGTGCGTGCACGCGGTGCGCGGCGGCGGCGGCGACGCGGCGGCGTGCGCGGCGGCGCGCGCGGCGGCGGCGGGCGCGGCGCGGGCGGCGGCGGCGGCGGACCGCGCGGCCGCGGGCGCGCAGTCCGTCGACGATGAGCTCGCGGACATGGACCGCGCGATTGAGGACGCAGCGGCGCAGATTGAGGTACGAACAACGTAATGGATATTCTTTCGAGTTTCTACAGCGGCGGAAAGCGCGCAGTCTATGGACAATGAGCTCGCGGACATGGACCGCTCAATTGAGGACGCTGCGGGGCAAATTGAGGTACGTACTATGTGTGGAATAATACTGTAGTGTATCGTGATGAATACGGCGCAGCGGTGCGGTGTTGTGGGTTGCACTGCCTTATCCATGGATGATGCGCAGTCCGTCGATAACGAGCTTGCGGACTTGGATCGCGCGATCGAGGTGCAGATTGAAGTACGTACTATGTATGGGACAATACTGTACTGTTCCGTGATGACTATGACGCAGCGGTGCGGTTTCAGACGCGAAGCTGCGCAAGCTTTAGATAGGCTTACAGATAACAGCACAGCATAGTAACATCTATTGAGGAGCTCGCGGACATGCACTTACATCCACTCTAGTTAGGGTGAAGTCTTTTCGCCTTCCAAAAAGCTATTAATAACTTTGAAGAACATTGACGGTAGGCGGCCCTAAGTACATAATAATTATTTCATCATTATCTTTTTACACACCGTCATTTTATTTATATTTATCTCAAAAACAGAATAATTAATGCACTAAAAATATATACTTGTTCTTCAAATTCAGGATCTTCTAGCAGCAAGTCGCGCTGGGGACTCTGGCGTAAAGTTGGAAGTGAATGGCAAGATTCTAGACGCGTGCACGACTCTCATGAGCGCCGTGAAAGTACTGGTTCAGGACGCGAGGAAGCTACAGAACGAGCTCGGCGATCCTAAGACCAGACAGAAGATGTACAGGAAAAACCCACAATGGTCTGAGGGCCTTATTTCTGCGGCAAAGGCTGTAGTGTTCGCCGCTAAGTTGTTGGTGTAAGTTATAATCATTATGAAAAGTTATTTATTTGGATATTGAATTAAAAAGGTTCTGAATAATGAATTAGTGTCTTGTCAGTTAGAGTTATATGAATAATATAATATTTATATCGGATTTCTTAAACATCAAACAATATTTTAACAAAATCAACTAAAAGTGATACTATACTAGTATCACTTTTGGAAGAGGTTTCTCGTTCACTGTAAAATAGTAGAAAATAATATTTTTTTACAATTGTAAAGCGATGTAAGCGTACATTGTAAAGCGTGAGTGTAGAAAGCGTGTTTTACGTGATTTACAATTATTGTGAGTCATTATTTGATGTGCAATAAATAATCATATTTAATAAATATAATTTTAAAATGTACATGTACAGTGTTAGATACACTGTACACTTGCAATGTACATGCGAAAAGTTGTATGTTGTATGTTTTATGCGAAAAGTATAATCTCATTAGTTTTCATTTAACATGGTCCGATAGAAACCTCGAATGGTTCATGATAGACAACTCGTGGCGCATATTAACGAACAACGTGTGTCAGGTCGTCAGCGGACGAGGCGGTGGGCGCGGGCGGCGCGGGGCGCGCGGAGGGCGTGTCGGCGGCGGCGCACGAGGTGGCGGGCTCCACCGCGCAGCTGGTGGCGGCGTCGCGCGCGCGCGCCCCGCCCGGCGCGCCGGCCCTCGCGCGCCTCACGGCCGCCTCGCGCGCCGTCGCCGCCGCCACCGGCGCGGTCGTCGCCGCGGTGCGCGCCGGCTCCGCGCTCGTCAGGGATCAGGGTGAGTGCTGGATTTTTTTTATTGTTTTTTTTTTTATTTTTTTATTTTGATTCGGCGCGGCCAAGGATATTATAAACGCTTTTTTTACACTCATAGTTCCACAGTAGGATTTTCTCCTGTGTCGTGGGTGCCATGGAAATACAAAGACAAATACACAAACAACCAGACCCAGAACATGAATCTAAACTCATCATTCAGATACGTCTGGCCGAGAATCGAACCCGGGACCCACTGCGCGTTAGATGGTATGGTGACCGCTGCGCCACGCGGGTCGTCAAATAGTTTATTAGTAATTAGTAAATAGTAAAATTATAGTTTTTAGTATTGTTTATTGATTGATTCTCAGCCTCTTAGAAACTTTGGGGGTTCGAATATCAGACACGCACCTCTTCTAAATTGAGAGCAAAGCACATCCATATGCTAAAGTGTGTGAAGTGTGCTACATGTTATGCTTATAAGAAATTAAATATCTGATTTATGGTGCAGGAAAACATTATAAAGAAAATCTTAGTAACTAAGCGTTAGGCCAGCGCGGTAGACTATGACCTAAAACGAATTAAGCTCACTCTTCCAAAGATAAATCAGGGAGCGTAAAAAGTGGCGACGTTAGTAACCCTATGGTGGCCGTCGAGTGGTCTGTTTATAATATGAAACTTAAAAAAAATCATGTCTTAATCATTAGTATCCAAAACATTATAAAAAAAATCAATGAATAATTGTAATGTAATGTCCACAGAGGCGCTGGACACGTCCGCGCTGACGCTGACGGCGACGCGACGGCTGGAGATGGAGAGCAAGGTGCGCTCGCTGGAGCTGGAGAGCGCGCTGGACGCCGAGCGCGCGCGCCTCGCCGCGCTGCGCAAGCGGCACTACCACCTCGCGCAGCTGGAGGAGGTACGCACTTTTTTTCTCTCGAGGGGGAAAACCTTCAAAAGGTACCCGCAGCCGTGGGAGCGACGCAGGATTATGTGGGATTTTAACCGCACTAAAACTCCCCCGGTGGCCGTCCTCGGCGCCACAAACAGGACTCTGGGATCTCCAAATGAATCGCAACCGGAATCCTCTGAGCGCGTTGCCCCATCGGGCTCCTCACAGATGGGTGGCTGGGCCCACCGCTCCTTCTGGTCTTTACGACGGTATGCGACCACACATACCACCGTCCTTCACGGGGTCGCCTGACCGAACGGTTCGAGCTCCCACTCTAGCCGCCCGCAACCCCGGAAGCCCCTTTTAGTCGCCTCTTACGACAGGCAAGAGATACCGTAGCACTATTCTAATCCCGAAACTACAGGGATGACGCACTACCGCACTACTGTACTACACGCAGCTGACGCTGAGAGCGAGGTGCGCTCGCTGGAACTGGAGAGCGCGCTGGACGCCGAGCGCGCGCATATCAAATAACGACATTCGATACAGTTATTTATTAAATCTTTATTGACCGTAAAAAAACAATGTACAAAAAATTTTAAACAAAAAATACAACCGACTTCCATGCCACATAAAAGTAAAAAATAATTTAAATACATGTTGGTTTAGAGCAAACACAGTTCTTAGTACATAGTCCCGCAGTCGGCGCTTACCATATTTTGCTGGATCATGACGAAACTACATGTATCTTATATGAGCGCCGACTTCGGGACTATATACTAAGAACTGTGTTTGCTCTAAACCAACATGTATTTAAATTATTTTTTACTTTTATGTGGCATGGAAGTCGGTTGTATTTTTTGTTTAAAATTTTTTTTTTCACGCTTTTCAGTCACGATAAAATCAGTTATGGCTGTTGCTAGTCGTCCGCTAACCGGATGAATAAAATTAATTATTTGTCCGATTTTCGGATGAATAAAATTATGTGCTGACGTCATCATATAAAAATAGACTTCTTTGACACAACCGGTCGGGGGCGCTACCGCGCCCCCTCCCTTAGATTCTGAATTGGAAAAATCTGTTCGAACCTAACCTAACCGAATAAAACAACTTTTTCTGTGTAAACATTTATTTAAAGAATAGACCTATAATTATCAATATTTAAAGTAGAAAAAGTAATATAAACCTCATAACTAAGAGTATAATTCAACTGATACTGATAAAAATAACCCATCCAATTTAAAAAGGTTGGTAGTACTCTTGCATCTTTCAGGTAATTGTATTCAAAGTGGAATTTTTAATCATAATTATATCCTCTCCGAAACTCATTGTTGGTGTTGTGAACAACAACATTATGTATACGTAAGCACAATATGGCCGATGCCTACGGTTTAAACTTGAAGGACCCCAGTATTATCAGGGTTGAGGAGTTGAAGGTCAAAATTATCATTTCATATCTTTGCTTAGTAATCTCATTACATATACGTAAGCACCATATGGCCGATGCTTATGGTTTAAACTTGCGGTACCCTGCATCATAAGGGTTGAGGAGTTGAAGGTCAATTTTCTTATCATACGTCTTTGCTTTGTAAATATATTACATATCCATAAGTATCAAATGGCCAACGCCTATGGTTTAAGCCTGAAGTACCCCTGCATCATCAGGGCCGAAGAGTTGAAGGTCAAAATTATCATGTCATATCTTTTCTATGTAATCTCATCGCATGCACGTAAGCAACAGATCCCCAACTTCTATGGCTTGGGCTTACAGTACCCTGCATCATCAGGGTTGAGGAGTTGAAGGTCAACTTTTTTATCATACGTCTTCGCTTTGTAAATATATTACATACCCATAAGCATCAAATGGCCAACGCCTATAGTTTAAGCCTGAAGTACCCCTGCATCATCAGAGTTGAGGAGTTGAAGGTCAAATTTTTCATCTTATATCTTTGCTTAGTAATCTTATCAGATATACGTAGCGATCATGTAGCTAACGCCTATAGTTTAAGCTTGAAGCACCCCAGCATCATCAGGATTGAGGAGTTGAAGGTCCAATTTTCCACCGTATACAACCATTTTTCTAATGTTTTACCTTACATTTTTTTAAATATCATTTTGAATGCGTAAGATTGAAATAGCTAAGTTTTATGGCTTAGGCATTCAATACCCCTGCATCATCAGGATTGAGGAGTTGAAGGTCCAATTTTTCGTCGTATACCTTTGCTTAGCAATGTTATTACAAATCCGTGAGCAACAAATGTCTAACGTTTATGGTTTAAGCCTGCAGTACCCCTGCATCATCAGGGTTGAGGAGTTGAAGGTCAAATTTGTCATCGCACATCTTTGCCTTGCTATCTTATTATATATCCGTAAGCACTAAATGGCCATCACCTACGGCTTGGGCTTACAGCAACCTGCATCATCAGGGTTGAGGAGTTGAAGGTTATTTTTTTTATAATATGTCTTTGCTTAGTATTGTTATAACATACCCATAAGCACCAAATGGTCAATCCCTATGGTTTAGGCTTGAGACACCCCTGCATCATCAGGATTGAGGAGCTGAAGGTCAAATTTTTCATCACATGTCTCTGCTTAGTAGTCTTGTTACATATATGTAAGCGCCAAATAGCTAATGTTATAGTTTAGGATAGCTGTAACCCTGCATCATCAGGATCGAAGAGTTGAAGGTCAAATTTTTCGTCAACCTATATAAGCATAGATATATAATACATATTCCAAGTTTCATAAGAATCGATTCGGCAGAAGCCGAGTTATCTCAAATTATCTAAAAAACTTGAGGAGTGGTGGTGGTTTCCACCCCATAACTCAAAGAGTTAAGCATCACAGCATACCCATGTCCAAGAGAAAAAGTTGCGTGACGAAATTTCCTATCAAATGAAAGAAAGAAAATGGAAATCGATTTATAAACACTCAAGTTATTCAAGATTTTAAGAAACCGACATTTTCCAATTTTCCGGGAAAACCGCCGGAAGGTTTTCATTTTCCTCAATATGGGACTGCCTGTGAAACTAGTCGCATACAATGTCGTATGAATCGTGCCGGTAGGTCGACGATTTCTAGCCATTTCGCCCGAACATACATAAAAAAAAAAAAAAAAAAAAAAAAAAAAAAAAAAAAAAAAAATATACGTGACGAATAGATAACCTCTTTCCTTTGGGAAGTCGGTTAAAAAGGCGGTTACATCACTAACTGTATAAACACCTATAGTACAATCGGGGCTAAGATAATGTACCACGTTGTTCACGTAACTTAACCTCATAATAATAATAAAAGTACAACGCATCTTTCAAGATAGCTTGTAAGAGGAGCTACCGTATACATTTTATTATTAACATATACATAGGTATGGTACTGTAGGAATAAACTTGTCTGACCCAACATAACATACTCATTTTTTTTTTCAGAATGGAAACATGACAAATGGAAAGGAGTAGACTGGAGTAGTGATACCATGATGGTGACAAAGTGGAAAGACTTGAAATTGAATAGTTGTACTCTACAATTGTACCAATTTCTCTTTTAACTAATAATTATTTGATTTTGACGAATCATTTACACACGTATTTGACGACACAACGAAATGTACACTTCATTATAATGGATGTAATCTTGCTCAGTACGATAAATGCATAGATTGTTTAACGTTAACGCACTAACCGTTCGGTCACGAACCATTCGATAGGCGCTGCAAATGTCATCGTTGAGCCATTTTTAACTTATTTCGCTGCAACTTTGAGTGAAATTTCGTAGCCTTATATGACGCTTGCAGCACAGCAATTGATGCTTGAAGCGAATGTTTCGTGGCCTTGTTATAAATCGCTGACCGCTCGGTCACGGAATTGGTCTAAGCAACAAGCGGAGCGGACGCAGTAAGCGGAGTTTTCAAGTGGCGCGTTTATTATGTCCCTGCATTAAGCGACGGCGATGAAGGTGGTACTTATGCTCTTCACAGCGTCAATATTTTATCAAAACATAGTTAAATATGAAGTATTCACTTGTAATCGTTACATATTTAATAATAAAAAATCCCGTACCAATTAATAAAACTTCCTGCTCATATATAAAATTGACGAAAAGATGTTTTTAACATGTGCTACCTCTCAATCCGTTCGGTCTTATATTGTCGCCCATAACTTGTTCCTGATCCTGTACCGCTGCCGCTTGTCGCTCGAACAATTTACATGCAACAAAGCATGTTTGACACATTCGTTGATTTAGTTTCTCGCCCCACTCTCAGCTATCGCTCTAGCGGCTTGCCGTGACTGAGTGGTAAAAGATTATCTCATTTTTGAGTCGAATTACTATCTTATCAATATGCTGTGACCGAGTGGTTAAAAACGTATCCTTTTGAGTCGAATTACTATTTTATGAATATAAAAATATAATGAAATAACTGTATTCAATGTACTCAATTATACAATTTCAATAATGTTAGAAGGACGTAAGTCTAGATTTGTATTGGTAATTGTGGCTAGAGTTAGCTAATTAGTCAAAATATTGCCGAAATGTATTATGTGCGCCGAGACATTTTGTATATTAATTTCGCAATACATATTATAACACAATTTAATAAAGGAGATATGTTCATAATTTCGTAGGTATCTGATCTATGATTTTAATTTTTATATTTCTGATATCAGATATTGATTAACCTATTTCTGGTTTAATATGATTTAATTTGAACTTATAACCTTTACATTAACTATTTCGTATGGACATAATTTTATTATACTGTACATTAAAGTACAGTTTTCCCTTCCTTTTGAGTTCTCTTGATTTTGGTTGGATTTGAGAATTTATTTAATGCCCGTGTGTATATCTGGATGTAGATACGTGAATACTATAATAAATACTTGTTTTATACGGAAATATCACCCTGAGAGGGTAATGTGGAGTTTTAAGAGCTAAAAAAGTTTGCTCTTTGTTGTCTAAAGTTTGTAGACAGAGTAGTACCACCAGTGAGCTAATGTGGGAATTAGTAGCTATCCTCTAGGCTATATTTACGTGATTGTAAAGTTTGGTCAGAGTAAGGTCAGTTGATCATGCGTTTTGTAATCACCGATCGAGATAGAAGTAATAAGCTACCGAGTTGTCATCACAGTGTATATTTGATAAACTGGTTACTTGACACTTGTTCAAAAGTATGTCTTAGTATTGTAAATCAATTATACTTTTTAATTTTAAGTCATTATTTCTTATTAAGCAGGTCAGGTCCATACCCAGACAGCCACTGTAATCACTCAAGAATCCAAGAAATGAGGCTCAAAGCCACCTCCCTCCACCCAAATTAAATTAAAGTACTAAGTCAGTTCGTTAAACGGCAAAATTTCGGATAAAGTTGGATTCAAGATCCCTACCCTAAATCTAAGATAGCATATCTTTTTCATATGAGCTTTTTCCTACCATCGGCAAATTATCCCTCCCCCAACCTAGCTACGGAGAATCCTGTGATGACAGCGACTGCGAGCAGTATTGGACGATAATTTATTTATTTATACTACCATAAAGTAATACATATTATGTATGAATATATATTTTGGTGAGTTTAGGACCTGCAAACAGATGTGTTCTTGTAATCCCTTTAAAGTAGGTATGTGAAGCTTCTTCAAACGAACAAATAAAATGATTAAAATGTCAAATCTGACATACACTGTTTATGTATTTTCTATTTATTTATATAATAGCAAGATAAGTATCACGTTCGCAAGTGTCATGTAACCGATATCTTAGACGGATCGTCGTTACGTCACGTTGCGACAACGCTCGGGGCGCAGTGCAAATACCATTCATCATAATCTAAACAATACGTAAGCTTTAAGTGATGAGACTAGATGACTAGACTATTGATGTGGTTTTTTGATTATACTTTTCATAGTCTTTTTTGTATGTAAGCATTTTTTTATATAGCAAATGTTATGAGTTTTAACACTTTCAGTTGAGTTCTTTATTACATAGTTTGCATTATATTGTATAATTTATAGCTAATAAGAATATTTGAATAAGTTGTATAAGTGTCATTATTTTGAATGTATATTTCTAACTCATCACTATTAAAATACTGAGTGTATTAAATATGTAATAGATTTTGGAATACAGCAGAGTATCTGTGAGTTTATTTGTAATATTTATTATTATACATGTATTTGACATTTACTAATAAAATATTATGTCTTGATTTTCGTAACTTTATTAACTCTTTTGACATGACGACATGCATCGAGCATGTCGTTATTATCCCAAAGTACATCATTCAATTAAAATATAATCTATTTATTGGTATGTACTTAACCCTTGCGGCTTTAACTCAACACGTAGTTCCGTGTTCAATCTTTGGCCAAGCAGTCGTATGTTCAGTTTTGATTCTGCACATCCCTCATGGTGTTTTCACATATAACGACACACTGAAATTGTTATGGCACGTTTTTGTTTAGTCTGTAATCGAATGCATCGCTCTCATTCCATTTAAATGGTTTCGTTAATTTTTTTGGAGTTTACTTCTTAAGAATCGAAACTCCCGATTAAAATTAAATATAATAAGTACACAATTACAATAAAAATAAATAGTCATTTATATAACAATTTGCACGCCGAAATGGCAAAATAAGAGGATCTTCTTTTCAAGACATACTACCATACATTTGTACCTTATTTAGCAAATAAAGATTTTGTTTTGATTTAATGTTATCCTTGACTTCACAGTAAAACTGTGATAGTTAATTTTATAATAAGATAATTAATACGCACATAATTTTTGAAATAACTAGTGCATGACTGGCATTTGAGTCCCGGACCTCCCGATCGAAAGGATAGGTTTCAAGCATTAGGCCATCGCTGCTCAGTTGCTGCAAATCATTTTATACTTGAATTTATTTTCGGTAAAATATCTAGAAGACCATTTATTACGATATTACCATATGACTAGATTTGCCATGTTAGCTGTAGTTTCATCAATCGTCTTCCTAAAGCCAAAATGTTACAGACTTGTCACAATTTAGAAAAAAACTATAAAATGGGTAAAACCATGGATGGGTTATTTATAAAAAAAAAATTAAGTGCATTATTTTAACATTCATCCTTTCATACAATTCTATATTCTTGTCAGAAAAGAAATATAGCAGTGATATTAAATGAAACTACAAATTTTACACATATTTAATACGTATATTGTTATTCAACTAAGAACACTATAATAAAATAATTATAGAAAAGCATGGCATTACATTGTTGGCTACGCCCATTGAACACGTATATGTGCAACAGAATTATTATAAGCTTAAATAAAATAAAACATTTTGGAGATGGAGAAATATTATCCACAATAAACTTTCATGTTTTATTACGAAATTAAATGCGGCAGTTCCCATGCGCAAGTTCCCATGTGTAATGTAAGGATAGAACTGTATATATTTATATTACTTATAATTAACCGAAGGTCCTTTTAGAATCAGAAGTATACTGCTACCATGGTAGCTGGGTTGTTGAACTACGTTCCTTTCTTTCCTTGCTGCTTAATGTTATTGTGTCTCAGGATTACTTCTAAAAAACAGACATAAATTGTCTCAAGTGGTGTATGAAAAATGTTTATCAAAAATATAATTTACTTTAAACTCGGGGTGTTAAACGACACATATATTAAGCTCGGTATCATATCTATGTAATAAGTTACATTTCCAAATATACAATTAAATACACGAATAGATCGAGAGATCTGATCTCGTAACAATAATGTTATTGTTATGAAATCATCTCGATCTATCTAAAACAGCATTTTTATTTGTAGAAAGGTTCAAACTTGTGTTAACTTTGAAAACATATGGCACTCTCTTTCTGGCTTCATACTCAGTGACATTGCCTGTTGTCTCAATGTGTTTTTAGCCAGCCTGAATGAGAATTAAATGGCACCAATTAATATAACAGTTGTAAAGCGCCGTACACAGAAATGTCGACGGTAAAATCAATTGTAACCTAGTTTCCTGTGGTAAAAACCTTATAATAGTCATAGAACAGGAACCTCCTTTATATAAGCATTAAGGCCAGAGCCACTATTATGTCACAGCAGAAGTAAATGGGGATGGAAGTTAATAATAGACCTTGCAAGCCAGTAAACTAAAACCTGGCGCTCATTTTACTTTGATTGGACGAAATCTATATAGAAGTATTGTGCGTGACATTTGAACATTTTTCACAATGAATAATACAATCAAACCGACATTGTTATAAACCCCTTAATCTGTATGTGACACTTTCAGTTATTGAACTGATATGATTGTATATTTGATAATATTTTCCCATCTCTGCTACATACATGTACACAAAGTGATACATTTATTTATGTTTTAATGCATAGGGAATGCTTATTTTCTGTAGTAGATTTAAATACAAATAAGTACAATTGAAAAAAAATACAATGCTCTCATTTTACAATACTGATAAAGTATTATTCTGTCTGATACTTTTGTGCAATCCTATACACTAAGAATTCAACACTTTATGTGAACAAAAAAAACTTAAATTAAGTTTTGATCCCATACATTTACATTTAATGTGAAATTTTGGAATACTTTAAATGCTCACAGTAAATAAATTAATGTAGCTAAAGAATATGTCTTATTAAAATATAAATTGTGCATTAATTGATACAACATTCAATCACAACTTGAAGCTTTCGTAGTTTTTTTACAGTTAATATGCGATTTGGTGTCTCTAAAAATAGGCCGAATATTCGGACGATAGATAAGTTAAAAAAATGTAATCTAATTTGTATGCAAGAAGCCATTACCATTCACCGTGTTAACTACAATTGATATCAAAATCTTAAAAGATGGTAAAACCTTTCGAAAATTTAGCACCACATTTTGGCTTCTTACTTCAAATACTGAATTTTAATATGCAATTAATACAACCAGAATGCTGATACAACCGTACAACTAATTCTCACCATCCTATCATTTACTTTTCTAAAGCAAATTACAATATAAAAAGAGCTAACCGTAAATAACAAACTCTTCAATTGACGGAGTTATTGTGGAAAAAACTCGTGTCAAGTGATATGTTGCATCCATGTTACTAATTTCATGATCAATTAGTTTTATTTAAAATCTAGAAAACTTGTGAGGAAACACCTTATGATGTGAAGTGGATAGTTTTATTATAATTTGCTGACCTAAGTACCTAATTAAGAGATAATAACTCCACATTATTTCAACAGCACACACTAAATAATACACTTAGTATCATCAAAGTTATTTTTGAAACAGAGGATTACATAAAATAAATCACAGGATTATGATAAAGTTAATCATTTACTTGCTAAATGAGATAAAATTGCTAATGTTGCATTATACTAAAACACAAAACATACTGGATTGTATTCTGATTAATTCAAAGTTAGCTCCTTTTATAATGTTTGGTTACTCCCACATGTCAGAGAAATAAATTAGGCCTTTATAGTCCACACATGTTTGCATCTTAGTATGACTCTGAGGGGTAATTCGCAAAAGATACTGAAAACTTAAGAGTAGGTAACATCGCTTGGACGTTGTAACTCCTTACAGTGGGGGCTCATCCCACTTGTGGTGCTTTGCCGGAGTCAGGTGGACGATACGTACATGGACAGCTTGGTACTTCTCAAACTTAGGCGGGATTGGACAGAGTCGGTAAATAACTGCATCTCCAGGCAGTGGTACATACTCACCTTCAATGCTGTAAATGAATCATTTTGAAAAAATTTAGTTATGATCAACTTATCTACAGTGAGACTTTAGATTACTAAATCATATTGGTATAACTTGATAAGCATTATCATAAATCTTTTTAAAATAAGTGCATATTTTCAGGTATAAATATGAATCATTGAATTGTCTTCAATTAACAAGCAAACAACAGTTTTAGTATAATAGTTACTATGTAATATACAGTTTGTTCCCTCTGAATTGGAGGACAATATAATTATTTGGATGATGTTAATAAGAATTGACAACAATACATTTTTTAAGTAGTTCATCAATTGCATAAAAATTCAGTGTCATTTGTGTTATGTTAATCTGATGTACACTCAAAAGAGTTACTTTATTACACATTTATGAAGAACTTGTTAGAATGTATGACACTAAAAAAATTGGAATTGGGAAAAAAAAATAACAAGATACAAAGTGAATAGGCACTATTACCCGCAAATGAACTAACACAAATATAAAATATATGTTCAAGGTTATGCATAGTAATGTAAACAAACTACACATCGCAAAAAAAATTAAAACGCTATAGAAACTCGTTTCGACGCGTTACACTTAACTCGGCCTCTAAATGACCTTGGTGCACAGTATTTTTAAATGTTTAGGAAATAATGAACACATGTCAATCAAACTGTACTCACTCTGAGATATGCACGAAAATATCTTCGCCTCCTTTATCCGGAGTTACGAATCCATGGCCTTTTTCCCGACAGAAAGATTTAATTTTGCCATTCTCCAATGGATTCCCTAGAGCTCGTTCGGATCTATAAACATTTTAAAACAATACTATTCAACGTATGCAGAAGAAACAAACAACGGAACTGTTATAACCAATTTTAATGGAACTTACGTAGAAGCAGTGCGATTCCGACGGGTGATTATGGGACTGGGAAGTTGAAGATGTGTGTTAGTCTTATTTGGAGAATCATCGTTATTAAACCCGTAATCATTAGACATACTTTCAATTAATATAAAGGAAACCAAATGAAGGAAATGATAAATCAGCGCAAGACGAAAGAAAACAAAATGTCAGAGAGTGCGTGTCGAGCAAACCCCACTATCCAGCTATCAATGTCAAACTCAAATGATTTCTTTTCCTTTAGTGATGTGATGATGTCAACTCGAGTTAGGTTTAACTCGATTCAACTCGAGTTGAATTCGTTGTAACTCGAGTTGGGTATTCTTAAGCTTGATGACAAAAAAAGATCGTCAAATCTATAATAATTCCAAAAAGGTCGTCAAATGCCTAAATGTATACTGATCAAAGTATGACCACCAGGACCAAATACAAAAAAGTGCAGCCACTTGACGGTTCTTACGTGCGGTCATGTACATAACTGGAGCTAATTCGGGTAACGTGCATTTTAACTCGAGTTGTGTTTATCCCGAGTTGGCACATCACTAATATCATTCACTCAACTCCAAGAAAGTGTTGCCGCATGAGATTTGTTTAAAAGCTTTTAATTAACTTACAATGTTTGTGGGTAAGTGTGTACTGTGTAAGTATGTAAATATGTAAGTATGTGTGTTTAGGTCAAATCTTGCAACCTGAATTTAACCCACTTCTCAGTGTCCGATTGAGCTTAAATTTGGAATATACGTATAGTTCTGGTGACAACTCAAAAACAATCAATGTTGTTATTAGTTCAAAATGGCCGACGAACAAAATGGCGGACTACAGATTTTTGTACCACCCACCCTATGTGGGTATCAAATGAAAGGGCTTAATGAGTAAAATACAGTACAATATGAAAAAAACATCCAAATTCAAGATGGGCGCCATCAAAAAATGTTAGATTAAATAATTATATTTGTCCAACACATCCAACAAAGGTATCAAATGAAAGGGCTTAATTTGTAGAACACATAAATCACGAAGAAATTCAAATCCAAGATGGCCGCCATAAAAAAACAATATTCTATACTTGCGTACAACCTATCCGTTATGGGTATGAAATAAAAGATAGTTTGTAGAAAACAATACACTACGAAAAAATCAAACCAGATGTGGCCGCCCTTAAAAAAACGGAAGACTACAGATTTTACTCCAACCCACCGAATATAGGTATCAAGTGAAAGAGTATTGGGTCCTGGGACAACTAAAAAAAAATGTTATTTTTTTAAAAAAGCATTTGTTTCAATGCACTGAAAAGAAAAAAATACAGTGGTCAAAGCCATAATTTTGTTGTATCATAAAATTTTCTATCATATAAAAGCTTGTCGCGAGATTGTCCACATGGAATTTTGTCCACAATATATCTAGGTTTAAACCACAAACGTGAACGTGAACTATTTTTGTGACTATTAGTTTCATACATATAAAATGTTTTCTTAAAAATGCACCCTCGAATATATAGCGTTTCCTTATTGTTTTTTTTCTTTTGTGAGATTTAAAAGGCTTGTATTAAAATGGCATTGCAGTAGATAATAAGATTAAAAAAAATACAAATGGCGTATTAAAAGTTTTTATTTCCTACATCTTTAAAATATAACTCCAAATGCCCATAAACAAACACTATAGATATAGAGCAGTGGTTCCCAATCGGTGGTCCGCGGACCACTGATGGTCCCTGGAAGCACCCAAACTGGTCCGAAAAGCCATTCAAAAATATTGTATAGGTATCCAATGATCAGAAATTAGTAAAGAATTAAGAATTAGTAAAGAAAGCGGATTAAATATTGTTTGCTTTGAACTACAATGTACCCGTGTTTTATTAAAACAATAATAATCCCATATTCATTTTCAGATTTATTTTTATCTTAAATTACACCCTTATACCGGTGATCCATGGGGCGACAGAAATTGCCAAATGGTCCTTCGTCACCAAAAGGTTAGGAACCACTGATATAGAGGGAGACATGAACCACTGAGCATACCTCCCGCACCCGCCGTGGTGAAACTCTCCCGCATATATTACTTTGTCATTAAATTTTACTCACAGAAAAAACCATCACTCATAATGAAAAAAACACTTAGCACTTGTCTAACTACAATATTCGGGCAATACAATATTAATAATACACAATACATACCTGTACAAACACGGCCACAATCTCAACTACCAATGACTGTATTGACGTGTCGTCAGCGCAAAATTTAAGCGGAGTTTTATACGGTGGTTCAATTCTCCCATCAGGGCAAGTCTCCTGGACTCCCCCTATATATTATGTTTTTTTTTATTCTTGCGCGAGAAAACTTACGCTCTGAGATCGCTGACATAATTTATAACACAGGGAAGACATTATCTTGGTAGATATATTATGACCGAAGCGGCCGTAGCTGCAAGATCACCTAGTATTATCGTATAACAAAAATATATTAATAATCTTAAAATAAAAAGCATATTATTTTCCTTGCTCATAAGTCGTACTCATTGCAATTTAAGATTTCATTTTCATACAAAACGTTAATTGCTGCATTTTAGCTTAATTAAACTAATTACTATTAAATATTGCAAAACTATATTACAATTAAATATTATGCAAATCAATGCATCAAAATTATCTTTCAGACTACAGATGTAAATGGGTAGTGACTGACTGGATACTACAGTAAAATTATTTTAGATAATTATGAAACGTTTGCACCAAAATCAGAATTCGATTGACATCCAGTTATATAAGTAAAATCTATTATGTATTGTTGTTTTGTTTCTAAAATATTTTAAGGCAGCCGAACTACTTAATGGAGAACAGTCGCTGCCGATGCATCGTCTGCTTAGTAGTAGTGCCCTTTTGTACATATGCGGTGATGGTTTGATATCTGTACATACTCCTAATAAACTTTATCAAAAGTCAAATTATTAGTTTTGTTAACGCCGATTGAAATTCACATGTAAATGAACATTGAATTTGACTAAGGATTTAAAGAAAGGGTTTTATAAATAATAATAAAAACAAGTTAAAAATATAATTTATAACAGATTTTATTCACATAATTTTAAAATAAGCTTTATATTAATATTTCTTACGTATATATTTTCTTACAGAGTATTACTAGTAGTACACAAGAATTGTTAAATACATAACAATAAACTACAAGATGATAATTATTATCTAAGTAGAACTTTAAATGTATTAGTTTATATGATAAATGTCTCTATTGCTTTTCTTCACAGCATGAGTAACCACAGCTATCATTATAATTGTCTTGCTAATAATAATACAATCTATAGTAAGTACTAAAATAATAATTACATCTTTTCATTTTTTTTAAATATCTGGACAGATTCTTCGTTCTTCTGGCAATGGAATTCTAATTTTGGGTATAGGTAATCCTTCCCAATCACCCTGAAATAAATTTAGTTTGATTACGATACCATTACATTTATTATTTAATCTTAATATCGATGGACGTTGCCGAGGAAAGGGAAGGGGCAGCCACCCCTCTATATTATAATATAATAAAGAACATAAAAAACAATTATTTTCTTTTGCAAATTGCTATATAAACCAACTAATCCCTTGACAAGCTCAATTGTTGGCAACACCAATGATAATAAAAGTATTATTGAATCGTTTCTATAATAAAATTTAAATATATTATAAATATATTATTGTCTTGAATTTAATAATGCATTATAATCTATATTAATTTCGAAAATTGATATAAAATGGAAGCTAGATTGAGTATGTTTCAACCGAAGGTACCACCGCGTCATATTTTTCCATCGTAAAGTGAATAGTGGTTGCCGTCTCAGTTTTATATGAGACGAACATCTCAACGGTCCTCTCGAACAAAATCGTTTAAGAAAAATTACAAATTTACAGTATGAAGCTTAGAAGTTTTGTGGACATACAAACATTGATTACTTACGCCAAGAAAGACGATATATTGAAAATCATTGTAATAGCTAATTGTAGGAATAGGAATGTATTTATATATTTATTACAATCCACAAAGCTTCATACTATAAATTGGTAATTTGTCATGCACGATTTAGTTCTAGTTCGTCGATCTTATCGTTAGTCCTCGGAAGTAGCAACGAAACTGTTAGTGATTTAAGGTAGAAAATTTATTTTATATGAATTTGGTTATATATGTCCACGGGCGGCAACCACCTTCTACTATCACTGTGGATTGCATGCTCGTTTCTTCAATTTTATAAAAAAATCTAAAATTGACCTAATCTTACACTTAGATGTAAAAATAGAGTTTCCGCATGAAAACTCAATTAATCACCTGAAATCGGTTGCCGTCCGACTTATTGCACTGCATAGACATCGGAGACTCGGTGTAAAGGGCGTTCAGTGCATGTACTCTCAAAGGTGTCCATGGTTTTATTGCCAAGTAATTAGCGCGAGGAGGCGATTCATATGATATGGTCATGTTATCCCATCTAAAATTATATATTTGTTTTAGTTAGATTTAAAACAAAACAAGTTAAAATCATAACATTAGAGTAGATATTAAGGCTATCTAGACCTGGAATGGTAAACTTAATATAAACGGTTGCAGGTAAAAAAAAAAAACTCGTTGTAGGAGTGTGTTCAGTATTCGAATCTCGTCTTTAACCTTCAGAAATTTAATTTTAATAGAAATAGGATTATCCGTATTTTTTTTACTACTAATCAATAATGAGTGCGCTCAAAAGCTGATCATGGGGCAAAATAGCTAAATGGGTTTTGCTAAAATCAAATGACATAATGAAATAATTTGGTAGCGCTTTGAAGTTCTTTGGTATGTCAGTTGATTTTTAAGATATTTCCAGTGTATTATATTCACATATCATAGATAATTATTAATGAAGGTGGACAATTATTAATGAAGTATTATTCATAGGAATAATACTTCATTAATAATTGTCCACCAATCCGCACTAGGCCAGCGCGGTGGACTATGGCCTAAACTCTCTCATTCTGAGAGTAGACCCGTGCCCAGCAGTGGGATAATAATGGGTTGACGAATAATTAGACAAGCAGGAATTATTATTATGTCTTGCGTTAAACATGCAACACTGTATATAGAATGAATACGTACTCTCGTTCAAATTTGAAGTAATTCTCTAATGCAGCGTTAGATACTGCGCTTTTACAGACTTCCAGTTCGGTTGCAGGGTAGTAATGCATGTAGTTGACACACATTTCGTCTGTGATTGCGTGGCCACCGATAGTTGCGTTTTCTTTTCCAACCGTATTGTATATGCAAGTAGTTTCAAGGTAATCGCCCTGTGAACATATACACATAGAATGTTTAATGCAAATACGTTTAAATTTGTATTTGAATTTATTTCTTTTTACTGTCAATTCTACTGCAAAAGAAACAATTTAAAGATAGTATAATCATGACAAAAAATCGGGTATGCATCTTCAATATTATGTTACGTTTAATTTTACTTAGTAACTTCTATCTTTACGCAAACATAGAAAATTAAATTGCTATAAAAAAAATGATTTTTCGTGAGCTCATTCCATGTTTAATAAAGGGTTATTTTCATTAGATGTAACAAAAGTATTTATATGAGTTACAATATACATGTATATGAGTTACCGGAAGAACTTTGACAGGTCTATGCAAAATCCTTATTTCCTGAAAATGCGTAGAATAATGCAAATCCTTATTAAGATACGGCAACTCTATCCCTTGGCGAGAATGTCTAGTCCACACGGCGATACCCGTAAGATGAGTGTGAAGTTGGCTTCCAAAAACTATGATACCATGTTCGGGGAGGCCCTGTAAAAAGTAGAAGAGAAATAGTGGTCTTGCTATAATAAAACGTAACATATATTACCCGAATCTGTAATATTTTAAACGAAATAATTGTCGATAGTGGCATTTATTAAAAAAAAACAATGTCTTTTCACATTCGTACACAATCATACGGATACGTAAAATTTGTGAGTGTGTATGTTTATAACTTCTTCACGTGCAAAAATTTGGTAGGGAGTTAGCTGATACTCTGGATTAACATTTATAGGCTACTTTTTACTGTGGGAAAATATCTTATTCCCATGTGACAATCGATTTTTGTTAACGCGGGCGAAGCTGCGGGATTCAACTTGTATGTAATAATTTTAATTTATGTTATTTTTACTGCTATAATGATATTTTAGGCTACCTCCTAATCCGCTTACTTCCCTGTAGTATAAATAAAAAATATCAAGCGTATTAGCAATGTAGTACATTAAATACAATTTTAAAAAAATATTTGAAACCTCATTATTTACAACAAATATTTTTATTATAATCCAAGTCATGAAAGTATCTTACCACTCCTGTACACTGTGGAATACAATAGCCAGTTAGTGGGAAAGCTTCTTGGCAGCCAGGTATAGCCATTTTATCAGTGTATTCCAAGCCCAGTTCCATTATAGCAGCGTCATACCTTCGTTTGTTGGCAGTTACGTGCAAGACGATTCCGGAACTGTCTACCCAATCTATTAAAATATGAAAAATATTTGATTCAAGAATAATGTTTAGCTGCCTATGTTTTTGGGGGTACCAACACTGCAAATATTCACGCAATAATCACATTTTATTGAAAATATTATTTACCACTTTTCATTTCCGGATTATTGTAATGCACTTCGAGCATAACGAATTTGTTAGCCTTTGGTCCACCAAGCGGTAAGCCCGCTTCCTCAGGATAAGCGAAAGGCGGTGCTCCCATCGCCCAAGCCGCTTTCACCTACACATAAATGCAAAGAGGTGCACAAATATTTTATTTGTTAATAAATGTTCTTTCAAAATGCGACTTTTTTAATAAAAACAGTTTGTAATATATGTTTTATATTTTCAAATACCTTGGAGCACATTTTAGTTATTTCGGGTCTTGTAGGTGAAAAGCAATTTCCTTCGTATAACGGGATATTTATATGGGGTTCAGCGTCGCAATAAAATAACTCCATATGATGAACCAGACCTTCATTCCCAACGGTTATAGTCGATTCAAACTGAAAATATTATTATTTTATCATTATTGACTATTATATTAAGAATTTGTTGAATAGGAACAAAATATATTGAAGAAGATACTATTGTTTATGATTAAAGTACCTTGATAATGTGATGCACGGATTTGGTGATGAAGTCAGGTAATTTCGTCACTTTGCACCAATATGTGGTGTCACTACCGGGCACCTTCAGTTGTTTGTTAGTAAACCGCAACTGTTGTGCATTTTGGTGTGGGATTGTCGGTGGAGTTAAGAGGCGCACTCTAATGAAGCCATGATTATGTGGAGATGTACAACTTATGCACAAACCTCGGGATGTAAACAACTTATCGATGCCTCGAGCCCAGACGATATGAATTGTACCGTCCTAAAAGAACATTTAAATTAATAATAGGTGTGTACCAAAGTTAAATTTTGAAATCGAAAGGCACTAAAATATTTTACCTCGATAACATAATCGTCTTTGTCACAAGTGTCGAAAAAACGACTGAATGTTATACTCCGGGCTTTAATGTCTAAATGAAAAGCTTCGCAATCTTGTTTGTGATCGCTCATTAATTTGCCATCGCTATCTGCATGAGTATCCTATATTGAAAAGAAAAAAGAACGATAAAATTGTTTAAATTAAAATACATAGACTTAACTGGATATAGAATTATATATACATATATTTGGTATAAATTTTGTGTTCACAACATAAACAATAAGTCGATATAACTTATATTCTTCTTCTCGTCAACCCATTATTGTCCCACTGCTGGGCACGGGTCTTCTCTCGGGATGAGAGAGTTTAGGCCATAGTCCACCTCGCTGGCCAAATGCGAATTGGTGGACTTCACATACCTCCGAGAACTTCTTTTTTCAAAGAACTCTCGGGTGTATAGGTTTCCTCATGATGTTTTCCTTCACCGAAAAGCAGTGATAGTTAATTTCTAGAACGCACATAAATCAGTGGTGCTTGCCTGGGTTTGAACCTCGGATCTCAGGATTGAGAGGGCTATTTTCAACCAATAGGCTATCACTGCTCTCGCTTATATTAATTTATATAAATAGTTAAATACTTGTACCTCAAAATGATCTTTGCCTTTATAGTCCGTCCAAATCAGGCAGACATCAGAATATTGGAGATCTCCTCTGTCAGAAAATCCGAGAGCAAACCAGTTAACAGCAGGGGCTTTATCCGACAGTATCAATTGGAAATGAATTTTGCGAATCGAATAATCGACTCGCCATTTCAATAATAAATCACCGTTCGGGTCCAACACCGCCTCACTTTCCGCTATCTGTCCATCTGAAGCGGTAAAATTTAAATGCAAAGTATCGTTAAAAGACAGTATCATCAGATTATAAAAGGATGTAAATATAAAAAAAAATATCAACAATTACTTACTGGAATGTTCGTGAATAGAAAACGAGTGAATACAATATAACAGCGAAGTTAATATACCAAAAATGCACTTCAACCTCATAGTTTAGTTTGCACTTTTAGTGCATCCTTTTTAAAGTGAAGACTAGCTTTGTTTTAGTTTTGTTCCAGAGCAGTTCTGAAGACTGCACTGCTCGGCCACAAACACTGTAATGAACGAAACCACCCTCTAGCTATCATAGAAAGATGTAGGCACCTCTGCATCTGCTGCCTATCTATAGATTCATAGTGTTAACGGCTAAAACGTACAGTCGTGAAGAGAAATGATTCCGAAAATTCTTCTTAAAAGCGTTTGCTTAGGCAATATTGTATAAGTTCAATCTGTAGCATTACCGATAATGCTTAACGTAATTATTAACGTAGTATAACAGCTAATCGTCTTAGACATATAAAGTACATGTACATAAAATGCTTTAAACATATTATGTTCTTTGGTTAATATTGTCTTTTTGTTAGTTAATTAATAAAAAGGAGCTATCTAAACATCCTTTTTGAAAACTTAAATTCCTGCTTGATCAAAATATTTTAATTTAGATCATTTTGAAATATCCTGATCCATATCCAAACTGTTTACACTATAAACTACCTATATAAAAATGTTAGAATACTTCCACTTGGAGTTTATTTCTCCGATTCTAGTAACAATGATATGTAATATAATTATATATTTATTATGTTGATCATCAAGATCTCACTTACCCTTACAACCGAGTGCAAGGAAAGGTTAAATATTTTAAAAGTGTACGCAAAAAACTTTTTATACGACAGTACGAATATTCTTCCGTTCAATATGAGAATATTTGCCATAAGCATTGTGCTAATGCGAGAATGCGAACTTGGCACGCGAAGGCATGTCGGCATCCGCTGCCTGACTTTATTAAATTCCACCCTGAATTAATCCGTCGCTCTCAATTTACTAGAGTAGGTGAGGAGCGGAGCGCACTTAATTTGCTTCAATAATCATTCTGTTTAATCAGCCAGGGTGCTTAGTTTAGCTCCAGGCCTGTTTAATTTATGAAAATTGGAATAACTAAGGTTTTATAACTTAAAGAAATCTTAATACCAGTGCCGGTTTAAGCCAGCGCTGGGCCTGTAGCAAGTTCTGACAGAAGGCCCATAGGTTGCCTTAAGTAAAGGTATTAAATAAAACAAAACTATTACTAGTAAACTTTTCTGGGTTTAATCTGGGAAAATTTAGAGATGACACTTTCTATATCTTCTTTCAGTTAAGGATTTTTAGGATAGCCAAAGATAGTAAAATATAAATTTTACTATCTTTGGCTATCCGTAACATTTGCTACTCTTGCTACGTGGCTAATCCGTCACTGCTTAATACTTATAGTTTAATTAACGGTAAAACGGATTGCACATGATATTATAGGTAATTGGCGATTAAGCAGTATTTAGGTTTTTTAAATGCAATAATGTTATTATAATTCTCTTGCCTGTCATTTACGCATTCTTAATTATTACTCGTGTTTTGGGCATATTGCTATGTTTTCATAATTTACCACTAATGTACTAGATTAAATTGTACTAGATTATTTTGCTACAAACAAGAGTAGGTTGCTGGATGCAAGTATTGGTTGATCGCTTCATGATCTTATGCGGAATGTCCTAATGTTTGTGTTTGTATGTTTCATAAATAAGTTCTATAGGAGGTTATAAATAAAACATTTAGTGAACATTTAAAAGAAATACTTTATTCCTAATAAATTTATTTACTCTTAAACATAAACATAAAAAGTAGGTCAACATGAATTTCACGTGCTTTCGTTATTATCGACCGATTGCATTTCGTCTGAATGTTCTTCTTTAACTTTTATTTCGTCTGAATGGTCTTCTTTAACTTTTATTTCGTCTGAATGTTCTTCTATAACTTTTATTTCGTCTAAATGTACTTCTTCAACCTTTACTTTGTCTGAAAGTTCTTCCTTAACTTTTACTTCGCCTTCAGACTTTGTCGTTTCTTCACTAGTACCCGCTGTTTCAACCTCGGCTGCTGCAGATTTTTCCTATAAAAACAATAGCTAAAGTCAATTATAACATTTTAGTAGCAATATTTAAAATGTACTATGTATGATACATATTCTCGTCAACCCATTATTGTCTACTGTACACGAGTCATTCGAGAATGAGAGAGTTTAGGCCATCATTTATGTTTTAGAAAATAAATAAATTAGATATTCTCATTCCAGATAAACAATTTCAAAATTCATTCTAAATAAATAAAATACTTATTCTTACTTCTGAGACTTTTCTTGTGTCATGAATACCATGATCACATACAACGACAAATACACAAACAACCAGATGTAGGACAGAGAGATATATTTGTATTCGAACCGAACGGAAAATGGGGGTTTCCGCGTTCATCCTGCCTACGTTACGCATGTCTCATGCATCCTATCCTTTGTTTAACACACTCGTACGTGTTGCGATGAGATTGTAATTAGTTAGGACTTCAGGACGCGCGACAGGAATAGCGTGCTTAAAGGTAAAAAATGTCAACTGCCTAGTGTGTGTGTATTCAAGACACAGCACAGCAGGGTCAGATTTAGAAGTCTGGATGCGCCGTTCATTTAAGGTGTGGAGTCCTCTATCCCAAATATTGCTCAAATATAAAAAAAATGTGTGCGTATACTAGCGTACACTCGTAAGAAGTGAAACTTCTTTAAGATGTTATTTTCAAAAAATAATTTACTATATGCAACTTTACAGAAATTGGTTAAATAAAGTTAAATTAGATAAAGTTTAATAAAAGCCTTTTATTAAACTTTATCTAGTAATCTAATCTATAATAATCTATCTAATATCACGCGTGGTAGGGATAAGAAAAAGATGGCGCGTAACGAAAAAATGTTACACTAAATTTTTTTCCAACCCCGATAAAGAAGTTTCACTTCAATAATATTACAAAAAGGTTGCCAAAGTTTCAAATATTTATTTTTAAGTTTCTTGTACTAGGGGTCTTATTTGAGCACCCTGTAGTTCCGGGACCAGAATAGGGCTACCGCATCCCTTGCCTGTCGTAAGAGGCGACTAAAAGAGGCTCCCGGGGTTGCGGGCGGCTAGAGTGGGAGCTCTAACCGTTCAGTCAGGTGATCCCAGGAAGGACGGCTGTATGTGTGGTCGCATACCGTCGTAAAGACGACGGGGCGGTGGGCCCAGCCGCCCATCTGGGAGGAGCCCGATGGGGCAACGCGCTCAGAGGATTCCGGTTGAAGTCGTTTCGAGATCCCGGAGTCCTCCTTTTTAGCGCCGAGGACGGCCACCAGGGGGGTTTTAGTGCGGTAAAAATCCCACATAACCCTGCGTCGCTCCCACGGCGTCGGGTACCTTTTGAAGGTTTCCCCCTCGACGACAAAAAAAAAGGGGTCTTATTTGTGGAGGCCTTGACTCTTCGGCTTTGTAGCACAATATAAATATTCTTTATTGTGGAATTTAATGATAATTTCGGTCCTGCTGTACAGTACGAATGAGTGAACATTCTTTACGGTCGAATGAAAAATAAATTATAGTCCTACTTCCCGTTGAAACGACGAGCTCAATATGTCTTGTGTTCGAGAACATATCAACGGGCACGGCGTCAACGGGTGCAAAGCGGGCCATGACAAGTACACCAGCTAACGCATATGTTGCGGAGCTGAGTTATTACATGCTTATTTATTGGCACAATCCTAGTCTGGAACCTCGCGCCGTGTAATTCCGGAATCAGAATAGGGCTACCGCATCCCTTGCCTGTCGTAAGAAGCGACTAACCGGGGCTTTTGGAGTTGCGTGTGGCTAGAGTGGGAGCTCCAACCGTTCCGACAGGCGATCCCGGGAAGAACGGCGGTATGTGTGGTTGCATACCGCCGTAAAGACTAGACGGGGCGGTGGGCCCACCTGCCCATCTAGGAGGAGCCCGCGCTGAGAGGATTCCGGCGGCGGTCCTTTGGAGATCCCGGAGTCCTCTTTACAGCGCCGAGGACGGCCGCCATGGGTTAGTGCGATAAAAAATCCACATAACCCTGCGTCGCTCCCACGGCGTCGGGTACCTTAAGAAGATTTCCCCCCCTTGAGAACAAAAAAAAAGAGTGTAACCTCAGCGCAAGTGTCTCACCTCCCGCTGGAACAGCACGACGAGCTCCACGTGCTTGGTGTGCGGGAACATGTCGAGCGGCGCGGCGGCGACGGGCGCGAAGGGCGCGCCGCGCAGCGTCTTGGAGGAGGGCCGCGCCAGGTCCAGCAGGTTCTTGGCGGCGGCGGGCGGGCTGCACGACACGTACACCAGCCGCCGCACGCGCGACGCGTTGCGCAGCTGGGTCACCGCTCGCATGTCTGATGGAAGACTATTTCCTTAGGCGCGTTGAGGTTTTTTGGGTGAACAAATAACATGGAATGCACGTCATGGTCATAAATATAGGCTGAAAGGCATGAAGCCAAGGCCGTTAAATCAATTAATAAAAAAATTACATGGTCACAGAACGTTTTATGTAAATAGCGCCATCTGTTAAGTGTCCAGTGAACTAACATAATATTATTACAGTTAAGTCATCAAGCATTCGGTAAATGGCAATTTAAGCGACTTTTTGAGATAGTGTTATGAACACGTGTGCTTTAAGTATTATTTTTAAGTATTCACTTGTATGAACAGGCCGTGTAAACTGCCTATTTTTTTTATACAGAACTAAGTTATTTCCACGAATTCGCCCGTTTTGGTTACGTCTACCACTAATTTCCTACCTATGACATAATCTGTTAATCAAAGTAAACTATCTGTGTGCCAAATTTAAGCAAAAACCGAGATACATCCTCACAAACTTTCACATTCACAATATTAAAAAAATTAAGTAGAAAACGAGCATGCAGTCCACCTGATTATAAGGGGCAAGTGCCGCCCATAGACATCTGAAACAACTTTATCTATATAAAAGTTCTATTCCCAAGAACTTAGATGGTCATTTCAAATAAAAGAGAGCCGGCAAATACACTCTTCGACCGAAACGACAAAATTATATTACGTTAGAAACCCACCCATTCTATCCTTCAGAAAAAGTTTATTATGTTTCCTCAAAACAACCATTCTCACATGTTTTCGTCCATCATTTCGAAGTAGCAAGTAGCACCCCTTACACCGAAAAGCAAGACTGCTACACGCTAGAAACAGGCGTGGTAGTAGTATTTCCCCGGTTACGACATAGAGTTTTTAGATAAAAAAAAATATAAACTACAAAAAAAAGACGACTTACGTAAGCCAGCTCTCGGCGGGTCCACGATAGCGATGACGTCATCCCCGGTGGCCCTCGCGAGCACGGAGGGCAGGACGTCCTCCGCGCGGCCCGCGTAGAACTCCGCGTTCTCGATGCCGTTCAGTTCCGCGTTCGCTTTCGCGTCGCTGACCGCTTCGGGAACTAGCTCTAGACCGAGTACTTTGCTGCAATGCTGTATACAAAGAACGGTAACCTTAGTAATATCATAAACAGTAAAATAACAGCACGCAGCCCTATCTCTATATTTATTTATGAAATAATAGATTTTCGATTCAGAGCTTTTTAGAAATATTTTTTTTTTACAAATTAACGATAATCTAACTTATTTCAGCAAACTTGTTTTGAACTGTACATGTCTTACATATAATTCGTTTAATTGATACATTTAAATTCTATAAGGGAATACCATCCTTTAATATGTTCAACTAACACACCCATGCTGGATATATTACAATCACTACAATCTCTGCCGTCCCTCCATTTCCGGGGGATGCAATATATGCCCCTAGTGAAAAGAACCATCATATCTTCGGGAGTAGCAACGCATCTGTGACTTTACATAAAACCTTTGTTCTGCATGTTGATTACAGATGTCCACAGGTGGCAGTTGCTGGTTATGATGAGGTGATTCAATCAAATAAAAAGAAACAACAATAGGCTTCTCTTATTGTGTTCTTTCTTAAATATAGCTTAATTAACATGTAAAATAACAAAAATCTTACCTTAGCGAAGCAGAGGCCTATGGTCCCGGTACCACAACAAATGTCCAGCACGGTGGAATCGGGCTTCACTTCGCTCAAGTCTATGGCATTCTGGTACAGTATGTTCGCTCCTAACGTGTTTACCTACAACACAACGGTTATTCAGACCCATAGTGAGTAACTTAGATAATTATTACCTTAACACATTGCACTTATTACACATACGTATATGGCGTATATAAAGGGGGGGAGGGGGATATAAGTATAAGGAATCCTTGTATAAAATAATCTTCAGACGTGACGACTTTTTGTTCTCCGTCGACAATTTTGGAGCTTGTAATCTTATGGAAACCCCGTTTCCACTCCTTAGCATTTGGTAAAAAAATCCTTTCATCGAATAGCCGACCTCTTCCCCGCCAGCTGCTGTTTGTGTACCGCTTAAGAAAGGTTTAGAACATGATTGCATTTTTTTAAGTGTAAATAGGCTACTTTAAAATATTTTGATAAAATTTAAAAACAATAATACTTGAAAGAAAGCTTCAGGCGATATCCTGAATTGGTGTCCCAGTATCGAGTCAATGATGTGAGTGGAACCCATCAAGTGTACTGCCCTTGAGCCGTTTTCGCCAGATCTCCTGTAATGTTAACAAAATATTTTTACTAAGAAAATATTGTAGAAACTATTCCAGGAACTATTAAGGGAACAAAACAATTTTTAAAGGTTAAAAGTTATGCATGCGGGACATAAAAAAATTAGAAATGTTAAGGTGGGGCATGGAGAAAGAAAGGATGGGAAAGACTAAGTAAGCCGAATTTTATACAAATATTAATCGAAATTTGTTATGTAAGGGCAGTGCACGCGGTTTGCCCCACGCTTCAAAGTATAGAATTACATGCATAAGTCCGCAATATACGTTCAGACCTTTTAACGAAATAACACTTAATAAGTCTCATATAACTTTCAATACAATTACAGTAAAAGGTAAAAAAGTCTATTCCATGTAACCATATATTTTTATAAGATATTAATGTCATCGTCGTCAACCCTTTGTTGCCCCACTGCTGGGACAACAAAGGGTCCAGACTATAGTCTATCTCTGTGCTAAATTACATCCAGATTCGTTCCGCCGTTCTGGCTTGATTGAGACACAATAAATAAGAATAATGTATTTCGAGCAAACACATATTACATAAATTAATAAAACAAATATTAGTTATTTTCGTTTCCTAAAATATTTCTTACTGTAAATTTAAATCAAGGGACTAAGACAATGACAACCTAATCGAAATAGAAAATTTATACATGATATTATTTTCTATGTTTTTTCTTGTAATATTTATTAAAACATATTTACCTTTGAGTGAGAAGCTCGAAATACACAGACTTGATACCACAAGCCACGGCCTCTTCCGAACTGAAATGCTCCACTAATTGTTTTTTTAATGTGTTTAATTCTTCCTCAGTAAGTGTCTAAAAACATTTAATTGGTAATTTTTTATACAATTGTAAAAATTACCAATATTTATTTAATTAGGCATCAAGCAAGCTATCAGGTATGGGTAACCTTTTAAGTTTCGGGCTAAAAACATTACTCTTCTTACGCAGTCGGGTCTAACGCGCCAGAGGCTAGTTGATATTTTGTCTAGAAAATAGTTTGATGGAAAAAAAACAAGTCTTTCAATCGTCTTTACATACAGTGTGGCTTTATTGAGCAAATATTCAAGAGAAGTAAACACCACTAAAATGTTATGAAATGTCCACCATAGCATAAGCGAGTATTTTTTAAGGGCGGTATTTGATTTTAGCAAGATTTACCTGCTTTGACGCAAATATAAAAGGAGTGTGGCGTACCTGTGGATGCATACTGATTATAAGCATGATATCTCCGGAGAATTTGGAATGTCGCACAGTCAAATACCTCCAATAGCCAGAATAATCGGCAGGCGAAAACGGCGCCATCTCTGATTTTCGGACGAATTCTTGGAATATCTAAAAAAAATATAAGTAATCAGGTTGGATAATATCGCCGTAAAAATATAGCCGCAAATTTTGTAGCAATTATAATGTAGAAATTGTACTAATATTATAAGTTGATTATGAGAATGGATCTTTGATCACATTCCCATTAAACTACTAATCAGATTTGAATGAAATTTAGCATACAGATAAAGTTTATGAGTTAGATGAATACTTAGCAAACTCTTCATTATCTGAAACATGAACCAAGCGAGAAAAAAACTAGTTGTAGCCATTGCGAAACTGTGTCATCAAAACTTCATACCAAGGCAGCCTTCTTAGTTTCTTCAGATATGTGTATCAGATTGTGTACGGGAGCGACTGCTACCGTCCCCGTCGCATAGCTGCCAAGCCTGAATCCAACAGTGGGTTTCCCCGTCTCCTCATCAATACCAACAGTGCACTCACACTTGTTTCTATAGCCCTCGGTCACCGGAGACCTCTGTATAGGCTTCAGTTCAAAACTCAAACCATTGTGCAATTTCCTTTTAGCCTCTATTTCACCTCTCTTCTCCTTATAAATCTTCCACAGCTCATTGTCAAAATTCATAAGCATATGTCGTATTTCCTTCTCTTTCAGTTGTAGCTGAAATTATGAAAAAAAATGTAGTTCTTAGGTGTTTATAAAAAAACAGAACTGAATAGGTAGAACACAAGAACACAAGTACAATTAGTATGCAACTGTCAATCTTAATTAGTTTCAAAAATTAGATTAGCCAGACAATACAACAACAAACAATTTTGTGTAATATTTATTTGATAATTAAACTAATAATCATAACTCATTTATTGAACTTATCATAATAAAAATTCTTTCATCAATCATAACAATTAACCAATATTAATCACAGAATGCAATTATTTTGATGATATTCAATCCTGGTTAATAATTCGTGATATGTATATTACTTAATACATTGTGCATGTACTAATTAATACACACAAAATTACAGTATTGAACCTATGTTTTTACCTGTTCTTCATAATCAATATTCCAGTAAGGAGTTGTGGCATCTTTTATTCTCTCTTCTTGACTTCTGCCATCATCTTCTTTTACCTTCTTTTTATTTTCCCCTCCTTTTTCCTCCTGTTTCCTCTTTCTAACTAGTGGGTCAGGAGCTGGTTTAGCTGCTTCAGCATGAAGTGTTTTTCCTAAAGAATTATTTTAAGAAAATTATATCCAGCGAGAAATTATAATACCTACTTATGTTAAATTGCAGATTGCAGATACACTATAACCCACAAATGTGACAAATTTTGTTTAGAAATGAGAAAAATACTACAATCAGTGGTTTGACTTCTGTGGTTCTATGAATGATGAATAAAAAAATGTACAGCATTGAAGCAGCAACAATTTTTTGAGGGATCAGTTTAACATGTTAAATCTCAATGTTTTTTATTTTTCATGGATGTTTATTGTTAAGTGGGTTTAAGTATTTTAATGATTAAGCATTGCATAGTACACTTTAGCCCTATACAATATAATAGTTAATAAATTCAACAGTGGAATATAAAACAGGTCACAATCAGCATCAAATATGTAAGTTAAATAACTAATATGTAATAATCACTACATAGTATAAAACAGAGTTGCTTCTGGTAGTCTGTCCCTATGTATGCTTAGATCATTAAAAGTACGCAGATTTTAATATAGTTTTTTGATATAAAGTGATTCAAAATGAAGGTTTTTATGTATTATATGTGTACAATACAGTAACTGATAATTTTAGATTTTTTACTTTTAGGCTGAACAAAGTTCGTCGGGTTAACTAGTCTCCTATAAAATAGATAAGAACCTTTCCAAGAGTATCCGTTTAAAGCTGTTATTGCTCTGTTTCTGTCCTCTTCGTTTTGAAAACATGCAAAGAGCCATTTGCTGCCATTGTTGGGACGTTTGATCTTACTCATATTAAGACCTAGTTTTTGGTTCATCAATTTCTTCAGTTCCTATAAAAATAATGTTTTTTTATACACCAACTGTGCTCCATGTAAAAAAAGACATGGACATTTTATAGCATTAACAATTTTAAAATTCCTAGTAAGAACCATATCCCACATAAAGCAATTTTAGAAAGTTACATATTTCTTTAAAATTATAAGAACTTGAAAGAAGTACAAGATGAATTTATACTACAAATATATTTTCACCTTGACAAACCAAATTCTAAAAATACAGCAATTTCTATGTGATGTATTCTATATAATTCAGATGTGGCAGTAGTGTGCCTTAGTAAACACTACAGTGAATGAGCCAATCAATGAAAACAATTTTTTTTTCTGACTGAAGTAGCAAACGAGCATGCAGTCCACCTGATACTAAGTGGTCACTGCCGCCAATTATCTGTAATCAACTACATACAGAACATGGGTTCGATCTGAAGTCAAGTACAGATGCGTTGCTACTCGCGAGGACTAGGATGGTCGCCTCATGTGAAAGTGTGCCGGCAACCACACCCTTCTAAATGAGAAAGAAATGCTTCACGCTAGAAATAGGTGTGGCGGTGGTACTTCTCCGTTGGAACCACACTGGTTCTACCACCTTCTATTTCTGTTTGGGGTTCTAATTAGTTAAAACACACCGGCAGTTCTTTTGTCTTATCACCAATGAACAGCACTTTAAGACTTAATATAAGAAAAAAAAGTATTTACCGCAATTCCATAGAATTTAGGAAGACCCCGCACTTCAATTTTGAATTTCTCGGATGAGAAACCTCCGCGGTCGAGATACGCATATTCTTCCGTATTGTTTACATTTTCCGAAAGTACAGGATTTTCATCAGGCGTTTTGTTTATCTCTTCTGACATTTCGATACGTTTTATTTTAACAGTCAATTATTTGTATAGTTTTATATAGAGTTGTTTTTAATTAAACTTTACCACATTTTCAAACTTTCGGAGACTCAAGTTTAAACGATTTTATAGGTTATGTTGGTTTGGTTATGATAGGCTACATATGTCAGTCGATTTTTTATTTTTTATATCGTTTTTAGGGGCTTGAATTCTCGGATTTCAGTCACGTACTATCTCAGAATCGATTCTATATAAAAATATCGATGTTGAAATTGACTCGTACCGATAACAAAAAAATTCTTCTATTTATTTTATTCATAATATGTCATAGCGCTCCAGGAATACATCAGGAGGAAGGTCATTCCACACCTTGCACGTTCGCGGACCGGAAACCGTGCAAACCGGACTGTAGAGGACTGCCACGGGTCCAATTGATGTGGATGAAACCTTAACCCTCGACGCCTGGTGCGATGGAGAAAGGGTGATGAGAGCACCAGATTCAACAGTTCCTCGCAATACTCAATGTTGTAAAGCCGGTAGAACACGCAGAGAGAGCCTATATCCCTCCGCAGGCTTAAGAGTTCTAACCGATCGGAAATCCTTGGGTCGTTGAAGATTCGGTTAACGCGTTTCTGTACGGAGTCAATGCGAGCAGTACTACATGTGGGGCCTCACTTGTGCCTTATAAAGCAGGAGGAGATGCCCCCCCAGTGAAGTACTGCTTGGCTCTGTTAAGAATGCCCAGTTCCTTGGATGACAACTTGGTTTTATCTTCCAAATGACTCCGGTACCGGATGGGGTTCTTTTAGTAAACGCGCAGACTTATGTCTTCGTGGAGTTGAACTTATCAAGGTTAAGTCTACCCCATGTCGAGACCCGCTCCACAGTTCTCGATTTCAGATACAATTCGGATTCTGCTTTCCTTCACGAGTGTCCGAGGGACATCTCTCGGACACTCGTGAAAGAACACGACCTGTATAAACAGCATCTCCCGTGCTATCATCTCCATAGCAATGCATGCTACCAACTTGTTGCAGCATGTCATTGATATGCACAATGAAGAGGAGGAGGAGAAAGGACGGAGCCTTGCGGCACACCAGCGTTAATAGGTGAAATGAAAAATACAAAATATTTAGAAGAGTCTATATTAATTAATAAAATATAGCATTGTTACTATTTTAGTATCATTTGAATAATTAAAACATAATAAATTATAATAAATATTCGTTACTTGTAAGTATGAGCTAAATAATAGAAGTAGGTCACAGGCCCTAATCTATCAAGCTAATAGGCAATAACTAGTCTATAATAGCCACAGCTTTTGAAAAATTAAGCTCACAAGGACTAGTGACGCTAGGATTCAAAATATGGGCCTGCAGATTGGAAGCCCGTGTTTAATAGTAAAAGTTAGTACTACTAACAATATGTTACATTTAAATTTAATGGTTGCTTAAACGTGTTAGTAGTCTTAGACGCGGAAAGTTACAAAACATGGTAACTGCAGAACTAGGCAACCCTATGCAAGGCTAATTTAAATAACATAAAAAAGTATCATTAGTTCGTCAATTTCAATCTTTAATAATCTCAGTAAAATCATAATATTTCTACCCTAATTCATTATATGGTAAATAATAATTGTGCTGTTACATGTGTATCACTAATAAATATATTTTTATCTACAAACTTTCTCCCTGAGTTCTCAAATATTTATTCAAAATAAAACATAAATAAATAACAGACATTATTTAAAAACATACCTATTTTTAAAATTACAAATTAATAAAACAACATTTACCATAACCAAGGGACAGAACTTATTTTTCTGACTACAATGCTAGTTCTTTTTTGCTATGGTCACATATTAGTTTAATTTAATATTGCAGGGTACTATATAACTACCGTACACTTGATATGTAATCAATATCGTTAACTTAAAACATTTTCGTTATAAGCATCATGCTTTTTTTCGTTTTAATTGCATATCTGGAAGAAGACGAAATTTTTATATGAAAAGCATTCAAAATTACTGATGGCATTGTTCGTCAAGTAAAGGTACCCCTTTTCTTAATTGTTCAGTCCAAAAATTAGACCTCAGTAATGTCATTGAAATAATTTAATAATTTGTCTGTACACAATATCTTTATGAGACTAGAATGGCTAATGTCCATGGTCAATAATAATTCATTTCTAAAGTTACATGTACAATTTTAAGTTTAAGTTTTGGCATCTAGAGTTACACGTACAATTTTAAATTTACCTCTTCGCACATTCGTATGGTTTCCTCAGAAGGACCAAAAGTCAAATGTAACACGGAACTCCGAACCGAACGACTAATATTTTCCGTTCGGAAAACGAATACACACACGTTACGAAAGTTATATCTACCGCCCTTTAGATATTTTACTGCAGCAAATCAAGTTTAGAGAGTTTATAAACTTCTTTAAAAAAGTATTAGATATGCCAAAAAAAAAAAAAAAAAATATACGTGACGAATAGATAACCTCTTTCCTTTGGGAAGTCGGTTAAAAATAGAAGGATATTTCAGCTTTAATAATGACGAGCTATTAATATAAATTAACCGTGAATCCATATTAACATTACACCCAGAACCAACTCAAATTTGAGTTATTTTAAAAGTATTTCCCCAAAATTCCCTAATACAGTAGGTAAACTGCAAATCTTAACTGAGGGTAGCTAAAAGCTTACATTACCGTTATCCTCTAATCAACACAATTAATAACATATATCTCCTACAATTCATTTTTATCATAATTAAAAAATAAATATTAAGTCGTATTAGTCCTACATTATCATTTCGTTTTTAAATATATTAATATATTAAATATATTTTTGGCATAATGATAACTTCGATGTTCATAACACCTCGGGTAACATACCCAAACCACGTAAACTATTTTTTTTGACCCGACAAGTTTGACAAATTTTGACTGTTTTAGCCTTCCCTTGGCGTTCTTCGGTAAGTAGATCCCCAATCCCCCATAGGAAGGTACTAATTAAAAAATACGGTGTTAATTTTTTTTGCAAATAGAGAGTTGGAAAATAATAATTCAGCTCGTATTTTTAACACCGTAATATCCGCGTGGCGCTAACATAAATGCATACCTATAAATGAAATATTTGAATATAGGTTGAAAAAACGCGCGATTTCTTTTACGGGGTATTGTCTACGTGACGATAACCTAAAGCCCACCTTTCCTTCCTGTGATCATGCGTGATATGTTGAGTGTTTGATGACCCGCGTGGCGGAGCGGTTACCATACCAGTCTGACGCGCAAGGGGTCCCGGGTTCGATACCCGGCTAGACAAGTATCTGAATGATGAGTTTAGATTCATGTTCTGGGTCTGGGCGTTTGTGTATTCGTCTAGTGTGTATGGTAGTGTGGGTCTATAAGCGTAGAAAGCGTGAGCGTAGAAAGAATGCGTGAGTACCCCAATCCGAAATTGAAATAAACACGTGGTTTGAATATGTTCCCTCGAAAGGCAGTTTACTACAGCAGTTATCATTGTGTGCTTTTTTCTTGCTGAAATAGATTTTTTAATACATCTTTATCTTGTTCAGATTTATCTTTTTTAAGCTGATGGATAATTTCAATTTCCTTGTCCAAGGCGGCTTTCATAGATGGATTTATGCGCTTGAGTCGATAGAAATCTGCTAAGGCTTTCTCTGGATTCCAAGCTCCCATGTGCGCTTTGCCTCTCCGGTACAAAGCTTTTTCATTATCTGTGGGATCATAATATCATAAAAAGTAATTGGTATGAAGTGAACAATGTTTGAATTTAATATCTTTATAGCTTACTAGCTAAATTATTGTGAATGATAACTGCTACAACATCCAATAGTACAAATTCAATAAACTATATTTTTTTTAAATGGTCACCTATACCTAAAAAGTGTTCTATTTACAATAATAACAATTTTGTTATAGTAATTTTTAATGTTATACTTATAAGATATTGGATAAGAGTGTTATAATTATTATTTTATTATTATGTTATTGTTATGTTATTTTGTGTGCACATATAATTCGCACTTGACCAGCGCGGTAGACTACGGCCTAAAACTCTCGTATTGTGAGAGAAGATCCGTGCCCGGCAGTGGGACAATAATGGGTACACCAGACGTGTGTTATATGTAATACCCATACCCATTATTGTCCCATTGCTAGGCACGGATCTTCTCTCACAATACGAGAGTTTTAGGCCACCGCGCTGGTCAAGTGCAAATTATATATTTATGGGAATATAAAATATATTTTGTATAACTGTATGTTACATTGTGTGCCTCACTAACCACTTCTATTTGTACATTCAATAAAAATCCGAATTTTGATCCAAAAATTTACAAACCATTCTTATCACTTTTATCAAATTTTTCATTGATCCTTGTCTTGAATTTGATTTCTTTTTAACACAAGGTAACGGGTTTTTAACTGTATAAGCGTCTATGTTATCCGCAATTACTATAAAATAATCCTTATACCAACCTCTATCATATTGTAGCACATAAGTGCAGTGCTCTATAACAGGATAGTATTCTCCTTTAACTAGTTTACATTGTGCATAATTAAGTAGTAGAGGAAGTTTGGCATTGTTCAGATTAATCCATTCTTCATCACCTTTTCTTTCTCTGTATGGAATAAAAAAACATCAACACAACAAATATGCTAAATATTAGAGAGTGTTCAAGTATTATTATGTAATGCAATTTTTGAAGCTTTTAAACACGTTACATAATGCGTTGTTCAACCCCCCCCTTCTTCCTGTCCTGCAACGCATCGTAACATTTGACAAGCCCCCCCCTCTCCCCACTAAATTGCGTTACGTAATACTTCAATGCTTCCTTATATATTTCACGTTGGTGTCAGAGTCCAACAGAAAACGCCTCCGCGCGCAGCAGAGCCTGTCCCTCCGGGCGATCGTCGGGGCGGGTCGCTTCGTTCGGAACGACGTGTTGGAGCGCGACCTTAAGGTGCAAACCTTGGACAGGTTTGTGGTTGTGGACAGGGACGTCGTATGTACGAACGCGCTGACAGTGGGCCACATGCCCATCTACGAGGTTTCGCGCCCCTTCACGCTCGACCCCCCGAGGGGCGTCCGCTCCCTCGTGAACTCGAGGGCCAGGTATCCTCCGACCATCTGGAGGATTAAATCTGCGTAGCAGCATAGCGCGGTCACAGAGGGCCGAAGGCTGCAACACTGCCTGACGGCAGCTCACATCACCGGTGGACAGTGCTTCCACTGAGGGAATTGCCCGGGTAAGGAGGGAATCCTCGAGGCCCGCAGACGACTTTCAAAGTCAAAGTCAAAGTATATATTTCATATCCTTATTTATTTCACATTAATTTGGTGCATTCACTTTTAAAAAATGTAACACAAATTATAAATTGATTTAACTTTTAATATAGTGATCATGATTGGATGAAAAATAAACATTAACTCAAAATATAAATCATAAATCTATTAATTATTATCAGTCAATTATTGATGAGACTACAAACTGAGAGAACATTTAAAAATGATAGATGTGACTATTATTACTTTTTCTCTGTCCTTCAAACTATTTTTTTGTTTGATGCATCTATTCTATTCTAATATTGTTTATAAAATAATAATTAATGTGCCAATAAACATAGCATAAAACATAGAACGAAATTAACAGACCATTGTTTTATTCATTATAGATTATTTTGTATGCATTTAATTCAACTAAAGATAAATGTATATAACTTTTTAAGTAGACTCTCACTTGGTCGGTAATTAGTTCACTTGTTATGAAATGCAATAAATTAAAACATAAATTTATGTGCTGCTTAACAATTTTGGTGTTCATGATATTACAACACTGTATTCCCATATAAACACATACAATACCTGATCATAAGTTGTTCTATTATTCCTAATGCTTGTTTATACTTTTCCTCTGCTTCATCATACATTTTCTTTCCATACAAAAAATTGCCTTTTTCTTTCAACTCAGGTATCATGTCAATCCTTTCCTGTATATTTAATTGCCATATTTCTTTTTCATATTCATCTTCCCTCTCAACTTTCAGTAGTTCTAAAAATAAAAATATAATAAATATTACAAAAATATAGAATATTAACTATTATGAAGAAACAAGGTCATTCATAATTTTATGTGCATATTAATAATTTTGTTACACACAATTTACCTTTGACAATGTAACTCTGTTCAAGGTTTTGAAAATAAATAAAAGAATATTAATGCTATTGCTGAATAATTAAACTAAACGAGCATTGATTGCCTGTTGGTTGAAATTCGGCCTTTCCACTGTGCATCCGAGGTTCGACTCCCAGACACATCACTGATTTTTCTCTAAGAAAGTGTTACCAATTACTTCTCCTGATTTACGCTAAAGGAAACATTGTTTAAAAAAAGAAATAAGGTTCTTGGTGGTGTGTAGTCTATAAATTTTCACTGGGCCTCTTTGATGGACTGTTCGTGATTTAACGAACGTTATATAACATTTGTGGACATGAATGAGAACACGAATATCCGTGGGGGATTCAAGAACGCGCATGTTGGTTTTTTTTCAGTTGTTGGTGTAGGGTGCCAGAGGATATAAATGTGGCGACCCTTTTTTTGGGTGAAGAAACTGTAGATGGAATTAAATTTGTATAGATTTGGCGACCTTTTTTGGAAAAGCCTTGTAATTAAATATTCGTAATACATATTCACAATTCTTGCGAATATGAATTTTTAGAAATATGTCTGCATAACCAATGTAAACACAATATAGCAATAAAAAAAGATATACAAAGAAAAAAGACAAACCACTGAGTTTCTTGCCGGATCTTCTCAGTTGAGGTCTTGTCCCGATCCGGTGGTAGTGTAAAAAAAAAATATATGTAACTGATAATTTGTAAGCGCCCCCGTAGCCCTATGCAAAATAAAGACATTTCATTTCATGCGAAAATTCGCAAAAGCAAATGGAAGTATTTTTTACATCTCTATGGCCTAGTGCCGAAACCACTCTGATTCCTGAGGCGATCTGTATCGGATGGGGGACAGCTAAGAGTTGACAACAATCAGATACTATGATTGTAGCCTACTTATATACACATGAAAATAGAAAACCATACATGAAAGTTGTAGACAGACAAGAGGTTACAAAAAAACTAAAAAAAATGTACCAAAAATAAACTCCAAGTCACACGGGTTGTTGATCAAGCTGTCCAGGTCTGCATAACCAATGCCCTCTTGGTGCAGAGACATTGTGCAGGAGTGTTTCACTTTATGTGGTGGTTTGTCCAGCTCTCTCAGAGTTTTAGCCACAAATGGGTAGCTGAAAACTAACTAAAAAGACAAAATGAAAAGTTTTTGTCATACACATATACATATAATGATAAGGAGCAAAAAATATCAATTTAAAGGTTCCCTCTTCCAATAAACATGTTAGTTTTCTATCACATAAATATAAAATTCCACTCATATCATAATAGAACAGGCCGATTTGGTTACAACTCTGATCTTATGTGAGTTTTGTTACAGAAGTTCTAGGAACTGATGCCCAAGAACTTCTGTACAAGGCCACTTTTGTCAGGTGGACTGCATGTACATTTGCTATTTTCATATCTTATACAATCAAAAAAACGTTTAGTAAAGTAGATATAGGATCTGACAGAATTAGATTAAAATGAATACCTCTTTTTTCACTCGGAAGCTGGCAATTTCACCCACTGCCATCATTTTAATTACACTTTCCCAAACTTCCAACTTGAACTTATGTCCAATTATCATTACCATGGGCTCTTTCTTACCAATTTTTCGACTGTCATCTAGTAATGTTCTTTGTTTGTCTAATTTCCATGTTTGGAAGTGGAAATGTACCTAAAAAACAATGTTTTCCCACTTAATAAAAATCAATACTCAAATACATCTGCAAAGACAAAAATAACTTGAGAAAAACCCACCAATTACCTTACAACCGTCAGTTATTTGCACGTATCTATATCCAGAATGGATAATGTTTTTCACAATACCAGGATTATTAGCCATATTATTTTACAAGGATATTAATGGATAAATAGTTAAATTACTTTGTTTATCTTTTGGTGATCCATAATCTTCTATCAGTTGTCAAAATTACAGAATCACAGATTCAAAGACAATCGAAGATGTCAAAATATTGAATGATTTGTGACAAGTCTGACATTATCATTCACTTATTTAAAAATAAGTCCAACATTTTAATACGACTGAAATTATTATACTTAAAGTTAACACTACATCAAATTAAGAAATGTTAAAACAAAAATATTTCAAGATAAAATAAATAAAACCAAATATTTTATTCTTGAAATGATTTGACACACATTCGATTAAGGTACTAATCAATAGTACCAGAACTACAAAAGTGACAAACCTTATTTGGCAGTGAGTGAAGGGAATGGAAAAATAAGTTTCTATTCTGTGGTCTGTCTGGCAAAGAAACTGATTTCTAAAACTAGCATTCGTTGCTTTTTACTTTTATTAGTTAATTTACTATAATTCTAGTAAATAAGTGTGTAATTTAGGATATCGTAGGCAAATTTAGGTGATAAGTAAGAATGGCTGACTTCTTGGAGTCTGAAGCCGAAGAGAGCGAGGTTAGTACGATTGTAATGATGCTTGTGCCTTTGATTACGAGTGCACAGTGCGTTAACGAGGTGAAATTTTCGTTGGCCACGTGAAGGTGGAGTCTGAGGATGACGAGCAGCCGGCGAAGAAGCCGAAGCGTAAAGCTGCCGTGCAGAGTGACGACGAAGATGACGAAGAGGAAGGTTTGTTGCTTTCGTCTGGTCGGTATTGATGAACGATTGAAAATGGTTTATTGTCGTGCGATACGTTATTTACTAACTTCTGAAGCGATAGGGTCAATGGATCCCAGATGTCTGTGTAGCGTTTATTTGAGGTCAACTTTTGTAAATACAAGGGCGTAACAAAATGCGCACTCTATAATTAGTATTTTTCAAGCTATAAGAGTTCAGAAACACCAATGAATTGGTGTTTCTGAACTTCTATCTTAATTGCCAGTTGAAGGACGAACAATGCTATCCACCATGACACGACAGTCACTCCACTTTTTCAGCCAAGCTCAAAAAACTGACAAACGTTTAACGTACCTCCTACCTTAATTATCCTATTTGGTCATTTAATTGTTATTTCTGTGTAATTTTCTTTTTCTTTTTGTTGTAATATTTATAGTTTGTAAGTAAAATAATGTCAAATATATTAAATGCATGTTGTGGTTACCTGTAATTGTAAAAACAGTTAATTATTTTATATGTATAAAAATGTATATACCTTTAAGTGAACTGCTGTATTTTATGTTGGTAATCCTAATAAATAAATAAATAAATAAATGCTAGAGATGTGGGTGAAAGTATGTCCTCAAATTTTTATGTACAATGGGGCTACTTATAAAGGTAATTTTGTGTGAAATGAAAAACCTTCAAAGTACCTATGCTGAATTGCAATAATATTCTAATGTATTGTAATTAATGACTAGAAATAGAATACCTGTGACAAGAGATAAAAAAGGGTGTTTTGTTTAATTTGAGCAAAGACTAACACGACCAATCAGCTCGTGTCCCTGATAAAATTGTATGGATGCATAAATGAAGGGCTTTAGCAAAATTGACCCATTTCTTTCAGGTGATGATAATTTAAGGACCTTTTTACCAGAAAAAAATCAGACTGTTTTTACTTGAAAATCTCAGTTGATTATTTCATAATTCAACTATAACTATATTAATTGATATAAGGTGTCATCCTATTTTAAGTCCAAAATAAATTATTTCATTAGCTATCATTTATATTTTAGTGAGTTTAAATATCTATGTTTTGATTGATTGTTGAATTGTAGTAATATATGTAAGTATATCATGATTACATAGTATAAAACAAAGTTACTTCCCGCTGTCTGTCCCTATGTATGCTTAGATCTTTAAAACTACACTATGTATTTTAATGCAGTTTTTTTTAATAGATAGAGTGATTCAAGAGGAAGGTTTCTATGTATAATACATGCATAATATCGTGGAGGAACACAGATAATTTTAGATTTTTGACTTTTAAGCAGAACAAAGTGCGCCAGGTCAGCTAGTAAGTTATAAAATTCAGGGGGTCACTTGACATATGGAGCATGTTTTACCAATGCTACCTGTAAATAAAAGAAATTATAATTTTATGTTCAATTGAATGGATTTTCTTTAATGCCCAATTGATATGGTTATTTTCAGGTGGGTGTCTTGTTATACTTACTAAATATAAGTACATTAACAACATTTCACTTTAAATTGTATTTATGTACATTGTTTGTACAATGTGTAATTGAGATAAACATTCCATAATTACTAATGCTAATAATTGTGTGTTTATTTTGTTACCAGATGATGGAGAAGAGATAAAAGATCTAATAGACGATGCACCTATAGAGGAATCAGGGAGTGATGGAGAAGATTCAGATGCTAGTGGTGGCCCAAAAAAAAGAAAGAAAAGTGACGACGAACTGGATGATAGACTGGAAGATGAAGATTATGATTTGATTGAAGAGAATCTTGGTGTAAAAGTAGCTAGGGTATGTATGACAGTTATAATACTCTGTGAGGTGATTATGCAATTGTTGTCAACCCATTACAGTTTACAGCATTACAGGGTTTAGGTCTGCTATCAAAATTAGAAGATGTAGGCCGTAGTTTATTCTATTGGTAATTTCGCAATAACATCATGTATAAATTTTTCATACAAAAGCATTTAACTTAGTTATATTAATATAGTTGTTATCAATTAATTTATTATTTACGTTAGTTGTAAGGCCACTCTGTCACATTAGGGCAACCTGTAATGACAGATGTAATGGTGTTTTAATAAATAAATAAATAAATAAATAAATAAATAACATGTTTAGGTTCAGACTCATTCACATGAAGCATTCTAAAGATGAACAACCTTTATGTCTGTCTTCATGTCTGTTCAGTTAGGGTATGTAGGAGTGCCTGTTGGGCAGAAAATTTCATCAAAATTAATAATTTCCTTATATTTCACTCCTATGGTGTACGATAGAATGTGTTTATAGAAAAGTTGTTTCGTTAACAGAATAAGTTCAAGAGATTGCGTCGCTTGGAGGATGATGACAGTGACAATGAGGGAGCTGATGATCCTGAGCTGGAAAGAGAAGTTATTGCAGAAAAATTGTTTGTGGGTGGATCAGATGAGGTAAGACTTTACACAGATTTACATTTATATTATGTTAGATAGCTGATGAAACATGGATATTTTAATACACATAATTATACAGAACAACTGCCATAATATTTTTTTTAAATATCCCTTAGAAAATAATAAATTTTCAATTTTTTTTTTTATTTCTTAACTTTAACTTATCTTTTACCGCCTGTTCAATTAATGTATATTACACTACTATTTACACTATTTTAATGGTTGACGTCCTAAAGTATCTTATTACACATATAAACATGCAATAATAATAATAAGACACAAAATAAACAAAATTAAATTTAGTAGCCCAAATATCGGCAATTTTCAATTAAAAAAAATTATACCGAAAAGAGTTATGTTTAGGGTAGGATATTTCGTATTGAATTAAGTCAGAAATGATGGGTACTCCACGCCCTTAGCGGATCTAGCACGACTTTTCCTGTAACCCTATATATATTATTATAGTTTTGGTTGTTATTTGCCTTGGTCATTTAATTGACACATTTAAATTCAGTTATCACTTAAGTTGTATTTGTGTCCTGGAGGCATGTGCGTGTATGTGTGCGTGGTTATGTTTGCGTGTGTGACGTTCGTGTGTGAAATTTAACTAATATTATAAAGGCGAAAGGATATGAGGATGCATGTGTGATGCTACTGGTTGGATTGCGCCGAAATTTGGCTTCTCATTAACTTAGTAAATATGACCAGACCTGCGGCAATAAGATATTTTATTATATTCATTCTTTATTTAATTAGATCGATGCAAATATAATTTTGGAACAAGGAACTAAAATTTGAATTTGAATGTGCAGGAGGATGAGAATCGTTCAGAATCTGCTGCCCCTCGAGATGCAGAGTATGATGATGACAATGAAGATATGGAATCTGATGCAGATGACTTCATTGTGGATGACAACGGTCGTCCAATTGCAGACAGGAAGAAGAAACGCAAGCCCATATTTACTGATGCGTAAGTTAATTTTTTTTAGAGTTTAAAGAGTATCACTAGTGGAGAAAGAATATAAGTGTAATAGTATGAAATGATATCTCTGTTTTTTTGTTTTTCTCGGAATATGGAAGTAGCAAATGGCTATGCACTACCCCCGAAGTTAAGTGACCACTGTCGCCCATGGATACCTATTAATTAAAACCTGATATGATTAGGATCTATGCAGAAATAAGTGTGGCGATGGTGCTTCCGAACTCGAAAGTTGCAATCACTGTTTTATTATAAGGAGTTTAATAAATTCTGGTGGGTAATACTGAATATTATATGAAAGAATACTAAAATACATTATTTCACTTACAACTCTCATGCTGTACTACTTATAGCAATAACAGGGAATCAAACAATGATCAATTTATATTTCTATTTCACTGCAATGTTTTTTAATCCCAACATATTACACAGGTCATTGCAAGAAGGTCAAGATATATTTGGAGTGGACTTTGATTATGATGAGTTTGAAAAGTATGGGGAGGAAGATTATGAGGATGAAGAGGACGAAGACTTGGATGAGTACCTTGAGGATGAGGAAGAAGAAGGTAAGGATAATATAAAAAAAAATGAGCAACCCCTTAAAAATGTTTTGTCTGGTTAATAAAAAGTGTTGTATAGTATGTGGATTTATCAAGATCGATTGCATTTCACGATCAAAATAATCCTAAAAAATATTATAGACTTGCATTTATATCATATCGTCAACCCATTATTGCCCCACTGCTGTACACGGGTCTTCTCTCAGAATGAGAGAGTTTTAGGCCATACTCCACCGCGCTGGCCAACCGCGAATTGGCCAGCGAGGTGGACATTTATGGTTACATTTATATACCCTTTAATTTTACCTTCGGATTCTATCTTAAAATTTGCAGTAAATAATAATTTATTGCAGAGAGCAGTGATAGCCTAATGGTTGAAACTTGCCCTCTCGATCGGGAGGTCCAAGGTTCAAACCCAGGCATGCACCACTGATTTTTTTAATTACGAGCGAATTAGAAATTAATTATCACTGCCTTTAGATAAAGGAATACATCGTGTGGAAACCTACACACCCAAGAGATCTTTAAAAAAAAGTTCTTGGAGGTGTAGTAGACCTGCACGTGGCCAGCACTGTGGACTATGGCCTAATACTCTCTCATTTTGAGAGTGCCCAGCAGTGAGGCAATAATCGGTTGACGAGAATAATCTATTTATCAATTAGATAAATGTAAGCATGAACACTAAAAAATATTTAAGGTGAAAGGCGCAGAACAAAGAAGGGCAAGGCGAAACGTCCAAGCAAGAAGTCGATCTTCGAGATCTACGAGCCAAGTGAGTTGAAGAGAAGCCACTTCACCGACCTGGACAACGAAATCCGGAAAACCGATGTACCGGAGCGTATGCAGATCAGGGAGGTGCCCATCACACCCGTGGAGGAAGGCAGCACTGAGTTAGAGGATGAAGCTGAATGGATATATAAACAGGCCTTCGTGAAGGCGCCGGTTTCTAAGGCGGATTCGCAGGAGGCACGTGAGCGGTCCAGACGGTGAGTTAAATTGTTGTTGTTGTGAATGTGTTCTAAATTGTTGTTGTTGTGTATGTGTTCTAAATTGTTGTTGTTGTTGTGATTGTGTTCTAAATTGTTGTCGTTGTTATTGTCTTATAATTGTCTTTGTTAAGATAGTGTTCCATTTAGGTTTTTTTTTGTACAAAATTGCGTTTTTAAATTTAACAGTGATTCCATGTCATGTTGTGTAGCTTCCTGTTAATGTCCTGCAGATTTCTTGTGGATTAGAAATGCTCCAAGTTCTAGTAATTTGGGAATGATCACTATGACACTATTATTCGTATTAGATCACAGGATGAGTAGTAAAAAAATGCAATATGTATTTGACATTAAACGTGTATCTTGGTATAATATTATAAACTTCGATCACTTATGAACTAGATACACAATCAGCGACAAAAAATTATCTCACGAAAATAAAGCCCAATTCGAGATTTGTGTGTTGTTTTAGATAAGTGAGATAAGTAATGTCTTTTAGTAAACATGCCTCAGTGCTTGTTAAAAAATTGCAAAAATCACACACACTAGGACGCTAAAAACGATGGAATGTCATATTTTCGATAAGTGTTCAAATTATGAGTATGTAATTACTATCACTCTATTACAAAAACTGATTAATCTTTCGTAAATAATTGTTTTTTATGTCTTCGAATTTATCAGGAGAATGAGTGAACCACTTCAATTGTAAAGTCTGTTTCTAAACGTAAAATTCTTTGGTGATGATTTGATTTGTAAATTCGACTTTTATTCATTTCACAAGGTTGAATTTGTTTCGTAACTTGTAACTTTGGTCGTAAAAATTAAAAAAAAAAACAACTTTATAAGTGGTGTTAAAGGTGATTTTGCATTAATGTTACATTCTCTCGAATAGATTTTTCTAAACACACTTGACGCCACTTTTTAGTTCATTTTTTGTATGGGATTGTGTATCTAGTTCCTATTAATGATCGAGGATTATAAATTTGATAGTTTGTAAGGATGTATGTTTGTTACTCCTTTATGCATAAACTGCTGGTCGGATCGCTGAAATTTAATACACATGTCCTAGATAAATACATAGGGTTCTTATTAACGTGGTACATGTGATTGAAGCGATGCCGCGCGAATAAACTAAATATAAAATAAAACTAATGTACATTTGTCTTTCATAGGAGTTCAAGCACGGTAGTAAAGATTCGCCAGGCCTTAGACTTCATGAGGAACCAGACATTGGAGGTGCCGTTCATAGCGTTCTATCGTAAGGAGTACGTGCAGCCTGAGCTCAGCATCAACGACTTGTGGAAGGTGTACAAGTATGATGCCAAGGTGAGAAGAGAGTTTAGAGAGAAAATTAGAGGATATAGTTTCTTGAAGAGTACTTAAGGGAATTAACCTTAAATTTCATGCGGGAAAAAAACAAACGTCGCAATCGGTTCAGTTGTTTTCTTAAGTTCTTTAGACAGACAGAAAAATAAAAAATTCGCAACGTTCAATCAATTGCATTAGATTTTAAATTTAATCTAATTGATTTAATTTTTAATCAATTTTCACATTATACAAGCTCAGTAAATATACATTTCTTTTTCATTTTATTATAGAACTACTTTGATAAATAAGTCTCTAAAACAATATACATGTGATGTTAAGGTTATATCCCCAATTTATTATATCTTATTAAATCTAATATAACACCTGTATTCCATTTTTATTTTACCAGTGGTGCCAGCTGAAGCAACGCAAGGAGAACCTTCTCAAGCTGCTGGAGAACATGCGTGATTTTCAGCTGGACAAGATCATGCAGAACCCGGACGCTCCCATCCCTGATAACATGCGCCTCATCAAGGACGAAGACATTGAGAGGTATTCAGTATAATCCACTTTACTTTTAAGTGCTACATAGCTGGAAGGCTGCATGAGAGAAGAGGAGACTAGACGTGACACTTCGAGTGCATTCCATTAGTCGGTCACAACGTCCACGCTCACGGCCGCAGTTTTTCCGGTTCCACTAGCTTGTGAGCGTTATTGATGTAGTCTCTAGTGGAATGATCACTTCGACCCACCTTATTAGATGGGTCGTCGTGAGCTTCCGTGAGCGTAAGTTATGACGTCATGAGTGACGTTTTCGCCGCGAGCACAACGACCGCAGTCGTCATGTGGAACTACTAAAGGAGCGTTTTGAGCGTTGTGAGCGCCTTCTGGAACGCACCTTTACACGTACAGTCTTTAAAAAAAACCTATAAGTGAAGCTATTTCACAAAATAAATTTGAAAGAAAAAAATGGTGTGCTTTGTTTAATATGTGATAAACTTTGTCTTTATTTTTTATTATATTCTAGGTAAACTCTTTGGATAACTATTTGTAGACAATCAATACAAAGAGTATGATGAAAAAAATGGTTGATATTAATCTATAAATATATTGATACACATAAAATTGAAAAAATATATTTGCAGGTTGAAAAATGTCCAAACTCCAGAGGAATTGCGCGACGTCCATACACACTTCCTGTTGTATTACTCAAAGGAGTTGCCTGAGATGCAGAAAGTACAGCGCGCCAAGGAGAAAAAAAGAGAGCTGGAGGAGAAAAAGTGAGTCGCGAAGATAAAATAAAGTTTATGGCTATATTCCATTAGGTAAATAGATTATTACTTTCCTATCTTAGGACAAGCGTAACAAATTGATGCATTAATGTGTCTTGTTATTGTAAAGATATATTAAATGAGGCTATAATTGTGCCACCATTAAAAAAATCACTCGCAGCCATTGGAAGCTGAAAATATTGTGTAATAAACAAAATAATTAAAAAATAAAAATAAATAAAATTATCAAGCATAAGTGACAGTGGGCCGGCTCCATCGCTCGAAGCTCGAAGGACTGATAACCGATGGGGAAGAAAGGTCCTCGAATGGCGACCATGTTTAGCCAAAAGGAGTACAGGTCGCCTCTCCACCAGGTGGACCGATGACCTGAAGAAGACAGCGGGAAAGCGTTGTATTCAGAAGGCACAGGACCGGTTGGAGTGGCGCCATTTAGGGAAGGCCTACGTTCAGCAGTGAACATCAAAGTGCTGATGGATGGAAACAAAATAATGTGTCAGGTTCATTAATGGAAGGCGTGTCAATGGTTCATCATACTTGTTAGAGTGTCGATAAGAAAAAATACAGTCTGTAGATAAGTATAAACATATCGGTGTTCCCCAGGAGAGCAGCTCGCGAGGAAGCGGAGAAGAACGGCGAGGACGCTGAGGAGGCGGCCGCGGCGGTGGAGGCGGCCGAGCCCGAAGACGAAGAGCACGTGGAGGTGAAATACGCCGTGCGATCCGGACCTTATGAGCTGTGCAGGAAGGCCAATATTGGTGAGTTGGTTGAGCCCCATCTTAATAAAATTATAAGCGGAAAAGAGCGGAGAGGACGTTGAGGAGACGGAGACGATCTGGAGGCGGCTGAAACCGTAGAAGCATGCTTAAATTTTATAGCTTAATATACATAATTATAAATGTATAATAGGACTATGGACGGAACGAGAGAATCATTCAAACTGGCTTGGGCAGTGCGTCGCCGCGTGACTGCGCTTTTGCTAACGAAGTACTGACCATTGACGTGTGGTGTATTGTATTGGCCGTATGGTGATACAGCTTTGGTCTCGTCTATAATATTATGAATGCGAAAATTTGTGGGAATGTATGTATGTTTGCTACTATTACGCGTAAAAACTACTGATCAATTTTTCTGAAGTTATCACACAAAAAGTATATTACCTGGATTAACACAGGATACTCAATAACGTGATAAACGTGACCGAAGGGGGCGATGCCGCGGAAATAGGATAGTAAATTATATGTATAAAATATTTGAACAATTGTTCACAGAGCCTCTGGTGAAGAAATTTGGTTTAACACCAGAGCAGTTCGCGGAGAATGTGCGTGACAACTATCAACGACACGAGGTGGAACAAGAACCCATAGCGCCGCTGGAAGCTGCCGCACCGTTTGTGAGTTTTGTGTATTTTTTGTGGCGTTGAGGTGGTATGTGCCACTCGGGGCTGAGGTTAATTTGCCGCTCACACATATAGGAGTTCTTGCTGAAAAAAAAAAACATTATCTTAAATTAAGGAACAAAAATTGAAGCCAAACTTGAATAAATATTGACATTCGTGTCTTTACAATTTAACGACCACAAAATAGATACAAAATAAATAGGTTATTATATCGCAATATTTTGCCGTCCCTTAAATTTAACCTAGTCTCGAAATAATAAGAATTTAAGCTGCGAAAATGAATCGCACTTATGATTGTTGTGTTAGATAAAATAGTTTTTTGTTTAAAGTTCAACATTCATCAAATAAAATATTAGTATCAACTAATGTATGATCTCATCTGATGATCTCATCTATCTGATGATCACATCTAATTTAATAATTGTGAATTTTATAAATGTTTCTTGGCACCAGTGAAAAGTTACATTATTCGAGATACAACAATATCTTTCCAGTAACAATGTTTCCCTGTAAACACACGGGTGCTGGTTTTGGCGTAGAGTAGCATTTATCGAGATTCAACACGACCTCATCACCGTTAGTATGTAAACACACGGGCGCGTGTGGCAGGTGGGCGCGCGCGGGTCGGCGGCGGAGGTGGTGCGGCTGGCGGTGTACATGTGCGGCGTGCAGCTGGCGCGCGAGCCGCTGCTGCGCGGCACGCTGCGGGACGCGCTGCGCGAGCGCGCCACCGTCAGCGTGCGCCCCACGCCGCGCGGCCTCAAGGAGATCGACGAGAGTCACGGGTGCTTCAGGTAAGTGTGCGACAATGCTGGGACTGGACAAAATGATGAACGACAGGCATGTGTACTTTAGGTGGTCTAGGTTCGTAGGGTGGTCCCTGTACTTCCGAGACCAGAATAGAGCTACGGTACCCTCTGCCTATCGTAAGAGGCGAGTAAAATGGGCTTCCGGTGTTGCGGGCGGAAAGAGTGGGAGCTCGAACCGTCCGACCGAGCGACCCCGGGATGGACGGCGACATGTATGGTCGTATGCTGCCGTAAAGACCAGAAGGTGCGGTGAGCGTTTTACGCCCACCAGAGAATAGTCTGAAAGGGGCATCACGCTCAGAGGATTCCGGATGTGTTCCGTCGGAGATCACGGAGTCCTCCAAGAAGTGCTGAGGACGACCACCGGGGAGGGGGATTTTAATTCGGTAGGAATCCCACGTAACCCACGTCGCTCCCACGATGTCGGGTACCTTTTGAAGGTTTCCCTGTCGTAAACAAAAAAAATAGGTTCGTGTGATTGAGTGCAGGCTCAAAAGATCGGCGGGAGTCACGTGTGGTTTCGATAAGCGGGTGGCTGGGTGTGTTGATGTTCGTAGAGTTGCTAGACGCGCTGCATGACCGCAGTACGCTGACTCTGCCTGCTACGCTTGTCAGAGTCAGTTATATATGGTCAGATAACTTATATACTTTATACTTCGTAGATATTCTGTAACATTAAAATACAAGAAAAACTATCAGTGTAAATCAGTGAAGTCGATTAATAAACACATACAACAAATAAATATATTTCTTTGGACTGGATAAACTAGAGTCCTAAGTCCACTAGCTAATTTTAACAAAATTTATTATCTTTTTAAAATCAATATGACACAGGAATCCTGGTAACCTAAGGAGTTTTTAATATTAAGTGCTTATTATTTACTACAGTATGAAATACCTGAAGAAAAAACCAGTGCGCGACCTCACCGGAGACCAGTTTCTGAAGTTGACTATGGCGGCGGACGACAAGCTTCTCGAAATATCCATCAGCGAGCAAATCGAGGGGAACACTGGCCCGAGCTACTTGGAGGAACTCAAACAACTGTACCAGAAGGTACGAATTTGACACAAATTGTGATGTGTCTTATTTGCTCATTTCTTCTATATTACAATGGATTGCTTATTATATTTATGTGGGATAAATAACCATAGCCATTTTCTGTCAGTTAAATTAAGAAAGTGCAGAACAAATTACGACGAAGAAAAATTAGAAAAATGTAAAAAGGAAAATGAGTGAAATAAGATAAAACGTGTAAGAAAGGCAGATAAAAAAGTATGTATGAATAGGTGTACGGTAAATATAGAAAAGAAAAAAAAATAAAACAATATAAAAAGATAGTGAGATACGAAAGTCTTAATGATAATTCTGTTTTCTAAAGTCAGCACAAACTTTCTGTTGATGAAACTACTTGTATTGGAAGCTCACTATATATAATATATAATGCCAATCGTGTCCTAGTATATCTATAACCGTTTATTTCGCTTGTTCAGGACGAGTTCGCAGCTACAGTGGAGGCGTGGAACGAGCTCCGCGCGGAGGCCGTGACGCTCGCGCTCACCAAGATCGTGATGCCCGAGCTGAGGAGGGAGCTGCAGGCTGTCCTACTACAAGAGGCCAAGGATTACGTGCTTAAGTATGACGCTTGTCGTCAACCCATTAATGGCCCACTTCTGGGTCTTCGAGTTTTAGGTCATAGTCCACCGTGCTGGCCAAGTGCGAATGAGAGTTAGAAGAGAAGGCTTTACACCCCTGAGAGGATTATTTTTTAAAGAACTCTTGGGTGTATAGGTTTCCACACTTATAATAAATTCCACATTTCTAATAAGCACATAATTTTGGAAAAATGTATGCATGACACTTAAGTGTTTCTAACTTTATATATTTGTAACCGTGCGCTAAGATTTTATATTCCGTACGATTTTTTTTCTGATTCTTAATCTGAAAAAAACAAGAGATTGACATATGTGCGGGTATTGACTGGTACACGCACTCATACTATTATAATTTTTATGCACGAACCGGACAAATTAACTGGAAAGCTGACTCTGTGTATTATTCCATTATACTTATTTTGTCTCCGTTTAGTTAGTGGGTAATATGATTTAAATTTTTATTCGTAGATGTTGTCGCCGGCGCCTGTACGATTGGTTGAAGGTTGCTCCATACGAATCTAGAATGAATGAAGATGATGACGAAGAATGGGACACTTCGAACGGTATGCTATTCTTTGTTGTTTCGATGTTTAAACTTCAGGATTGATTGTTGTGCGAAGTTGTTGTTCAGCTACAATCCTTTTTTAACAGAGTCTTAATATGAAGTCAACAATAGATGTGTTACTACTCTCCAGGACTGAATTGGTCTCCTTATATGCAAGTAAGACGAGAAACCTCGTTCGTCAACCAAAGTAAAAACTTTAGTACGCTAGAAATAAGTCGTGTTCATTTGTTAAAGGTTTAATGGTACTGTGAATCGTTATTGGTAGACATTAGAACTTTTCGGTATATGTGTAATATGGACTTATATTTACAACATTATAAAGGAAGTCTTGAAAAATCTGGGTTAAAATCTTTAATCGTTATTTGGTTTTCCTATTAAGCTTAATCAGTTGCAATTGTTGACTCGTAAATTTTTTACAATTTTGTGTAGCTGGTATGATATCAATTATAACAATGAAAAGAGAGTAGAGCAAAGGATAAAAGAAGTGTGCCAAAAATATGACACGGGACCTTTTGTGTGTGACCTCGACCCGTACACAGAAGTTAAAAATTAGGATGGTGTTGATCATCACAAGTAATGATAATGAAGATGATGATGTTGGCATTAACGTAGTTATTAGATGACGAAGCTAATATACGAGGATCTTATGTTGTGTTCCGAATGTCGGGAAACGTTCTCGTCGATGTGGTGTAATGAGGATGATGGTATATGATGTTCTGGTGTCGACTGGCCCGCAGGTCTCCGCGTGATGTCGATAGCGTACGTGCCGGACCGGCAGCAGTCGGCGTTCGCGTGCTGCGTGGGGGCGGGCGGCGAGCTGGCCGACCACCTGCGCCTGCCGCACCTGCTGCTGCGCCGCAACTCGCCCAACGCGCTCGAGCGGCAGAACAAGGACGCGGACCTCACGGCGCTGCGCAGGTAACGCCGTACTGCGCGCTGCCCGCGGCGCGTGAAGCGAGCTGGCCGACCACCTGCGCCTGCCGCACCTGCTGCTGCGCCGCAACTCGCCCAACGCGCTCGAGCGGCAGAACAAGGACGCGGACCTCACGGCGCTGCGCAGGTAACGCCGTACTGCGCGCTGCCCGCGGCGCGTGAAGCGAGCTGGCCGACCACCTGCGCCTGCCGCACCTGCTGCTGCGCCGCAACTCGCCCAACGCGCTCGAGCGGCAGAACAAGGACGCGGACCTCACGGCGCTGCGCAGGTAACGCCGTACTGCGCGCTGCCCGCGGCGCGTGAAGCGAGCTGGCCGACCACCTGCGCCTGCCGCACCTGCTGCTGCGCCGCAACTCGCCCAACGCGCTCGAGCGGCAGAACAAGGACGCGGACCTCACGGCGCTGCGCAGGTAACGCCGTACTGCGCGCTGCCCGCGGCGCGTGAAGCGAGCTGGCCGACCACCTGCGCCTGCCGCACCTGCTGCTGCGCCGCAACTCGCCCAACGCGCTCGAGCGGCAGAACAAGGACGCGGACCTCACGGCGCTGCGCAGGTAACGCCGTACTGCGCGCTGCCCGCGGCGCGTGAAGCGAGCTGGCCGACCACCTGCGCCTGCCGCACCTGCTGCTGCGCCGCAACTCGCCCAACGCGCTCGAGCGGCAGAACAAGGACGCGGACCTCACGGCGCTGCGCAGGTAACGCCGTACTGCGCGCTGCCCGCGGCGCGTGAAGCGAGCTGGCCGACCACCTGCGCCTGCCGCACCTGCTGCTGCGCCGCAACTCGCCCAACGCGCTCGAGCGGCAGAACAAGGACGCGGACCTCACGGCGCTGCGCAGGTAACGCCGTACTGCGCGCTGCCCGCGGCGCGTGAAGCGAGCTGGCCGACCACCTGCGCCTGCCGCACCTGCTGCTGCGCCGCAACTCGCCCAACGCGCTCGAGCGGCAGAACAAGGACGCGGACCTCACGGCGCTGCGCAGGTAACGCCGTACTGCGCGCTGCCCGCGGCGCGTGAAGCGAGCTGGCCGACCACCTGCGCCTGCCGCACCTGCTGCTGCGCCGCAACTCGCCCAACGCGCTCGAGCGGCAGAACAAGGACGCGGACCTCACGGCGCTGCGCAGGTAACGCCGTACTGCGCGCTGCCCGCGGCGCGTGAAGCGAGCTGGCCGACCACCTGCGCCTGCCGCACCTGCTGCTGCGCCGCAACTCGCCCAACGCGCTCGAGCGGCAGAACAAGGACGCGGACCTCACGGCGCTGCGCAGGTAACGCCGTACTGCGCGCTGCCCGCGGCGCGTGAAGCGAGCTGGCCGACCACCTGCGCCTGCCGCACCTGCTGCTGCGCCGCAACTCGCCCAACGCGCTCGAGCGGCAGAACAAGGACGCGGACCTCACGGCGCTGCGCAGGTAACGCCGTACTGCGCGCTGCCCGCGGCGCGTGAAGCGAGCTGGCCGACCACCTGCGCCTGCCGCACCTGCTGCTGCGCCGCAACTCGCCCAACGCGCTCGAGCGGCAGAACAAGGACGCGGACCTCACGGCGCTGCGCAGGTAACGCCGTACTGCGCGCTGCCCGCGGCGCGTGAAGCGAGCTGGCCGACCACCTGCGCCTGCCGCACCTGCTGCTGCGCCGCAACTCGCCCAACGCGCTCGAGCGGCAGAACAAGGACGCGGACCTCACGGCGCTGCGCAGGTAACGCCGTACTGCGCGCTGCCCGCGGCGCGTGAAGCGAGCTGGCCGACCACCTGCGCCTGCCGCACCTGCTGCTGCGCCGCAACTCGCCCAACGCGCTCGAGCGGCAGAACAAGGACGCGGACCTCACGGCGCTGCGCAGGTAACGCCGTACTGCGCGCTGCCCGCGGCGCGTGAAGCGAGCTGGCCGACCACCTGCGCCTGCCGCACCTGCTGCTGCGCCGCAACTCGCCCAACGCGCTCGAGCGGCAGAACAAGGACGCGGACCTCACGGCGCTGCGCAGGTAACGCCGTACTGCGCGCTGCCCGCGGCGCGTGAAGCGAGCTGGCCGACCACCTGCGCCTGCCGCACCTGCTGCTGCGCCGCAACTCGCCCAACGCGCTCGAGCGGCAGAACAAGGACGCGGACCTCACGGCGCTGCGCAGGTAACGCCGTACTGCGCGCTGCCCGCGGCGCGTGAAGCGAGCTGGCCGACCACCTGCGCCTGCCGCACCTGCTGCTGCGCCGCAACTCGCCCAACGCGCTCGAGCGGCAGAACAAGGACGCGGACCTCACGGCGCTGCGCAGGTAACGCCGTACTGCGCGCTGCCCGCGGCGCGTGAAGCGAGCTGGCCGACCACCTGCGCCTGCCGCACCTGCTGCTGCGCCGCAACTCGCCCAACGCGCTCGAGCGGCAGAACAAGGACGCGGACCTCACGGCGCTGCGCAGGTAACGCCGTACTGCGCGCTGCCCGCGGCGCGTGAAGCGAGCTGGCCGACCACCTGCGCCTGCCGCACCTGCTGCTGCGCCGCAACTCGCCCAACGCGCTCGAGCGGCAGAACAAGGACGCGGACCTCACGGCGCTGCGCAGGTAACGCCGTACTGCGCGCTGCCCGCGGCGCGTGAAGCGAGCTGGCCGACCACCTGCGCCTGCCGCACCTGCTGCTGCGCCGCAACTCGCCCAACGCGCTCGAGCGGCAGAACAAGGACGCGGACCTCACGGCGCTGCGCAGGTAACGCCGTACTGCGCGCTGCCCGCGGCGCGTGAAGCGAGCTGGCCGACCACCTGCGCCTGCCGCACCTGCTGCTGCGCCGCAACTCGCCCAACGCGCTCGAGCGGCAGAACAAGGACGCGGACCTCACGGCGCTGCGCAGGTAACGCCGTACTGCGCGCTGCCCGCGGCGCGTGAAGCGAGCTGGCCGACCACCTGCGCCTGCCGCACCTGCTGCTGCGCCGCAACTCGCCCAACGCGCTCGAGCGGCAGAACAAGGACGCGGACCTCACGGCGCTGCGCAGGTAACGCCGTACTGCGCGCTGCCCGCGGCGCGTGAAGCGAGCTGGCCGACCACCTGCGCCTGCCGCACCTGCTGCTGCGCCGCAACTCGCCCAACGCGCTCGAGCGGCAGAACAAGGACGCGGACCTCACGGCGCTGCGCAGGTAACGCTGTACTGCGCGCTGCCCGCGGCGCGTGGCGACGTAGTCCGTCGTTGTATGTTTGCACGGCGTCGTACTGCACGTTTTTTGGCGTATTTAACGGCTTACGTTTATTCAATAAAAAGAGTCAGTTAAAAGTTGAGGCGGACCGGTAACAAGCAGTGCTGCATATGTATTGTTCAAACACACTTTTCAGGGAACGATATACGTAAACATTTTATAACTTCGTATCTATTTATGACACTATATTATGTGCATGTACAAGTTTTATATTCTGACCTAAAGACAAATTCGATAGTAAATATTTCCAATTTCTTTTATTCACCATCATCACTATCATCATCATCACCCAGTCTCAGTCCTCTGCTGGACACAGAAGCGCGCCACTGAGCCCGATCTTCGGCTCTCCTCATCCAGTTACTTCCCGCCGCCCGGCGTCGATCGTCGCAGATCGTCGCGCCAACGAGCAGGAGGGCGTCTTACGCTACGTTTACCCAGACGCGATCTCCACTCTAATAACCGTTTACTCTAACTCCAATTTCTATTTTTGCACAAGGCCTATTCTGGATGGTTCCCCACACCCAGCTAAGGAAAATAAAAAATGTATACATACACCCCAAACAATCCAAAGCTTTTCAACGAGTTTTCCACTTCCAGGTTCATCCTCCGCAAGAAGCCGCACGTGATATTCATAGGCGGCGAGTCGCGCGAGGCGCTGTTCATCAAGGGCGACGTGTCGGACTGTGTACAGCAGCTGGTCGAGGACGAGCAGTTCCCGAGAATACCCATCGAGATCGCAGACAACCATATTAGCAAGATATACGCGAATAGTATACGTGGACGGGTGTGTGTTGACATGTTTTATACATTACGTAAACGCTTTTTACGCTTATAACCCTACACTAGCATTTTCTCCTGTATCGTGGTTGTCATCCACACAAAGATTAATACACAATCATCCAGACAACAATAAGGATCTATATTCATCATTCAGATACTAGTCTGGCCGGGAATCGAACCCGGAACTCACTGCGTGTCAGACCGGTATGGTTACCTCTTCGCCACGGGGGTCATCAGATTATTTTGCATTAGATTAAAAAAAAATCGTAATGTCACACAACGCATATTTTGGTTCTATTATGTCATCCATTATGGACAATAATTATTTATTTGCTTCATCCATCCACGATAGTTAACTTTGATTCATTAAAAATTTAATTGATGGCTCTATCAACAAACTTATTTATATAATTTGTCTTCTTAAGGAATTGAGTTACCATTTTATTCTTTTGTTTTACAGAATGATTTCAAAGAGTATCCAGACATATTACGAGAAGCTATTTGTCAAGCTCGCTTAGCGCAGGATCCGCTAATGGAGATATCCCAGCTGTGCGGCCCCGACGAAGAAATCCTATGCTTTAGATACCATCCCTTACAAGATCAACTAGCCAAGGAAGATTTATTGGAAGGAATAGAACTAGAATTTGTTAATCGAGTGAACGAAGTCGGTGTAGACGTTAATGAAGCTATACTAACCGGACGGGGTACAGAGCTACTACAGTTTGTGTGTGGCCTGGGACCGAGGAAGGCGCAAGCTCTTATAAAATTATTCAAACAGACCAATCAAAAATTAGAAAATAGAACACAATTAGTAACAGTATGTCATATGGGTCCCAAAGTGTTTATCAATTGCTCAGGTTTTATAAAAATAGATACGAATAGTCTCGGTGATAGTACAGAAGCGTATATAGAGGTACTCGACGGGTCTAGAGTTCATCCAGAGACGTACGAATGGGCACGAAAGATGGCCGTCGACGCTTTGGAATACGAAGACGAGGATGCCAATCCCGCGGGTGCTTTAGAGGAGATTTTAGAAGCGCCAGAGAGATTAAAAGATCTCGACTTAGATGCGTTCGCCGAAGAACTCGAAAGGCAGGGCTTCGGCAATAAAAGCATCACGCTTTACGATATTCGAGCGGAACTGAACTCCAGGTACAAGGATCTCAGAGTATCGTTCCGATCGCCAACTCCGGAGGAGTTGTTTGATATTTTAACCAAAGAGTCCCCGGAGTCGTTCTATGTAGGTAAAATGGTGTTGGCCACAGTAGTTGGGATTACACATAGGAAACCACAAAGAGAAATGTTGGATCAAGCAAATCCGGTGAGAAATGACGAGACTGGACTGTGGGAGTGCCCATTCTGTCATAAGAATGATTTTCCGGAATTGTCGGAGGTAAGTTTTTAAATATCATATTTAGAACATGTTTTTTACATACGCAGCTAAGAATTTATATATCTTTGTCCTATAAAATATTCCTTAGGTATTTTAACAAAAGCCAAATAGTTGACTATATAATATTGCAAATGATTGTAGTCGAATATACTGCAAAAATTCACTAATGTTACATTAGTCCATTTAATTTTGTCCTACTGAAAATGCTCTTATTTTTCTACAAATTTCACGGTTCTTTTGTGGTCGACAAAAAAGGAATCTATTTGTACCTGCAAAATGCCAATCTTACGTTGATAGACTAGAGCAAAAGCTTGTCCACAGTTATAAAAATACACCAAGATTTGTTCCTGTTCAAAATGCTCCTAGAAGAAAAAGAATCGTTCACAATACGATCGTATTTAGTTTTAATTATATCTGAAGCTAGTAGAACCAGTGTAGTTCGACCGGGGAAGTACCACCGCCACACCTATTTCTAGCGTGAAGCATTTCTTGTGTTTCGATAGAAGGGTGTGGTTGCCGGCACACTTTCACATGAGGCGACTATCATAGTCCTCGGGAGTAGTAACGCATATATGATTGACTTCAGATGGAACCCATGTTCTGTATGTAATTGATCACAGATGTCCATGGGCGGCAGTCACCACTTACCATCAGGTGGACTGCATGCTCGTTTGATAGTTCAGTCAGAAAAAAAAATATAACAACATAAGAGTAGCACTACTTGAGAGAGTGGTCTTTCTCTTACGTTGGTAACAATATCTTACTTGCTGCTAAACAATCAGGTGTGGAATCACTTCGACGCGGGCGCGTGTCCGGGCCAAGCGACGGGCGTGCGCGTCCGCCTCGACAACGGCCTGTCCGGGTACATTCACATCAAGAACCTCTCCGATCGCCACGTCACGGACCCCACTGAACGGGTCCGGATCGGACAACTGGTGCAGTGCCGGATACTGAAGATTGACGTCGAGAGGTTCTCGGTGGACTGCTCGTCCAAGACGTCGGACTTGCGCGATAAGAATAATGAGTGGAGGTTCGTGTAATATTAATGATATTATTTTTATATGTGGTGGATACTCATGTGGGTACATTAATATGCGGTTTTGAATTATTATTAAATATTTTTGCCGATATTTCGACCCAGTTATATGGATCATGGTCGCAGTCACTTTCGCCGGGACCACGTTGGTTATTGGTATAATTTCCTGAGTTTCGTAACCTGTATATTTTAATTTTAAAGTATTAAAACTAATTTGAAATTTTGATTTTATTTTATTCATTTCAGACCAGCAAGAGACCCTTACTATGACCAAGAATCCGAGGACAAAGATGTTCGAAAAGATAATGAGGCGAAACAAACTAAGGAAAGGATGCAGTATGTGAAGCGAGTTATAGTGCATCCTTCCTTCCACAATATATCGTTCGCTGAGGCCGAGAAATTAATGGAAAACATGGCGCAGGGCGAAGTCATAGTACGGCCTAGTAGTAAGGCAAGTATCTTTTGTTGGATTCGCGTTTGGGCACTGTAGACAAACATGTGTATATTATATTATATTATTATTTACAGGGTCAAGATCATCTAACAGTAACGTGGAAGGTTGCTGACGGAATCTGTCAACACATTGATGTCCGAGAGGAAGGCAAAGAGAACGCGTTCTCGTTAGGTATGGAATTAAAAAAAAATATATGTAGTAAATAGCAATTATCACAATTTTCTATTAAAATATTTTCTTTATTATAATCTTTTATGCAGGTCGAAGTCTGTGGATCCAGGGTTCAGAATTTGAGGACTTGGATGAAATCATTGCGCGGTACGTGACGCCAATGGCGGGGCACGCGCGTGATCTCATCGCTTACAAATACTACAAGCCCCTCGGCGGAATGCGCGACAAGGCAGAGGAGGTGATCAAGGAAGAGAAGGCAAAGAATCCGAACAAGATCCACTACGTGATATCAGCCGCCAAGAATCATCCCGGCAGGTTTCTGCTGTCGTATCTGCCGCGTTCGCGCTGCACGCACGAGTACATCTCGGTCACGCCTGACGGATACAAGTTCAGACAAAAGATGTTCGACTCTCTCGGCGGGCTGCTCAAATGGTTCAAGGAGCACTTTAGGGATCCGCCGCCGAGCAACACGCCGGCAGCGCGCACCCCCGCGCTGCGCACGCCGCACGGCGGCCTCACCTCCGCCATGTACCACACGCCCGCCGCGCACACGCCCGCCTTCCACACGCCCGCGCACACGCCCGGGCCCGCCTACATCAACACGCCCTACACGCCCTCCGCGCAGACGCCGTACATGACGCCCTTCGCCGCCACGCCGCGCCAGCCGGAGTTCCTGCCGCCGGCACCACGCCACAAGCCCGCGCTGGCCGCCTACACGGAGCCCTCGGACTGGCAGAAGGCGGCCGAGGACTGGGTGCGGCACCGCGCGCGCGACACGCCGGGCGGCACGACGCCGGGCTCGGTGCGCACGCCGAGCGCGTCGCGCACGCCCCGGCACGACGTGCGCACGCCGCGGCACGACGCGCGCACGCCGCGGCACGACGTGCGCACGCCGCACGCGCACGGCTCCGGCCGCTCGTCGCGCGCGCACTCGGTGCGCTCCACGCCGCACACGAACACGTCGCCGCGCTCCATGTCGCTCGGCGACGCGACGCCGCTCTACGACGAGAACTAGCCCGAAGACTGACTTGCGAGGGTAGACTTTTTATTTTTGTACCGGGAGGAGGGATGACGGCCGCGTGTGGCGGCCCTGGGTCGTCTTCGCTAGGACAGGTCGCCGTTCATAATTATACGGGGAAGTAGTGATCGTTTCGATTAGTTGCATTCATTGACCGCATCAGTTGCAGTGATCTCGATCCTAGCATACGACCGGACCGGCCATCCGGATCGACACGATAAGCAATAAGGTTGACTTTCATAGCCTTGTTTGTACCTTAACAGAGTATTAGCAAATTTCCATAATATTATAATGATCCGTTTGACAAAACGGCCGAAAGTTATAAGTGAATAAATAGATATTTTTAATTATTATCATTGAAATATCCTAATGATTATTATGTATTCCCTTGTTACCGTTGTCTCTCATTAATTTTCCAGAAGAAGATTGTACATTTGTTAGTGTTAAGACATTTATATACCTGAATGCATGCGTCACTGATTTAAATTATGAATTATATTTATTGTTCTCTTGAATGAATATTTAGGCAATAACATATATTTTTTTAATATACCAAGTAGATTGGTAGCTTGGAGTATATAATATGTTTGACGAGTGTTAATGGTTCCAAACGGTCCATAACCTTACCTTTACCTCATGGTAATTCGAATGTAAAACTGCCACATTCGCTCAGCTATGGCTATTATAGACAATTGCCTTACAGATGGTTAGTGACGACGTATTGAGCATCTACGTAATCATTTATTCGCAGCCGGTTTCGTCCGAAAGTTAAATAATAAAAATTATGACAAATCATTTTGTATTTTATTTATCTTCTACTACCACTCCTCAATATAGTCTATTATATTGAATAGTATTTACGTGTTAAATTATTTTAAAAGACGGAATTATAAGATACAACTCTAGACAGATTTGTTTTTGGTGGCCAAAATGTTAATAAAACGTTAACCGAACAAATAAAAACGCCTCAAATGGTAGTTTCTTATCGTAATCGGAATCCAAAAAAACTATTAATCACGAATTACATCGGCCGTTATTTGACATGCTAATGTTGCTCGTGATCGTGTTCGAACTTCGATATTTTCTTGTCTTTATATTAAGTTTGTTATTTTTTTTGGTAGTATTTATTTGTAATGTTACTAATTATTTTATGAAGTATAAATGTGATGATCTTATTTTTTAATAGCCTAGTCATTTGGTACAAATAAAACCCACACTTGGTCCCCCGACAGCAAAATTCAGTCCATGTAATCATATTTTTACTTGGTTAATAATGAAACGTTTAAATTTTGAACACGTAATTATAAATCGGCTAATGTTATTCTACCTAAAATATGGTGTAAAAGAAATAAAAAAATGCACCTTATGCTGTTTGAAAGACCTAAAACACCGTGTAATATACATAATAGTTCTACTGTTATCGGCAATATAGGTATATTTTAAAACATAAATTTGCAAAATAACTGATTAAAATTAAAAAACAAAAATAATGTTGATGTTTTGTGCACTTGTAAGGGCGCGTTCCAGAAGACGCTCACAATGCCCCAAACGCCCAAAACGTCGTTCCACAAGACGACCGCGGTCGTTGTGGTCGCAGCGAAAACGTCACTGACGGCGTCATGACTTACGCCCACACAACGCCCACGACGACCCATCTAACAAGGTGGGTCGAAGTAATTGTTCCAGTGGAGAATAAGCTAATAAATAATAATAAGCTCCAAGCTAATGGAACGGGAAAAACTGCGGTTACATGATTTAAAAATACTTTATAGCCGACTTCCAAAAAGGAGGAGGTTTTCAATTTGTCTGTTTTTCTTTGTTTGAACGCTTCATTGTACTACCTGTCATGGGAAAATGCACATCTTCGTTTAAATTTAGTACACACAGAAGGATCATTCATTTCGAAATAATGATTCTGTAGGTTCGTACATAGAAGGTATGTCTTGCGCAAGCATTACACAAATAGCAAAGTAGATAATAGGATAATGGCCTAAATTGCAGCCGGCAAATTGTCCTCCGTGAGGACTATAGAGATATTATGAGCACCCCACGTGTTGCTGAAATGAATGCAACGTAAGGATTGTAAGTGGATCTAAACATGGAGAGAATAATACCATTGGAAACAATGAAAATGTTTCGGTTTCTAGATTTTAAAGAAGTTTTACAAAAGAGATGATAAATACTCAGTTGATCATACTATTCCTATAAAGGTAACTACCATTTTTATTTTTATGGAAATGTTACATTCAACTCGGACGTAACATTTCCAATATCGTTTTTCTTTCGCCCAATCGTGGAGCGGTCAGTGAAGAGCATGGTGGGGCATTTCCCTAAAGGAACGGCGACCTTAGAGTCGCTAGAATCTAGCAATACTTGCATTTTAACCAGCAGTATTGCGAAAATATCGTTTAAGTAATCGTAGGTATAGATAGAGAAAGCGCGCTGAACCCGCTCGGAGAAGAAACGGCCGCGGCCGCCGGCAATGGCGGCGCGTCCCTGTAGTTCCGGGATCAGAATAGGGCTACGGTATCCTCTGCCTGTCGTAAGAGGCGACTAAAAGGGGCTTCCGGGGTTGCGGGCGGCTAGAGTGGGAGCTTGAACCGTCCAGCCAGGCGATCCCGGGAAGGACGGCGGTATGTGTGGTCGTTATCGTCGTATAGACTAGACGGAGCGGTGGGCCCAGCCGCCCATCTGGGAGGAGCCCGATGGGGCAACACGCTTAGAGGACTCCGGTGGTGTTTGTTGGAGATCCCTGAGTCCTCTTTTTAGCGCCGAGGATGGCCACCGGGGGGGTTTTAGTGCGGTAAAAATCCCACATAACCCTTCGTCGCTCCCACGGCGTCGGGTACCTTTTGAAGGTTTCCCCCTCGAAAACAAAAAAAAAAAAAAAGGTATAGATAGAGAAACTAAACTTAAAATTTAAGAATTGATATATTAGGTAATCGTGTACGTAACGAAATAACAATTTCCATTTATAAACATACGCGATAATCTTTATGGCCACTGTTGAAAAGAGAAGTAGTTATGAAAGGTATTGTATACAATACGGAGTAAGTTCCGCTGATGATCATGATCAGTCTTTCCGCAAACTTTGCTGAGACGCGCGCGCATCGTTATTCGTGCCGATCGGTAATAGCGGTTTTATTTTCGTTGATATTTTAAGTAGGCATTCAATGATTTTCTTAATGATATTTTAGAAAATATTTAAATATACATGGTGAAATATTCAAATATTTATTAAAACTTAATGGAACGGTCAAGAAAGGATTTGGTGAATATAAATTTGTTTATTGTTTTATTATTATTATATAAATAGTAGTAAAGGCAGGTCGGCTTGTTACTAAAATTAATATTAAAAATGGAACATTAAAACCAACAAAATTAATTTATTTAGTTGACAAGGTACACAATTATGTAAATGTACGTTTAAATTGTTAGGTATGCATTATATCGAAAACATCATATTTATATAATCCTTTTTTTTGGATGGTGCCCAGATAGTAAGTGCTCGGTCAAAAGTTTTGCAATATTGTGACGATGTAGTACTTATGCTTCATAAGTAATTAATGTTTTTAAAACAATAAGAAGAGCATACATCTTTACATAGATATAACACTTTAACAGACACACTTACGTAAAGAAAACAGTATTGGTTATAACAAGTGTCTCATAAAAATAATGTGGTACCTATTGATTCCCATAATTTCCGTCTCGATAAATACAGTTTATGCAAATCTGGAATGTATTATGTATCTATCTATCTACATAATTTAGGCTGCAAAGGAGTTTATAATAACAAAGTTATACCCGCGACATCGCCCGCTACGAAAACATATACAACGGTAATAAGTACCTATCCTGTATGTTAATCTGGATCATAAACATCATACATCACAACAAACTTCTCATTTGTAATTTTAATAGGAAATTAGATACGCGGTAGGGAAATTGGTAGCTTGTAGTTCCGGGACTAGAATGGGGCTACGGCATCCTCTGCCTGTCGTAAGAGGCGACTAAAAGGGGCTTCCGGGGTTGCAAGCGGCTAGAGTGGGAGCTCGAACCGTTCAGTCAGGTGATCCCGGGAAGGACGGCGGTACGTGTGGTTGCGTGTGGGCCCAGCCGCCCATCTGGGAGGAGCCCGATGGGGCAACGCGCTCGGAGGATTCCGGTTGAAGTCGTTTCGAGATCCCGGAGTTCTCCTTTTTAGCGCCGAGAACGGAAACCGGGGGGGTTTTAGTGCGGTAAAAATCCTACATAACCCTGCGTCGCTCCCACGGCGTCGGGTACCTTTTAAAGGTTTCCCCCTCGACAACAAAAAAAAGGGAGATTGGTAGCTATTACTATTGGTAGCTATTATTATTTATTGTGAGTAAATATGTGATTAATCTTGAAGTTTTCATCCGTTTGTAGGTTACATACAAAAAAATATATAATGGAAGCATGTCCCTAATTATAAAATTATTGCCGTTTTTAAATTAATTGTTCGATATAAAACAAATATATTTTTTCAATTTGGCTTTAAGAATCTTTAATATTCTGTACCTAATATTCTGAATTACGTTGGACTGCTATAGTTTCTCTGTCTTGTGGATGAAGTTTGAGACGTAAGATTAGAAAAGAAGGATGTTTTTATTTAATTAAAGGGTCGAAGGGCTTCAGTAGGTACTCGTATTTCTTTAAAATTGCACGAATGACGGATGGACATGCATTTAGATTGAGTACAGGAGGGACTTGAGCCCTCTAGCTTCTTCCGATGGATCAATATTCGAAATTTGTAGAACATTTATAACATAGTAGAGTGTTTATAGCAACAATGTTGGATATGCAGGTACCTACATTGTAATATAAATGAGCTCAATAAGCATAACTAAGTATATATTAAAATAATTTTAATATTTAAGATTAGCTCGAAATACATCCAGAAATTTTTTTTATTATCTCATTGTTTGATCATAAACATTACCTATCATAGAACGAGATAAAGATTGTAGTTACACTAAAGAATTAAACTTAGGCGCGTACGTATTCTTCTTTTCTTAAAAACTCTCCCCAGAAACAGTGAGGTAGAAACTTTATTAAATGGAGTTTACTTTAAACCCGGAGATATAAAAAAGCTCTACAAAACCTCTATACTTTTTCGTAACATTTAAACAAACATCAGTTTTTTTAAATTTAGCGTTGTTAAAAAACCTTGACCTTAAAAACTGACTGATTAACAACAACCGAACAACTTCATATATATATGTTTCTAAAGATTTGATTTTAAAATGGTAAATGTTTTGAATTTTTTATTTGAATAAATTACGTGCTGTGCTTCTACCCGTCTTATAGTCTCAGACCAATAATAAAAAAGAAGAAACTCGAATAAATATTAATTATTTATTAACCATAGAAGATTGAATGAATGTTAAAAATTCTAAAGTCTTTTAAAATAATTTCGAATTACTCCATAATTTAATGACTATTACAATTTTGAGCGATTATTGCCTTTTAAAGGGGCAACAAAACTAACAATATATATAGATTTATACGTATTAATCTCCTGTATGCAAAGACAACAGGCACTGCACGTGTGAAGTTTTGTTATACCAAAGCCTTACAAGTCTTCATACGTATAAAACTTTAAACATTTGTATGGTGTTTAAAGCTAAGTCTGTTTTTACTTTGGTCTTACTGATTCGTAATACCTTGCCTCCGTGACTAATGTTCGGTTTGGGCATCAAAAACAAAAAGCATCCGCACGTTTCGGAAACTGGTTTTGGTCACGTGTTTTGTTGCGAAAGTAATTTATTATATTACGATTATTTGTTTTAGTACCTAGTGATAAAACACTGAAGTGGGTAATTAATTTATTGATTGTATGTTTTTTTTTGTTTACGGGGAACCTTCAAAAAGGTACATCAGGGTCTTGGGAAGCTGAAGGACTCCGGATTGTGTTGAATTTTTACCCACTAAAACCTTTTCGGTGCCTTCCTCGGCGCTTGCGGGGAACCCCGCTATCTCCAATGAAACGCACCGGAGCCAACTAGAACCATTATGTATTTTTTGGGGGTACCATCGGTACTTCTACTTCTGCTTCATAATTTCATTGATAAGCATGCTACTGTATTGCTCTTTGAATGGTATGGTAAGGGAGACTTAGGTACTTATTCGAGTCTTTTCATTAATTTACACTTCAGATGCAGCATTGCATTTGTAGTCAACCTCACTTAGGACTTTAATCTTATTGGAATTCATTAGTTGTAAAAAGAAATATTACTATACATAGTTAAAATGGATGTGTAAATAATAATGGCTGACAGGAATATCTGTGTCACCTGGTAGATCTCAAATCTGTATTATAATTAAAGTAAATCAATACGAACTTTTAGTGTGGAATATCTACCTTAACTACGGCTACCTTGATGAAATGAACATATTATGTAGTTTATTTTGGGATATGATGGTTACCGTTCCAATACAGGATGACAGTGTGCAGTGCCCCTAAGCCCTAAAGTTGCAATTAATTGACGCAGATTCCCTCAACAGCTTCCAAATGTTGTCTCAGTCACTAAATTAATTACAGGCACCTTTATCTGATCTAAGTTACAATACCAGTTTTTTGTATGTGTGATGTTATTCTGAATGTCATCATGAGTTATTTGTAATCAGCAATCAGGCTTAACCTGTCCTCATTTATATAGGGCGTGACATAAAGGTTACGTTGACATTAGAATCAATTGTTCAGATATTATTACTAGAATACTAGATTATCTTCCGCAGCCCGACTAATGGTTTTGATCCAAATCACGAATCAACGTGCTTCTTTAAACCTCGGTTTCTCTTAAGGCTAAAATATTTATGTAAGTTACCAATAGTAGGTACATACCTATTGTCCCTGTAGTTCCGGGACCAGAACAGGACTACGGTACCCTCTGCCTGTCGTAAAAGGCGACTAAAAGAGGCTTCCGGGGTTGCGGGCGGGAAGAGTGGGAGCTCGAACCGTCCGGTCAAGTGACCCCGGGAGGGACGGCGGCATGTGTGGTTGCATGTTGCCGTAAAAACCAGAAAGTGCGGTGAGCAGTTCACGCCCACCAGAGAAGAGCCCGACGGGGCACACGCTGAGGACACCGGCGGCGGTCAACTGGAGTTCCCGGAGTCCTCTTCGCAGCGTCGAGGTCGGCCACCGGGGGGGTTTTAGTGCGATAAGAATCCCACATAACCCGCGTCGCTCCCACGACGTCGGGTACTTTTTGAAAGTTTTTATTAGTATGCATTAATTTATTATTTTTCGCGATCGTTTTAGCTTTAGATTCGAACAATATCCAGTAAAAACCTCTGTATTGTAATTCCTTATATTAAGTACTTACCTATACTTAAATTATCGTTACCTAATCTATGGGTTCTTAAAGTTTTTTTTTGTTAAAGTTCCCCGGAGCATTAATAATAATTTTATGCCCATTCTTTGTTTTCCAAAATGTCCAATAGAAAGTATTTTACTATTATACAAATTCTTTAGCAATTTTTTTTATCCATTAATCTCCATGGTGCTTCTTTCAAAACGCAGTTATTTAATTATTTTATTGTATAATTCTATATTAGACCATACATAGTTTGGTGAAATCTTACAAGTGCGAATTGGTATAGTTCATCTAAATTGAAAAATAAAAAGTACTTATAGTAGGTATGTAAATTTTCACAATGTTTTCTTTTAACACATATTTTTTGACGGTTAGTTTTTGGCATGCAGTGATTGAAGGAGTTGTGGATTTCAACCGAAGTTGAAAACCATGATATCCGGTAACACTAAGCTATAAGGGTTTCGTTAAAAGCGTATTGCAAAGAATACATAGGTATGTACTTATTCTTAACAATGTTTTCTAATAATAAAATGCTCTCACGGATTTAGATAACACAAAGTACAGACAGAACTAGGTAACTGTAATAAAACTTCATTGCTTCACATATAGCTATGTTATAGCTGGATTGTCTATATTTGTTTTGGTTTAGATTTGCTTCCTTTCTGGTTGGCTTATTACGATTTTCTACGTAATATTATAAGCCAATGATACGTGTACAAATATGTCATTAATCATTTAAACCAAATAAAGCTCTTTTAAACTTTTTTAAATTCCGATGTAAAGGTTGTGCTCGAAGATTTTAGGTATATCAAAAATAGTATAATAAAATAAACATCGACTCATATTTAATCAAAATATCTATATATTGTTTTTTACAGTCTTTAGACAACTTCTTTTTAAAGTGATTCCATTATAGGCAAAAAGTCTCACAAGAAACTTTATAATAATTTTATAATTGATCGTAAAACTAAAGTTTTACCCAGTGAGTCTGTATGTTACCATGTATTTTTTACAAGACGCAGTTATTAAATATCTCCCATACATTATTTGTATATTGTTGGGAACGAAAAGGAACGTTGAAAAATAAAAAAGAAAAGATGTCGACCTGTTTTAATGTTGCCGGTGCAAAAAAAATATCTACACAAACAACTAAATAAAATTAAAGTGTTTTTTGTAGTGACGATAATTGGGCTATTGGTAAATGCAATTGAAAGTACTATTAACAAAAAAAAATACATCCATCCAGCCATCAGCCTTTTGATGTCCACTGCTGAACATAGGCCTCCCCTAAATGGCGCCAAAACTAAAACAAAAAAAAAATGTTTGCCTGAATTTTCTACTGGCCAGTTTTCTAAATTGCTAAGTAGGGTTTATTTGACTAGTAAATAAAATAAACTGTGTTTTATTGTTCAATTCATTAATATAGCTAAATAAACGGTTTTTATAAAATCACACAATCCGGTCGTTAAACTAATCCTCCAATTTTCTGTACGACTCTATACATTATTTTTCTTATGGCATGGCATTTTAACTAATATAGTAATTAGCTCTGGCGCTGTAACCTCGCTTTACGGAAAATGAGAGACCTTGGTGTAAAGCATTGAGGATCCATTTAAAAATAGTAGATTTGCCATAAGCATTTGTATCATAACAAAAACATCTTAGGTCGCGGTTACATTGTTAAGGCAAAAGAGATGCGACCGCGTAGAGTCGAGTCGCAAGTCGCATGTCACACCGCTGTCATAATAGGATAGAAATTATTCAAACAAAGAAATCGATTTTTGTGTGAAAGTTTGAAGGTGGTACAACCCGTTGTGATTCAACTTTTTGTTGATGTTTCTGTCTGATAATAGCAGTCTTACGCGTTGTGATCTGGTCTGAAGGGTATCTATGGCCTATCTTAGGTAAGACATACATGGGTGTAGGGCTCTTAGGTCAAAAGGCATAATAAAAAATATAAAATCCTGGTCGCGTCGTCGACTTTTGATACTTATAGGTCTTATGTTAAGGCGGAAATAGTGAGTACCTACTACTTGTTAATATTAATCTTCTGTACCTATCAAAACTAATAAATAAAATGTAATAAATTATTCGAAACTCATATGTTTATTAATTTGACGCCACTAATGAATCCGTTTTTAACCGACTGTGTCATTGTAATCGACTATATGTACCTGCTAATGCTTCTTAAGACGATTTAATAGGACTTTAAAGTACGGAAAGGATAAAGATCTTTCGAATAACAAAAATCTTTAAAATGAAAAGAAATGCAGAACGCGTAGTATATTAAATACTCCTTGAACGTAATGTAGGTCGAGGAATCCAAAAAGCAAATTTGTCTTATTTTAGCGTTCATTAATTCTCGACTTATCTCGGTAAGGATAAGGAAGCCTTTGACAAATAAGACCTGTGTCAAGGTGTAGCGCTATAAAACGGCACGTGTGTAAGTACAATAAAATCGTTAAATATTATTGTTAATATTGTATTATTTCATACGACGTATAGTTGAGTAATAGTTGTAACGGCAGGGGGGACCATGGCCCCAGGACGTTCGTTTCGGGGACGGCAAACTTTTTTGGCGGCGCTACAATACCATTTTAATCACGTAACTTCATGTAGAAAGGCGTGGCCTAAATTCGCAACGATCCCAAGGTTGCGGATCGTAAAAAATAGAAAAATAACACAAAATTAATTTCACTACGTAAAATTCCATGCAAATGAGTGAACAATTTTTTTTAATCCGAACTTCCTACTATTACCTCCTACCCTTATTCCTACTTTTAAAGTTAAACTTTTCCTTAAGCCTCAAAAAATGCTTCAGGTTTAAAGTACAGATTATTATCAGCAATAACCTTGAATTAAGTAGAGGTACATTAAAGCGCGACGCATTACATTACATTAATACAGCGAAACATAATAAAATTGAATCAATGTAAAGTTATTTCAATGTTTTCCATAAAATGATAAACTTTTTAAAACGCCAAAAGATTTAAAGCGTTTATTAATAGCAGATTTTTATACTCCATACTAGATATTGCGTTGTGATAATACAATATTCAAATGCTTGTATGTCAGTTGTGTATGCATCCAATCTTAGCAAAAAAAATCTAGTTCTGATTAATTAGTAATACATTAACGGTTGATTAACCTGTCAGATTTATTTAAAGTTATAAAATAAACTCTAATTAAATGTTATATAACGTCTGGTAATCATTGAATAAATGCTTCCTCGTTCATCTTTATCGGTATTTCAGATCTCATGTTCATCAAAATCAAGCCGATCAATATTAAAGTACCTTATAAATAACCACCTCATTTAGTACGTGGCGTCGTTTTTTTAAATGTTATTACGACATCCTAGCTCTGCATACATTATTGGAGTATGGAGATATACTTACTCTCACTCAATTCCGTCAAAAGATTTAAAACCGTCAGTCAAATTAGTCATACGTTTGCTACGTTATTCTTGCATTAATTTGTTAGCTATTTTACATGAAAATCTTCATGTATTTTCATACAAAGTATAGGCAAATCATGTGAAGCTAATAGAACCGACAATAACGATACAACACGTCATTGTACTCAGTGTGTGAAATGTCTCATTTAAATAAAATATTTTAGTAGTGTCATCCACTACCTACTATAGCTACCCGGGGAGGTAGGTTGAGTTGACGAAAATGTGTTTTTCTTCTATTATTCTATTTTACTTATTGTTATTTTAATAACTATTTTATTTTTATTTTAACTAGTCACCCGTAGCATCGGCCGAAATTCGACCGTAATTTAAATTAAAAAACTAAACTTCATATTGTCCAAATTAGTACGAATATTTCTCTAATTCAAATCAAATGTCATCTGACATTCTTGACGTTATGTGTTTTCATAGTAGACATTGAATGTTCTATTTCATTTACTATGTACCTATGTGTTTGTGACTAATGCACTGTAGTGTGTGTAATGTGTTTTTAGTTGATTTTATGTATGAAAAATGCATTATTTGAAAAAAATATTAACATTCTGCACTCCTTCTCTACGTCCACTATAACCGTGAAATTTCAGACCAATCCGACCGCGGCATAATACTTAAAAATCCGTCACAAGTTTTTGCTTCACGTATTAATATAATAATAACTACGTTGAAGCAACTTAAACGTAACTTAAGTAGTTTTTTTAATTTATTTTTATTGTAACGCATCTATGAATGAAAGTATATAGGACATAGGATATAAATACCCATATTTTTATCATATAAAAATCCTATAGGATTAAGCTGCCAAAGCCATTAGGCCTAATTTATTGGAAGCAACCACATGCTGCCAATTAACTAAGCACGTGGTCGAAAACAGTATGTAAAACATTTATTTGTATCCATCCAATTATGGTATTAAAATGTTATCGCATTACGCGTTCGTTCAACTTCACCAGACACAAGTCGTTTATTGCAAATAAAAATAAGATGTAAGGAGTCAAGTACGTCAGCGAATAACGGTGTTGGATTGGTTTATATTTTATAGTTATATAATAGTATCATAAATACAAATTTATTTTATAATACTTATATAACACTAGGGTTTTTCTTACGTTGTGGGTGCTAGGGGCACACACCGGTCATGTATCATTAAAGGTGGTAGAATATTGGAGTTTGATCGGGGAGGTACCACCGCCACACCTATTTCTAACTTGAAGTATCCCTTGCGTTTCGATGAAAGGGTATGGTTGCCGGTACATTTTCATACGAGGCGATCATCCTAGTCCTCGGGAGTAGCAACGCGTCTGTGATTGACTTCAGATGGAACCCATGTTCTATTTGAAGTGGCTTACAGGTGTCCATGGGTGGCAGTGACCACTTACCATCAGGTGAACTGCATGCTCGTTTGCTACTTCGTTATTATAAAAAAAATGTCTCTGGTCGGTAAAGTATCCGTTCTGTCGCACGGGTCGTCATAATGCAGTTATTTACCTGTTAGTCACCTTGCAACATTGCTTTTTTGGGGTCTCTCACCCTAATTGGTGTTTAAGTCACGTGCTGTTTTGGTCTGCATGCGTGTCACTTGTATTTTATCAATTTTTAGGGACTTTTCCTGACACGCAATATAGGTATGTAGAATGTAGAGACTGTAGCGAGTTATTTCACGCATACAGGACGCGGGCAACACCGCGTGAAAAGAAAAAGATCTGTAGTGCGTAAATTCTCTAATATAAAATAGTTCTATAAGAGATACGAATACGTATATCGTCATCCTTTATAGGAATAAAAACATTAAACAGTGGTAAGAGAATTATCCTAGAATTCGCAGTGATACTTGAAATGTTACTGAAAGTTGGTACGAAAAGTCAGTAAGGCACCAAATTAACTCGTTTGTTTACAAATTGTTCAAACATAAAGTACAGTAGCATCAGATAAGTAAACATGAATTCCTTCTAGACTTTCCTCATCATTCTGAAGTTGATCGGCGACAAGGTTGAAATGAGGATAGCACTCGTAAACGATCCATACCGTATAATTTCTAGCTAACCGTTAGTTTTAGAGAAGGAAACATTTTTTAATACTTACCACAGGTACATAATCTAACCGTTTCTTAAAAAAAAGAAGCAAAAAATCTCAACTTGATTTTCAAAGAGGAGTTAAGTTTAGCTTGATTTTTATTGCTATTTTTTTATTTGACTGAAGTAGCAAACGAGCACGCAGTCCACCTGATGGTAAGTGGTCTCTGCCGCTCATGGACATCTGTAATCAACTACATACAGAATATGGGTTCTATCTGAAGTCAAATACAGATGCGTTGCTACTCCCGAGGACTATGATGGTCGCCTCATATAAAAGTGTGCCGGCAACCACACCCTTCCATCGAAACGCAAGAAATGCTTCACGCTAGAAATAGGTGTGGCGGTGGTGCTTCCCCGGTCGAACTACACTGCTTCTACCACCTTCAAATTTGTATGCTTATAGTTTGTTCGTAGAAAAAAATTATTATGCTCAAATTTAACGATTCACGATGCAGACTTGCTATTTTATGAAACGTCGTCACCATCACCTATAGAGTATAGACATTAGGAATACCAGAAGAGTCGGTGCATCTTCAGCTCTGAAAGGGATTATTTAATACTTTTTGAAGACCCCATGTCACTGCGATGGGACTGATTCGGGAAGAAGTTCATGTCACATTTTGCATCTCCAGCCATATTAAAAATATTTATTAAGTTATAAGGCTGTATTTGTGTTTCTTTGTTAATAAAAAAGCTTTCTACTCTCATGGTCCCACACTAGGATTTTCTCATGGACCGCGGATACCACAGACGCACAAAGACACGTACCTACATCCAGACCCAGAACAGAAATCAGAACTTATTATTCAAATACCTGTCTGGCCGAGGATTAAACGCGGAACCCGTGCGTGTCAGACCGGTACAGTGACCGCTCCGCCACGCGGGTATTCATTGTAATCATCGTCTTTCACTGCTGAGAGCCCATTTGTGAATTGAGTACCTATCATAAATATCATGGAGAACTCACGTGCAATCTTACTATGTTTTCGTTCTTAAAGCATGTGATAAAATTAATATTCTCACATAAACACGTTGTATTCAATGTTATATTATCGACTAGCATTGACATACATTTAACGGAAATTTTACACTTTCATATTTTGTATATACCTACTCTAGTTACACAGAGTCTAAAAACCACGTAAAATAATGTTATAAAGTAAAATGAAGTTCGATTGTAATAATTTGATGGTGTAGTTACATTTTAATGAAACAATGAGTAGATATGTGTTATCTCAGGATATAAACTACCTACTTTCAATATATTTGGTGACAACCCATTATTGTCTCACTGCTGGGCACGGGTCTTCTCTTACAATGAGACAGTTTTAGGCCATAGTCCACCGCGCTGACCAAGTGCAAATTAGTGGACTTCACATATCTCCGAGAACTTTTTTCTTTAAAGAACTCTCGGGTGTGTAGGTTTCCTCAAGATGTTTTCCTTCACCGAAAAGCAGTGATAATTAATTTCTAATACGCACATAATTTAGAAAAATCAGTAGTGCGTGCCTGGGTTTGAACCTCGGATTTCTCGATTGAGAGAGCAAGTTTATCCATTAGGCTATCACTGCTCTATCTCAATATATTTACGGTTCCTAAAATTAAATTTATTTTTGGTTTGATATGATTCCAAACACACAGCAAAGAGAAAAAATATAAAAAAATATTTTACTTTTTCTCAGTCCCCCTGGCTATTTTTTCGAGAAATAAGTATTTTGTTTTTTATTCGATGTACAGACACGGGGAAGTTTCATATTTTATTATACACATGGATTATAACGTAACCGAAGGAAGGTTATTGCGAAGATAAGTAGTTTGTAGGTTACGGTTAACAGCTGATACTAGATGTTTGAAAAAGTGTTATAAGTACTAGTTTTTTTAGTAATATAAAAGTAAATATACAAAGCAAACGAGAATGTATTATATGTAGCATGATTCCGGTTGTGGTCTGTCCGAGTTCCCGGAGTCCTCTTTATAGCGCCGAGGACGGCCACCGGAGGAATTTTAGTGCGGTAAAAATAACACATAACCCTGCGTCGCTCCCACGGCATCAGGTACCTTTCGAAGGTTTGGTAGGTTTGGAAGGTACCCCTTGAAAACAAAAAAAAGGCTAATCCTGCATATGCACATTTGACACTGATGCGTTACCACCTGATCTCCGACCCGCGTGGCGGAGCGGTTACCATATCAGTCTGACGCGCAATGGGTCCCGGGTTTGACTCCCGGCCAGACAGGTATCTGAATGATGAGTTTAGATTCATGTTCTCGGTCTGCGTGTTTGTGTATTCGTCTTGTGTGTGTCCATGGTACCCACGACACAGGAGTAGATACCAGTGTAGAAAGTGTGTGTGTTACCCATTAGGACTAAGTTGGAACGCGTGATAAAATTATATGTATGTTTCGCTTGTCGTACATTCTCTGTATACTATAACATCAGCGCCTAACACTGCTATTATTACGCGGAAACACGTGTGGCAGTGGACGCAGTGGTATCTTCAATGGTACTGTTGTTGAAAGGTATGTTTAGGGTCAGACATACAGACCAGGAATGCCAAATTAGTTCTCAGGCCTAGTAGACCTGAGATGACAATGGGCTTCAGTTGCCGTTAGGTGGACTGCATGAACGTTTGTTGCTCTTTTTGACCGACTTCCAAAAAGGAGGAGGTCATCAATTCGTCTGTATTTTTTAAACTCTGGTTATTCCAATAACTTTACTTTACTTATTACGTACAAAAAATACATCCGCATCACACAACATACACTTATTATTTTAGGCAACAATTCCGATTACAATTAAATTCTCATGAATCGTGGCGGGCAAATTGATGTTCTGTTTTTTTTAAGTTTGTTATCTATGGCGGAATCTTTGTTTCTCAAACTACAGACATTAACAGATCATCAATAGTATTCTTACTATTGATATGATAAGTATCTATGGAACATCTGTATTGTTCGTATATTATTTCAAAGATGTAAAAACGTTACATATGCTTTTAAACTACTACTACTATTATATGTGCAACAATATTCAATTCTTATTTACATATCGTATATTTAATTTAAAAACATTTATCTGCTGGACATGCAGATAAATGTTTTTAAATTAAATTTCAGATTATATTTGATACTTATTTATTTTCATTTTGGATTATTTAATCGTGACTTCCATAGAGGCGATGTATCTACCTAGTAATTATTGATAAATATTTCGATCACAAGTAACTAACCAAATAATAGAGTCAGATGTAAATAAACGAATATTTTTGGATGAATTAAACTGGCTTAAAGGAGCTCTTAGACAAACCGGCTAGTACCTATGACCCTGTCCTCCGAGGTGGTAGATTGGTAATTTAAATAACTTTTGAACATTTAAATTTGTACAAGTAAATTAGTAAACTAGGTTAGTAGTTGATTAGTGAGTAATAGTTTTTAATTTTATTCTGGCCTTTAAAAAAGTGTCCATTTAAGATACATAGGTATAATAATTTATTATACTGTAATAGGTAGGCTGGTGCTGAATAGATTTTTAGAAGTGTGGAGTGTATAAAGTTTCTCGATTAAACTAGTGTTCGATTTTAGTGAAGTTTAAGTATAATTGGTGAAAAAGTGAACTAAGTGACAATGAAGGACATAACCGATACGGTATTCAAGCCCAGCGAGTCGTGGCGGATCATGAAGAACATCGTGATCATCAGTCTGGCGTTCATGGTCCAGTTCACGGCTTACAGTGTGAGTTTTATCTTATTTTATAATATATAGTATAAACGTTTCTATTTTTCTGGGGAGGATGGCGACATGTGTGGTATGTTGTCGTACCCCTTACGGACTCATTTCTTTTGAGACAGTTACACGTCCCCCATGGAATGAGCCCCTAAGAGGCGATCGGTGCGTTCCGTTGGAGATCTCAGGGTCCCCTGCAAGCGCAAAGGAAGGCCACCGAGGAGGTTTTACTGCGTAAAAATTCCACATGACCCGGAGTCTCTCCAAAGCTTCGGTGTATCTTTTGAAGGTTTCCTCCCCGTCACAAAAAAAGATAATAATGTATAAACATAGTACTTTTATACTTAACAACTATAATACTTTTACAAAGTTAAATAACCCCGCAACCTCGGAAACCCCTTTTAGTCGCCTGTTACGACAGGCAGGAGATATCGTAGCCCTATTCTAATCCCGGAACTACAGGGACGACTCGTTCAACCACGTATCTATTTAGTTAAGTGACAATGAGATCATGTTTACAAATCGGTTTATACAAATAATCTGTTAACAGGGAGCAGCTAATCTGCAGAGTTCAATAAATGCAGAGGCGGGGCTGGGCACAGCCTCCCTGGCCGCCGTCTATGCTGGTCTCATCGTCTCCAACATATTTCTACCAGTGATTGTCATTAAGTAAGTGATATTCTGTCAATTCCAGTAGTGTTGTTTTTTACAAGCATGTATCCGTTTTTTTTATAAGATTAAAGCAGTAAACGAGCATGTGGACCGCCACTTGACGGTAAGTGGGAACTGTTGCCGATGCACATCCTTAAGCAACTACATACAGAACATGGGTTTTATTTGAAGTCAATTACAGATGCGTTGTTACTCGATTACTAAGATGGTCGTCTCATATTGAAGTGAGAGAGATCCCCCCCGGCGAGGAAGCGACTAAGGGACAAGATTCAGTTTTGGGCAGCTTTTGTGTTACATCAACATCCACGGAGGTCATCAAATTGCATGCTAGACGCAGTAGCTACTGACAACCTTTAAAACATCCATAGGGCAGTTTCTGAGGCCCATGTCTAGCAGAAGACCTCAAATAGCTGACTAAAAGATGAATAAGTAGCATTTTATTAAAAGCACCAATCCTTATTCTGTGCGTTGCTTCATGTGCGTAACATTTTTACAAAATCGATAAGATTTAAAGAGTAAAATCCAACATGAAAGATCAGTCGATCGCATCAGCTTGGGACCGCGTCCAGCGATACTTATTATGTCCATTGTAGACTGGTTGCTATGTTATTTTACTCTTTGCTGGTTGCAATCTGTAATAACCAGGCGGTCGCCTCTTGTTATTCATATGAACTAACAATACGTAATATGTTTTTATACACACAAAAAAAAACGTACATTTGGTGTCTTATTTTTAACATTTATTTCTGTTCGACATTTAAATTAATTATAAAATTTTCGAGAACAAAAAATGCCTCTTCAATATACTTAACTTAAAGTTGGTTTTATGTACCTATTTGACTACCATTCTACAGGAAAATTGTTTCTATTTAGTTTTTATAGAAAATATTATATTAATAAAATTAAATTATCTGAGCTTTGGTCTGTTATAATTGAAACTACATTTGTATTAATAATTATGTTTAACCTTCAACTATTGCATTTCGGAGCGACAAAAACTGTAACAAAACTATTTACTTAAGTTTTAGGTGAACATCCAACTTGATTTAGCTAGGTTTGGTCTTGAATATTCTCAGACAGAAGAATATGAAATTTAACTCTGTTGCAAATATTATATGTATATTCTTCAAATACTACACCTACTTCAAAGGTAGTCTTTCAAAAACATTTTTATTAAAATATTGTTCAAACGATTTATAGCTAAATTTTGTTCACTTTTTCATTTACATGCTTGAGGATAAAATTGCAGAAATGCGTCCTACGATTGTACTTATAGATGCTTTCAAACAATATGGTAGAGCTCTTTCCCGTTGGCCACGAAACATTAGCCTTTTAAGCGCTTTTCGCTTGGCTTTGCCAGCTACAGTGAAGAGTGATAAAAAAATAATTGTTCGTCTTGTTAAGACGAAATACACTCCAGATTGTAGTAATATTTTACAAAATTCCCTTAAAATTGGAGATTACAGCGCCTACTGCGTGTTTTGGGCCGAGCTTATAACCATGACCGGCAAAAACCAATTGATAACCGATACGTTGGTTGATGGCCGCTTAACTTGAATAGAAGCTACTGAAATTCAGAATGTCAAATTAATAAAATGTCTATCTATTTTCAACGAAATATGCTGATCTAGATACAAATTAAAACTGGAATATTCAATTATGATTGATTGAATTTCGTTTTTGGCGATCGCGATGATTTTTGAATTTCTTTTGGTGATATTTCGATCCAGTTGCAGGGATCGCGACCACGATCCATGCAGATGGGTCGAAATGAAAGTAACTGCAAAGAAATTAAAAACGGCATATCGGGAGTATGTGTTAGCTATTGTTCCGCGATAATATTGGTTTAAAATCGTATATTGAATCAATGTTTTTAATATAACTTCCAGATGGCTGGGCACGAAATGGGCGATGTCGGTGTCGTTCCTAACATATATGCCCTACATCGCAGCGCAGCTGTACCCGCGTTTTTACACTATGATCCCAGCGGGGCTCTTCGTGGGACTGGGCGGAGGCCCGCTCTGGTGCTCCAAGTGTACTTATATATCTGCGGTAAGTTGGTTTCATATATCAGTAAAGAATATAATTTGCCCTAGTTTTGCTGTTATTATCAGTGATCGTGCTGTTTAATCTCGTTCTTGAATAGCACTGTATCTCTTTCCGAGGATTAGGTAGGATTCGACCAAAAAACTAAACTTTATATTGTCCAAAGTAGTACGAATATTTCAGAAATTAAAATAATTTGTATTTTGTATTAACTTTCAAGTAATTGTGAACGTACCCGTTAAATTTAAAAGAGGTTTAAATAGTTAAGCCGCATTTAAAAGCAATACGGGTATTTTGAAAAAGACACTGACATTTCTGACGTAATGTGTTTTCATAGTAAGATATTGAATGTTCTATTTCGTTTATTATTTATGTGTTCGTGACAAATGCACGGTAGTGTGTGTAATGTGTTTTAGTTGATTTTATGTATGTTTTATGCATTATTTGAAAAAAATCAGTCAATATTAACATTTTGCACTCCTTCTCTACGTCCACTCCAACCATGCAAAATTTCATACTAATCCGTCCGCGGCATATTAATTAAAAATGCACCACAAGTTTTTACTTCACGTATTAATAATATATTCCCGTAAGTCAGTTTAAGTCTTCATTTTTTTATACTGTCCATGGATTTTCTTCCATTTCAATGTAGGTAGTCTGCAGCAGTGTATGTGTAATTTTATTGTAATACTATTTTTTACCGGTCATTTTATTCAGGTTTCAGAAGCTTACAGTCAGATATCTGGCATAAAGGCTGAGGCGCTACTGGTGCGATTCTTCGGGCTATTCTTCATGATCTTCCAAGTTAACCAAGTTTGGGGAAATCTTATATCATCTCTAGGTAATCATAAGTTTATGTCTTATATATAAAACAACCTTTGAAATCTGTTGTTTTCAAGTAATGACTTACTTATGGAAGATCTTGCCTACTCGTTGAATAGTACTTATACCTATAAGTACATTGTAATTATGATTGAAAAATAATTAAATTCTATAAGATTTTCGATATAAATTTAATATTGGTGGTGGTGCCAACCCATTATTGGGCACGGGTCTTCTCTCGGAATGAGAGAGTTATAGGCGGTGGACAGCTTCTAACGTTATTTCATATTAATACACTTTAGTGACGGTAACCCTCATTAGCTTCGGAGACGTCTACCAAAGTAATAAGTATCAAGGTATAATGTAAATGTAAGTCTTCATCATGTATGCCAGTATTTCTGCAATATCCGACCAGTAGATTTTGCTTAAAAGATAAACACATATCTTCACGAATCTTCGTATTCATAATCCGATAAAAGTTAAGGTAGCAAACGAGCATGCAATCCACCAGATGAAAGGTGTCATTGTTGCCAATACAAGCAGTAAGCAGCTTCATACATACAGGGTTTCTATCTGAAGTCAATTACAGATGCGTTATTACTCTTAAGGACTGAGATGGTCGCCTCATATGAAAGAGTGTCGGCAACCACAGCCTTCCGTCGAAACACAAAAATTGCTTTAGGCTATATAAATAGATAAGGTGGTACATCGCCGGTCGAATCATTGTTCTACCTTTAACAAATTGTAGGTACCTACAGACAATGAAAAATTTGTTTTTATTATACACCAGTTGACCCGGCGAACTTCGTTCCGCCTAAAAGTCAAAAATCTAAAATTATCAGCGTTCTTCCACTATATTATGTATGTATACATAAAAACCTTCCTCTTGAATGACTCTATCTATACACCAGTGCTGACATCTGGAGACAATCTGGCCGCGGTGACGGCGGTGAACGCGAGTATGATCCCTGTGGTATGCGGCGCGCGCTTCACGCCGAGTGCGGACTCCGCGGACGCCTTCCAGCCGCAGCCGCCCGAGAAGATACAGATGCTGTCGGGTGTGTTACTTTGCCTGTATATGTGTAGTTCCTATGCTTCCTAAAATCAATAGATTGCAATTTATGTGCAAAAATAGAAGCGAAAACGTGCAGTGTACATTGCAATAAACACCTTGTAATCTATGGGCAAAAATAAAAAAATCTTTGGGCGTAAACGTACCTATAATACATTTTCATTTGGGCGAAACCTAAGCGAATGTCGTCGTTTATGGAACCGTAATAATTTCTTACTAAAAACACAGAAATAGCGACTAATGTCGAGAAGTCACGTATCCGATCTGTTGATTATGTATGAGTATGAAGTAGCAAATCTAGATTAAAAATATTTTCTCCATAAGATGGAACTGTCATGAACGAGCATGCAATTTTGCAAATGGTCACTGCCGCCTATGAATATCTTTAAGCAACTTCATAATAGGGATTCTATTTGAAGTCAAATACAGAAATAGGAGACATTGCTATTTCGTAGGGTCTAATAATAAGAGAATTGAAGTCAATTCTTTGATACGAGGGAAGCAGAACATGAGAATTTTATTCTACAAATGTTTAGTACCTAATGCCTAATACTATGTTTCATTTGTTTCTGTTTCCCAGGTATATACTTGGCGTGTATGGCTGGAGCAGCATTAATAGTTGCCGTTGGCGTAGATTCGATGAAAAGGTATGCGTTTCACGCAACATGAGAGCAGTCACTAACTAAGGAGGTATAAACAACCCCAACGTTTAAATCCCATAGAGAAACTGTAAAAAAATATTGGTAAAAATTAACTACGATTCGAATCGTATAAAAAAAATATTATTTATCACTGATTTATGATGAAGGCAAATATCGTGAGGAAATCTATACACCTGAGAATTCTTATAAAAATGGTCTCAAATGTGTGTGACATTTGCCAATTGGACAGTGTGATCGGCAATGGCCCAAAACTCTTTCATTCTTAATGAAGACCCGTGCCTTTGCTAGCAGTGGGCGGCTACAATAATGGGTTGGTGACAATTCGTACAGGAACCTCAAGTGCAGGTAGGTGACCTCAGTGGATGTCTACATTAAAAAATAAACCTACTGTCAAAGCCTTATCTTTTTAGATTTATGCTCGATTTCTTTATGATCATAATGTATCAAGACAATTGTTTCAGATACGACACAGGTCGAGCAGGGTCAGGCACCGGTCTGTCCGGGATGGCGCTCCTCGCGGTCACCATGAAGCTGATGATGGAACCGAAGCAGCTGATGCTGGTCACCGTCAACATCTTTATTGGGCTGCAGCAGGCGTTCTTCGGGGCTGACTTCACGGCTGTATGTATCTTCGTACTATATTCGATGGATTTTAAAGCGGTTAACCAACTTATAAACTACCTGTATGCCGAATTTCATCCAAATTGGATCCGTATTTCTGCGTTAAAGAGTAACAAATATCCATCTTCATAATCTTTCGCATTCATAATGTTGGTATCATAAAATTGTATCCCGGTAGCTAAATAGATCATTAAAGGTACGAAAATTACGTATACCTTTGTTTTACTTTGGCCCGATGAGTATTGAATAGATATAGTTGTCTTCGGCTTATGAAAAACATTTAACTGTAGAGCTTTAGACAATACAGTTATAGTTACAACACGACAATTTAATTATTGAATATTAGTCTAATAAACATTGTTTCTTGTAATAACAGATATTGAGCCGAATTTTGATTTGAAAGTTGTAGTAAGTAAATACTAGCTTCAAAGGAATTAGTTTAAGTTTTATTAATCCATGTTCTACATAATTATGATTAACTATTGGTTTTCCACAGGCGTTTGTGTCGTGTGCCATCGGGACGGGTACGGTCGGCTTTGTGATGATGACGTTTGGCATAGCTGATGCTGTTGGATGTATTATCACGGGATACGTGGCTAAGGTAAATGAATAAAAACTTCACGTAGTAGAGATACATCCACAACTATATCTGCTTAATAATAGCAGTTGTTATCTTCTAGTTTAAGGGGTTGGTAAGGGAACATTCTTTTTCCCCTGATGCCTATTTCTAATTACATAACACACCTATTTCTAACGGGAAGCATTTCTTGCGTTTCGGCGGTGGAAGGGTGTGGTTACCGGCACATTTTTATATGAGGCGACCATTCTAGCAGTCGGGAGCAGCAACGCATCTGTGATTGACTTCAGGTACAGCCTATGCTCTGTATGAAGCTGCTTACAAATGTCCATGGGTGGCGGTGACAACTTACCATCAGGTGGACTCCATGTTGGCTACTTCAATATTATAAAAAAAAACATAATAAAACAAGTCAGTAACAAGATTAAAAGTTCGGTATGATGTTCATTTTTTGAAATTTGAAGTATGTACTTCTAAGGTGTTGATGCCTGTTTTACGTCGTAATGTAAGACGTTACGACAAATCCTACCTATATTATAAACTTTCGTTTAACACTGACACGTGTGTCTATGAATGTTTTCAAACACTTGTCGATTCAATAAAGACAAGTTATTCGTTGAAGTACATAATTTACTGTTTAAAAATATAAGGTAAATACGTTGCGCAGTGATGAAAATGCTTTAAAAATTATACTTATAACATTTGCCACACGTGATTGATCTTTGTCTAATTTTAAATTACACATCATAATTTGTTATAATAATAATAATAATAATTCATTTATTGCATTATTACAGGTATAATAGTTACTATAATTCATTAAAATTCCTCTGTAATATACCTATTAGAGGTGTGCAAATTAGTCATAATTTAAATAGTTAATCATATAAAAACATTTAACATTTATAATTACAATAGTCACAATTCAATTATTAGGAGTAACATTTAAAATTATGGTATAAAAACAGGATTAAATAAATTAAATTAAAATGTCAGTCAATATTAAAATATTACAAATAGATAGATGTCAGCATATTTTGTCATTCAGATAGTCATTAATGTAGTCAGTCAGTAGTAGTCAGATAGTCGTTAATGGTAGGGATGGTAAGATAGTAGCAACGGTTTACTTCAGATAGAACCTATATATTATATAAAGTTGCTTTCAGATGTCCATGGGCAGCAGTGACCACTTACCATCAGGTGGAAAGCTTGTTTGCTTCTTCAATCAGATAAAAAAACCGAAGATTTTTTATTTTCTCGCTAACGTGTCAGGGAAATGGGGTTTCTACATTTACAAAAGTTCCACTTATATAGCATTTTTGTTTTTCAGATAACCGGTCGCGTTCCCCTAATATTCGGTGCGATGATAGTCCACACGGCTCTGTTTGTCACCCTACTAACATGGAGGCCCCAGGCCCACCTCGGCTACGTGCTGTACATCATAGCCATGCTATGGGGCTTGTGCGACTCCGTGTGGCTGGTTCAGATCAATGGTTTGTATTATACTTACTTCAGGTTCCTTAGCGAGTACTTATAATTAGATATTTTTTAATAATTGCACCTAAAGGCCTTATCGTTATCAATTATTAAGAAAAACATCTAGACGAGCCAACGAATGGAAAGCAGTCACCATCGTCTATAAACCCTTGCAACACCAAAGGAGTCGCCAATGCATCGCTGGCTTTAAATTTATATAGGTACATAGTTACTATAGCAACAATTCCAGAAGAGATGTGCTTCTTGGCTTATGTTCATATTCATAGGAAGCGAGCATAGTCTTTTGAAGTAGTAACGCATGTGAGCCTGACTTCAGAGTGAATCGTTATTGTACATATCGCCTCTTTACAAGAACAATGTGTTATCTTGAAAACTACAATTTTATAGGAGGCTAATTGTTGAGTTACACAAAATAAATTCCTTAAAATAAATGCACTTACACAGACCTAATACGATCATTATAAATATTACCTAATGAAATACATGCAAATCTAAGAAAAAACATGATAATTATGAAATTTGACAAAAAAGGTCAATTTGTACTTGCCACGTTGAAAAGACGTAAAGACAAAAAAGACGTCTTTACACGTTTGTAAAGACGCGATATATGAAGTTGCTTACAATTTACTCTTAGTATAGAGTATTTACCACCAGAACTCAATGGCGCATTAGCCACTTTAATCTTATATATTTTTCTTTCCAGCTTACTACGGTATAGCGTTCCCGGGCAGAGAGGAAGCAGCGTACGCAAACTTCAGACTATGGGAATCTGTCGGCTTCATCATAGCCTACTTAATATCCCCGTACATGACGACTACTGAGAAGACTTACCTTTTATTGGCGACTATGTTTGTCGGAGCCATTTGTTACTTCATAGTAGAATATAGAGATCGAAAGAGCAAGAAACCTGAGGAGATCAACAAGAAAGAGTTGTATATTTCGGGATTAGATAATATTGCTTTCCAACCTGCAGAGTGATACGAAAATGTGATATTGTGTTACTATAGAAATAATGTGCCTTATGTCCTATGGATATGATAACAATTTTATGCTCCTACATGTATGTATTCATAGGTATAGTATGTTTTATGTTTACTATTTGACTTGTTATTTTGACATTTCACGCATCTATTCATGATGGTTCTAGTTAAGTAGATTATGGAACTTTTAAGTATTACTTAGTCCCAGTTAAACTTTGAAAATTCGTATAGTTATTTTCTCACTAGAGGCAATAAAAAATCTCTTTAATAATAAAAAAAATCAAGCTTCAACTACTTACTTATGTGGTAACTGAAGTACAAAATGTGGCTGTCGTAAATTTATAAATCTCTTATTTAACTAATGACAAATTTTTCGATAGTTACAAATTTCTCATGAATATCATCAGACCTACAGTCTTATACAACTTGTGGTAGCGTGAAGAACCGAGTGAGACAATAGATACAATGCAATCTGGCAATCGCGTTTAATTTATCCTAAAAGGGTGGATTTAACATAGAGTAGAAGTTTCATTCATTCTTAAGTTTTGCTTAATCACTTTTCTAAGCTATGCAGTGATATAGAACAGTACTCTGTCTCTTTATTTTTTTGTTATAAAGGACGATAAAGTGTGACATTGTGTGATAAGGGGTGGAGAGAAATACAAAATTTTGTATTGTTACATGTAATTTTGGAACTACTGTTTTTAATTTAAAATTTTATATGTGTAGGATAGCAAAATATGTGACATCACATTAGCGAGGTGTCTCACGAATGTGACCAGTTGTGACCAGTGACAATGTGTAAAATTCGTGTGACTTAATTTATGGATAGCCCCTAAACTACTCGTATATAGTGGTCAGCTAAGAGACATTGGATCGCATCAATATGATAGCAAATAGCAATTACATGAATGCAAATAGATTGCTATTGAAAAATGTGGTTTTGTCTACTAAATAAAACAAACTATTCGTAGAATAAATTAACTATAAAGTGCGAAAATATTGAGAGGGAGCAACATGTTTAGTTTTAATTATCTCTACTTGACAGATCTGTCATTAAAACATATTGTACAATATTTATAATATTAATTGGTCCTTTTTTCGTAATTTGTTAGAATTTAAGAGGTAAGTGATGTGATATTTGTTTGTATTTTAGTATAATAATAGTGAATATTGTTCCATATTTTATGAGATGTTCAAATAATATACCTACGAAATAATAAACCTTTACCTACATTCAATTTTGTTTTTTTTTTTTTATTTACCTACTTACGCATAGACTAAGAAATGTATGAAGTACAATAATAATAACAATGTTTTTTTTTATATTACAGTATCAGTTATTATATCATTAAGTCATCATATAATCTTTAATCAGATTAAGAGCAGTGATAGCCTAATGGGAGGTCCGAGGTTCAAACCCATGCACGCACCACTGATTTATATGCGTATCAGAAATTAATTATCACTGCTTTTCGGCGAAGGAAAACATCGTGAGGAAACCTACACACCCGAGAGTTCTTTAAAAAAAATTCTCGGATGTGTGTGAAGTCCACCAATTCGCACTTGGCCAGCGCGGTGGCCTAAAACTCTCTCATTCTGACAGAAGACCCGTGCCCAGCAGTGGGACAATAATGGGTTGATGAGAGATGAGAGATAGATAGTGAGCGACCTTTTTTTTTGTTCCGGCCCGAGCGGCATAAATCCCCACGCTATGCCATTGCTTGCGGGCCGGGATCACTTCTCTGAAACATTTTTGTGGCCCCTATAATAAAGAGGTTGAGTAAAGCTGGTCTAATGGATGGATTATGGTTCGCGCGAACGATATCGCGGGTTCTTCTAGTTAAATATTAAAAGTCGTAGTCATCTGTAAGATTTGCAACTGTCTATCTTCATATAAAATATCATCACAACCAGCCCAGCGGTCTTCCTTCTTATTAGTTCGGATAAGTATGAAAAGACAGTCCCTATAAAATGCCTTCGACAGCTACTGTCTATAAATTCACAAATTCCTATGAACACGGTAAAACTCAGAATAATATTAACTTCAATGTGTAATTCATTTTAACATAAACCGCATTTCTGTTTACCATTTTTATTATATAGGAAACACTATGATAAATGTTAGTCATTCTTAATAGTTATCGATTATTATTAATCCGCATTGTGCTTGATTGTAATGCTGGTACCGTGGTTTAACAGGCCGTCCGGTCGTGTAGGTGTTTAGGATACAACCTTGTTTGTTTCCATTACACTAGTTGGTACCCTGCTCGTAAATTATGTATATCTCTACATCGTACGGCAAAGATCAGTGTATAGTATACTTAGGTATGTCAAAAGTGTTCTATTAGATTTTTTTATCAGACTGAAGTAGCAAACGAGCATGCAGTCCACCTGATGGTAAGTGGTCACTGCCGCCCATGAACATATGTAATCACTATTATATGCTACTCCCGAGGACTATGATGGGCGCCTCATGTGAAAGTGTGCCGGCAACCACATCCTTCTATCGAAACGCAATAAATGCTTCACGCTAGAAATAGATGTTATATAAAATAGACATAATACAGCTAATTAATATGTTATTTCCTAAAAATATTCATGTGTAATGTTTAGTTGTTACCCTGTCACGCAATACTACTAATCCGATTTCTTTGAAATTTTGCATATGCATTGTTTATGACCTAGATTAACACATAGAGTACCTATAATCATGGTAAACTTGATCTAAGCAGACGAAGCCGCAGTAATTGCCTAGTATGTTATATTTTTTATTGCGAATAATAATATCGTCTATAAATTTTATAATAAATTTGTTTCTCCAGCAATCGATTGTTTATTTTTTATTAATACACAGGACATGTGATAATGTTCACATGTGATAATGTACCGAAACGTTGCACAGGAGTTAAGACATAATTCTTATAAACAGTATTATACTATTTTTTGAAAAAAAAAAAAACTATATTAATGTAGCTATGTATGTAATTAACATAATGTAGCGCTTGCGCATTATTGGAAAGGCGAGCAATGGAAACGAGCCTTTCTGAAACTGAGTTGCGGTCCAGCGGATTGTACTTAGTTAGGGCACTATTATCTTGTGGTTCGGTCACCTACTAACCGCGCATGCAAAGTTCTCAAAAAATCGGTCAAGAAAAAAGTGCACATAAAAAATATTTGTAACAAACTATTAAGCGGAGTAGTATTTTAGGATATATCAGGATATTTATCAGTAACTTTTTAGGTAAGTTTTAACTTTACTGGTTTTGGACAATATATATTGTTTTACGTCTAGGGTTGAATTTGGATTAAATTGAAGATAGATTAGATCTGATTAGAGATATATGTCACATATATAAAACGGTTATTGTGTAATATATAAATAGATCTTACATTATCAATCAAAGACACTCTGTGAGACCTCAAGTGAAGTTTAACTTATCAATGAACGGTGTTCGGATGCATATTGACTGAGATAAGGGTGAATAGTCACACTGTTGGCTAGCTTGCTAACCGTTTGAAGGCCTTCAACAATCTTTATGGTAACTAAAGAGAATGACTGTTTAATGTACTATCCCCAAATAGAAAATTCCAAGAAAATGGACTGATGAATAATATATTATGTTAACATATAGTTTGTGATTTGAATGCAAATAATGATGTTGAGTTTTAAAGATAAATACCATATTTCTATATTCCGCAGGCCAATGTTCTAAGTAATTAAATTGGTTTAAAATATATACAATTGTATTATCCTAGTATGTACATTTATTATAGCTTTTACTAATACGATACATTCCAGGTTTCCAATTAGTCTTGTCAGTACCCACGTACATTAAATGTTCTATTGAAATGGGCACTATAAATATTATTACTATTATTTTCTTAATAAGGGTGCGTTAATTAAGCAAATTATGTTACATAAAAATTAAGAACATACATATATTTGCTAAATATTTTTATAAAGACGATCTGTAAAAACTTTTGAATTTCGAATTTAAATTATTCTTTATTGTTTGATAACCATAGAGATTAGTAATGGCAGCCACACACGATACAGTATACTTGCGCAAGCTTGGACTTGTACAAACTCGCATTTCGGAGACGACCATAAACGACTCAAGCATGCTTGCACAAATATCATTTCACTGATATTCGTACAAGCGTGCGTATCTGCTCCAATTAAAACAATATCATTTTTTGAAAGTGAGCTACCTGGTTGTGTTGTTTTGTGGTATGGATGATGCAGTGGCATTAGTTGACTTTATTTTAGCTACGAAAAAACTGAAAACTCACAAGAGAAATCGAACAATATGGACTAAAGACTGGATAAGAAAAAGAAAGCATTATTCGTACATCAGTTTGTTGAATGAATTGAAATTTGTACCCAAAGACAGAACTGAAACTTGCGCGCGCTCCCACACACGTTCATGTAAACTTGCGCAAATGCAAATTTGCACAAGTTGAGAATTGAAATTTGGAACTTTTTAAAGAACTTGTGCAAGGGAACAACTTGCGCAATTATCTTCCAACACACGATACAGTATACTTGAGCAAGTCCAGACTTGCGCAAGTATACTGTATCGTGTGTGGCTGCCATAAGCATGAGGCTCGCCATAATTACGTCTGTGTACATTGTGCATTTAAAAATATGTTAAAAAGAGTGTCATAAAAATATAATTTCGCTGCCTTGTATTTTTATATTGTGAACTTTGATTCTGTAGGTACTTTATAACGACGCAACTTTAATAGGAACCAAATTATTCGATTCTTTCACTGTCAATAAACGGGTCTGCCCTTGATCTTTGCGTACACTAATTTGGTCTTTTAATTGTTGATAAACAGTCTTGACAATACAATATGTAATATAATAAATTGTAATTTGAGTAGTAAAGAAATCCAAAAGAATAAAATTCTGATGTTCCGAGTATATTTTCGTAGCCATTATTCTAAACAGCAATATTATAACAATTTTTGATAAATTTCCTAGCTATACCTAGCTATTTTCATTAGGTTTTTCTCTAGTTAAAACAAGAATTCTTAAAATTTCCCTATATATTTATTTCTTCTATAAATACCCACGTATCAAGTACATAATTTTCAGCCAATATGCAACTTTTTACATATTCACAACAAAATTAAAATCGAAATCCATAATTTTTATACGATCGTTGTTAAAATATCTTATGTAATACTTACGGTGTGTAGCAACAATAAGTTTGTTAACTATTTATTCACATTAGTTTAGGCAATTATTTGTATAGTGATAATAGCACTGTTGTCTGTTGAACTACTTCATAATAAAGTAGTTAGAAGTTGCAGATCACGGTCAATTAGTAAAGTAGGTTACTACTAATGAGACTAGTGTTAATTTACAAAAACCTCTAAATTTCATATACAATGTGTGAATCGCTACTTCAATGCTACGATATTATTCTGTATAGCGAGTCACAAAAGATATACTCAATAAATAGGTATACTAAATAATACGTATGTGATTAACATAAAGGACAGTAAAAATATTATGATTAAATAATTTTAAAACTTTCGATTATTGTATTCAAAGGCGTACCTACCTATATAAGGAGGGGAGGGGTACTTTTATTAATTTTTTAAATTAACATTAAAAATGATTTGGCTGTATAGGATACGCCACTATTGCTGTCAAGTTGAGGATGAATAAAGATTAAATTTTATATCATTTTAATTGGCGGGAAATACATATGACATTAATATGATTTAATTTATTTTATTGTAGAATCGTAATCACAAGTGTAGTGAAATTGTTATGATAAATTAGCCATTAATATTAACACGTATATAATTTCGTCCATATTAAAATAAATTGTTCACAAATGCGGAAGTTTGGACTTGCAGGACATGTTAGTATATTTTTTCATAGTAGTATGAATAGTATGAATAATACACCTTAACAATTATTATTAATTGCTTTTAGGCTACGTTCACATCAAATGTATCTGTTGTTAACTCCAGGTGGTAGAACCAGTGTAGTTCGAACGGGGAGTCCGCCACACCTATTTCTAGCGTGAAGCATTTTTTGCGTTTCGATGGAAGGGTGTGGTTGCCGGCATACTTTTATTTGAGGCGACCATCTCAGTCCTCAGGAGTACCAACGCATCTGTGATTTACTTCAGTAAGAACCTATGTTCTATATGAAGTTGCTTACAGATTTCCATGGGCGGCAGTGACAAAAATTAAATTTCATTTTGGAATGACTTGAAAAACAGTAGATTTAATACCAGGTGACTATTTTGGCCCACTTAGTAAAACAGGGGTTCACCTTGAAGTCAGTCCACTGATTTGAAGTAGAACCCCTATTTTATATAGAGTCGGTAACAGTTGTTCATGGATGGCACTGGTAACTTACTTATAGGTTAACTGTATGTTAGTTTGCATACCAGGTCGCAGAGCCAGTGTAGTCCGACCGGGGAGGTACCACAAAAATAGACATCTATAAGCAACTTCATATTAGTCAACCATAGATGCGTCTTCAGAAGTAGCAACTCCTGAAGATTAAATCGTCGCCTAATATAAAAGTGAACCGCAACCACCCCCTTTTACCGAAACGCAAGAACTGCTTTGTGCTAGAAATAAAACTTATATAAATAAGGGGACAGTCTTGGTCCTCGCGATTCAGTGATTGACTTCAGGTATACCCCCTTTTATATGTATAGATGATGTTGTTTACAGATATCCATGGATGGCAGTGACATGTCGATTGGTCCGTTAGTACTTCAGCCATAAAGAAAGTTATGTTTTTTTTTTAATCCTATTCAAATAGCAGATGTGTAATGAGGAAAATAATCATCATCATTACGTGGCCATCCCCACGGCTTCGCCCGATTCAGTCTGGACTACTACCTACCCTATGAGTTACTGTAGGTCATTATCTGGGTATATTTTTGAAAAAAAAAATGTTAGTTTTTGCGTGAAAGTGTTTGGAAATTCCATACATTTAAACTTACATACAATCTTTCAAATTTCAACTTACATACAAACAACATGCATACAAACTTTCTCATTTGTAATATTAATAAGATAAAGTTATTATGATATTTTTGCATATACACAAGTTTAGTTCAAAACCATGTTTAATAACAAAGCACGATGTTTTAGCAAATTACTTAGTACCGTACTTGCTGTAAACGAGTCAATTAATATTTATGTAAATACGTCATAACAGGATTTTATATCTATGTCTAATTTATTAAAGCAATATCACAACTAGTTAGATGAATTATCGTTTGATGCTTCGTTTACTTTAAAGCTTAACTTAAACGATCTATGAAGGCCAGGACTTACAGGGCCGTCCCTGTAGTTCCGGGATCAGAATAGGGCTACGGCAACCCCTGCCTGTCGTAAGAGGCAACTAAAAGGGGCTATCGGGGTTACAGACGGCTAGAGTGGGAGTTCGAACCGTCTGGTCAGGCAATCCCGGGAAGGACGGCGGTATGTGTGGTCGCATACCGTCGTGAAGACTGGACGGAGCTGTGGGCCCAGCAGCCCATCTGGGAGGAGCCCGATGGGGCAACGCGTTCGGAGGATTCCGGTTGAGGTCGTTTCGAGATCGCGGAGTCCTCCTTTTAAGCGCCGAGGGTGGCCACCGGGGGGAGGCTTAGTGTGGGTAAAGGGTTTAGTGCGGTAAAAATCCCACGTAACCTTGCGTCGATCCCACGGCGTTGGGTACCTTTTGAAGGTTTCCCCCTCGAGAACAAAAATAGGACTTACAGGACAGTACTAGGCAATGTCGGGCCGTATTGTAGTATTGACATACAAGGATTCGTAGCCCAGTTGACCAGTACATACAAATACTTTAAAAAATGCTGCTTCATCTAGATATTATTTCAGAAGAACATACTGGCCTTTCTATGATACCATTCGATCGAGGGCCCTGGACTTAGTCTGTCTGTCTTATAATAAAAAAAGGAAGTTACTTACTTAGTTGAGTTTACTTACTTAATTACTTGAATTTGTATAGGTACCGATCAATAGTAAGAGTCACTGTAGGCCTATACAAAATAAAGATATTTTAATTTTACATAGTTGTCCACCACATAACATATGTTATAAACACAAGTTATGTAACAAAAACTTCTGTATAATGCTTTATTGTCACACTCGTTATACTTTATAACTTAGTTAACGTTACCGCTTGACATCTAACAACCTTCATTAGACACCTGGGGGTTTAGTTTCAATATCGAGCAATGACAATTGACGATGTAAACGAGGCATAACATGGTAACAATCGTTTTTATTTGCACGAGCTTACGTTTTACCTTGATTGACGTCTTCGTTCAAGGTTAAAACGATAAAAATATTAATTCCTATTGTTTATTGGTTATATAGATCGTTTTGTATGTAATGGAATAAGGAGTCATAAAAGATTTCTTTGGAGATTTTAAGGGTTCACTTTAAAAGTTCCAAAGAACGAAAGCTTACAGCTTTTGCCCACGTGATAGCAGCCAATGGGCCATCAGTCCTAATGCAACTTGATTGATAAATATTATTTGTCAATGAATTTACCGGAATATTATAGATTTAACCAATATTTTTTTTCACCTTTTGATGCTTAATCTTGATCTTAACATGTGGAAATTAAAATAACTAATGTGGCCTGCCGCAGTGGAACATTTATAATTTTACTAGTTGACCCGGCACACTTCGTTCCGCCTAAAAGTAAAAAATCTAAAATTATCAGTGTTTCTCTCCTATATTATGCATGTATTCGACCTTCCTCTTAAATCACTCTATCTGTTTAAAAAAACTGCATTAAAATCCGTAGTTTTAAGGATCTAAGCATACATAGGGACAGACAGTGAGAAGCGACTTTGTTTTATATTACTCGTATGTATTGATAACTTATCATATTATCATGAGGCGTAACTTTTACAAAATCAGGCTTAAAAATTTTTGTGTTTTCAGAAATATTTAAATAAGATAATTTCTTCTCAGTCAAGGTTTTATTCATTTTTTTAAGCTTATATAGGTAAAACTATTGGATGCTCATTTAAGATTATTTGCTGTACCTATGCTAGTTTGCTGTATCAACTGCATTATAAGTAGATATCGTTTATTTTTAACACAAACTTGTCCCTATCATAATTGACACATTAAAGGAACCAGTTGTATGGTTTTCCCCTGTACAGTGTACAATAATGAACGATTAATTGCATATTTACTCAGAAAATTATTATTAAATGTACATACTTACTTTAAGCAATTTATTTATTTTATGATGGATAATTTTAGTTAAATGTGATTATTTTAGCTGAATGTTGGATAGTAAAATTGGTTAAGTCTGTACTCAAAGTTCACTCTGTAGTGAATTTTTCAATTAACGGAATCCCAATGTACCTAAAGGCGGTGGCCACAGATATTGTCTCACTTCTATGGATATCAAAAAGGCTAATCTTAAAATTAGAGACATACAATTTAATTCAAATACGGTGAAGTTAAGAAATATGGTTAATTAGCTCTTGTTTATAATAATTATGCATTTAACTTATGCGAACAACTTAGTTCTCGTCGTACTCGTCGTCGTCGTCTCATCATCAATCAAAATATTATAAGTATATACAAAATTCGGTATAAAAAAGTGGCGAAACGATTACACCATGATGCAGGGAATTTTAAGTGCATATTACTTTGTATAAATGATTCCTAGACAAAATTTAATGAATCCTTCTAGAGTCAATATTTGTGGCAGTGTAAGGAACAGCTCATTTGAAATGTCGTAGAACCAGTGCGGTTCATTCGAGGTGATACCTAGTTACGTCCGTCAAGTTTAAAGCGTGTCGTAGGAACTTCATTCGTTTTGTTGTAAGGGTGAAGATGTCGGCCACGTAAAAAAAGTATGACGTGACTATCTAAATCCTCGGGTGTGGTAACACATCTGTGATTACTGCTATTCCATGTGGAGTTGTTAGCAGATATCCACTAACCGTCAGAAGGGGTGCATGCTCATTTGCTTCCACAATATCCACCAATGTTCTATTTCAGTCGGACGAAAGACTTAAAAATGCACCTACAATCCGACATATCAAATAACGAATATTTATTTAAATCAATTGATTTGTTTACTATTTTCACGCTATTGGTAATTATTTAATAAGAATAAAACCGGTTTTTATAAGAATTAACATTTACCTTTAGTTCGTCATCTGTCTGTAAGTACTTTTCCAAGTTTTACCCGTATGTGACACTATCAGATAGTCCAATAACCCTGTATTATGTGTTTTTCCGGCTTTGTCCGTATGTTTATTAAAATTCGTACTTTTAGCATTTTAGTTACTTTTGACAGTTTTAAATCATATCCATCCGTTCATTTTGTTCAACTCATATTAGTTATAAAAAGTTATTTTGATTAATTTCAGTAGATAATTTTATTAAATTCACTATAAAACTTATATCCAAGTTACATAGCATTCTAAAGACGTACCGGTCTTATACCGGTATACGGTATGTATTGCTTTAGTTATTCCCCGAATTCCGGTCTAAATGCACGGGAACTAGCTACTTATTTACTTATCAGGCTACTTTACCGACTACTTTATGACTGCTACTTTTTAATAAAATAAAAGTTCAATTTTGTTATTCATGTAGTGCATTGAGAAGGGCTCTACAACCTTGAAGCTCCTACTAGATAGGTTTGAGATTTAGGCTTAACGGAAATTACATCACGATTATACCTAAAAATTGTTTTCATTTTTAGAAAAACATTTATAGAAAAAGATCCATTTTTTTATATTCAATATGCAATAAGGCTTCTTCAGTGGAGTTTTTCGTTGAGTACAATGGTTTAAAAGTACAAAATACATACATAGTTCTAAATTACAACTCAACATTAAAAAGAAAAATGAAATTGATGAATTCTTTAAAAAGTTACATTAGGCTTTAGAACCATTTACAAATTTTGGTTAAGTTCGTTACTCTTAAATAGAAACATTAACTGTAGAGTTTTGCTACATTACGTTGTGAAACCATGCGGCCAAATTCAAGTTGTAATTTAAGCATGTCCTCAGTCACGATATTTCTATTACTTTACTCAAAGCAAGTGCCTTTTAAATAGGTTAGTGTAATAAATGTTGACGAAAGGAACTTTTAAATTTGTTAGCGGACAAAATAACCATATACAGAATAAGTAGATACCTACACCAGATAAGGTCAGATAACTTATGGTAAATTACACTTATTAGATACATTTATGATAGTTTGTAGAAAGATATAAAGAAGAATGAAAATTATTTGGTTTACTGTTACTTTAAATTAGCTATTTTCTACTACTGCTTATTTTCCAATCGGCAAATAAGAAAAAGACTAATTCTTACAAGATCTGGACTGATTTAACAAGGAATTTAACTTCAAGGTTTTCAAATGACAACGCTTGTATGTTACTTTTTACCCATTTTTATCACTCGTAGTAGGAGTAGATGCAGACGAATACACATGAAAAAATGGAGAACAAGAGCACGAGAGAATTTTAAGGTGGTAGAACCAGTGTAGTTCGACCGGCGAAGTACCACCGCCACACCTATTTCTAGCGTGAAGCATTTCTTGCGTTTCGATAGAAGGGTGTGGTTGCCGGCATACTTTCACATGAGATGACCATCATAGTCCTCGGGAGTAGCAACGCATCTGTGATTGACTTCAGTGGAACCCATGTTCTGTATGTAGTTGATTACAGATGTCCATGGGCGGCAGTGATCACTTACCATCAGGTGGACTGCATGCTCGTTTGCTACTTCAGTCAGATAAAAAAACAATGTATCGTTATCATATACTAGATTTTGATCTAACTAACCAAACAAATATATTTTCGGCTGCAAATGTATAGTGTCGAGGTTATGCCGGCACTGTACAATGGCGCATTTCCATTAAATTAATGTCTTTGATCAGCCAGCACATTTTTTTTTAAATTTCTTGTAAACAAACATATATTTTCGTCGTGCCACTGCTAAAGAAATATTAAAACTTCCAATAAACAGCATCTTAACTCTCTTAATCAGCAGGTGAAAAATGCCACCGTCTCACGATGTGGTGTTCGGCTCGAACGAGAAGTGGCGGATCAACCGCAACATATTCGTGCTGGGTTTCGCGTTCATGGTCCAGTTCACAGCATTCCACGGAACCGCTAACCTGCAGAGCTCCGTGAACACTGACGCCGCTGCTGGCACCTTCACACTGGCAGCGATATACTTCTCGCTCATACTGTCCAATATCTTCCTACCTGCTATGATTATAAAGTGAGTTGATTTACTTATTTTGCCATAATGCTTTAGACAGTTCGGGGGAGATTCACACGTAATTTTCCCCAAACTGTCTTAATCAGCAGGAGAAAAATGCCACCGTTCCGGGATGTGGTGTTCGGCTCGAACGAGAAGTGGCGGATCAACCGCAACATTTCGTGCGTGGGTTTCATATTTATGGTGTAGTTCACGGCTTTCCACGGAACCGCCAATCTGCAAAGCTCTGTGAATACTAACGCTGCTGCTGGCACCTTCACGCTGGTGGCGATATACTTTTCGCTCATACTGTCCAATATCTTCCTACCAGCTATGATTATAAAGTGAGTTTATTTACTTATTTTGCCGTGTTGAATAAGACAGTTTAAGTTTCCCCTTATACTAAATTTCACCCAAACTGTCTTAATCAGCAAGTGAACAATGGCACCGTTACACGATGTGGATTCGGCTCGAACGAGAAGTGGCGGATCAACTGCAACATCTTTGTGCTGGACTTCGCGTTCATGGTCCAGTTTACAGCGTTCCATGGAACAGTCAACCTGCAGAGGTCCGTAAACTCTGACTTTGCTGCTGGCACCTTTACGCTGGCGGCGATATACTTTTCGCTCATATTGTCCAATATCTTCCTACCTGTTATAGTTATCAAGTGAGTATATATGTATACTTTTCAGGAGGTAGAACCAGTGCAGTTCAACCGGAGAGGTATTTCCGCCACACTTAATTTTGGCGTGACGCATGTCTTTCGATGGAAAAGTGTGGTTACCGGTACACTTTTATATTTTGCTTTGCTGGCATATACGTCTGTTGTGGTTTGAAGCAAATTAAAATTTTAATATGTGGTAAATCAATTCCTTACTATCAGCAATACATCTAAGTAACCACAGGCAGTTATCTTCAACCCATTATTGTTCCACTACTGAGCACGGGTCTTCTCTCGGAATGAGAGAGTTTTTTTGGCCTTAGACCACCGCGCTGGCCAAGTGCGGGTGGTGGACAGGCAATTATCAGTATAACACTATGTGTAATGTAGATTTATTTGTATTTTCTGTGATTTTTATTTGTCCACCTCTTCTGTACCATGCATGTATATAGTATATTTTAATATATTTTATTAACATACTGCTTATATTTTATCTTTTTTATTTAATGCTTTTGAGGAGCCTGCGTCAAAATAGTAACATAAAAATTATAGTTGATAAATTTGTAACGGCCTATTTACTAGCTTTTAATTAGGTAATCATCATATTGTTGTTATATTAGCCCATGTTAATGTCTGTTAAGGCGAATCTAACGACATCTCATATATAGAATCCGTCAAACTGTTTAGGCTGTAGGGCTTGTTAAAGAAATTGGCATGTATTAAGATGTACATTCGAAAAACCTAACCGTCTCTTTGACGCAGTCCAGTTAACACGTTAACTGCCATACGAGTATACTCGTAGTATTTTTTTTTTATGGCTATTGCCACCATACAAAATGGTAAGTACGTGTATACTCGTAGTTGGCAGTGGATCCTAGTTCTAACTACGAGTTTACTCGTAGTATGGCAATAAAATAGGATTTTTATTAGCTATTGCCAAACTACGAGTATAGTCGTAAATAATTTGGCGCGAAAACTTGCGCTCCCATGCTCTGTCAATCGGGAACTGAGGGCGCCGTACGATTGCTCTGACTCTGGCGCTCGCGTCGCTTCGGGTAGGATCGAAAAGCTTCGGTATTGTTCGCGTTGTGTCGCGGCACGTGCGACATTCGTCGGGTGCATCAAAACTTTTGACAATTAGTGTGCAGTTTGTTTACATGCGCTCGCGTAAACAGGTGACAATCCGGTGAATGTCCGGGATCGATCTTTCAGATCAAATGCTCTCGTACTACTCAGCTCTTAGAAAGACATTGTTTTGGTACAAAAAACTAGCGATCCACATTTTTGAAATTTTTTATTCATAACGCATGCATGATCTACAACCAACAAGCCAATCTTCCTCCAGAAAAGATATTAGATGCTCTTTCGTTCAAAGATGAGGTTGTAAAATATCTTTTAGGCGAGAAATTCATAAAACACAGTCATCATGAGCAGAAAAAGCAAGTAGAATTACATTACTTAGAGCGTTTACCACCTACCCAAAAAAAACAAAAACCGACGAAGCCGTGTCGTGTCTGCACCAAAGAAAAAAAACGCAAAGAAACAGTTTACTATTGTCCGGTATGCCCTGAAAAACCTGCCTTATGCGTTGAAAATTGTTTTAAAATTTTTCACTCCTTTGTGACTTCACAGTGATGTACCTAATTTTTTTTCTATTAAACTTAATTTTCTGATTTAAGTAATGTTTTATTCCAAATGCCAAAGAATTTAACCCCGACCTCCTTACACGGCCACTGGTTTAAAATTCTTTAGAAATCGCATACAATCAACTACGAAAATACTCGTAGTTGGCGGTGCAGCCCAGATCATGTACTACGAGTATACTCGTAGGTTGGCAGGCAACGTGTTAAAAATAATTGTCGACGATTACAAGGTTAATCGTTTAACTGCACACACCTGGTCTAATAGGCCAAAGTTATTGTTACAATATTTTGCGAATGTAACGTATTTGCGAAGTTCTTTTTTACGACGTATGTGATACCAATAATTTATTTTAAAAAATCCAATTCTTCTATATTACTATTATCCTTAGGTTCTCATTCCTTGCCAAATTTGTGTTCTTCATTTTCCGCCATAAAATATTACCGTGGGCTCAAAATACTTTTATTTTTTAATTATTTATATAATTTACATAGTATAAATTAATTTATTCAGCTTTCACATAGGTATCTAATGAAGTTCGGAAGTATCGTTTATTTTTCGTGCCATATTGCATTTCCCTCCTCATTTGATGCATAGGCACTCTAAGCCCTAACTATGCATACCCTTTATGGTGACTAACCAACAAATATGTGCCATATTAAAACGACTATTGTTTTGCTTTTGAGAAAACCTTTTTAATAAAATAACTTTTTTTATCTCAGATACCCAGCCGCTCGGGGAAGCAGCAGGGTTATGCCGGACTCTTACCGGCTAAACCCCCACTGTGTTTTCTCCTTGCACCGTAACGACGGGAACACGGGAACACTTTTGCAGTCATCCGCGAACCCGCCGGTTTAATAAAATAACTTAGAACTTTATTTTGTCAACAGATGGCTGGGTTGCAAATGGACAATAGCAGTATCCTTCATAGCATACATGCCGTTTATAGCCGCGCAGTTTTACCCGCGCCTGTATTCGTTGGTACCAGCCGGCATGATGGTCGGCTTCGGAGGCGGTCCACTCTGGTGCGCTAAGTGCACATATCTCTCTGTCGTGAGTTTCTTTTATATGTATTTACTACCCATCTTAGTTCTTATTAACACGTTCGCTGCATTACGAGATCTATCAGATCTCTTGCAGGACTTTCGTACTTTGCGTGAACTAAAATCCTATTGTTTAGTGAAACAACAGGATTCTTGTGGGGGCTCTATCTTGTAAAGTTATTTATATATTTGTTTTCAATTTAAGAATGAGTTCAAAGTCACAATTAAAAAAATAGGGATGGATTAGGTCCCTACCGCACAGTATTATAATTTTAATTATATGTAATTGTTTTTTCGGAAGATATAACTTATTTTCAAAATTGTATTTTAAGAGACTGATTAGGTCTCTAACGCACCCAATGAGCAATTAATTTTGAGATCTTTTAGGCCCTAAACCACCAGTACAGGTATCCTGTGTCTTGGGTGTTACATTCACACACACACACACATCCAGAACCTAAATTTACATAGATAGTTCACCCACACACATATAATTAATTATTCGCGAAAAAAATAGACAATGCTCATATTTTTCGTGTTTGTTTTGGTGTTCGACTTATCAAAAGGGTTATTTAGGTACATATTTTTTAAATCGTTTCAAGTCTTGTTCTCGGCCAGTTTAAAAACGTATAACCTTTTTTATTTCACAATGCTGTAAATATAGAAGCAATAGCGATTAGTGTATGCTGTATGTATATTTATTATATTTGAATATAAAATCATGGTGAATTCTTTAGCGTACATCGATGGATTTAGTGTTCAGCATACTTAATGAGCGTTTATCGTCATAGAGACCAAAATATCTTTTAGAATCTGATCTGAATGTTATTATCAATATCCGTCCATCTTGTTTTCCGGTTCTATGTCCGCGATGTATGGAACGATATATTGATCTAGTTATGTAATGAATTGTAATGTAAATTGTTATTGTAACTATGTACTTGTTGAATTGGTATTTGAAATAGCTATTTTTAGGATTACGTACCTAAATAGTAAAAAAGAGGCCCTGTTACGAAGTCTCCACTCTCTGTCTGTCACCAAATTTTACTAAATGATATATTTCTGTTGTTGCTACAACAAAAAATACTAATAAATATAATATTAGAACTATTTAAGGGGGCTCTAATAAAAGAAACGGATGTTTTCGCTGTTTTTATAGATTACAACTTGACCCGGCTTACTTCGTTCCGCCGAAAGTGAAATACTAAAATAACCTTACCAAAAGTCGAAATTTGACAAATATGTGCGAGATCAAAGTTTTCAATTATAAAATATTTTAATACAATAGTTTACATCAATTCAATAGGCAAAAATTGGATAGAATAGCTACCTAATACTAAAGGACAGCATGGCCCGTTTACGAGCCTATCATACGGATCTGGTGTGTTTTTAGGGCTTTCATAAGATCTAAGAGTTTCTAAGAGTCCTTTAAGAAACGTTGCTAAATAGTTATAAGTGATCTCAAATAAAAGTATGCACTTGCAGGTCGCAGAACCGTACGCGAAGTTATCAGGCATACCCGCTGAAGTGTTGGTGGTGAGGTTCTTCGGACTGTTCTTCATGTTTTACCAGATGGCGCAGATATGGGGCAACCTGGTTTCTTCGGCGAGTAAGTTTTAAATATATCGCACTATGTGTGCACTTAGTTATGGAGAAATGCTTTTTTTAATGAAAAGTCTTTAGATTTTATGCAATTTTCATCTAAATCTTTAATTTATGATAGTATAGTATAGATTAGCTATATCCGGCGCGTCCCTGTAGCCTCGGGGTCAGAATAGGGCTACGGTATCCCCTGCCTGTCGTAAGAGACGACTAAAAGGGGCTTCCGGGGTTGCAGACGGCTAAGGTGGGAGCTCGAACCGTTCGGTCAGGCAATCCCGGGAAGGACGGCGGTATGTGTGGTCGTAAAGACTAGACGGAGCGGTGGGCCCAGCCGCCCATCTGGGAGGAGCCCGATGGGGCAACGCGCTCGGAGGATTCCGGTTGAAGTCGTTTCGAGATCCCGGAGTCCTCCTTTTCAGCGCCGAGGACGGCCACCGGGGGGGTTTTAGTGCGGTAAAAATCCCACATAACCCTACATCGCTCCCACGGCGTCGGGTACCTTTGGAAGGTTTCCCCCTCGAAAACAAAAAAAAAAGCTATATCCGGTGATTTCAGCTTCGATAAAAAATAATAAAACATACCTTTAAATTGAGTAATTAACTCTTGATCTACGTAATTTGTCAAATTATATTCATTCGTTTTGGTTTCATTTGATTCCACTATAGAGACAAACAGTCAGGCAAAAGTTTCAAATTGTAAAATTGGTATCGTTATAAGTTTGTGTAATTAAGTTTATTTAATGTTTCAATGACTATGTACAAAAATTTAAAAGTCTGATATAATTACTTAACAATATTGTCATCATTAATTATGCCGGCACTACCCGTTTCAAAATGGCCATGAACTATACTATAACAACCCATAAGTAGTGCCTATTTGTAATCGGGCAAAACCAAATTCAATTAAAAATGCAAAAAGGTTAAAGTTCTTTGACCTTATTTCCTGAAGTTAAACACAATGTAATCGTAAAACCATGACAGATGTTAATCTAATTAACGTTGCTTGAGCCTTAAGTAAACCTTTTGCTTTAATGTAGTTGCTACGCTTTACGCACGAGTCACCTTGAATCGGTAATTGTTATGAGTATAATTGTAACTAGTGATGTAACGAATGGTATACCCTAGCGACATTCGCAAATGCGATGCGAATATTCTGTTTTTTTCTAATTTGACGTCAACACGGTCACCGCTCTTTTTATTTCCAGGGAGGTGCATCTGCATCAGGGATGTAACGGAGCTCCGATTCCGGTTCCGATAAGTCGGAACTTCCGATTGTAATTGCACCTCCGATTCCGCTTCCGATTCCGATAAAATGAATTTAAAAACTCCGATTCCGACTTCGGTTCCAATAAGTGACCTCCGTTACATCCCTAATCTGCATCTACACATATTATAATATTAACCAGTATAAAACATACGAGTAGTGTAGGGAGGCAGAGCAATGTAGATTTGGCGATTTTTTTTGGTCGTCAAACTGTAGTTTGACTTAAATTTGTGTAGATTTGGGGACCTTTTTTTGTCATCGTCAAAGTGGCTCTTCACTACATAGTATAAAACAAAGTAGCTTCGCGCTGTCTGTCCATATGTTTGTTTACATCTTTGAAACTACGCTACGGATATTAATGCAGTTTTATTTAATAGATAGAGTGAATCAAGAGGAAGGTATTTTCTCTAATACGTATAAGATAATGGAGGAACACTGATTATTTTAGATTGTCGCCGGGTCAGCTAGTTATCTACAAAACATTCACACAATCCCTGCGAATGCGAATGAGAATTTTCGTTACGTCACTAATTGTAACTAAATCTATTGTCAATGCTAAAACTCGGTTGACCACCTCAACAATGAGGTCACAAGCTTTTGTATTACTTTCTTACTGATAGGGATCTGTAGGAAGTCGATACATTACATTCTATTTTGACCGCAAGCCGGAACTTACAAAATTGGCTTATATCTCACAAAATGAAATTTTATTTTCAATTTTTTGATATTGAACCAGGAAATGAAAGGTTTCATGATTCAATTTTGGATTTATATATTGATTCCAAACCAAAGACCTTCAATTAATTTGTTTACGACAATTCATTGTAACTGTTTTTGAGAAACCAAAACTACATATATGATATTTTATATTAGTTATCTTCGTATGTATCTACAAGTACTATTTGTTCGAAAATAAACTAGGTCTGAACTACGCTTAGTCATAAATTAACTTTCACATTAATTAGCGTTTCCTGATAAAACTACTGTTTAGTTGAAGTCATTCAAGCTAATAGGCGAATATTATTATATTACTTCATACAAATGTAGTTTTTCTATCATTTTAAATTAAAATTTTATGCGTAAGTGTTGCGTGAACTAGCCTCGATCTAGTAACTAAATGATTTGTGGAAGTAGATTTCATTGATTGTATGAATAAATATATTAAATAGAGTACAGTCGTTAGATAAGGTTACCGACTCATTTTCTAGGATATAAGTTTCCTTTACATATAAGGATGCGTATGTTTACACGTAGATATATAAAAAGTAGTTTCCGTGTGTAATATACGAATATTTATATCTACTTATATATAAAAGATGAGATGGTGTGTCTCTTATTGTTCCACAATCACGCACTGGTCTGGTGCTGACTGGTCTGGTCTGGTCTGGTCCACAAAAACGACTGGTCCGATTTATATGAAGTTTTGCAAGAATGTAGCTTATTTCACTGGACATTCTATAGGCTACTTATCATTTCGATACTTTTCGCTATTTAAACATGGTGACTATTTTTGTTACATGTTTGTCTCGTCCGAAGCATGGGTGATTCAGCTAGTAAAAATATAAAAAATGTGTATATAGTTAACAAAAAAACCTTTCTACAGTCTTATCATCATCACTGGGTGAAGTGAGGTCATATCTGAACGTGACAGCGGTGCCGAAAGCGTCAGCGTTAGTCAACCTGACTGAAATAAAGCTGGACTATGGCGCTACATGTGGTGTTAACTTCTGTTCTGGATCCATGGGGCATGTAAGGCATTTATTTATTTATTATTTTATAGTTAGCTAGAACGAACATCAAGTCCAATTACACTAACTCACTCATCACATGACAATTAAGTCAAAAAATACACAAAATTAAATTAGACACATAATAAAAATAATCATAACTTAAATACCTATCGCTCAGAAAAATAAATTTGAGTCGATAAAATTTAAATTAATACGTACAAAATAAATTTAATATAATCAATATCAATTATAATTAAACAACAATGAGATCAGTTATTAATAAGTAAATTAGAATCAGGAGTTGGTATTGTTCAGAGAGCTTATTTATTTTTGTGCTTTTTGAGGTAGGTGGTCGGCCAATGTCGTATGGCAAAAGTGTCACTGGATCCAAATACGATGATTGGTCGCTAATTATAATGTTAGACAATGTTACAATTACCTATAATCGTTATGTCATTAAAAAGTTTTATTTATAAAGCCCTCATAAACTGAAGAATGGATAGGGAACGTAGGAGACGCCCATGTTGGTCATGACGAGCGGCAACAAATCTGTGATCGGTTTCATGAAGAACCAGTGTTATATTTGAAGTTAGTACCACAGTATAAATATGGGATAGTATGGAAACTAAGCCTTGTTTGTGAAATAATTACCTACACTCTATTGAAGCAATAGGGTTGTCTCTATATTTTTTCTTGTAATAGTGTTATTGTACCTGTTATTACTTATTTTAGCACTTATTGTCATGTAGTCATCAATCAATCGAATTGTATAGATATTACAATTTACAAATAATATATAGGTAATGCATGACGATAATTATTATGATACTTAGTTTGAAATACGGAAAACAGTTTGATATACTTGTAGATGTTTGGAAATTATTGTGATATCTAGAAATTAAAAAAACACCAAAACAAAGTATTCATTGAAAAATACATTCTTCTGCGACGACACGTCCAGAGTTCTTTATTATTAAATTTTAGAGTGTAAAAAATTTTAACCGCCGTATACCACGCAATACACTAGTGGCATTTTTAAAAGATCGCGAAAAGAAATAGCAACGTGACCACTTGTCTGGATGCGACACAACGCTACTGAAGCACTGCGAAAATCCCTTAGCGGCCTCGTCGTTGCGTATGTTTGTGTGAGTGTGCCGTTTTCGAAGGCAAATGTAGACAATTTCCTTACTGTTCCCAATACTTCAACTGTGTAGTACTTAATGTCCTCCGACGGGAGTAACCACCAGAAACAACACAGAAAGCCGTTTGCTACTTCAATCTTATAAAAATAATGTAAAATATTCTTCAGATTTATAAGATATATTATGTGTATCAACTATCTTATGTTATAAAGAGTTGCGAAATTTATATGTTAAGATAAATATTTCATAAAAATGTTGTTTGCAGGAAAACGTAAATTTGGAAACCCCGTCAGCACTGAAGATACAAGTGATAGCCGGCATCTACCTGGCTTGCATGGTGTCCGCTTGCTTATTAGTTATTGTAGGCGTCGATTCACTTAATAGGTAAGTGTTTAGAGTATAAGATCGTGTCTCTTTAGATTCTAAAGTTACTACAGTAGTTCGACTTTGAATACTATCGTGGCGTAAAAAGATAAAAATCTGAAAAAATTGCTTTAAGCTTATTCTACATTTGCAGAAAGAATGACACTAACAATAGGAAATATGTTACGAACCTCTGTTCACGACTTCTGAAAAAACTGTCATGTACCCCTTTTCACAAATTACGAAAACACTGTAACCCTGTTCACGACTTTCGAAAAACGACTAAAAAGAAAAAAAAACAAGCCCTCCCCCCTCAGGCTACACGGCCCTAATGCCGCCAGCAAGCAAGGCTACCCCAGCAGCGCGGCACTCCTCGTGCAGGCCCACACCGTCAACATGCCCATGCCCAACTGTAGCAGTACCGCGTTGTTCACGACTTACGAAAAACTTTTATGAATCACAGTTCACGACTACACAGTATACATATTAAGCTATATGTATACTGTGTAAAGTCGTGAGTCGTGCAGAACGTTCGGTGACGATGACGCGAGTTCCATTTTAAATACCCAAATAGTTCACAACGTTTCAGAAGTTTTCACTTAAATATTCCCATAGGTACAATGCAGGTCGTCAGCCCGTGGGCCACGGGTCGTCCGGCGTGCGTCTCCTGGCCGTGACGCTGCGGCAGCTGCGCCACCGCTACCAGCTGCTGCTGCTGCCCGTCATCGGGTACATCGGCGCGGAGCAGGCCTTCATGGCCGCAGACTTTACTCAGGTAAGTCTTAGATGCTACATCTCTCTCCAGGTACAATCCAGGTCATCAGGAAGTAGCCCACCGGTCATCAGGCGCACGATTACTTCATGGCTGCTGACTTTACACAGGTGTGTCTTAGATTCTGGTGAGACGTTACGCAGGTGCATCTTAGATTCTGGTGTGACGTGACACAGGTGCGTCATGGAATCTGGTGAGACGTTACGCAGGTGTGTCTTAGATTCTGGTGAGACGTTACGCAGGTGCATCTTAGATTCTGGTGTGACGTGACACAGGTGCGCCTTGGAATCTGGTGAGACGTTACGCAGGTGTGTCTTAGATTCTGGTGAGACGTTACGCAGGTGCATCTTAGATTCTGGTGTGACGTGACACAGGTGCGCCTTGGAATCTGGTGAGACGTTACGCAGGTGTGTCTTAGATTCTGGTGAGACGTTACGCAGGTGCATCTTAGATTCTGGTGTGGCGGGACACAGGTGCGCCTTGGAATCTGGTGAGACGTTACGCAGGTGTGTCTTATATTCTGGTGAGACGTTACGCAGGTGCATCTTAGATTCTGGTGTGACGTGACACAGGTGCGCCTTGGAATCTGGTGAGACGTTACGCAGGTGTGTCTTAGATTCTGGTGAGACGTTACGCAGGTGCATCTTAGATTCTGGTGTGACGTGACACAGGTGCGCCTTGGAATCTGGTGAGACGTTACGCAGGTGTGTCTTAGATTCTGGTGAGACGTTACGCAGGTGCATCTTAGATTCTGGTGTGGCGTGACACAGGTGCGCCTTGGAATCTGGTGAGACGTTACATAGGTGTGTCTTATATTCTGGTGAGACGTTACGCAGGTGCATCTTAGATTCTGGTGTGACGTGACACAGGTGCGCCTTGGAATCTGGTGAGACGTTACGCAGGTGTGTCTTAGATTCTGGTGAGACGTTACGCAGGTGCATCTTAGATTCTGGTGTGACATGACACAGGTGCATCATGGAATCTGGTGAGACGTTACGCAGGTGTGTCTTAGATTCTGGTGAGACGTTACGCAGGTGCATCTTAGATTCTGGTGTGACGTGACACAGGTGCGCCTTGGAATCTGGTGAGACGTTACGCAGGTGTGTCTTAGATTCTGGTGAGACGTTACGCAGGTGCATCTTAGATTCTGGTGTGACGTGACACAGGTGCGCCTTGGAATCTGGTGAGACGTTACGCAGGTGTGTCTTAGATTCTTGTGAGACGTTACGCAGGTGCATCTTAGATTCTGGTGTGGCGTGACACAGGTGCGCCTTGGAATCTGGTGAGACGTTACGCAGGTGTGTCTTATATTCTGGTGAGACGTTACGCAGGTGCATCTTAGATTCTGGTGTGACGTGACACAGGTGCGTCATGGAATCTGGTGAGACGTTACGCAGGTGTGTCTTAGATTCTGGTGAGACGTTACGCAGGTGCATCTTAGATTCTGGTGTGACGTGACACAGGTGCGCCTTGGAATCTGGTGAGACGTTACGCAGGTGTGTCTTATATTCTGGTGAGACGTTACGCAGGTGCATCTTAGATTCTGGTGTGACGTGACACAGGTGCGCCTTGGAATCTGGTGAGACGTTACGCAGGTGTGTCTTAGATTCTGGTGAGACGTTACGCAGGTGCGTCATAGATTCTGGTGAGACGTTACGAAGGTGCGTTTTAGATTCTGGTGTGACGTGACACAGGTGCGTCTTGGATTCTGGTGAGACGTTACGCAGATGCGTCTTAGATTCTGGTGTGACGTTACACAAGTGCGTCTTACATTTTGGTGTGACGTGACACAGGTGCGCCTTGGAATCTGGTGAGACGTTACGCAGGTGTGTCTTAGATTCTGGTGAGACGTTACGCAGGTGCGTCATAGATTCTGGTGAGACGTTACGAAGGTGCGTTTTAGATTCTGGTGTGACGTGACACAGGTGCGTCTTGGATTCTGGTGAGACGTTACACAAGTGCGTCTTACATTTTGGTGTGACGCTGCACAGGTGCTTTTTAGACTTTGGTGTAACTTTCATTTAGGTTTTTAGGTAGCGTTACTTTAGATTCTTATGCAGCATAACTATAGATTCTAATGCTTTTTTTTTAGATTCCTATCCAACATTATTCGCTAAACTCAGATGAATATGTTGTTACAAATACATTGTTAGATACATGGAAGTTGAACAGGCCTTCACGACCGCTAACTTTATACAGATACGATTGTGTGGTTAGGTTGCGCTAGAAATGTATGTGATACGTTTTAGTTTCTACGTCCTTAAAATTACGATTTAAACCTTATCATACATTGTCTTCATACTTTTTGTGATACGTAGGTAACACTCATAAAATCGCGTTAGATTTTTAAGTTAAAAAAATGAATTTCAATAGTACTTACAAAATAAATTGTTGATTCGACTGATATTCGATTCGAGTACATAAATGTAATGGATAATGAAGTATGAAATAATTATAAAACGTAAAAAAGCTACAGGTAATTATAAATATTCGTCTACATATTTTTTGTTATATTTTTTACAGGACATTCTTGTTATTATCTATGTACGGAAGTTCTTGTTATTATCTATCTAAGACCGTCGCAGTTTCGTCTCATACCCACTTGCGGTTAAGTGACACGTAATAATACGGTGTTTCGAAGGTCACTCAAAGCGTCGATTCGACCACTCCCTTCGACGACAACGTTAACGAGCGTACATAATATTCTACTAGAGGCTCTCAAACTTATTGAGAACAGAATAAGTACTTTTACAATCAATTTCTAGCACCACTTAAAGTTGCATTGGCAGCAATAACAGCAATATCGGAAAGGATGAGGCTGATGTAGATTTTGATTTAGATTTTAGATTTTCTTTAGGAATAGGTTAAGGAAAAAATAACACCCTTTTATGACTTCTGCCTCTTGCATGGGTTCTAGGAAGAAAAAACGGTCCTTCTTACAAAGCTGAAAAATATGTTAGCCACCTACTACACCGCTGGGCCGATTTCCGTTGGGCTTAACAATGTCTCCCTGTATGCCATTAGTACTCAATTGGTAGGCCGTGGTGACATACAGGGAGACGGCGACGGCAGAGAGCGTTATCAGCCACTTTGAGAAACTGTGAGTGATACGACTAATCAACTAATTTAAATCCGCGTGGTTGTTCGAATTCGTTTTACGTGATAACATTTAGTTAGTAGATCTTTTTATTTCTTTAATATTTAAAGTTGTGACTATTAGATAATATCAATTACCATTTGTACAAAACCTACCGATATGTTTGAGTTCTATAAATAAATGATCAAAGACGCGTAAAGTACACCAATACGCACTTAGTCAGCCTAGTGGTCCTTAAAATTTAACTTATCTTTCGTTAGCAATAATTAATAGGCAGCAATACTTATATGTTTCATAGGACGGTAATCTCGAAGAATTGGAATTAGGTTTATCAACGCCTTCTAAAAAGTAATAGCAATTTCGCTTTCTGGTTAAATATTCAGAAGTATGTCTGAGTTAACACATCCTTAGAAAAATCATTTGAACACATACTGATTACTAATCAAAAACGGACCAAATTTAAATACTTCGTTGCCCTGTTGTTCTTAGGCTGCAACAAGTATGAGTGTTCCATCATATAAACTAGGAATGATTCTGCCACTTTCAGTCTTAAAACTTTACTGTTAAACTTTACTGTGAAGATGGTTGAACCATATATTTTGATTAGGAAAACAATACTACTCCTATTTGTTATTTTTAAAATAGTAACAAAGGCAATTTTGTTTTGGTTCATAAGGGAGTATAAATAAATAAAAGGTGTATAACGCGTCTTTGGCCACTACTTTCTCAAGATTACTTATGCATCTGAGATTCACTTTAGGTTGTCTTGCGGTTTTGATCAGGGTTGACTCAAGGACACAGCAAAGCATCGTGATATCTGTCAGATGCAAAATATTACCGAAAAAAATAATTTAAATTACATTTTTTACATGTTAAAAGTTCTTATTTATATTTTTTATTAAGAATGTTATTAACGTTATAATTATATTTCAATCAAATATCAAGTTGGTTTGTTCTTTTAATTAGTAATCAGTAATCAGTCATCTATTGCGTAAGTACAGGTATGCATGTGGATATATCATATATTTACAATCATAGTTCTCCGTACATGCCCAAAGGGCGTGCAATTTTATAAATTTGTCAAATTATAATTATCTTATTAACAATCTTATATTAATACATTTATATGTCATGTTAATTTCTGTGATACAATTAATTCTTGTTTTGATTTTTAGTTTCCGTAACAACCTTGTGTTTCCAGGCGTTCGTGGGTTGCGCGTATGGCATCAGCAACATCGGCTTCGTGATGATCTGCTTCGGCGCGTTCAACGCGCTCGCGGCGCCGCTCGCGGGCGCGATCGTTAAGACCACCGGACGGTTCCCCGTCATGGTCACCGCACTTGTGAGTATTTTTTTTTATTTGACTGAAGTAGCAAACGAGCATGCAGTCCACCTGATGGTAAGTGCTCACTGCTGCCCGTGGATATCTGTAATCAACTTCATATAGAACATGGGTTCCATCTGAAGTCAATCACTGATGCGTTGCTACTCCCGAGGACTATGATGGTCGCCTCATGTGAAAGTGTGGCGACAACCACAGCCTTCTATCGAAACGCAAGAAATGCTTCACGCTAGAAATCGGTGTGGCAGTGGTACTTCCTCCGATCGAACTACACTGGTTCTACCACCTTGAAAAAAATATTACTTGAAATTTGATGAAGGGTGCAAAAAGAGTGCTCTGTTAAATCCGGCGATGCTTTAACACCTCCTCTGGTGTTGCAAATGTCGATAGGCGATGCTGATTACTTTTCGTCAAGTAGCGTTGTTTTTTTTCGGTTGATGTAGAATACGAACATGGAGTCCACCTGATGGTAAATAGTCACTGTCGCCCATAGACATCTGTAAGCAACTTTATATAGAACAGGAGTCCCATCTGAAGTCAATCATAGATGCGTTGCTACTTCTGAGGACTAAGATGGTCGCCTCATATACGCCGGCAACTACTTCTTTCGTCGTCGAACTATATTCTTTCCACTACCGTGCAAGTGCCCATCCGGTGGACATCATGCTCGTTTGTGGACAAATCTTCTTATATAGTTATGGCCGTCCCTGTAGTTCCGGGATCAGAATAGGGCTACGGTATCCCCTGCCTGTCGTAAGTGCGCCGAGGACGGCCATCGGGGGGGTTTTAGTGCGGTAAAAATCCCACATAATCCTGCGTCGCTCCCACGGCGTGGGGTACCTTTTGAAGGTTTCCTCCACAAAAAAAAAATATAGTCATGGCACGACATTTGTATATTTTATTGAATGTTAGATGATGTTATTTAAAGAAGAAGTAGGAAAGGAGCATGCATTCCACCTGATGGCGAGTAGTCTCTATCACCCATAGACAGCTGTTATCAAGTTCATATGCCACTATCTGAAGTTAATCAGAGACGAGGTTTCCAAGGATTGAAATTTCACGTAAGTGAAAGGTTATGATTTGTATTCGCATGTGTAGAGTAGTTAATCCTAATCTTGCTGAGTACGCAACTAGAACCTTAGCAGTGATTGGTGTTTTTCCTGCTGGCGGCCTTGAATTTGACAAGAAACAATGTGTTACTTAATCTAGTATCTCAACGTGTCCAGGTGTTGAACTTGATCCTTCTGAGTTCGCTGCTGACGTGGCGACCGGACCCCGACCAGTGGCTGGTGTTCTTCCTGCTGGCGGCCGTGTGGGGCACCGCCGACGCGGTGTGGCTCGTGCAGGTCAATGGTGAGTGATGTCCCCGGTGACGGATTCATGCTCACCGTGCCTCTCGGTGTTTACGACGGCATGCAACCACACATGCCATCGTCTTTCGCTGGGTCACTTGGCTGGACGGTTCGAGCTCCCACTCTTACCGCCCGCAACCCCAGAAACCCCTTTTAGTCGCCTCTTGAGACAGGCAGAGGATACTGTAGCCCTATTCTGGGCCCGGAACTACAGGGACAATGAGCAGTGTTACCTATGATTGGTCACAGATGCGGTGTTTCTCGGAGCTAAGCTGAAACGCCTCGGATAAGGATGACTCTCCCACCACTTCAGAACAAAATAGCACAACGCATAGACTTGCAGTTTATACTGCAATAGGCGTGGAGGTGGTATCCTCGGATACAAATTACAAAGCGTTCTCCATCTCATCATCTCAATCTTAATATTTTTTGAAATTTAAAAATCGGTATTTCTTTGGTGAGGAGTGTGATAGAACCAAAATATTCTTACGAGAAGATCCGAAAACGAGTCAACCCAATACAATATACAGTAATATGATTACAGAAGAGATTTTCAATGAAGATATGTATCTTTCAGCTCTCTCCGGCATTTTGTTCCCTGGGAATGAGGAAGCTGCCTACTCAAACTTCAGGTTGTGGGAGTCCACAGGCAGCGTGCTGGCATATGCATCTGCACCGTACCTGTGTGTGAGGACCAGGTATATTGAAGTTTTTTTTGTAGACATTTGCTAGAAATATAAATTTTGAAAACTTTATGCTGAACAATACTTTTGTAGATAGATCTCGTGAAGTTTTTGGTTTTTGCTAATCGAAGTGAGTAGGCGCATCTTAAACTTACGCCGTGTGGTGTCGCTTTAGAATAGTAACACTATCTCTCTTCCCATGGATGTCACAAATGTGATAAAAACTGGGACATGGGCTACCGCGTTTTCCTGTGACTATTGGCAAAGATAAGGGAGGCCCATGTCCAGTAGTGAAACTTAACCGGTCATTGTGTTTTTTTTTCTTATGGCTCTGGTCCATACTAATTGCAGTTATGTTCTTTACTTTCGCCTACATATAAAAATAATGGTTGTAGCCAGTAAATACGTGTACCGTACTGTGATGTCGTGATGTTGTCCGAATTCAATGTATGAAAGGCGTCATATCATATTTATGGAAAGCCTAGTATAACGAGGCTCATACATCACGGGATTATCATAAAAATGCTTTTGGCAACCGGCTTGTTTGCGCCTGTATAGTAACTAAATTAAATTTTATCTTTGTGTTCGTTGTTACGAAATCTAACTATCATTTTCTTTATTTTTTCCAGACTGTACATTCTAATAGGTTTGCTATTACTGGGTTTTACTGGCTACTCCACCATCGAGCTGATGGAGTACCGCGTGAAACGAGCACATCACCGCGAGAGGAACTTCGAGCTGGTCAACAAGAAGACCGGAGAATGATGAGGAACTTGGAGCTGGAGAATGTTGGAGAAGAGGTTTTGATAAGATAGTCACTTGCTAATAAGTGTATTTTATGTGTTCAAAAAGAATTGTTAATGATGATGCCTTTTTGTATCTATCTAGCTTACACGTTGAAGACATTAAGGAAGACGGTAATGAAAATGAATTTTGAATTACAATCTTTATTTAGACAACTTATGCAGGGTCAATTTTAAAGTTGGAGTGGATGGCGAAAATTATAAATATGAGAATAAGGGAAAATATTAAAAGATGTTAAGGGGCCGACTTTGCCAAAACAGAAACTGCACAGGTAGATTTTAAGAAGATAACATTCCAAGCCGTCAATCAAACGCGTTTATTTAAAAAAAAGCCTGACTTTGGCCAATGTTCTCAGCGGTCATTGTTCTCACTGATCAAATAATCGTAAGGATTCCTGGTAGCATGAGGTTTGTTAAGAGGTTAGTTGAACAGCAGTTGTCGGCAGAACAAGAGGTCGACTAGTCCCGGACTTGTTTTTCTGCCTATGCAAACCTTCTAACTTTCCTTTCTCGTTCTTATACTTGGAGGTGTCTAACAGAACGTCAAACTATATGCACAATAATGCAGTCAATTTATAACTTAATTATATCAGAAATGGACTTTCTTCACTTTTTGACACGAAAGTACTTAATAATCAAATCAAATTTATTGCTCATAAAATGTATCAGGCGTTCATTTTTGTATACGCGGAATGCAATTTCAACCCGGTGTGTTTAATATGTTTTTATGTTATTAACTATTAAGTAGTAAGTAGATGGTTCTCAATTATTTTAATAATAATTGTGTCGTTTTTAACTGATATGACCTATGTCATACTAAATTAAGAATTCTTAGAAATAAGTTGACTAGAAAATATAGTGTGTGCTCTCTATTATCTGTAATCGTACATATTTTTATAATGTAGTTGTATTAATTTATACTTTCAGTAGTTTAGGTAGATGCATGTATAAAATGTTTGCAATTGGTAAGATTAGGAGTTTTAAATATTATATAGATTTATAATGAGGAAAGGAAGATAAAACGGAACACTCTAGAAAAAAATATATGAAAAAATTTATTATTATAACGTATTCATTAAAGTAACCAAATAAAACTGTTGCTAAGATATTCGATCATTTTTAACATCGTGGTTTTGTTGCGTTCTATTCAACCTTCATGGGTAGGAAAAACGGATTAGTGGATCTTAAATGAACAGGCATTAATGATGCTAGGTCCTAGTCCTAGTTTGGACCTGGCAGATAAAATAATATTTTCTTATATTAAATGTGTTATTTTTTTCTTTTTGTGTTTATTTTATATTGCCTTATTTAAAAGATACATTAACACATGCTAATCAAACGAAATTGACGTTTTTTACTTGTTGATACTAAAAAAAGAAACTATTTCACCTGGTTAAGAGAGGTAGAGGGGCAATTAAGAATTTGTCAAAAGAACATATCCATGATCGAATTAAAGTTAGACTGGTCCGTTTTGCCTTCCTTTCCCTTATTTTTGTACTTTTATATTTTTTGATAACTATAATTAAACATTATTGACAGTTAAAAATTACTATGGTTTTGTATGTTAAATAATATTTAGTAGTTTTCCATAATAAATACTCATGTAATATCTGATAACGAGAGGTTATCGTTCCTCAGATGTACCAAATCTCGTATTGTTATATTTATTTTTACCATTTATCCGTGCCTTTATCGTTTCGCAGTACCGGTTGATTCACGGGTCTTAGGTAAAGGTTTTATTAGGAATATATGTATGTAGGTGCCTTTTAGCACGCTTTTTTAATATATTTGTTTATCAATGATTGGGTGTGTCCACTTGTTCGATTAGGCACACATAACAGTTATCACAAAAATCCAAAAAAAATCGATGTCAGGTATTTAAAAACATATGAAAATTTGGAAAATAGATGAAAAATATACACCCTGTGATGCATTTTCCGTTTCTACAAATTTCCTCTTTATTTTCATTTTTTTTTATTTTGTAACTCTGAGTAATGTTTCTGTAGCCAGTAGTCTAACATTTTAACTCAGCGGATCCAATTTTGAAAGAAAAAATACATTATTCCCATATCAAAACTGAAATGGGATTTTTTGTTCAATTTCAACTGACTCTACTGAAAAAAAATATACTACACTAGTTGGGCAAGTAGCATTAAGTAGCCGCATTTTTATGACGCGACATCATTTCTTAGATTATGGTCAAATTTTATTTTTGTGTATTAATCCGGTTTTTAATAATTTTTTTATTACTTTATTTATTTATTGTATCCAAACGTAAAAATGATTTAGTGCACCCAATCTTAAAATATATAATATAGATTTTTTTTTTATTTTTCTGATAACTGTTATTACCTGGCCTATCACCTGGTACAGCTTGATATCGCATTCACGGACACCCTGTAAATTCGCAGTGTTAAGTGCTGATGAGTTTTCGTTTGAAGGGTGCGAAAAGGATACACAAGCACTCATCCAACGTGTTAAAACTTGTCCTTAGGGCTAGCAACGCAACTGTGGTTGAATTCAAGCAAGATTGTAATCTTTCAGAGAGTTGGTCACAGAGTCGACCAGTGGCAGTGTTCACTTACCAACATGTGGATTCCATGCTCTTATACATCTTCATTATTTGAAGGTGGTAGAACCAGTGTAGTGCGACTAGGGAAGTACCACCGCCACATCTATTTCTAGCGTGAAGCAGTTCTTGCGTTTCGATAGAAGGGTGTGGTTGCCGGCAAACTTTCATATTAGGCGACCATCATAGTCTTCAGGAGTAGCAACGCATCTGTTATTGACTTCAGATGGAACCCATGTTCTGTATGAGGTTGATTACAGATGTCCATGGGCGGCAGTGGCCACTTATCATCAGGTGGACTGCATGTTCGTTTGCAACTTCAATCAGATAAAAAAAATAAATTGAAAAGCTTTATATGGATTTTAAAGCCACATGATATATAACTGTTTTAGAGAATTAAAAAGTATTTTTGGCGTGATATTTCTAATCAGGTAACAATAAAATAACAAAGAAGTTTCAAATAAATCGTTGTTTTTATTCTTTCCACATAAATACTTAAAATCGGATTGTCGATCCGCGATTATCGCTAAACAAAGCTATCATTAACTAAGTACCTAGGTACGTGTCTCAGGGAAGTGACGAGTGACTAAATAATTTCACACAATTACACATTAGGGCACCAATCACATGAAGCGGTTTTGAATACAAAATAATTAAATGAAAGAAAATGGAAACAATAGTATTTTGTGAATTAAAAAAACATATTATATAACATGGTCTTGACGGCTTAAATAGTAGTTTTAATATTTACCGTCGTCAGTATAATTTTGCGTATTTAGATAGTTACAGTAAATTTATAAAAACAAATAAGGCAAATTGTCCTAAATATATTTATTTCCAATTACATATCGCTAATAAGTACTTTGGCCAAACAAAGACATACATAACCGTTACATGTGACGGGTGCCTGAACCGCTCACTTAAAAAAAAATAATACACAATAAATTTTACTAGGATCTACGTAAGTAGTACTGTCGAACAAAATTGTGTAAAAAGGATGTAAAAGATATTACCTATTAAAGTAGGTATATAAAATACAAATACAATAGACAAACATGTGTTTTCCAATTATCTAAAAATTGTGTTATTATTTATTTTTATGTGAGCGGTTTACAAGTAACATACACAGTAGGATAATAATTATGTTTTACTGAATATTATACGTATTTCAATCAGACCCCTTGGTGTAATCAGAACATAAGTATCTAAATAGTAGAATAGATACGCCACATGACAAGTATTTCTTCTTAATATTTATTTATTACTCTATAAAAAGTAGTTAATATTACCGTTATCAAATGGCGTACCAACCCAATATTTACAAATCCGGGCGCTGTCTCTTACGTTATATTATAATATTACAAAAAAACATGGATATTATAATAACATATTATGTATTTAATTCCACGCATTCATATTATTGTCATTTCAACACACTCGCCATACAAACAATCGTAAGTCACTGGTCCAAAATAAAATACGTTAGTTAAAAATAACAAAAGCTGTGATATCAATATCTAAAATTAAAATAATAATCACCTATCAACAAATTCGTAATTATCCTATAAACTAATTATTATTGTATTATTATCGTCCGATTTAAAGCGTAGAACCGTAATACTTTTGAAGACGAATATTTATAAATTATTTACTTAATTGATTCGTTTTAGATATAGGAAGACCGAGGAAGGCACAAGTTCTCTATAAGTATTTCTTCATTATTTATTACCACCGAAATTAGCACCTTAGTTCAAATATAATTCACATTATCTATTTTTACAATCAGTTCCAAAAATCGCTACTGATCTAAAACAAAAATATATAATAAGTACAATATACTAATGTAACTGCTTTAGGAAATGATTGTAATTTTATATTTACGACTGCAGGTTACTGAAAAAATGTCAAAACCAAAAAATATTTATGACCTGAATTACCTCGACATTCTATGAAAAGGCTTTTTTTTTAAATTATAAGCAAAATAAGCAGATAAGAATAGATTTTAATGCCACGGTATCTATTTTTATAGTGCAATTGATTATTTGACTGTGTTTATGATAAATGGAAGGTACTAGTTAATTAACATCTCTTCAGTAACCTGTATTATCTAAACTATTTGTAACACTATATAACTTGTTAACTGATTTGTCTCTGCATAGTTGAATATACTATTTTGGCAATTAAGGAGATTACCACAGGTAAATCGTACCTACCATAGAACATTAACTAGCACGATACACCATAACTAGAGAAAACCATATGTGTATATTATTTACAAATTACTTGTCATATAAACAGATTTACAAAAATATTATGCGATTCGGGATTTTCTTGTGAAGGTCGACCGCTTCTTAAGCTTGGAATAAATGATTATCATTGTTTTAAAATAGAATTATAATTATGATTATACATCATATAATTCAATAATTATAACTCTTTAACGTTTACAATTTTATTTACAAATCAATCGTAGAAAAAATTCCAAGACGTTCTATTATTTTTTTAATTATAACAATATTACAATGTTTAAACTACGTATACGTTTACGCTAAACGTTACTGTAAAAGGTATCATACTGAGCTTTCTTCAGGTGTGGTATAAATAAATGCTGTATAAACAGACGTACACATCTATGCAACTATACATGATTGTATAATTTTATATACAAAACATATCAACTTTGTGACCCTGTTAAGTGTAGACAATAGTAGCCTCAAATATATTTAAGTATTTTATACAACAAGGCTTTTATGTACAAATAAAATCTACAGTTCTTTATATATTTAATTAGTTCTATCAGGGTCCATTAGCACCGAATATTTCTCTCCGCAAGACAAGATTCGATAGAAAAACTATTTTATACCGAAAGTTCGTTTTGTCTAGTTGAATATTTATTTGGACGGCAACATATATAACTATATATTTACATTGAAAATCTTAAAATCGCTAAGTAACTCTTAAGCGCCTTAAGTAATAACTAAATGCAAAATCTATAAACAGGAAGACTTATATGTGGATACGATGACTAAGTTTAGTTAAGGTACATTAACTAGTAGGTTTAAAATAAACATTTTCTATCTATGAAATAGTGTTAAACGTCACTGGCTGAAAGTATACTGGTACTTGAGAACCAACTAAGATTTCGTATTTGGAAAACGCTCTGTTACTTGTCACTGGTTTGAGTCTTTTTATTATTGAATTTAAAAAGTAGAGAAACTCAAGCGTTTGCTATCATAGAGAATATGAGTGGTTGATTATAATATTTGTGTGCTGGTTGTTATTTACCTATATATTAGTTCTTCCTATTCTCTACGCTAACAATCACTTGATCAGTAATAATGGAAAATAAGTTCGTTGATCATCATTTTAGTGAAGTTTAGGATTTTTTTACAGCGATTTGTCCTTTCAAGACTCATTGCCCAGAATCGAATGATAAATAAAAACATTCGAAAACATTCGTAACCAGTGAAAGAGCTAAGGGTAAGAGAGGTGTCCTAACTCGGGCTGGTGGTGTTGCTTCGGGGTTCTGGCTTGAGTGCGGCTCCGTTGATCCTCGGGGTCGAGGCCGCTGCCACCGCTTGGCACTGAGCACACGGCTCCAGCCGCCTGGAGACCACTGCGCGGAGCTTCAGCGCTGGGCCGAGCTTCATCTGCAACATGCCGGTGAGATGGTCCTCTGTAAGCAGTGGCAGGCCGGAACCATCGATTCTTTGCTCGCGGAAGTTCTGTGGACAATTTTTGTACGTTAGAATTTGTTTTTAAGAGTATTTTTTTTAGCTTAAGGTGTACAAGATTTGTGTAGTTTTTTTTATTAAGGCCCTGTCTTACAACGCATTCTATATGTTTATTATTTTCAACATATTCTGTCTGTCAATCTGTCAAATCTTATAGGTAAGTAGGAATAATATATTGCTGATAAGTACTTTTTCGACTAGTACTGAAAAACATCGTAAGTGTAATAGTTAAGGTACACACGCTTGTATTCTTCATTGTTCACAGGTGGTGTAGGTTTAGTAAATATCAGCTTTTTGCTTTTAGTTTTGTATGTCCTGAACAAAAATAGGACATACAAAACTAAAAGTATGCAAACTTACATAAACTATTTAGCCACGAAGATTAAAGTAATTTTATCGTATGAAATTGCGATCCTATGATACAATAAGATCAGCCGTGTAGACAATAAAGAACTATCCCCACAGGCAAACAAAAATAAAGTGCAACAAAAATAACTCGTGAATCAAATTCAATAAAAATAGACGAAATAAAATTAATAATCAGTAGCGGATTACAGATAAGATGTTTTAAAATAAACAAGTCTCTAAATAGTTCAATGAAAAGAGCTACAGAAAAAGCTCTGCCAATTAAAACTTATATTCAACGCATGTTTTCAAGGAGCACGATCGTCGGAGTATCTTATTAAATCATAAAGAATATTAACATGGGCTAAGTATAGAGCTTCTCAAAGTTTCAAGAGTTTATCGGCACTTCGGACGCGGCTCGCGAGTGCACCTGTTGCGGTGTCACGCAAGCGGGTACCGCGGACGAGGAGTTTAGATAATTTTAGTTATCTTTTATTAAAATACTGCAATGTAGTCTACTATTAGTAAGTACTTTAAGATGTAATGTTGCCACTATTATGGGTGGGTACTCATCCTAGGGACAGTAATTTTGATGCAGTTTTTTGTCATATATTTATACCTTAAATATAATTGTATGTATCATTGTAATTTTAATTATTTATTATTATCTTTGTAGGTAATCTTCAAATATATTTTTTTAAATACGCTATGGTGTTTTTACATTTCAGCAAAATTATGATATTAATTGGTAAGTTTAATATATCGGTTTCTTTTTTTGACAATAATTGGCGTTTAAGTATAGGCTGGGTGAATAGGTTCTAAATTTCAAAGAAATTGCACTATATTTTATTTTTGTTTATATTCATTGAAGCTTCTGTAGTTTCCTAATGCCTTACTCAAGCAAGTGCAATTTCGTGGCACTTAAGTTGATATATACTAATCTGACATTACAAAATTCTATCAAGCCATAGTGCAATGCTCCATTACTGTAATTATATCCCCACCGTCGATGTTACTCGAAGACGTGCCACCGCAACTGATAAAAAAGTGTCATGTAACAAAAGATCTGAAGCACGTCGCGAGTATCAAGACGATTCGCCGGCGCGCGGGTCGCGGCGTCCAGCGACCTGTCATCTCGGCGGGAACGTTGACAAAAAGCGCGCCGCCTACGTGACGTCCTGAACTCCCCTCCTGCATCTCCTCCAATCCCTCCCCCCCTCCGCCTTCACGCTTGACCACTTTTTACCGCGCGACATTTGCCCGGAGTTCGATCCGTGTCATCCGACGTATTCCTTTTTTAAATTGCGCCGGCGGTCGATTATTTTATTTTTTAATTTTATATAGCTCCGAGAAATAAGCGGCCGGCCGCCGAGCGGTAAAAAGTGATGGCGTATAAAAAAGTCTATGAATAATTAAAGTGAGATAGCTAGTAGCTAGCTCATGGGAACGGAATTATTTAGCGGCAGCGACAGGTCGGCGGCGCCCGCCGGTTGCGTTGAAGGACAGGTCAATTTGCGGGACTCATTTTGCTCCTTTAGATAGCCGTTAGTGCTTTCCGATCTAGCGAATTTATTTTTATGCAAATCGATAGCCGCTCCACTTAAGCGCGTTGCGAGAAAATTCAACCGCTCCGAGGTTGGTCGGAATTAAAGAGGAACAAAGGGTCGGTCTGACCCGTGTAACCTTCGACGATGTGGTTTGGGGGCATGTTTAAGTTTAATAGGGGTTACGGAGATGTGGAATCGTTTCGGGACTCTAATGCCGGTGCCTCGGGGTCAGAAGTGACCCGAGCTTCGTCTGAAGAAACGGAATGATATTGGAGAAAATTGTTTAATTGGACATCAAAATTAGAGGCTCAACTGTTTATTTTTTTCCGTTTGGTAATTTCTATAAAAATAAAAACTTCTAGTAATAACAGTCTTTCTGTTGTAGCGTTTTTACATAAAAAAATATAAATTTAACGTATTTATTGAGGTTTTGTTGACTAAACATTTCGTATGTGCATTATATATTTAAACATGGATATTTTATATAGAGTGGAATAATGGCAAAAATGTGTACTCGATAAACTTTCTTCTCTAAACTCTTAATACAGGTATTAATGTTCATGCTTCGTATATATTGCAAAGAGGCGGGAAATAATTTCAAATCCAATCAACAATGTAAATAAATCAATGCGGGTAGTAGGTGGCTCTCGTCGACGCGTATTACGTATTAATTAAACTTGACTTTCAACGTAGCGTTATTATTCATTAAATAATCTTACGAAGGTCTATTGTGTACCGAAATGAGCGTGTTCAAATTGTTTTCAAGATGACAGCCGCGATAGGTGATTCGCGGGATCGCTTGAAAAGTGGCTATTATCGTTTTTTGGCGAACAAAACGCATTGTTGGTCGAATAACGTCTCGAGGTAATTCCGTCGGGACCACAACGGGCGAGGTCCGCGAGCGATAAGTTTAAATACGAGCAACGTGGCATTTACGTAGGCCGTATAGTTAACAGGTTACAGATACTGCGTATCGCCCGTGGCCATGAACCGATGTTTAAATTGCGCCCGTGTAGCCACAGCAGCCGCATCCCGCGAACAGGTTGTAGGGGAGCAAAAAAGGTTAAAGTATGTTCCCCTGGGGGTCGGGGAGTGGGCGCGGGGGCTAATGACAGGGGCGGCGCGGCGCCCGCGGCTGCTACCGCGCGCAAATTGATGCCTGCGCCCTCTGTGGAACCTTTGCTCCCGGCTAGTGATGCGCCGCTCGATAAATTACGACAGCCGGCTAGCGGAGTTATAGCGCCTCGTTTATTGTTGCAGGTGCAATCGGTGGGCGGTGGGCTAGCCGTTAATAACGAGTGCCGTTTTCATGACCTCCGAGTACGGCCGAGATTACACACGAAACGTAAATAGGTTTTATTGGCGAATAAATATGCTAGTGTTAATACGGAGCGTGAAAGCAGGTTATATTCAAATGAAACTGAAGCTTAATCTATTTTAAGACTTCGCGATTTTTTGTTTGATCTATCTAAAAAAATATTTAATAATAGAAGAAAGTCTGAATCAAGTGGTAATTTTGAAATACCACCGATACACATGTAATTACGGTGTACGTTACATGCGTGTAATTAAATTAATAACTATCGACATTATACTGTAAAGATTGCTATTAACTCAAAGCATGGATGCACTGGCTTATATTTAGAGCTGACGGTTAGCGGCAGTGCGTCCCGTAATTATATTCGAGACGGTCGCCATTCTTTGTCTCTTATTTTTAGTAAGAGGTAAGGGGTCACGAAGCTTCTCTGAGCTCTTTCTCGATTGTCTTTTTGCTCTTGGACGCTTTCTAACTTTTACTTTAGCGGCGTATCTTATTAAAAAGACTATCTACCTAATGGCAGCTTCCGAAAATTCACTTGTATTAAAAAAATAAGATTTCTTGTAAATGTTTAAAATATGTTACAAACTTAAGATAACAGCACCCATAACATTGCTAAACAGGTAATTACAAATGTTAATGGATAGTTTAGATTAGATTATAGATAAGAGATCTGGATATTAGTTAAAAAGTCACTTTTTATTATTACCGCCCTCACAAAAATTTGATTAGTAGTAAGCTTTACAATCTGTAAAGCTTTAAGATGATTGTCAATTTGTATTGTTTCTGCCGATCTTAAGCAACAGATGGCGTTGTTGTTGTGGTCAGACTTAATGACAAATGACAATCGATTCGTTTCGAATTTCTGTAGTCCAGTAGTTACTGTTACCTTAAAATTTTATTTTTATACCCGGGTTCTAAAATATTTTGATTGTGAAAAGTTATCACTTTAAAGTGTAAATTCTAGTAGCACTTCAACTTTTTTCTTTTGCTTATTTACGTCTCGCTTTTACTTTTGTGTACAAATTCGTCCACCATTCTTCAGGAATGTTATTTTAGTACCTATGCTAGTTGCGTGAGTACAAAATATAATTGCTCACGTACAGAGATGCTTCGAATCATTTCGAATCATGCTGATTCATATGCCATGGCCGGGTCCATTCTATAAATGTACTTTTATATTTTATTTCTTTTCACGCATTACCTATTATAATTAGCTAGAGAGTACTTTCGCGATGATGAACTGCTTTTCAGATTAGCCGGATATATTTTGTGTCTTAAAGAAACACGTATGTGACAAAAATAATCAAAGTCTATGAGTTGTTGTTGTATAATATAAGGGATACGCAGATAAATTATAGATTAAGGTAAAAAATAATAAATTACAATCAATAATGTTTTTATACAATGGATAATAATAGTAAAGAGCTCAAATTTCCCTTTGTGTTTGCAATGTCCAACTTCAGACATTTATTAAATATTTTTTAATTTTGAATAGAAAATCTTAAAGTTTGTGACCAACGACGATTAAGGGAGCATCTAGTAACATACCTATTATAGGTATTGTTACTACTTTATGGCAATAAGCATATAATTTTATCGTTTTACAAACGAAGCTTATAGTTACAATATGTGAAGATTGAGTCATTTACATTTTTCTATGTATATATAGTATTGCACGTATTTCGGTAGTCATATTGACAATACTTATTTACTGGTAAATTGGATATGGTCTACGAATGGTCGTGACGATTGTGACCTAGAACATTCACAATTCTGTACTATATTTGTAAGTTTGGATTGAGATCGAATTGATTAAAGTTATTTATTATCATTATAAGCATCTAGTTTGGAACAATAACACAGTTGTAATATTGTGTCTACTTAGTTTTAATAGACTCAAACCCAATCAAAATGATAAAGTTTGTTATGTTTGTGCTGTCTGAGTACACCTTTTTTGTTTATATTTAGTTAATTGCTTGAAAAGTCTGGGTTTAATGTTAGTTATAGGTACTAACAATAAGTTCAATCATGCATAACTTAGAAGATCATCTTGCCATGCACGATAGATGATAATGAAACATCTTGATATGGATAATAAGAGGTATCGTTTAAAATTATGTCGGAGTTTATAGTTTTACAAAGTTAAGTTTACGTAATATCCTGAATATTCCTAGTTTATGCTAAATGACCCATAGTTAGGCGCGTGTAAATCATTTGTTGGCGCAGCTCTACCAATACAGCTTATAGCACCAATTTTGCTATTAAAATAGAAAGCTTATCATCGTGGGCATCGGCGAGCGCAAAAAGCTCCCACATAATTGGAAAATAACCTAACACCGACCTGTGGGAGTGGCGTGCGCATGCCGCGGTCGCCTGCGACAGACTGATTCTAATCCAATGGAGAGACCGGGATAGAGAGCTGCGCGCGCGCAGGTGGGCGGGGTCAAGCCACCCGAACGATAACGAACGCACCCGAACTAACTCGAATCGAAACCGCCCAGTCTGAGATGTTCGCGCATTGTAATCGCCTAGTTAAATTGACCTCCAACTTTTCTCGTAGTACTTTCGTCAGAGAATATTTCAATGGTCCACTTTACATTGGTTAGCTAACACAATGCCAGCAATGTTTGAGCAATGCAACCATTATATAGTATTAAAGCCTTACATGAGCTTATTGGAATAATGGACGGTTTCTAAGAATGCCAGTGTTGCGATATCTCTTATAAAAGGTAATTAGTTGGTTGGAGATTAATGTAATTGCGATTCCTTTAGAGATAATGATTTTGTAGTCGTTTCAATGGCTACTGTTACAATGCAAGTCAAAACTCGGTTAACTGCTTATGTTCGGAGTAATTATCTTCTTAAAGAGCTATTAATAAAAACATCAAGTGAAATCAGTATTGGTGCACGGAGAACAATAGTAAGCTTTAAGCTGATAATCATTCTGATTGATCTGATTATATCGAGATATATCTAATTTAATGTTATGTGTCAATTACGTAATACTTAGGTATAATTTTATCTAAACCGCTACCGTTAGAAACTGTGTTGTAACGTGTAACAATCTAATTCCTATTGTTATAACATATGTTCTTTTTTTATCTTACATTAGATACCTCGATAATAATGACTATAAGAATTACCCAACACCTTAATTCAAAATATAATTTCTATTACAATATTTACATCTTCGTGATTTCTGAGTTGGTAACTGATTAGCTAATATTTAATCTATCGCGGTGTAAATCCTATGAAAAGATATTTGTTATCTGTGCACTTACCGTGAATCTTAAGCTTATAATAGCTTCCCTTGCGGACTGATCATAATTTATCTGTAAACGCACTGTTGCCGCGTTCGCCGGATAGCAGTATTTACTTTAACCGCACATTAATTGATTAACTGTGGCAGTTTCAATTAAACTCACCGATCAATTAAGTTCTACTTCTGTATTTAATTAATTGTTAGTATGTGCAATAAACCGTGTGCAAAAACGTGATAAAGCTTAAGTTTCAGATTTTGCTTCAGCAATTTTATAGTTGCTAATCAATATCGTTAATTTTAAATTTGGAAACAACATGGTCGATTTACAACTCATATTCTTTCTTTTTTACATATAGTGCTAAGATAAGCAATAGTATGAAAGAAGTAGACATACAAGTACAATAATCGAACAGTAATTTCTTTAAACTTGACCATATTTTCTTCTCCGAATATCCATTTCAGTATTCGTCTTAATACTGCAACTCGCTTCCTACAATATTTGCATTAGTAGCACCTTAATTGATATAGGTGTGGTGTCTTAAATTAAACAGAGAGGTCATGGAAGGTTATTTAATGCCTCCGGTTAATTATTGGCCGCAGGTTGAAGTGCTTGTTGAGAACACCGGCCGGTGAGAATGACCGCTCCGCTCGGACTACGTACGTATATAGAAAATATTAATTATAATTTCACTTGTAGGTACTGAAGGACTGAAGCTGTACTAATGTTTTTTTTCTTGTTTGGGTTATATAAACCTAAATGGTACTGTTTTTTAGCCTACTATTGTTACATATACAAGATAAATCACTTGCTTCGACAAGACATTCTCAGTTTTACTTATTTTGCTTTTCTTTCGAGTATTTCTTATAAAGACCTTATTTTTTATAAGATACAATTTGCCAGCATTCTTATAGCCTCTTAGTAGGTAGTCCTTGCCACCTTTGGACATTTGTAGTTATCACGGAATATATTTTACAATACAATACATTTTAATATGTAATGTATCATTGTATGACATTGTAATCGATAAACCGACAATCAAATAAAAAAAATCATATCGTGAGTACCCGTTACATATTAAAATACTGAGTTGACAAAACAATATTCGCAAATGTACATCAAGTTTTTTTTCTTGCTTAAACTCCGTACTCTTCTACATTATTCTCATAGCATTCATAGGCATCTTTATACTCAGTTCCCGGTTTACGTAACCGAACCACCGTTAAGCAAACACTGGACGCGTCCGTTACTCCAGCGTTTTGTTAACATCAATAGATTGCAGAGTACTGTCACCATCGATCGAATACTCTAACATTTATAGAAGTAGCGTTTAACATTTACATTAGTAGAACCAGTATAGTTCGACCGGGGAAGTACCACCGCCATACCTATTTTCAGCGTGAAGTATTGCTTGCGTTTTGATGGAGAGTGTGGTGGCCGGCACACTTTTATATGAGGCGACCATCATCTGTGATTGACTTCAGACAAAACTCAAGTTTTATATGATGTTGTTTACAGATGTCCGTGGGCGGCAGTGATCACTTACCATCAGGTGGACTGCATGCTCGTTTTCTACTTCAATCTTATAAAAAAAAAAACTAAGATTGATACATTGTCGTCGGAGCCAGGGACATACAAACTCACCCAGAACCAGAATAGATATTTAAATCATTATCATCTAGATAATGACTCATCCAGATAATGTCTGACTGGGCATTGAATCTGGAACTCTCAGACCGATCTGTGGACCGCTCCGCACAGCGAACTCTCAACGTCAAGTACAGGTATTCGATAACTAGTTCACGCCCTTTATAATGTAGCTATTTTAAAGTATTAACTTATAATACTTTAAAATAGCTACATTATAGATATTTTAAATAAATTATTTAAAATAGCTAATATAGAGTTATTAAATAGACTCAAGCTATATCTTATGTTCTGCTTAATCAAATAAACGTCGAGAGCAAATCGACCAGTCAAATAAAGTCGTTGAAGTCTTTTACATGGCGAATATAGTTACCAATAAACTCGGAGTAGATGCGCATTTTTTACGGCTACTTTAGTACGAATTTTTAAGGTGTCTCAAAACAATATTTTTTGTAATCGACTGAAGTAGCAAACGAACATGCAGTCCACCTGATGGTAAGTGGACACTGCCGCCCATGGACATCTGTAATCAACTTCATACAGAACATGGGTTCCATCTGAAGTCAATCACAGAAGCGTTGCTACTCCCGAGGACTAAGATGGTCGATGATCGTCGTCAGAAATAGGTGTGGCGGTGGTACTTCTCCGGTCACACTACACTGGTTCTACCACCTTGAAAGAACATAACAAAATCGTCCTAAGGGTGCAAGTAACGAAAACAGTCATATAAAATAGCGAAGAAAACGGCAGTAGAACGGTATCTATGATTAAGTACACAATAATTATAAGGGTAGGTCCAGACTATAGCTATAATGGCCGGGATATCGGCTGTAGCTAAAAATAATAATATGTTCGCACTAAAGTAACGAAAACAGTCATACAAAAATAGCGAAGAAAACGGCAGTAGAACGGTATCTATGATTAAGTACACAATAATTATAAAGGTAGGTACAGACTACAGCTATAGCTATAATGGCCGGGGTATCGGCTGCAGCGCAACAATCTAGTTGTATCATCGGCGGCTAGATAGCATCGCGCTCGTGCCACTTGTAAACCGACGCCTAGTGTTGGGATGGATCTGTATCGATATCGGAAAATATTGATATAAATAATATCGATACATGAACAATATAAAACTCATCCTGAGAAATATACAAAAATGATATGTTATAATGTTTGTTTTTTGTTGTATACAAATGTGGGAGCTTTATATTAATACCATATGAATAGGTCTTTGCATGTTAAAAGATCATAAGTACTGAATGACAACTCATGATACCCCGACTGGAGTAATTTTCTTTATTTCTTAGATAACAATAAATATATCCCCACAATTAGAAAATTTTAACTTATAAAAAATATATTTACTGTAGCTAATCCATGTAACAATTCTAATTGTTTTATGTATATGACTTAAATTGATACAGCTCATAAGCATGCAGTCCACCATATACTAAGTAGTCTCTTCCACCCACAGACATCTGCAATCAATCCCAGATCATATAGGATTCTTACGTGACCTTGGCCAAAGATTCCTTGAGTAAAAGTATGTCCCTTGCCACACCATACGTTTTCCCAAATGTGAGTCAGCTTGTCATCGATAGCTATCCAATTCCAAGTATTTATCGACATCACAGATAAAGCATCGGTCGTCGCTAGCATCGAACGAGTAGCGGTCGCGTGCCGGCGCGCCCTCTCGCGGCGAGTTGAGGAAAGTGCGCGGCATTACAACGGATCATTATCGTGCTCTAAACTTTGTTCATATTTCCAATGGCCTTTCATATTGTGCTTGGATTTCAGTCAGGCTGGCCGATTGTTAGTTTTTGAATTGACAATGGCCGTTATTTAGGAGAATGTCGACTTACTTAGCACTTAAATTCAGAATTGTTTGTTTTTCTTACCAAAATCCTTTAATGCGTCAACATGGTGATGCTATTACTTTTGATTTGCTTCCAACAGACAGACACGAAAAGATGTTTTTTTATACTATGTACTTACATTTTCCTCATTAGTATTGACTAATTAAAACTTTTATAAACGTTACTTACTAATTGACTATATCGATGAGGAAAGCTAAAAGCCAAATAAATCTAAACGCTTATAAGATCGTATTAACCGCAAACCTGGTCCTGACGATCGGCGGATAGCAGATGTCATTACCGGCAGAATTACCACGTAAGAGAGTTACAATAATTCAAAGCGTATCTCATGCATATTCAACATGTGTACGACAACGAGCCAACAAACAAACAAACGAAACATAGAAACGAACGCATGAGATATCTTGTCGCAGCGCCGCGATGAGATACGGTCTTGTTGTTGTGGGGTTACCATGTTTTATGTTGTTTTTGGGATATCCCATGCACCTAAAAGCTGAAACTCTTCACCGATACCTTATATTCAAAGCGGCTAATACCGTCACGTTAATCTATGATTATTCGTAGCACTGGATGGAGCATCAATGATTATTAATAGAGAGATATGAGGAATGTGATTAATTTCGGATATGACTGGAATGCATCGAAAAAAGTAAAAGAGTAAAGCAAAAGTACGTCATGATTCTATTAATTGTTCTTGATTATCATTACTATATTCTTTAAGACAATGACGACGACCCCTTTTCAGCTTCCTTCTTTTGAATATTTCTATATTGATACGCCAATGCAGTTTTTTACTTTTTACACGAGTTCCACTTGCCTTTTTTCAACCTCTAATTTGTCAGCCGACAACCGATAGCGAACTAATCCGCTTATCGCAAAATAATGGTCACTCCAGCCGCGCGTATCCGCGTGCGTGCCTTATAAGGCCTATGAATTCTGCCACCGCACCAGTTATCGGATGAAAGCGGCCTTGTTCGGCTAATAACGATGCAAGTTATAATGCACCCGCCGCAATCTCCGTGCCTAGTACCCACTACGTTAATTTATTGTGTTACTTAACCCTCTATAGCTCTTAATAAAGATAAACGTCTAATCTGTATCGGCCGGCGGGTTTGCTCGGAGATAGTGTGTGTAATGTAATTGCGAGTTTCAAATGGTTGCGTGTGCAAGGATACTGCGGGTTATCGTATTTATTTGTAGTTAGAATTGCCTGCGAATACAAAATTTGCCTGTGAATACAACATTTTGGACGAACATTTTGTTAGTGGATACTAGATTCTTGCATTATGACTGAGGCAATCTTTACTCAAATCTCATTACATTAAATCAATTTTATCTCAAATTAAGTATAAGCCATAAATGGCTGAACTTATTTACATGTACCTTTCGTTACAAAACACTTTATATTCTATTTTATTTACACAAAACAACTACCTCGTGTTACCTAATGAGACGCGAGCTAAGAAACTGTATGCGGCTGTAGCAGTGCACTAAATTATTCATTTACGTACTCTCTAATGGGAATATTGGATCGCTGCGTCGCTACATAGCGCTTACAAGCGCTGTCTAGCGCTTGATAGGTACAAATCCTACATTAGGCTTTACAAGTTGCACGGAACCCAATCTACGTATAAGGTAAATTACTCATTCGCTTAAATTACGATACGGTTGTTCCTTAGCAGGTTTACGGGTGCTCGAACATTCAAATAATTGAAATAATTAGTAAGGAAATCTAGAAAATTAGGTTAATTTCAGTTAAAGGTGGAATATTAGTATTAAAACAACTGAATTACATCATACAATTTATATTACGCTTTTGAAATATTAATGGATGGAATTGGAGATTTTCTTTCCTTTTTTTGTTGCAAGTTTGTTGTTTGCTTATTAGTACCAAATTTTCTTCTACAATTTTATAGTTAAATCTATAAAATTGTAGAAGAAAATTTGGTATTGTATCAGTTTTATTTAAGTCAATCTTCATTTCTCCAACCTTAAGGTGCCAATTAACTGTTAATGTAAGATTTAGCATCAGTATATTTATAAGTCTATGATGTTTTACCTAATTCGAACGGTTCAAGGCAGGTTCAGAGTCTACATAAGCTATTCATATATTACGCAAAAGGCCATAATTCGCGTCATTGCGTGAGTTGTCGCATTAGTTCTGACAGCGGCTGCAACGGCGGCCCACTTCGTTTCGATTTGACAGCCGTATCAAACGTATCGTTTTCACCTTCCTACTATAGCCCGGTATCGTACACTATTTATGGGAAGAGATCTTGGTAAAAGTAAGCTGTTTTTGGTTGCGATATGCGATTGAACTGTAAAAATACGTATTAGTTAGAATAAGAAACTCCGAGCGACCCTTTGTTCTGTGACTGGATTTTATATTTTAACGAGATACTTTGGTTGCCCTGTGACTAGATTTTACCTTTTAACGAGATACATACTTTGATGTGGATTCTTCAGGAGACGATATATTAAGAGAAAGTATGTCGCTTTTTCGTAATTTTAATTAAAAATGGCATTGAAGCTAAAATAAAACACTATTACTTTAGTCTATATAACTAACTACTACATCATTATATGCGGATTGAATTTTATAAGGTTTAATAATTCTTTACATGTCATAGTAATCAGCACTTACTAAAACAGAGGAACTTTCAGAAGCTGCAAATGTTTTAAACACCTTTTGGAATACAACCGTTTCAAGCCATAAATATTTCGAATACCTGATACGAAACGCGCACCTTTTTATTATTTCTTGAATCAAAGTTACCAAACACCTACCGTTCTTTACTTTTGTATCAACTTTGTCCTGAATAAACACTTCGATCTATAATCAGAAGCGATACAAAACCTTTTTAGCAACCTATCTATGACCAGATAATCTCAGAGACGCATGACGCAAGACGAAGCCGCTCAAGTTTATCATACACCCACTAGGCGATACCATCTCACTGGACGCTTTGTCCCGGATACCAAATGAGGTGCACCGGTCAGTCTGATTCGAGAACGCTGATAATTAGATCGATTTACAATTTTAAATTGGAGTACAGATAGAGTTATTGTCTAACAAGGCCCCGTTGTGGTTCGGTTTTGATTGGGACAGGTTATTGTGTAGTTGTAAATGGCACTGGTTTTGATTTTATAAACAACAATTTGATGAATAAAATGTTATTGTTTGGTAAGTAAATCTTACAATCTAAGAGACACTAGTTTTATTCCTTTAAAATTTTTACTAGTATTATCATTATCTTTAACCAATATTTGTCATTGCTGGGCGCAATTCCCTTTCAAAGCTAGAAAGCTTAATATCCTTCTACTCTGCCTAAGTGCAGATTAACTAACTTCACACACACCGTGAGGATCTTTTTCAGTATGATATCTAGTGTGGAGAAAGCTAGCATTGTGCTGTTAATATCATCGTATTCATCATTTTACAAACATAATATACATTTCGAATCTCGTAATATTTATGATTAATAACATTCATAAAAACTGTACTATTAAACTGTAGTACACTCAGTGCGCATTAAATCCTAAAAATAAGAAATGTGACAAAATAATTTCTTGACTACCTTGCACAAACTCTAGTTTATTGATCAAGCAATTGATAGCGAGATCGATTTGATTGGCGTACTTTGTGATAATTCTTTACAACACCATAACGGCGTACAATGGCGAGCATACTGCGCATTTAGCCATTATCGAACTGTGAGGTGGGGCTAGTTTATACAGTACTATAAGTTTACAATAGCATTGAGATTAATTAAATTACCGTATTGTTTGATTTCTGAGGTACTTTTAGGTTGCCTTGAAATTCCAAACTATAACAAGGCTGTAAATTAAAAAATAGCAGTAGTACATAAGTAAACAATTTACTTGATGTCTATTGTCACTTCACGAATATCGATAGCTTATAAGTAGAACACGTACTACTCTTTAAAATCTAAGATAGAACGACTTAGGAAAGTTATTCAGATATTTTCGTATCCGTAACATTAGTTTCAAAATAAGTAATGAAAATCAAAATAAATACACCATTGTCGGTAAAAATGCATCCCACTAGAATCATTTGATCCTTTAATGAGTCTTAATCTACGTATGTATTTAAGACGCCATTACAATATTACTGTCAGCATTTTTTTATGCAGGCACTCTTTTGCAGCTCATACGTACGTAGAGAATTTCTCGAGACCAAATTTTTAAAATTAACTAACAAAATAAAAGCATTTCAAAATTTAGGCAATGATATTTTAATAAACAAAGCCACGAAGATTAATATATAAGTAACATTACACTTTCTCAGAAATTCTCATGTACAGTTACGTCGTACTTAAAATTTATAAGCGCCAATGAAATCTAATATAGAAGCTATTTCTATGGGACAATAAAATCGCAAGCGAGTTTCACCGCACGTAAACCGTTCGGATCTCGAACGTAAAACACATAGCGAGTAAATAATGACACCTATTACTTGTTGGGAGCAACAATCATGAGCGTTTCCTTTTCAAGCGATCGACATCCGGCCAGTAAACGGATACGTCCGAGCGGGCCAGCGGTCGCCTTAGGTGCATTGCGGTGAAGCTTTTTATGTCAAAGGTTTTAGGATCACCACGTTTTTTTAAATATACTTTTGGGTTGTCTTTTGGTTATTATTTATGTATTTTTTGGATGGTTTAGATTTAAACTTGTTGGTTTTAAACATCCACGAGCCAAAACCACTTGAATGTCATCTATAATTATGAGAAAGAAATATAGCATTTAATATTATCAGTGTCGAGCAGTAAAACATTGTTTATTTTTGTTTTATCTGGCAGTTAAAAAAAGTGTGATAACAAACCAGTTATTTATTTAAAGACATAAGCTTTTTTTAAAGATATGTTAAGTTAGTTACAATTTAATTAGAATTGATGCAACATCTATTAAACGGAACCATTATGGCAGATATAATGGTATCTCTGTACGAAAAGATCAATGTGCGGCACAAGAAGATGCGAAGATGGCTATTACATTAAACTCAGCCGCAGTTTACATTATTCCAACAATGGCAGATATTTGTAAAAAATAATTGCAAGGCCTGATATACTTAGTAAAATGAAATGCAACAAAATCGATACAGTTAACATAGTTCAATTATCGTAAAGCTTAATAACGAAGCGGGTTTAAACCCAGCTATGCCGCCCCATCGGATCGAAGATCTCTCTTTAATTATATTGTTATGTCGATCGTTGGAGGTCGTGAGGTTATACCAAATAGATTATCTGTAGACGATATTGTGCTGCCGCTCTGTGAATAGCCCCTTTCATATCACTCGCTATATCAAATTCTTTTTCGGAACCGCCCGCGGTCATTACAGCTGGCTACAGTCTGATTGCCTCTTTGTAATTTGTTGCTTGTACAAATTATTTTTTGGATTATATTGTTGTCTGGACCCGTTGTTCTCTTTAAGTAAGTTGTTTCGTCATTTGTTTGTTTTATGCTTCCATTAGGTTTAACAAATTGCTAGTACACAATGTTAAAACACTAAATCTGACAGCGTCAAGGCTTATTTATTATGTGTCAGATTTTGATAAAAGTATTTTTTTTCGTTTTAGTTTTCTTGCGTTCATCTATGTGTACTATCGATACCAATCGACTACCGATACCACGAATTACTACTTAAGTATCCTTTTGTATCTTTGTTAAAAACGATGATTTAGGCACTAAACTGGCCTTTTACTAACTGGACTGGATTTATACACGGTATCTTAGTTATAAGTCAATAGAACTTTTAAATAATTTATAGATATTTCACATAATGTGTTAATTCATTTTTAATACTAAATTCTTTCTTGACATGTGTTACCATTGCCTCATCTAAGCATGCAATTCGTGTTGTCCTAACATGTGAGTAGCAGTTGTAATACTAGCTATTAGCTCGGTTATCAACTGTAATTCGTATAATTTGCGACGCGAGCCGAAAGTTCGTAATTATATCACAAGAACAGCCTGCATGTCAAAACAATGAACAAAAGATACACGAAAACGCTGTAAGCGCTTTGCATAACCACATCCACTGAATTATTATTATCTGCGGTCGCGCGCACCTGTCCCGATTACGCACGTCACACGTACGGACAATAAGATAATCCACGTCAAAACACACGCCAATAAATCTATATATATAAAACGCAAAAGTGACTGGCTGAAGTATCAACGCACATGTCAGAATTAGGCATCCACTAAAATATTTTCAAAATTAAAACCCCAAAGAAGTGGAATAGGGGATTAAAAGTTTATATGAAACTTTTTATTCCTTGGACATACTCGCATAAAATTTCATATAATATGAGTACGGCAAGATCAATGAGTTATGAATTTTACTGTTTTCCAAAATACAACTCCCTTGGGTTGATGGAAAAATAAACTCCACCTTTCTCATACAGAAACTCTCAATTCAGTAGATTCACGTTATTCAGTTTTAAAACATGGGTGATACCGCGGGGATCAGCTAGTCGCGTATAACGTAAAACGAAGACCAAGATTACTCTGCAATGCTTTATACAGCACGAACAAAACACGCCATCCTTCACAAATGTATGCAAATATACCGCGTATCATGATTGCATGTATGCTCGGAATCGCTTGTACATTCAACATGTGCCGGTAACTCGTGCCGTCGTACGCCTAATTTCGGTCCACAAAAACATCGTTAGCTTCATTGAGTGGGTGACGGTTTCGTCAGTCATTTGTTCTGGTTGAAATCGCCGTGATTATGTTATTATTTCGACTTTCAACTTTTGTTTTGACGAGGTAATTATATGTAAGCGCATTCAATTACATCTACCGTAAGTAGTCATTCCTACGTATTTGAACTATGCTCTTTTCTTATGTCAAAGTAATTGCATATTATGGATTCTAATCGCTGCCCATCAATTTGAATTGAATGAAGCTACATTTTGCCCCCTAAGGGTTCAATCCGGCGAGATTCTGAGCGGAATTTATGTGTAGTCTTAGAATGACAAGCGCAAGATGTAATGGTATGCAGAACACCTACTCAAAGCTGCGAAGTATGATGGATCGGTCTGTGAGTGCCCGACAGGATACACTTGCCACATTACAGGCTATTTGTTAATATGTAAAATATATTCGCCATAAATTTCGAAATAGAGATCAATGCAACACGACAAAACTGCGCTTTGGTGGTCCGCACGTTAGGTGTTTTGATATTGAAACATGATACTTAAATACTTCAGGAAGGAGTTTATTGTTTTAATAGTTTCCTTCTAGACACATTTTATGCCCGTCATTTAGCTAGGGTCCGCTAATTTCCCGGATATGGGAAGTGTTTATGTTGTTCGAGATATCCTGTTGTCGCTAAGCGGGGAAAGCATGGCGTGTATTTAGTTGTCTGACCTTATTATATTTGTAACAAAATATTTATCACGACAAATTGATATAAGAGTTGTTTTATTAGTGATCATCATCATTTATTAATTACTGTTACACATACGAATTACGCTTCTGTTTTTTTTTGGCAGAGAATCAGTATGGTTTCCACTTTCCATAACGCAATTATATCGTCATATTCGAATTCAGTCAATGAAATGTAGTGTCGAGAAAATTTTAATAGATGCGCGTAGCTGGGCGCGGCGTGGGTCGCCCCGCCCCGGCATTAGCAATTCTGTAGCTAGTTACATGAATAAATTGATAACTGTGATATAAATTATTCTACCTCCCTAAAACACGGTTAACGACAGCTAATAACGTGCTAACCTGTCGAAAGGCTAATTTGCCAGCTGGAAGTATGAAGACTGTCCGTCGACAGTCGCGCCACAATTAGTCGCCCGGGGGCAGACAACACGACCTCGCGTGCCTCTATTTGACATTTAGCCCGCGACCTTTCGTTTATTTTGGGGTCCGCTCGACTCCTACAACGCATTATTATTCAACGCATTATCTAAAGTTCGAGTTCGAACGGCCCACGGCGCGCCCACACAGACCAGACAAACTAGATCTGGTATTATTTATTCCCGGCTTTATTGTTGCGAGTTTTTTGTGTCGTGTATCGAGTTCTCGGAGTAATCGGTTTGTTTATTGCTCGAGATTTTGTCGGTTACCCCCGCTGGAATGCTTAATGTTCAAAGGCTATTTTGTGCTCGTATTAGTGTTTGTTCGATTAATGATATGTTGCTCTGACTTATATGATATTGTTTTCGTTTTGGCGTGGTAAAATGTATTCTCACTTTGTAGCAGTATTTCGATCATAGATTGGTCTTCACCTATTTGGCCACGTGATTACATATCGATAAGCTGCTAAATTAGGTACCTACTTTCAATTAGATGGTGAGTATGTCAATTTAAATTTTTCTTTGTAATGTAATAGTGTGGTACCAAGGTGTTAACAAATGATAACAGCAAACTACCATAAATAATACATACTGTGATAATACGTAAATTGCTCCAGCGATATTTTTACTTAGCAACAATAGACATGGAAAATAATAAGGAATTACATAATTTAATAAATAAATAACTAAATTATCTTAAGTTAAACACACAGTGCCTTATAGATTAAATATTGTCTGTCTATAGAAACCGTTGGGCCACCGCTGAGGTCAAGATATGATTATAATTATTTACTTAATGGCACCTTAGCCGCCAGATTTCACGATGTTTTCATAACTTAATGTAATAACTTTATAGTAAATCCGTATATAATTGCTTTAAATTAAGTTGAAATTTTCGTAGCAAGCCTCATTTGCACGCTTGGACCTTTCAAAAATAATTATCTTGTGATGGAATCATTAAACATAAGAATGTGACATTTAGGCTTCAGATTATGCGCGCTAATGAATACGCTGAACACTGCTATTTAAGATTAGAGTGTAAATCAGAAATAGAAAAAAAATATTAGGGATGCATTTTAAATTGAAATTTCGTAGACCGTGACAAGAATACCAATTTTTTTATTTTTTCGGAAATTAAAATCAATAGAAAATAGATGCATGTAATAAATGGAATGCCACAAATATAGAATAGTTGAATTTTCAGACAACATTTAGTTACAACTTTTTAAGTTACCATTAACCTACCCGTTCAAAATTTCAAAGCTAAGGTTAAGATCCAAAATAATATTTAAAACCAGTAGGTTATTCTAGTTTGCTTGCTTATTACCTATATTATGATACAAATAACAAAAAAAAAAACATCAAAACATGATCTAGATATTAAAATATGACAATAAATCATAAATGACCATGAATACTACTGTCCATTTAGTCAAGTTTAATCTCGATTTATTTAATATTTATTCCGTTAAGCGTGACATTCCAAATACATAAAAAAACAGCGTTTTTTACTCAGAAACTACGAAAAAATAAGTTAGTTTCTCAAAAAATGTACAATGTTAATATATTTTGACGACCCGCGTGGCGGAGCTATTACCATACCAGTCAGACACGCAGTGAGTTCCAGGTTCAATACCAGTCAGACAGAATCTGCTTGAATTAGGGTTCTTGTTCTCGGTCTGGGTGTTAGTGTATTCAGCTGTGTCCATTGCACCCACGACACAAGAAAAAAACATCCTAGTGTGGGGCAGTGGGTGTACAAAGCCTTTAATTAGTCATTTAAATTAATAGCCACTTTACAATTCGATTAAATATATCATAGTATTCAGAAATAAGTAAATACTTTATATACGAGCTTTGCACATGCGGTGAAACTACAAGTGATGCTCTTGCTATTAATTTTCCTCGGAAGCAATTGCGCTAAATTACAAGAGGTTCCCGCCGGAGGAAAGAAAGCCAATCCATTAGCTCCGGCCTTACGGGGGTCATTACGCGGCACGTCAGATCAAACTGGTGTTTAGTTTGTAGTGGCTTATAATTACTTTTAATTATTATGCAGGCAGTATTAAACTCTTGACTCCGTACAAAGGCGCGCAGTCCAATTCTTCAACGACATATAGATCCCCTATCGTGTTCTACTCGTTTTACAATGGTGAGTGTTTTTTTTTTTATAGTTAGACCTAACGATTAGGCTGACGGGCCACCTGATGGAAAGCAGTCACCGTCGCCTATGGACATTTGCAACACCAGAGGAGTCGCCAATGCATCGCTGGCTTTGTAGGAGAGCTCTTTTTACACCTTTCTTGAAGAACCCAGTGTTCCGAGAAACTTTTTGACCAGGTGCCTGCTTCATCTGCCCTCCACCGTACCAAACCCCGAAGGAACTTTCCAGCGTAAAGTTTCCTCACGATGTTTTCTTTCACCATTATTTCAATACATTACACATCTGAACTGAGAATTGGAGGTGAATCTAAGTCGAACATAGCTGCTGTTAAAATGTAACTAAAAACATCGTCATCACGTTTCTGTACAGTCACACTACTATTATACAACAAGACAGCAATTCCGCTAAGAGGTGGAAAAAGGCGTGGCGGTAGTGCCTCCGCAATCGAATTAACCTTTAGAGCTGTGGCGGTATTGTTGTAGCTGAACCCTGAACCATGTCACAGAATATATAGCGATTGTTATTGTAATTATTTGTGCGCTCTTACACCAAGTTAAGGACAAACTAACTCGTAAGTAATATTAAGATACAGGAATCTAAAACTCTCTTATTCTAAGAGAAGACCCGTGCCCAGCAGTGGGACAATAATGGGATGTACCCCATAGAAATCTAGTATTTAACTCAATAACACTTATTCAATATCATCAGTTAATAGTTTATGACAGATTTGTTTTTTTGTAGCTATGACGATAAACAATTTAAAACTTTGGAACAAATGAAATAATATGTTTTTTACAATATTTATATTTACCAGTGGGTACAGAGTAGTGATGTAACGAATATTTGCGCTCGCGAATATTCGCATGTTTTTAGACATTCGCATTCGCAAGAGTTTTTCGAATATTGAATTGCATTGCTTCGTAGGAAAAGGTCGCCAAATCTATCCAAATTGAAATCGAACTGTAGTTAGTCGACCTAAAAAAACGTCGCCAAATTTATATTCTTCAGTTATTCCAAGAAATAAAAATAACAAAAAACCTACATTCACATTCGCATTCGCGAATGTCAATGAGAATTATTTGCATTCGCATTAGCGAATGTTAAATAATGACATTCGTCACATCACTAGTACAGAGTATTTACCTACTAATATTTATGGTTTGAGTAGCGATTGTTGTTCGTCTCGAAGTACCTACTTATTATCACTACACTTTTAAAAAGTGTTGCTGCACACAATAACACTACTCACGTCCTTTGACAAGTATTCTGAGCTACAACCGAAGTTTCTACTTATTGTCACTAGGCGTTTTGTAAGATATTTTGGGCACAACTTACCTTTGGCGAGTCTAAGCTTATCCACAACCGGAATCTTACAAACTGCCGCACAAGTTCTCCGAAATTCAATACTAGATACATCGAAGTATTTATTGAAGCACCGCCGCATCTCCGCCGGCGGCCGCGCACGCGCCGATCCCAGATTAACTTCAATGAACATGTCGACGTTACAATTATAACGGTGTATGAACTTCGTAACAAGCCAAAGACTGGAGGAAAGGATGGAGATGAAATAGATTTGGGTATTTTATTTATCTGGTAATAGTTTGACTTCTAGCTGTTGTTTGGTGCACTTTCTGCTATCTGAGATTTGTTAAAGTTTGAGTGCAAAGATTTACTTATGCCTTATAATAGCGGAAAAAAAACATAGGGTGGCTTCCTCTTTAATGTCGATAAATAGGGAATAGTATTTACAACAGAGATGATAACATGGTTCAAAAAAATTCTCTCATCAACCCATTATTGGCCCACTGCCGGGCATGGGTCTACTCTCGGAATGCGATAGTTTAGGCCATAGTCCACAGTGCTGGCCAAGTGCAAAAAAAATATTTATACTTAACTACTAAAAAAATAATGTCTCTCAAGCCAGACGTTGGTGAAGCACTATTTCAATATATTGATGTTATAAAATAAAATTCAACAAATCCGTATGGATCATTGGAAAACTGTCGCAAGCTAGCCTTTCACTGGCCACAGACTATAACTCAGCGTGGCATCGTAACAAATCTAAACCATGAAACCGCTCGTGGTCAAATGACAGTCATTCGGCAACTCGCAACCCGAGCACTTTACACAGGCGTCGGTAACCCGGCACGCATGCGGCCCGCGGACCTTCTTAGCATACCTACATTCTCACTCGTGATTCGTAATAAATTTATAGATTTATATAGAGACAGCTTTAGAGTAGTGTTCTTCCGTCAACGAATTTCCAAAATCCATTACGTCACCTTAGTTTTCAGACTCTCTAATGTTCTTGATTATATTTGTTGTCAAATGAGGCGCCCTTTCTACCAACCTCACGTAGCTACTATACGATCCCATGTCGCCCAAAAGGTTGCCGACGCCTGCTATACAGCATTACACTTACATAAATTATTTAGATCGCCCTGCTAGAGCAGTATCATTTCGCGTTGTGGGTGGCACAGCTTAGATCGGAACGACTGACTGTAAACGTTTAATTTAGGCGGTAGAACATGAAGTATCGGTCACCGATTTGAAATTGAAGTGCTTCGTATAAGGATTGTAAAGATAATCCGCCTATATCGCAAAAATGATGCATTTAAAGATCTACGACATAAGATATGCGCTATTACTGTTTATGTAAACATTTGTCGATATAGATACGAGTTTAACGTTATTTTGCATGAATAAACGCACATTTGAAAATTATCAATTTTAACTCAAAGATAGTTTCATGCTTATTTTAGAATTTAAAAGCTTAGAACTCAATCTCCAGTTCCTCGCTGTCTTTGTTATTTTATCTTTATTCGTTAAAAATATCACAACACTTTTTTTTAATTTTGCCTTAATCGCCCGTAAAATTAGCGTTTTTGTGTTAATATTCATGAAAAGCGATGAAATATGTAAAGATGTTTCTTTATTTGAGTTTTAAGGACTTCAAAATCTTTGAAAGATTCTATTTCCTTCGGGGTGGGTAGTTCTATTGAAATTGTATATTTCCTCGTTGAAGCGTCAACTTTTTTTTACGTTAGTCGTTTCGTTGTCTTTATCATGTTAATATATAAAAATCTCCATAATTTAGTGCTATTATTGTCCCACTGCTAGGCAAGGGTCTTCTCTAGTTTTTTAGACCGTAGCCCACCGCGCTGGCCAAGTGCGAATTGGTGGACTTCACACACCTCCAAGAACTTTTTTTTTTAAGAACTCTCGGGTGTCTAGGTTTCCCTCACGATGTTTTTCTTCACCGAAAAGCAGTTATGATTAATTTCTACTAAGCACATAATTAAGGAAAATCAGAGGTGCGTGCCTGGGTTTGAACCTCGGACCTCCCGATCGAGAGGGCAAGTATCAACCATTAGGCTATCGCTTTAATACAATTTTACAATTATAATTTAGATTCTAATTTGAACTAGTATACTAGGCGATAAAAACACTTAATTGAGCAACATGTATAAGTACAAATAGATTTATAGGAATTCCAAAAATATTTTTGGCTGGAACTGCATTATTTCCAAATACAACGCACGTACTTAAACCGAATATATTCATAACATTACTCAGAAGCACATTACAATATAAAGTGCAGGAGTTTCTTTGAACCTTTTTGAGGTTTATTCTTGCGTGTATTTCTTAAGAAACATGTATTAACGGTAATAGGAGATATTTTAGGATTATTTATTGTTGTTTGAACAGTGCGGGATTAAAGCCACCCACGTTGGTACGAAGGGCGATTGTCGGCATTCTATGTACTTGACAAAAGTGCAGTCCACCTGAAGTTAAGTGGGCATTTCCGCCCTTGGACATCTGTGACTATCTCAAAAATAAAAGCAATAATATTCCATATTTGCAAATTAGGTACATTGTAAATATTGTCAGTAATTTTGCCCAAATTATTGTTAGAATGTTAAGTCTTTTTAAATTTTATTATTAAAGTATATTTCATTTTCATTCATGTGTTCCTATTCTTCCAAAAACAAAATTCATGCATTTTATTTAAATCATACTTTTTAGAAAACGAATAACCACTTCGCAAGATATTTCGTTATGCAGAAGAAGCGGCAAAAGACCTAACACACATCTTTTCCATAAAATCGTATACAATCATGCCTAGGAAAAAAGATACTGTCGCAACTAACATGGTAGCGACTCTTTATGTGCCCACAACCTGTAACTCGACTAACATTATTATATCTATTACCTCGGACATTACTTGTGACGAACGATCTGGAATAATTAAGGTAGGCCACATCACGATCGAAGATAGTTTCAAATAAACCGCTAAAAATCCATATATATATATATATTTCAAGGGAGGTTCTACTCTTTCTGGTCCGACTTCGGCCTATCTACCTTATAATAGTAGTTTAAGTGCAACTGTGCTGTGGTTTGAAGAGTTTGATAAGGAAGACTACCTATAAATGTACATCGTCGTCAAGTCATTATTGTCCCACACGGGTCTATTCTCGGAATAAGAGTGTTTTAGAACAAAGTCCACCGTCTGGCCAAGCGCAAATTACTAGACTCACAGAACTTTAAGATTTTTTATCAGTGGCTTGAGATTAGGACCTCTGCCCCTCGATTGCGAGGCAGAGTTTCAATCATTACACTATCTCTGCTCTAAAGTATATACTTTTCTGTTTATCCAACTTAGTCTCCACATATACTTAACAAACATATTCCCTAAACACATTCGTCGTCCTTGTGAAAGAACGTCTAAATAAACTTACAATTATACGGCACTTCTTAATAGTTTAACCAAGGATTATCATATCAATGTCTTGGACATCATGTAGTAGACAGAGTCTGAAATAATTAAGCCAGAACATGCGGTCCAGATGCGTGCATGCGCTGAATCCAAATGAAGAGGCTTGCTTGTTGATGCAAATTCGTTGGCCGCTACGCTGATCTATTAGATATGGGGAAGTTTACTATCTAATCGGCCTTATGGATCAATTTGTAATTCCTTGAGAAAATAGGATTGGAAAAGAGTGTGTAGTCCTCTTGACGGTATTGCTTCTTGTGGGCCTTTGTGATGATTCGGAGGTAAGATAAAACTAGGCGATAGGTGTGACCCTTGAGGATTAAATTTGAAGTGTCCTTCTTAAGTGACCTTTTAAACGGTAATACAGCAGCGCTTCACACTCTTTTTTACCATACACTTATCTTTGTAGTTGAAGTCACTTGCAAATAAATGCTTTGCAATTCCTGTGGACTAATACGGTAGCCCGAGGAGAAAGAGGCTAGCCTTTAACCTCAGATACTATGTAAGTCAGGTGCCATGCATATTGTTCTACCTAAACGACATTTTTTCTCACTAGTAATATGCGTCTTATTCCTGCTACTTGGAAAACCATAAAAGTTCATAGTATAAAGTAAGGTAAAGTGATTTTGAGTAACAGTGATCTAAACAGTGCCACTAAATAAATAATATAATATAATTTTAAATATCGACCTCCAATTAATTTACTAATTATTACAGATGAGATAGAAAGTTCGCCTGAAGTCATTATATTTTGTGTGCATGGTTTGCAGTTTCTATTTTATTAAAAAAATACATTTCTTTAAACTTATGCATCAATGTTTATTTCCCTATTCCCTGACCGCCCGGTAGCTAGGGAATTTCCATAAAAAATATGTGAAGTAATTAACAAAAAAAGAAAATTTTATTCCCCTCTTTAACATTTAAAGAATTCTCAAAGCATGTTGAAAGTGACATAATCATTCCTATTTAATTAAAATATAAGTAGCCGTGTTCTTTAATTAAGTAATCAGCGACTAAGCTTGATCGGTGGTTTGATACAATGCATATATCACGTTATCTTAAACAACTTCGAGTTCCGGTGGTACGGCTTTGAATAATGAGCCAACTCGAGATATACTCGTTACTGTGTCGACAGATGTCACTACGGTGACTCGGACAAATGATAGTGGACCAAAAGTTTTTTGTACGGATTATGGACATGTTTGCATGTTGCAAGCAACTACATGGTCTATTCTCAGGGCTAGAGATAACATAATCCCGTGAATCTACGGCGATGATATGCGATTTATTGCGAAACGCAGAATTTTATTTCAATAGCTCGGTATGATTTATTCAAATTGAGTTATTGTGGTCGTTTGTATAACAGCCGATTCTAGCGTAAGGGCGCGGTTGAGATGCGATCGTGAAATAAAGTTCATTGTATGCAGTTACCTGCATTGCACACCGCGAAATAAAATTAAATGTATTATTCTTTTATACTTCAATATTGTTATATTATTTTACTACTACCGGATCGGAACACGATATCTAAAAACCCTGAGAAGATCCGCTAAGAACATCTTCGGGTTTTTAATTTTGTTCTTTTATTATTTTTACCATTCATCATACTGTTACCAGTTACATGAACTTAGTATATATTTTACTAAAAATTTGAAAAATAGTAGTACTTCTTAATTAGTGTCGTATTATGTTTTGTGTGTCCGTTTATGTGTGCTTTAGTGCGTGTTTTTGAGTAGGTGCTGTTTTTTCCGGTTAATTGATTTTATTTATACCTAACTTAACCATATGTCTAACTTAAACAACTGCAGAATGTAAGTGTAGCAACCAACAGTAAGTTAATCGATTGCCCCCAAACACGAACTCTGCCACACATTAAGGTGATTTTAATTACGAAGCGTTTACCCATTTAAGTAGTAATTATTTATTTATGGTAGCACCTACTCTAACAGGAATCGGTTTATTCTAGCTAAGATTAAATTACCTATAAAATAGATTAAACATTCAGAAAATGGCTGTGCATAACAAATTAACGGGTAAACTCATTTCCTTTATTAATTTACGAGTGTAACCCGTAATAATGTTATATATTTATATACATATTCTTCATTAAATTATAAACTATGATTACTTTAATAAATAAAGAGTTTAAACCATGTTTATGACTGATTAAAATAATGATGATAGTTTTAGACTTAAAGGACAATTTATTGACAACATCAAAAGTCAATCATATTATGATTTATTTAAAGCATAGTGATACAAATATACATATGTAATACTTATATTGGCTTATATTGTAATATAATGTTTTATATAGAACTTATTAATTTAGAACAGGATTATTTTAGAATCATTTAAATGTAATAATTGTCCTATTTTTTATGATATAGCTGTTTTTTTACAAGATCGAAGTAGCAAACGAGCATGTGATCCTCCAAAAGGTGAATGGCCTCTGCCGCCCGTGGGCAACTCTAAGCAACTTCAATGACAGATGCATGGCTACTCCTGAGAGCTAAGATGGTCGCCTCTTATTAATTAATAGCCGGAAACCATACTCTTTTAGCGAAATGCAGAAATCAATTCACGCTAGATATAGTTGTGGAGGTAGTACCTATCCGTCGTCAACCCATTATAGTCCCACTGCTAGGCACGGGTCTCTCTCAGAATGAGAGAGTTATAGACCATAGTCCACCGCTCTGACCAAGTGCGACTTGGTGGACTTCACACACCTCCGAGAACTTTTTTTAAAGAACTTTCGGGTGTGTAGGTTTCCTCTCGATGTTTTTCTTCATCAGTGATAATTAATTTATAATACGCACATGAATCAGTAGTGCGTGCCCGGGTTTGAACATCGGACCTCCCGATCGAGAGAACAAGTTTCAACCAATAGGCTATCACTGCTCTAGTACCTATCCGATTGAATTATATTATTTCTATCACAATAAATCGTTTCTTTTCTAATTTCCAAGCCAAAAAACCCTGCTAGTGTTATGTGACTTGCAAAAACATTAACAAGTCCCGTTATGTGGTGAATCTACATTTTACCGTTGACACTAATAATTTATTAGGCCGCGAGAGTGATGCACGATCTTATCATCCAGATGGTTATCACCAGAAGATCCGAGATAATTGTTCTCTTCTTGAAATAAACAAGAAACGGTTTGACGGTGGTATGTTGTAAATTGTTATGATTTCAAGGAAGCCGGTCACTTTCAGGATGTCTCAACCTGTCTGTCAATTACGTTGAGCGTTACGGGAATTAAATGTACATGTGAAAATAAAATTTTATTGTTCAACTTTCTTCCAGTTCAGTGTCAGAATGCAAGTCTATATGAACGGATATTAAGTGTATGTTTGCAGATTAATTGTATTGTAGTTTTTTTTTTCTGACTGGAGTGTAATCAACTACATACAGAACATAGGTTCTATATGAAGTCAATCACAGATGCGTTGCTATTCCCGAGGACTATGATGGTCGCTTCATGTAAAGTGTGCCGGCAACCACGCTAGAAATAGGTGTGGCGGTGGTACTTCCCCGGTAGAACTACACTGGTTCTACCACCTTAATAAGTACTTTCAAGAGGACTTTTTGTCGTTCGATCTGAGGCGAAGAACTACCGCTACACCTATTTCTGCCTAATAATAACTGTTATGCGGTGCTGTCTTGCTCTGAAGGGGGTGGTAACATAGACACACCTATCCATAGCGTTTCAACTTAGACCTCGGGGGGCAGCAACACATCCATGAATAGCCTCATGAAGACTAAAACAAAATGGAATGCGATGAAATGTAAGCCGACGGGGGCACTTACAAATCGTCAATTACATTTTTTTTTCTTACACTACCACCGGATCGGAACACGACCTCAACTGAGAAGATCCGGCAAGAAACTCAGCGGGTGTCTCTTTTGTTATTTTATATCTAATTTTTTTATATATTTACAATCATGTTTTTATAGTGCAGTAAAAAATAGCCCTGTTTGGCAAAATACGCTACGCTTTGACACTGATCTTATACGTTAATTACAGATGTCTATGGGCAGCAGTGGCCATTTACAATCAGGTGGGTTGCATCTTCAGTAACTGCATATTACAAAAAAAAATCTTAACTAATATAGGTACATACGGTACCCGTCAGATATTTTGTTAATACAGATATACATTAATCGATTTTATTTCAAGTATATATGAAGATTTTAGTTTGATTTGAAAAAAATAAATCATGTTTCCCTTGTCGAAAGTACTTCGGTACGTGTAACCTCGACTTGCACTCCCAACAATATTAACAGTTACAGAGAAATTTATTAGAGAAAGTTAGTTTCAACCCGGTAGTTATAGACCTCACAGCTGCTTGTAAACTGCTCCGCGATATAAAGCGTATCATGAGGAAATGCTGGACAAAGACAATCATTACAGGATCGCCAATACAAAGTTACTTGATCACTGGTTATAGCAAAATATTTCATATTACAAGACAATAAGACTTGCGATGACTGAATGCTGGCATAGCAGTACTTTCGACAGACGTCAAGTTGACATTCCTAGGCGATTGAAAGGTCGCAAACTGGTTCGGTTGCCATCTTGTTCCACAGAGACCGGGTAGGCGATTTCCTAGATGACGATAAATCAAATATTATAATTAGTCCTTTTTGAGTATCGTTCTGGTGATTAAAATAATGAGTCGTTGGTAAAGTAGGTACTGCATTTACATACATTGTATTTACTATTAATATTATGTATAATAGCGATTGTAATCTTTCTTTTTATCTTAGAATAACGTTTCTGTTCTAAGTAATACCTTCTAAATGCGTATTTTGGTATAATTCTACGACTCTCATAAATTATCGATGGTTTATATAGTCAAAATATGTGACTTTGAATTAATATTAGATATGCAGGGATTTAATCAGTGTCTATAAATAGCGAATTTTATACGTCTAAAATGTATCGTATTTCTGAAAACATTGTATTCTTATTTGAAACAATTGTGTTGTGATTTAGTTAATTATTATTATATCGAAATATAAAATATACCTATCACCAAAATAGTAGCACGTTAGCTCGACAGTTCACATGTTATTTTGCATACCGACAAAACGTAACACCACAACACTCCTAAGGTTTCCTTCTTAAATTTTTCCCACCAAACTCGTTACCCGCAAGTCCGTCATTACGCTAGATGGCGCAGTGGTCGCAGATTGCGACCATCTGCCATCTGATTGCGGCTATTACGCTAGCACGCGTCCCGTTTCCGCTCAACCTGCAATTTCGTAGAAGTAGAAGCGTGAAATGGTCCAGCCTTAATGTATAGCTTCTATTAATGTATGGTAAGGCTTATTGATTTCCTTGCGATGAATATTCTTAGGGATTACCGATGCTAAGGTTAGGAAGTGTTCTTTCGAATTATACAGGGTGGTCAAGTTCTTTCGAATTATACATTAAGATAGATGGACTAAAACATAAAAATTATGTATAACTCTGCAGGGGTTGAACTTAAGGACCTTCCGTAGAACAATTTTTTGCTGCTGATGGTGGGACCATCCACTAGTTTCGTTTGATCCACGATTTTTTGACCACCCTGTATAATTTGACAAAACGTGCATCTAACATTTTTGCACGGGACCTAGCATATAAATATATGTTGTAAGTATTTATTTATAACTTATTTTATAATATGCATGCTCGTTTGCGCATGCAATCCAGTTAATGGTAAATTGTCATTACATCCCATGTTCTTTCAAGTTATTTGAGTTCAAACCACAAACAATACGGAATTACGAATAGTTATTTTGTCAAATGTTTCATGAATGATAAACGAACAAACGAACGAATACGTCATCATTGAATACTTTTTGGTTGTGATAATTTAACCGGTCGATTGACTTTTTTCTTCTTCAAAAAGACGACCTAGTAGTTATGCTAACTCTTTGTCAAATGTCCTGTTTAGAGTTTTCTTGTAGCTAAGGGCGTTGAGATATACACATGAGTTCGTAGTTCTTGACGATCCTTAATATTTACATTGGGACTTGATTTATCTATAGGATAATTATTCCATTTGTCTATTTGATACAATTTAAGATAAATACAATATTCAAGATAAATTCAAACCATTAGGCAATCGATAAGCTTAATTTAATACAATATGCCAATATAAAAGGGAGGTGAAAAATATGCATATTCATTTATAATAAAGAAGTAGCGTCATACAGTCTAACTGGTCGTAAGTAGCCACTGCTAGCTATGGACAATAGTAATCAATTACTACATAGTATAAAACAAAGTCGCTTCTCGCTGTCTGTCCCTATGTATGCTTAGATCTTTAAAACTACGGATTTTAATGCATGTTTTTTTAATAGATAGAGTGATTCAAGATGAAGGCTTTTATGTATAATCCATATAATGGAGAAACACTGATAGTTTTAGATTTTTGACTTTTAGGCGTAACGAAATTCGCCGGGTCAACTAGTCCCATATAAAATTAAGAGTATTTTCTGACATCTACAGAAACTTTACTAATCCATGACTAAATTGAAACGCCTCTTTGAACTTTGCTAAAAACGAAACTATTTTTAATTTTGAAATATTTTGATTGCGGTTTAATTTGCATACAATTCAAAATACAATCCAAGTTCCATGCAGATCAACTAAATTTAATCACGTAGAAATAACATGGGCTCAAAAGGAATTTACTTTGGATTGCATATCGAAGGACTACCTACGTGATCGGCAGAGGACTGATCCGATCCGCTTACAAGATTACAGGCGTACTACCAAACCAGTGATGCGAATGGACTTGTGTGACTCGAGTCACTCGAGTAATTGTACTACATTACTCGAGTTTTCGAGAGAAATTCCACTCGAGTTTCAAGTTTGCAATTCGGGTGAGATTTTATAGCAGCGTTTATTAATATATGCAGAATTCGTAATATTAAAAAAAAAACATGCGTGCGTACAAAGTACATATGTCAGAAGTGAAACTTCTTTGGCGAACTAATTTATAAATCTTGTTTATATTTATACAAATCTAAAACTTTAAATTTCCAAGATTAAGAGGAAGGGAAAAAGGCGTGATACGACGTTCGCTCTGTCTCACTTTTTCTCTCAATCTTTCTCACTCGCTTGCTCCCTACTCTCACTCCACGGCTAGTTGCTCATGCTACGTTCGCCCTGTCTTACTCTCTCTCAATCGGTCTCGATCACTCTCTCTCTCTTTTCCGACACTTCCGTTGCATACCGGCGTGACGTTTCATCTGTAAAAATTTTACCCTCATGCGCCTAAAGAAGTTTCACTTCAAAAACAAATTCAAAATTGCGCGTATTTTGGTTACCATAAATGTCCAGCACAGCATAGATAAAAATGGACTAGTCAACGAACATCTTGTGGCAACAAAAACTCGGTAACTCAAGTGCATAGAAACTGGAGTTTTTTTTTTAAATCGAGTTCGAGTTTCACATATTCATTCGAGTGACTCGAGTCAAAACACGGCTCGAGTCGCATCATTATTTCAACTATAATATACTATGGACCGGCGATCGAATTCCACAGAAATCGTTTTAATATAGTTGGTACAGTACGTGTCTCCACGGCAATCAAAGTTTGCGACAAACAATCTTTCACCGCCTGATGGATTTACGTTTGCGAGAAGCGTGATCTGTGAACTGATTTACCGCAAATTTTTATCATCAGACCGTATAGTAAGAGATAAATTGTAGAATTTGAAAAAATGATTGCCAGAGTTTTGTCGCTCGTTCATTGAAGGTAGTAGAACCAGTGTAGTTCGACCGGGGAAATACCACTGCCACACCTATTTCTAGCGTGAAACATTTCTTGCGTTTCGATGGAAGGGTGTGGTTGCCGGCACACTTCTATATGAGGCGACCATCATGGTCCTCGGGAGTAGCAACGTATCTGTGATTGACTTCAAATAGTGACCACTTACCATCAGGTGGACTGCATGCTCGCTTGCTACTACAGTCAGATAATAAAAAACAAAAAAAAAACAAATCATTCCCTTATCACTGCATATTTCTACGTTGAACTAATACTGAGTTGTATTATACTTATGTCTCGAACTTACAGCAAACAACAACGCTCGAACATATCCATACACAACCATTTAGACAGTTTTCAATTAACAAACATATTGCAATAGTTGAATCCGAGCGTATCCCAGACATAGCATGCTCTATCGAGCAGTCCGTACAAACGAGGCCCGTTCCGATAACATCGGCAGCCCGCTCCCGGGTCCTATCTGCCCATCTCGACATCTCAATTTAAATACCCGCTGTACCCGATCGGACTAAATTAAACGCTTGCCTGTTAAATTAGATGCCTCCTGTTTAGGCAATAAATTGGCAGGTTTCGCTCGGTGTGAAAGGTTTGGTTATGTTGTAATGGGTATCGGAGACCATACGTAGAATGTTATTTTTGTTAAAGATATTTAAAATAAGTGAAGTAGATTGTTTTTGAACATGGTTAGCAGGTTAGTAACACATTTATAGGTTGAGATAATTCTTATGTCATTTGGGGTTGTCTATAGATGTATATCGACACAGTGGCAACAGTGGCCAATATCCAACAGGTGGATTGTTTGTCCGATTAATTCATTTATATTGTATACAAAAGTATTTTAAGTAAAGTATTTATTGCTTTCTATTAACTCCAAAAACGATGTGAAATACGTAGTATTTTTCATGTCATATTTGTGAATTTACTACATTTTGATACTGAGAAATTAGTTGAAAAAATAACTCTTTAACAATAGCTATAAGGAGACTTTAGTTACTTATTTATTTATTTATTTTATTGGATCACCAACACAAGTAACAGCAACAAAGTTATGTCTTGTAATATTGCTCTTAACAATTTTTAACTGTACTTATGATTATAAGGTAATCACAGCATGCTCAGAACATCCAGTAAAATTTAAATAACATATAAATTAATTGTCAGAATGTCAGTTACATAATCAATTTAGCTTTAGTGTAGTCAAATCTTAACAATACGTCGAATATAGTAGTATATATTTAAAACATCTTAATTCCATCCACAAATACGGTTATAAAGCTAACGAACCGTATAATTAATTTTCGCAAATAAAGTACACTTAGCCTTAGCCTTCACCTATTCCAGCCTTCGCTTAGGTCGTATATCTACAGGAGCAGGCACGGATTTGAACCTGCAACCATTAGGACTTTTTGGCTTAGCTTTTCATAGATTATAAATAACAAACTTTTTACCTTGTTACTTTTATTACATGTGGTATGATCGTCTATCAAACACAAGTCAAAGAATTGTAGAGTCGATAGCCGACCGAGTAGATATTAAAAACGAAATGAAATGGCTTTTGAATAAACTACGAAGAGATTTACAAAATTTCACTTACATTATTTTTATTTTGGATTTTATTTCAGTTTCATGGATCCCAAGCCAGATAAGTTCATGCTTAAAGTAGGCTAATGGAAAGTGTTACCCGTAATACTATAGGTACTTGGCTAGCTAAAAGCAGTGAAAGCGCTTAATTATTAGCCCAGCAGAAAGATTAAACTGTCCTTGTTCATCTTACATCCACCATCCATTTAGGATGATAGTAGCGCTATCACACTATAACGGAATAGTGATATTACACGACATTCATTACCGCCACTGAAAGTAGGCAGAAGTACAGTTCAAACGGGGAGACCCCTCAGCCATGCCTATTTTTAACGTAAAGGTATTTTTGTAATTATATGCTGTGTCCACAATGGGTTAAGCATCTTTACCACAGGAAAGGCGTATCTTTGATCGCCTACCTATACGTTGCTAAACGAACGAATTCTATATGGAACTGGCTACAGATATCAATGTAAGCAACATGTAAGCAACACAGACAACAATGTAAGCAATGTAAGCAACACACACAACAATGTAAGCAACAAGCAACAGTAACAACTTACAGTGAGATGGACTGCGTATTCGTTTGCTATTTCCATCTTACAAAAAATCCACAAGCGCGGGCTACTAAAACCCTCTCTCACTAAAGCATTAAGCCGGTATTGACCATTCCACCCACAAGTCCTTTGCTGACCTGAGCTAAGGGTTAGTCCGTGCCTGTAGAAATAAAATGATTCGCCCACCGCGCTAGCCTTAGTTCCGCGGTCGGCGCTCGTAAAATGAAACAAGGTACGGCCGTTTATAAATTACAAATCTAATACGTTCCGAAACGTTGCAACTTACGATAGTTATTTGACGGTTGGTCAGTGGGGTTGCTAGTCTTACCACGTCTTGTTGAATAATCCCGTTAGTTGCCAGACTAAATAATAAATGGGGTAATGGGGAACACTGCGACATTTACTGATAAGTCGTCTTTATATCGTCAACCCACTATTGACCCATTGCTGGGCACGGTTCTTCTCTCGGAATGAGAGAGTTTTAGGCTATAGTCCACCGCGCTGGCCAAGTGCGAATTGGTGGACAAAAGTCGACTTTATTGGCATCTAAATCCCATCAAAATAAGTTCAATAGATGCCAACAGTAACACATTTAGACGGAATCTTAAATAACAATACATATGTATGTAAGTAGGTAGATAGGTATGCATTATTAGCATTATAACAAAATATGCAAATGTGCATGGTTATCACATACGCTTATCAAAGAGAATTCTTTGATATCACGGGTAGATTGAGCATTGATTGATTAATTGAATTAAGGATAATTAATTCAATTAATCGATCAATGCTAAATTATAATTACAATTAAGCTACGTATGATACTTTATACCGATAGATAAACACTTGCTATCGTATGCGCATCGTGAGATAAATTTTAAGATTCTCACAAAAAGATATGTAAAGAATGATATAGAAGAATAAATAAATAAAAAAGATATCGGTCAAATGAAAATTATTACAGGCTACCGGAGTTTGAGGACAAAAAGTGCTAAAGACTGTTTTTTTATTTATAAGATTGAAGAAGTAAACGGGCATGCAGTCCACCTGAGGGTAAGTGGTCAATAACGCCCATGATAATACCAATAACCATAATAACACCATTAACGACATCTGGAAGCAGCCTCATATAAAAATAGGGGTTATATATAACTTAATCTCAGATACGGTTCAACTCCCGAGGACTAAGATGGCCGCCTCATTTAAAAGCCACTCAGTGGCAGAATAAGCGAACAAAAAATGTTTGAATACCAACTGTACATAATTAGGTTACCTTATTCACAAATAAATTGATTTGATTTGATTTGATTTGAAAAAGCGAGTGATTTTCAGAAATAAAATTAATGCTTAAAATGTCCTCAATTTATCGGTTACCTGGTGCCCCTGATCCATTGGTGCACGTTACTGGTGGTCCTTCCCTATTAGCCGCGCCGCTTATCCATCTGACATCGGACGGACACGTGAAGCTAGGATTGCATGTTACTCAACAAATGTCTTTAGGGAACTCGGGATTTAGTTTTGCTTTGTGCCTCGGCTCTGTGAACGACTTTCCTAAGGAAAGAAGTTGTGGCTATATATCTAATTGATATTATAAATGTAAATGTAAGTTACTTTCACATACAAAAACTATTGATCGGATTAATCGGATTATTATATCAACAATCATTGCCTATCCTAGCTAAAGTACTGCATTTTTTATTAAGTTTTGACCGACTTAGAATACCTTTTTTACTCAATTGTAGATAACACTATTTTAATACAATTACCGTTTGTTTTAATTTGTGAAATGTCTAATACTGCGTTTTTTATTACGAAAGCAGTATAGGTACATATTGATATCAGATGAAAGAGTAGGTATTACATGCACTTATCGATATTCATTAATTAAATTCGGTATATTGCAATTGTGTTCTCACGTTACTTAAACAGGCCATATACCGGCCTGATTGATCGCGGTAGCTGATACAGCGGATTATAATACTAGCATAGTTACGTTAAGGTCGGCTGTCAAGAACGTTACCGGAGTTAGTGGCGAAGACAAGACGGATTGCGTTATCAAAAACAATCGATAGCTGAGAGCGATTGTAGTTGACTTGTAAGATTTGCATACCTGTTATTACCAAACGCAGGTGTTTGCTTGCAATTAGGGATGGCAAATTACAAAAATATCGATCGCTTTTGACAAGGACGAGTGATGCAAGCGTTTATGACTGAAGACTTGTTATTTTAGCATCGCATGATACAAAGTTCCAAGTGGCTGAAATACCAAAATATTTAGTATCATTTTCCATTAATATAAAGACCATAATACAACGAAAGAAATCTAAAAACTGGCTGTTTAGTGAGAGAAAAACAATAACATTGTCTAGTTAAATGCTGGAAGCAACACCTTTAGAAACGTTTTAACAATTGATTTCGACCGAAAATATAACTGATGATCTTTGACTTACAAATAAAACTGCATCTTAAGAGAACAATGTTTTGGAATTCAAATTGATTCTGCTACGCTCTAGCTTTAAAATGAATATGACATGTTTCCTACACTTGAGAAAATGTTCCTTATTCGATATCGATATCTTTCTGAATTGTACATCGAACACACACCGCCACCCCTATTAGCGCCACTCTGATCCGCTTTGCTCCGATTTCTTAACACGATGGTACTAATGTCATCGCGCAAGTGTCAGACCGGTTGAATAATCCACGGAGAAAGCTCGGTTAACACAGTAAGATATTGCGAGTCGACAATTCGCAATTAACAAACAGAATAAGTGGTCAGCCACCGTTCGGGTATCGGTAGCGGCGGTTCCGACAAGGCTAGGACAATCTTGTAGGCACTAACCTCTTTTTGGTTTACGATAGTGACTAGTACTGAGACACTCTGTTAGCTTTTGTTAGACAAAAGGTAAAACTACATGTAATAAATTTAGCGTCTGTGAAAATAATCTTGTGTTAAAATTATTTAATGTAAATTGGGTTACTTTGTTAATGAATCGAAAAAGACATTTTTAACGATTGTTACAAATAAAACTTATGTTACCTATTTACTCCTCTACTTTTTAAAGTTACGGTAAAGTACTACGTTTGTATGGTAATTAATATACTGGATTGACCTATGGAAGGTAATTAAGATTTAGGTATATTTATAGTAGTAGTATTATAGTAGTAGTATATTGTTGTCAATAATCCTAAAGACACAAGTAGTGATACCATACGTTTAGCATGAAAATCTATACGATAAATTAAAGACAGGGTACTTTAATTACAAATCACACATGAGTGAATATTCTACGTTGTGAAGACTACGTTGCAATGTGTGGTGGGATGAATTCGTATCAAAAGTTAATACTAGATATATGATCAATATTGCCAAAAATAAGTCAAGAGAATTTCATGGTTCAGAAAGAATAACTAGACAATTTATGATTTGGTGTTGACGAAAGAATAGCATTCCATTAAACTCTTTAGAACGTCACTTTCAAAATCAAGCGCTTTTAAATTATTATTATATAACTCGTAAAGTATAGGCTTCTTAGGTCTAATTCGGGACAATGCTCACAATAAATCCACTACATCATTAGAGTCAGCGTGCAGCGGTGGGAAATTAGCCGTAACTAACCAGAAATGAGAGATGAAATTTATTGGCGTCGTTACATTTTTATTTCAACGCATGATGGGGGCGTGCTTAAACGGTAATGATTGTTTTTATCAATGCAAACGGTCATGTCACCACATGCTTCGTTGCCTTGTTGAAGTAGCTACTACTATATTTACAGAAAGCTTAACTATTTTATTTAATTTGTTTTGGGAAACTCAATATTCAAATAAACTGAGTTCCATACAGTTATCCTAACTTTTAAACAAAAGTGATCAGGGACATGTAGTATTATTATCCTTGTTGCTTATGGATTTCTTAAAACAAGAGAATTTGTCAGATCTTCCCGGGCGGTGTGGATCTCTTTGACAACCTTTCCCGGACCTATAACTTGAAGAAGAATTTTGTTGTTTTTTGTTTTTTGTTTCTTTTCGAATATTATTTCTTGCTTATCTTTTGTCGTTCTTTTGTTTTTTTCTAGTATTGCTTAAAACGTTTTTATTAAGAACTTACAATTTATTATGGGGGTGTTAGGTAGCAAAGGGAAAGCAGTACATCGATTTGCTTCACAAAATAAAAGTGCATAACATGTACAAAATCCCACATACACGAAGCATATTTGGAGAGAATGCTATAATCAGATAATATGTATCTTTTGTACATAACCAGTTCATACCAGTTCAATAAGTGACAGATACCAAGGTAAATATCAAAACAATAAAATGCCAAGTAGTTCATAACACTGAGTAAAATATCATGTTACATAAAAGAAGTCAAATAGACAAAGAGTGAATTTTATCGGTGGCAATATATTTCCATAACTAGATTATAAAATGTTTCTATTGTACGATGCGATATAAAAGACTGCTAATAATAAGAACACATCGTCTATCATTTATAACAGCTATTCAATTGCAAAAGCTAGAAACGTTACAGCATAATAAAGATGATATATTATTGACAACAACCGGAAGTAAACTCGGGCCAAAAGCAACGTTATAGAGACGTTGATATTCAAAACAGGCTTAATTGCCACATTCGATACATATATTTGTGATCAGCTTTCTTGTGTTTCTAATGTAGATGCCAAATTTGTATAGTTTAATCCGGTTCGGCATCTATATAACTGCACCCAAACAATAAAATTAGTGTCGAATGAATGATTTTGAAAGCATGCTTCATCAAGCTAATGAAAGCCTCGTCAAATAGTCATAAATAACTTAACATTAGAATGAAGATACGTTAAGTTCGTGAAAGTTATACTCAATTAAGGTAGAAAACAATCCGTGGATACTACACTTGAGGGCATGAACATATTAATCAAAAAGTTAATCGCACCAAAATTTTAATAGGTTAAATTCAGTTTGGTTTAGACGTAACTCTAGCATTTCGCACCTGGCTAGCTAGACTATGCCTAACCCTCGCATAACATAGAGAAGACACGTGCCCAGCAGTGAGACAATAATGGGTTGAAGACAGACGTAACAATTTTTGTCCAGAATATTTAAGGCGAAAAATACTACTTTTTGGCTCATTTTTATAAGCGGCGACCATTCTAGTCCTTGAGAGTAGCAACGCACTTGTCATTGCCTTTAGATAGTCCTTTTACTCTGTAGGATGTTGCTTATGTCCTTGAAGTCCAGGTGAGGGTGACAGTTGGCTTACTAGTAGATGGATTGCACGCTCGTTTGCAACTTCAATCATGTCAAACTACGATTAATAAACTTTTACATGTCTCCAAACATTCTGATTATAGAATTTATGGCACATTACATAAAAAGTGAAAACGTATAAATTGAAAATTGATTAAACAGCTCTAATACGAGACATCACATGTGGTTAACGCCTAAGGTGCTGCCGAATTATCACCGGTTCGTTTGATTCTGAACGTAATAAATTGGATCTATTTACCGCTCACGATTCAAGTGCTGAGACGAAAGCCGAAATGAAACGAAAGCTCTCAAAGTAGCCAACTAAACTATGTTCACACTTGTTACACGTAGGGATAGAAATTGTAAAGATAATAAGATGTTATTTCCATGATATGAAAGTAAGTAGGATAAGGAATCCTCTTTCATACATATTGTTCTTTAAAAAGTCTAGGATGCCAGTGCGAGGTAGTGCAAATGTAATGTTACGTCACATTTATAGTATATATTTTAGTTTCCTTAAGGATGTATTATTATCTTAATTTACTATTTCTTCAAAAACCAGTCAAAAGTTTATTTCGATAATTCTTTATTTTTTCTTGCTAACATGTTTATTATGGCAATAGCTCTTGAAAAAAATTTGGACTTACCTATCAAAACACGCGTCAGCGTTTTGCAAGTTCTCTATATAATTAAACAAAAGCACTACTAATATTTTAAATGTGAATGTAAGTTTGTTACACTTTCACGCGAAAAACTATCGGTCGGGTTTTTACTGAAATTTGCCTCCTACATAGTTACAGGATACTCAATACCGCAGTAAAAATGACTGAAACAGGCGACGACGCGGGAATTAGCTAGTAAGATATAAATAAATGTCAGATTAACTAAAGAAAATGAGAACACAAGTTATGGTCTTGTTATTATAAGACATGGTCATGGCCATCTAACCTATTTTTTAGAATAGAACCAAACCCTGAACTACAACAACCCTGAAGGTTACCGGTTCACGGTTTGCGGTTGCATAAAAACACTGACGACAATTGAGTATTATCTCTTTGAATGAAACAAGAAGTTACGCACCAACTATTAACTAACAAAATAAATGCTATTGTGAGAAATAAATTGATAACGAGTTTAAAATTGTTTAAGTGTAAACACAGCCTATAAGTGGTCGGAGATAAAGCGATGTAACCGTCTTACAATATGTCGTCAAATCAGAAAGTAGCCACTGGTACTAAATAAAAATAAAATGATAATGTTGTTACATCTTAAAAAGAGATTTGTTGCTTTCCGGTTTTCCTTATTAAATCATTAGAAATTGGTAATAAACATTTGTCATTTTATTTTGTAACATTTTGACAAAATGAACATCGGCAATCAGGTGCGGTTTTAAATCTTTTGATGGTTTCGATTACAATCGCGAATCTGAACGTTATGCAAATTATTCGTATAATGCTTAGAAGAATATTGATTAAAACGTAATCATTTAGAAAATAAGTGACAGCTATGTTTTTGTTATTTCATAATAAAAACTTATTCATATAATTTAGAAAATATCTTTTGGGTGTAAACTTCAACAGTTGAAGAACCAGATATGATTTTAGACGATAAAATCAAAATTGCCGAAAAAGTGAAATCGAGTCGAAGCCAATTACTTTGCGCAACGAATGACTTTAATGGCCACATGCTCAGAGATGACCCATGACCATTTTCGATTTCATGACTAAAATCATAACAATGTGTCCGTCGACTGGTCACGATAGATCGGTCATTATAGTAATTATACCTTCTAAAGCCATAACAACTCTGCATTCGAGTGATTCGTTTTGGGACGAGTGCTAAAGTAACAAGGCATGGAATTGCGTGAAATTTAATTTGGACCGATGAGAATTACGTTGTGGCAAATTGAACAATAGCTAAGCTTTTGCCCAGTCGTGTATGGCTTCAGGTGATGATGTGGGTGTATTGTTTGCTTTGAGGTGATATTAAAGACCATACGTTTTTGAAACGTGATCTTAAATTATAGGGAAGTTAGCTTGTGGCATTTAAATTGGAGTCAGTGGTGTCGTGTCGTGTCCGACGGCTTTTGCTCTGAATTTCTTTAGTAGCCTGTCTGACAAGAAAGAATTTTGCTCCAGATGATTTCAACTTTTCTTGTTATGCAAATCGTCTTGCAATTTACTTTTGAAATTCTTGGTATTTATTTATTAAGTATCACTTTAAAGTGTAATTTTACGCATTTTCTGAATGTGTGCCGTCAGTGTAATTTGTAGTGTGATCACTGACATGTATACATGTAAATATTAAATTCGTAAATACTAGGTTTTCGATATAAATTTGCTTGCAATGTTTTATATGTATGATAGTATGTTTTAAACTATATTGTCATACATACATGACATATCTAATCGTTAAGTATAATGAAAATTAAGTCGAGAAGTAATTTCAAAGAAAAAGAAATCGAGTGTTTCGATGATTATTGTTACGCTCCATTATTTCAGTCTAAATTTAATATATCGTATATTGATCTGAACTCAGTTGAAAGTTAAGTATTTGCAAATTATTACAATATTATCATTCACTATATCATTCGAGTCAAAGTACAAAATGTTATAAACATAATTCTGGTTTTAAACGTTCATTCGCTAGCAACGGCTAATGCGATTGCAGTCGTACAAATATTTCAGACGTAGCGACACGGTAAACAATCACTGTCAATGTGATAGATGCATATATGGAGCAAAGTATATTTTATACGGTTTTAGTTTTGTAGACCAAACACTTTGAGTTTCATGCTCTGATGTCATCGATAAAAGCGTGAATAATTGTTATTATTTATTACATAAATTATTGTGTTGATTCGGTAGCACTGTGTGTCCTTTTATTAATACAAGGATTCTAACCATAGTTTTTCCATTCTGCTAACGTCTCGGTTGGTAGACAAGACACTTTTTTATTTTTTTTAGAAAACTTACAAGTATATTTTTAATTTTTATCGTTATATTCTTTTACTAAAACGTTAATGATATGATAATTATAAATAATAATGAATTAAACTCTGAACAAACCAAGAACCTACTAAAATTAAAATAACTTAAATCTGCTTAAACAAATGTCAAGCGATCTGTACATTACTTACCTGCACCGCGTTATAAATTAACCTTACAAGATTCCGTCTTGATAGACGAATTGCAGTAAAAGTTAAGCCAAATTTATCAGAATCGGTTGCATCACTCGCAGCCACGTTGACGTGTTGATCTGGTATCTCGGATAATTTATATGCTAAATATCGAGTGTGTATGGGATAATTTATATAAATCACGGCGTGTCGCAACCACGGATCACGATCGCACGAGCATCCGACGGTTGCGAGTGACAATGCGCAATTAGGTTTAAATGCATACTACCATTCATAACTACCCAACACCTTACAACTAGTACCTAGGAATAGAGCTTATTTTACAGTAATAAAACAGAAAAGCGTGTTGGATTGTTGTACACGTCAGTGTGAAGACATGGATGGCTTTATTTTCAGTTACTATTACAACTATGATCCTAGACATAGTTTCAAACATGAACGGTTCTCACAGCTTCATATTAAATATCTAACTATATATCTATATTACATATTAAATATCTAAGTATATCTAAGTTCCGATCCGGTGGTAGAGTAAAAAAAATATATATGTAACTGACAATTTGTAAGCGCCCCCGAAGGCCTATGCATTTCATTTAATTTCATATGGAGCATATGGTGAGGTGTAGAAAGGTAAAATATATTTTGATGTTAAAATACTCAAGAAGCTAACGAGTATGTAATCCACTAAATAGTAAGTGACCAGTGCTATTCATGGAAATTTGGAGTCGAACCCAGGTAAGATTAGAATAGTAGGTACCTGAGGTTATCCCTTGATGCCTTGGTACATCACAGAACTAAGTTGGAACTCACATATCCGGATATAGTCTCTCTTAGCTTAGCATTAAGACCTGAACACAACAGCGCTTATCATTCGTTATTTGGCATTCTTAGTTGATAAAACAAACGTTCAAAAAAAATTCGATTGTGTTTTGGAAATAGAAATATTTAGACTGGCCGGCTGTTATCGTCATAATGTAAAACTGAATAATAAAATAATTAAAACTGAAGAGAATTGCTAATTTGAACATTACAGATTTCTGTTTGTTTCATAAGATCAGGTACTACTATTACTTTATTAGTCCTTTCGGTAAACCGTACGTACTTTTAAAGACTGTAAAATTATATTTTAGTAACATTACGGCGGGCGGTATTTTACAATATAAAACACATTTTATCCGCTACTACTTGACATTTACTTTGGTTAAAGTACCGAAGCTGGAACATTTTATTTAGGATCAAAACAGTTAACTTTAACGGTCATTAAGTATGCAATTTTATTCTTCTACGACACAAGATGAATGAATTCTAAAAATAGATATACAACGCGCCTTAAACTTCGTAAAACGTAAATGTAGACATAAAATGGAATAAATTTTCTGAACTAGCTTTATTTGCAACTTTCTCGAGGAATTATATTTTGAACATGCAGGTATACGAACATGCATATTAATATTAAAAATGGTTAGTTGGCGATAACAATACTTTTAAATAATCTACTACAACAATAAAATATTAAAATGAATGACATCAATGTTATATATCATACAACAGTATTACCTCTACTTGTAACGTTATTGTTCTTTATAATACAAATTCTTTTTTTTTCAATTCACATTTCATACGGGGGTGTCGCGAATGGAATACATTTGTCGATTTGATTAACATGGCTTCGAAACACGAACTAAACTACACTGCAATACATCTTTTTTTTCAAAAAACGGTGATAATATAAATCCAGCAAATACTCTAGTCTAAACGCTTGCGCAATACTTCGTGCGTCCGTTGCATTTGGCGTCACTATTGTCGATACAGCTATTTCACACCAGATGTCAATACGCTTGTAAATCTCGATTAATTTGTAAGCTATTGATGATAAAACGATTTGTCCTGGAAATAACTTTAACAATGTTATGTCAGAATAATCGCGCAGTTATGTGTAATTTGGTATACAATCAAAACACCGAATGAGTTATTAAAATAAACTAGTGTATTCCTAGAAGGATTTGGGCAAAGTACTACCATGCCTTTTAATATTTTTTACATTTATATGTCTATGTTGATTAATTCGTCGTCAACCCATTATTGTCCCACTGCTGGGCACGGGTCTTCTCTCAGTATGAGAGAGTTTTTGATTAATTAACGGGAGCTAATGTACATTTTAAGTTATATTTTCTAAAAAAAAATAGCTTATGTGATACCCGGCTTTTTGTTTGATAATGCTGTAATAAGTACTACTGATCAAATGTGGTTTGGAAAATAATGCAAAACATTGTTTCACTGCAAATATTCACGCAATAATAACATTAGTTTATGGGATAGTTTGTAATATTTAGAAGTATATAATTTTATCTGCGATGATATTCAAAATAAATTTTCGTAAACATTACGCCGTACAGGTTTTCCTTGCTAATCAAAAAATTAAAGTTCAACGAACATCACGCCGCGCGGCCAAACAAAGTAATACGTCATTTTAGCAAACCACGAAAAACCCACTGACGAACATAATTCGTTGAACAATCTAGTTCTATTTCCAGAAAGTTGAATAATTCGGTAACAAAGCAACGGTTGTTAGATGAAATTAGGCGGAATCATACAGATCTCAAAGATTAGAAAGATGGATTAGTCTTGTGTAGAGTAGTGATGTAAGGAATGATATCATTTGAACGCATTGATTCGCGAATGCGAAAATCCCTTATCGAATGCGAATGTCGTTGTTTGACAACCCGCGTGGCGGTGCGGCTACCATACCGGTCTGACGCGCAATGGGTCCCGGGTTCGATTCCCAGACAGGTATCTGAATGATGAGTTTAGATTCCTTTTCTGGGTCTGGGCATTTGTGTATTCGTGTTGTGTGTATCCGTGGTACTCACGACAGAGGAGAAATTCCTAGTGTGGGATTGCAATTCAATATTTGTAATACATTCGCACCAATTCTTCCGCATGCGAATATCTAAGAACATACGAATATCCGCGAATGCGAATGCGAATACTCGTTACATCACTAGTGCAGAATCGCCATCCGTGAAATGCTTAAACAGGGATTAGGAGTTCGCAGAAACATGATTTTAGAAATCATACCTACGTAGAATATGGTATAATAAAAAAATTAACTCAATTTAATGTAAATCTAACTCAAATTCATTTTTCAATCGTTGTTTGGCTGCTTATAACAAAGAAATGGGTCATATTGACATATTCTCAGTTGAGGTCGTGTTCCGATCTGGTGGTAGTGTAAAAAAAAATATATGTAACTGAAAATTTGTAAGCGCCTCAGTAGGCCTATGCAAAATAAAAACATTTCATTTTATTTCAGTACAAGTTACAACTATCTGTGAATCAAATGTTAGTGACATTCGACCAGTAGTTTTTGCGTAAAAGAGGAACAAACGGACAAAAATCGTCCAAAACTTTCACATTTGTATCATTACTAGCTTTCACTTAAATAAATATCCAAGATCATTACATTTCAATACTAAATCAATGTGTTTCAATATTAAAAAATTACGACATACAAATATACTTTTTAAAAATGTTTAATGGAAACTTTCCTATGTTATTTCTAATACCTCTAAAAATATGTTTACAAAGATTCATGATAATCGGTTGAGTAGTTTTAGTGTGAAAGCGTAACATACAAACTTACATACACTTTTACAATATTTATAGGAAAGATAACCAAGTTCCCGTTATCACAAAATACTTAGCCTTTAAAGGTAAGCACATGTTAACTAGAGCTATCAATTGCCACGTAATCAAGCCTTATTAATAACCCTATTACCAGTAAAACATAAAATACTAGTACTTAATGTTTACGACAAGATAACTAACTAAAAAAGGTAATATTTTTAAAGACTAAGTACACAGCAATTTGTGTTTAGCTTATAAAATGTTGCCCTCTCGATCGGGAGGTCCGAGGTTCAAACCCAGGCACGCACCAATGATTTATGTGCGTATTAGAAATTATTATCACTGCTTTTCGGTGAAAGAAAACATCGTGAGGAAACCTACACACCCGAGTTCTTAAAAAAAAATAAGTTCTCGGAGGTGTGTGAAGTCCACCAATTCGCACTTAGCCAGCGTGGTGGACTATGGCCTAAACTCTCTCATTCTGGGAGAAGACCCGTGCCCAGCAGTGGGACGATAATGGGTTGACGATGATGCGAAGAGTTTAAGTGTCGGTTCTCTAAATTCGTTTTTCTTTAACTTATTTCGTTAATTTGTCTGTCGTAAGTTTGTTAACTGAAAAAAATCATGTCATCTTTACTTTTGGTGGGATCATGTTGAGTAGTCGTCGTCAATCCATTATTGTCTCACTGCTTGGCACGGGTTTTCTCTCGAAAGAAGAGAGGTTTTTAGGCCATAGTCCAACGCGCTGGCCAAGTGCGAATTGGTGGACGGTGGATGTTGAGTAGTATGAACTCCCAAAAACAAGATCCAAGCAAAAATAAAGGATGATTTTTTTCTGTAAAAAGCAACTTCCAACCTCATTATAATACTTAACGGGTACTCACGATATGCGGTTCATGAATTCTTATAGAATTATTTTAGTCGATATTTCGTATATATTCATAAACCGCATATCGTGAGTAACCGTTAAGTATTATAATGTACCTATCAATTTCGTGATAATACTAGTCTTAAATCATATATTTCAAACCTCATTTCCCACAAATGCGCTATTTTGGCGCTTTAGCATTATTTCCTTTCCACTGACGATATGTATAAATCATTTGAAAATCATTCTAATCACTTTATGTGATTACCCTGCCATTACTAGGTAGTCAGCTATTAACTGGGAAAGGCGGTAGTGTTGCATTAATCACTAAACGGCTAGTTAGCTAAATTATTAACTGGCTAACAATTAATTATTCGCGTACGATCCGTTTTGACGCGTTAAACGGTCGGTGCGAATAAATCACGCCGGTTCAAACTACTGTGGCAATAACCACCAGTAGTACCTAGAATGCACACATATATACGTTTAACATTATTCTAAACATTATCCTATTAATTAAGCAAATAACGGGAAGTACTTTTTTGGGATATGTATTTTTCTAATATGTATTAGATCAGTAATATCTAGTGGTTGAATCTTGACCCTCTCAATCGGGAGGTCCGAGATTCAAACTCATGCACGCACCACTGATATATGTAGAAAACATCGTGAGAAAATCGTGTGTGAAACCTACACATCCGAGAGTTCTTTAAAAAAAGTTCTCGAACGTGTGTGAAGTCCACCAATTCACACTTGGCCAGGGCGGTGGACTATGGCCTAAAATCTCTCTTTCTGCGAGTAGACCCGTGCTCAACAGTGGGACAATTACGGGTTGTACCTCAATATCTATCGGTTGACTGTTTCTAATACAAAATTTGCCCCAAATATTGATTTAGTGGTCAAATATAAACTAAATTGAAATACGGTGAATATTATCCTATGATATCTAAACTCAGTTTAAAAGATGCATTTAACAAGATATAGATTACGTATTTGAACTTACGAAATGTTATATGAAGTAATTTCCGGGAGCTTTAAGAAGATATTGAATTGTCTTTTCGAACCAACACGAAATCTTCGCTACATGATCAGATAAGAGACAAGCTAGACAATTGATACGTGCAAGCTTAGAACAGAAGCTGAAACGTTTCACAATCCGCGATACAAATATTATGGAAATTTAAAATGTTCTAACGTTTCCCACGTTCCGTTGCCTCACTGGCATAATGTATGCGATGCCATGCTTTCATACTGCGTTGTGCAAGCTTATAGGATACAATTATGGTAGGATTCGCGTCACGGCGGCGTGCCAAAAGCACTGGGTTACCTAACATTTGAACTCAATTCGGGACTATGAGAAACAGTGAATCCTTGCAATGGATGAACTAGAGGTTATTATGAGTAAGTTGTACAGATTATTCTACGCCTTTATTGCAAAGAGCTTTAGGTATGCTCTTCTTGGCTAATAAATATTATATTTTAGATTTGTTGTAATGGGTGATTATAGAGGGATTAGTATAATTAAAATTTTACGTATATTAAAGGCTACAAAGGCCACACAATCATTGTATTTTGATTTAATCACCGTAGTTTTCATAGTCCTTAGTAGTCTATGTAAAAGATCCTTGCAAATGTTTTTCTGGTTGACACCATGGAAGTGCAACTTTAGCTAGATCAAAATGTTTCTTTACTGCCGCTGTTTAATAATTTTATACGGTAATATTAGTTTAACCTGTTTAACGTAACTCGATGGCCAATAAAATTTTGTTGAATTCTGTACTAAAGCATGTAAATAAAAGCACAACCCTTAAAAATAGTGTGCTGCTCGTAATTAGGCTTCAGGAAGATCGCCTTTTCATAATATATTTCGAAATAAAATTGCGATTTTACATCCATTGCCACACAATCTCACCGCGTTACAATAAAATATCTTAGCAAGAGGCAATGTGTTAATCATCTCGTGTTTTAATTAAAATAATTATCTGTTCCGTACTAATACACATCTCCACACACAGCTCCCTTTCACCGAATCAATTAAAATTAATCGCAAAAGGAACAAAATGTGTGTGCGGTCAAAACGTGGGCATATCGCGACACTAATGCGCTGCGGTGCGTTCAAAGGCATTCGAACTCAAATCAGTAGCGCCCAGTACATTTAGATTTTTTTGAAATTTTAGGAGCTTCTTGTAGTAAATTGCTGGACACAGGTCTAACATTATAAGGATTTTTTCCAATACATGTCTGGCATGCGCATTGGTGACTGCAGTAGGTGTAGGGGTACATATGAAGAAGCGCAAATTTTGTCTTTTAGTCTCCTTACTACGATGAGGAGAGGGTACGTTATTTAATCCCAACTTCACACAGCACAGGTGCCCCAGTACCATTTCGCCAGACACCCATTTAGAAATTTTTAGAAGCGAAAATGAAAGACGAAATCTAAATTGACAATAAAAAGTCGCCAAACCTAAATATTTTGCCGCCCGCCCGCTGGGGGCGTAAGTTGAGTTTCGAAGTTATTCCGATAAAAAGTACCGGTTACATTATATAAAAAAATGAAAGATTGCCGCCCTCCAAAACGTGTCGCTCGGGGGCCATGGCTTCCTATTGCCATGGCCCCTTATATTACGACATGGAATGTAGTGATAGTCATAGATAGATAGTCAAGACATTTAAAAAAAAATCCATTAGTAATATTTTCCACTTGTATCAATTTAAAGCAGAATGCTCCTTTACAAACATACAAACAGATTACGCTTATTAAAGTTCAAAACTCAACCAGTATAGTCTGACCTCTGATTTTTAAAGCGAATGTATATTTTAGTGGCTTTCAAAATGAATCATTGCAGGTGTAGAAACAGTGAGTGATTACGTGCAATCATGATTACGGGCAGTGATGGAATGACGGGAGTTTCACCGTCTGATGGGACGGCTAACGTCTCCATTGTTGAAGTGTGCCTCCGTGAAAAATTGAATTAGCCTCATTTTGTATATGAGATCCGCGTGATGTCGCATGTACTGCTGCAATTTTTTTATTTATTTTGCGTCGTGAATTTTGCTGCTAAAAGTTGCTTGGGTGAAATGGATTTATATTATTGACTTATTTTTACGTTAATTATTTATTTTATCCAATTTAAGTAGGATTCGAGTATGCCGTCGATTGTAATTGGTAACTGCCACACGTAGATGTCCGTAAGTAACACGTAGAACAGGGTTTATATGTGTAGTAAATCACAGATGCGTTGGCGCTCCCGAGTTTTTTTTTTTTGCGACCAAGTTGTATTAAATAGGTCGCCTTATATAAATGTGCCATTGAAATAAAAGCGTTTTGAAGTTGACCCCATACATGTATACTTATATAGCATTGTTGTAAAAACATGTTTTACGTCGCTTCTTATTTATCGTCAAAAAAGCAAAATATTAGAAAACATCTCTAATTAGAAATTACAGGTACTCGTATCCGCTAGAATCGTTTCCATTGTACCTACTTATACAATTGCATTGTTACATAAAACAAATGTATCATAATGTGTATTAGTATGCGATCTAAGATGCGTCGTACGATATTCTTTAATAGATAATAGTTATTAATAGATATAGTAATAGTATTTAGAAGATATAATATCAACGCATAGTTATTTCTATTTGTAGCTGTTATTCATGTTTACGACGCCCGTGTTGACTGCGAACTGGTTGATTGAGTGCAGAGTTGTAAATAAATATATTTACGACCACCGTAGCCCATTTATTAATAATGATTTTCATGCGTTAATTAATTTATTATGCAGATCGTGAGCCGTAAACGTTGAAGAGTGTATTTATTAGCTATGTCCGTATTGATAAAAAATATAGCGGTACAAACTAAGAATATCTGTAAATTGTAATTTGTACGCATCAGTCTATGTACAATTAAGATAAAACTGTAATATATTGTATTAATTAAGCATAATTCTAATATAAGGAAATTCAGTCTTGTTAAAGATTTTAGGTACATAAAAAATATGAGCAAAAAATATTTTTTGTTTAAGCAAAGTAAAATGTATTTGAGAGACGCGTGGGCCTCACAAGTTCGGTAAGTATCGGCAATATATATTTTCTTATATATATATTTCTTACAGAATCTTTAGACATAAGCCATTATATAAACTAAAACTATATTCCAAAAGGGGTATCCAAAGCACTACCAGCGTGTGTTACTAAAAACGCCGTTATTAATTGGCTGTCTTGAGCTTTCATCGATGAAATTTCATCGATCACCTCAATGAAACGAATTGACATTTCTTTATATAAAATATCCGCGACTGGACTTCATCAACTGATTATTTATAAAATGTTTCGTATGCTTGAAAATGATAGAAAATGCCCGCGGCTGGATAGTTCATCAATTGATAATTTGAAAACGTTTCGAATACCAGAAAACGAAACAATATGTCAGTGGTCGAATAGTTCATCGAGCGTAAATTTTAAATGTTTCGTACATCTGAAAATGGTCGCAATCGGATAGTTCAACCTCAAATTTAAAAATGTTTCGTACACCTGCAAATGAAGAAAATATTGTACTTACCGAGGCGTATTCCGCGCAGATGTCTATGGAGGTAACGAAGTCATACACGTCGTCCACCGACCACGCCGACAGCCGCGCACGCGCCTCCGCGCATAGACACTCGCCTCGATCTATTAGGGAAATTATTATATTAAATTATTAATACGTGAAGCAAAAACTTGTGACGGATTTTTAAGTAATATGCCGCGGACGGATTAGTATGAAATTTTGCACGGTTATAGTGGACGTAGAGAAGGAGTGCAGAATGTTAATATTTTTTTCAAATAATGCATTTTTCATACATAAAATCAACTAAAAACACATTACACACACTGCCTTGCATTTGTCACAAACACATACATAGTAAACGAAATAGAACATTCAATGTCTTACTATGAAAAGACACAACGTCAAGAATGTCAGATGACATTTGATTTGAATTAGAGAAATATTCGTACTATTTTGGACAATATGAAGTTTAGTTTTTTAATTTAAATTACGGTCGAATTTCGGCCGATGCTACGGGTGACTAGTAATTATTATTGGACCACAAAGTATTGTTAATCTGACGAAAAAAATATCGTTAACACTAAGTTGGAGATAACTGCATTTAAGTCACTTTGCCTAATTTTATCTATACGTATTATTTATTGTCAATTATTTTTCCATTATTGAGCACGCGTCTCGTCTCAAAATGAGAGAGTTTTAGGCCACAGTCCACCTTGGATAAGTGCGAATTGGTAGAATTTGCACATCAAGGAGATTTGTATTTAGAGATTTCTTAGCCATGTAGATTTCCTCAAGTGTTTTCCTTCAACGTGAAAAAATCATAAAATTTTTTAACAAGAACATCAGTTTTGAAAAATACTTGGTGCGTACTTCAAATTCGAACCTCAGACTCCTGATTGATGGCCCGAGTTAAAGCCATTTAACTTAAGGTTTTATCGAAAAGAATCACAAATTCATATATCGTCAACCCATTAATGTCCCATTGCTGGGCACGGGTCTTCTCTCGGAATGAGAGAGAATTTTACGTATTTATATTATGAATGCGTTGATTTAAGTTGAAAATATTAACCAAATTTAAATAAAACAAGTATCAAATCAATTCTGCTAATGGAATTTGTCTCAAAATTTCAGAGTTCCACAAATAACTACCTGTCAATCAGCTTCATCTTTAGAGCATTATGGAAAATAGCTAAATTGTATTTTGATTATGTCGTTTTCATTTAACTTTGCAATAATTTATCTCTATTTTATTATTATGGTAATGAGGATAACAGAATTAGCATTAATTCAGTTGTTTATATGCCAATAAACTTAATATAGTCTAAAGTTAGATTGCGTATTGTTATACTCAATACTTCTCGGGAATATATCGCCAACGTTATCATTTTTAATTAATATAAACAGCTTACAACCATGTGGCAGGCAGTTGCAATTAATCCGCGTTAAAGTTAAAATATTACATATTTCAAAAGAAAATGAGGGACAGTTTTCTGTGAAAGTTTTCCAATAAACTCTTGTGCAATGACACTCAGTGTTTCATTTAAAAGGACAATCAGGGGCTGCCCGTAACAGTATCAAAAATATTTGAAAGTAATATTGAAAATGGAAGACAATTTCCTTCACTTTTTCATTTCGATATAATCGCTTTACGAAACCCGCACCAACACTCCGATTTCAATTACGATACATGCGGAATTAATTTATTTTATATAATAATTAATGTTTGTTCGCTAACAACCGTAGCTTCATAACGGAGGCTGGAAGTTTATCGTCTTTCAAATCGTTAATTCTTTATAAGTATACGTTTTTATTTGACTTCGTAATTGTGAGGAAACTGTATCGTGATGCCTTTCGAATACTATGAGGTATCTAGTGCAAAGCACGGTAGGTGGGTTTAGTTTCAACGAGCTATTCTGACTTGGATACGACCTGTTTTTGAAATAGAGGCGACTTGTAATGAACATGGAGTACGCAATCTTGATCTAGTATAAGGAATAGACTGATAATTATTTAATATTAACTGTGTTATATATGCTTATTAATGATGACATAACTTTATTTATAGTGACTACGTTTAAGCAAGACTGACAATTAACGTACCCTGTTAGACACATTATAGTTATTGCAATCATTTAATTACAGTATATTTTTTTATATTTCTTAAAAAAACTTTTTTACATCATAAAAGTGAGCCATTTTTAACTACAAAAGTTCTAAGGCATATAAGTACTGATGATAAGTTACCGAATATCTTGGTTTATATTTAAAACTGCAAAATGCATTTATGTATTGTTAGATAAAATTACACATTAAAATGATAGATGTTTTATTAATTACATAAAGACATAAAGATTATTTAATTTTTACGTAAAAATTACGCAAAAACGGCAAAAATGTATTTTAAGCATCACACTTTTTTTTATCTAACTGAAGTAGCAAACGAGTATGAAGTCCACCTGATGGTAAGTGGGCACTGCCACCCATAGACATCTGTACTCAACTTCATACAGAACATGGTTCCATCTGAAATCAATCACACATGCGTTGTTACTCCCGAGGACTATGATAGTCGCCCCATGTGAAACACAAGAAATGCTTCACGCTAGAAATAGGTGTGGCCATGGTACTTCCCCGAACTACACTGGTTCTACCAACTATACGATAACATATAGCATATACGGATATAGCTCTGGACAACCAAGCTGAAATTATACTAGAAGTCCGCCTCATTCGCGCTCTTGTATAACTGGCCGTAGAAATAGTTCCCGATCCCTGTCTACCCGATTGCTCACGGCCAATTGGTGTGCCGGCAACCAATTTATCAGTATCCACGCCGCAAAATAATAAGGTGTTCAGAACTTCAGACCCATTGTCGACTTGTCATTGATTGCGTTAACGCTTTTCCATAATGCTTATATATTACTTCGATTACATTAACGCCTTATTACGGTCGTATATTCTGGATTTGCGGACGTCTGTTGACTTATGTTTTGAGTTGTTTTGACTGCAATCGCGATTAAGCTAGAGCTTACATAATAGCGGGTATGTTAAAGATAAATAAGATAACGGCAAAAGACATTTTATTTGTCTGAAAGTTTGAAATTTGAATTATTTATTTTTTATTTTAAATTCTGTATTTATTTATTAATACTTTGAAACAAATCTATTTACAATATATACAAAACAAAATATTAAAAATAAATAAAACATTTGTTTTTTATTTTAAATAAAGTAAGTAGTAAATTTCTGAGCTGTAAATTATTTCAGTAGCTGGTTGTTTATAATGTAGTTTAAATTATTATTTATTTGAATTATATTTTGCGTGTAGTATTATGCACATCTTACAGGGTACGCAAAAATATAACGGAATGAAACATGATATCACAGAGTGATTTTATTTATAACCTTTGTATCATCATACGTAAAGGATTTTTGAGATGATTTGTGTAAGATATCGAATCATTTTATAGTGTATCAGTAAACATTCTTATACATTTTTTCGTAACCATGGAATTTTCTATGAATAAAAGTAAAAAATATAGTATTTTTCATAGTCAACCATTTAGTCCTCGGGAGTCAACGCATCTGTGAGTCACTTCACATAGAACTCTAGTTCTGTAGGAAGCTTAGAGTGCGGCAAGACCACATAGTATCAGACCGCAGAGACCATTTAACATCAAGTGTTTGTTTGCTATTTAAACCTTATACATTTATATTTCGTCTTCTTCACTAAACCATTCAATCACGCCGACCCGTTATTGCGCCACTGCTGGGCACGGGTCTTCTCTCAGAATCAGAGAGTTTTAGGCCATACTCCACCGCGCTGGCCAAGTGCGAATTGGTGGCCTCCACATACCTCCGAGAACTATTTTTTTTAAAGAACTCTCATATGTGTAGGTTTCCTCACGATGTTTTTCTTCACCGAAAAGCAATGATAATTAATTTCTGATACGCATATGAATCAGTGATGCCTGCGTTTGATATCTCGGACCTCACGATTGCCGAAAAGTTTCAACCATTAGGCTATCACTGCTCTTAAGTTTACATTTATAATTAAACATCTTACCTTCATTAGACACCCTCTCATCCCCATCACTCCTCGTGCTCGGGCTGGCCGACAAGCGCGCCCGTTTCGCTGCACTCTCGCCCGCGGCGGACAGGTCTAAGGGCGAGTGCTCGGTTGCGCCTGCGACTACGCGCTTGCGACGCGACCGCCCGCCGCGACCCACCCGCGATATTGCTAGCAGCGTCTGTGAAATAGGCCCTAGGTTTAGCTGACATCTTTCAGGTTAGAATCGTCTATTCTGTGAAAAATGCTTTGGATTTTTGACATCTTTAAGACTAAAACGAGGTCTGGTTATGCAAAAATGTTTTGTTTGCCGATTCGTTTCAGTGAAAACTTAGTGGTGAATTGAGACGAATATAAATTTAGTAAGATGTAATTAAGTAAATATCAATAGTATGTGTTAGAGTATGCGTTGACTTTTGGTTCAATATAGATGTCCAATTTTATGCATCTAAAGCAAGGCTTTGTTTCTACGGAAAGATATAAAATCGTATACCCAAAGGGTAACTTACAATGACCTACTACTGATTCTATAAATATCATAGGTTTTGCAACGTTTTTCAGATTGTTATAAATTTTACAATGCAATACATTTTGAATACTAATAACACTTGACATTTTACAGCAAAAAGGTTGTACACAAATCTAGTCCAGTAAAACTTATGTTCGCATTAATATTCATAAGGTTGTAAACGTATTGTTTGATTTAGTGCACAATCAGCGGCTAGATAATGGCGTGTCGTGCTGCAACCTGTGACATTTAGAAACTCAATTACTCGGTAGCCGGTCAAGTGGTATGGCGTTGGGCAAACACAAGAGGTGGTTATCTGATCGCGACCACTCGCATCGCAACATTCATCATAATAACGTTCTGAGCGGTCACGCTCGCCGCTCGCGGGTCAACTTGCAATCTATCTTTTTTAATTGCCTCGCGCACTTAAAAAACAACCCGGACCGATTCTGAATAAAATTCAGACGCGGAGGCGCGCGCGCGTGAAATGAACATGGATGCGCGTGCGCTCGTAGGCGCGAGCCAAAGCCGCCGCCATTAATCTCACGATTTATTTCCGCGCCGCTCCCGTTTCTCTTTACAGGTGAAAATAAATTTAAAGCGACTATTTATAGAATAAGGGCACGAGGAGAAATGTAACAAATCATGTTTATATTGCATTCGTTGTCGAATAATGCATAGATATCGAATTTAGAAAGCGAACGCGGTCGCATGAGTCTTAGCGCACCTTACTCTAAATTATTATTAGGTAGCTCCGCCAATGCGATCGCTCGTAAAATATTAAGACTGCCGCGTTGCGATCCGTTACAGTTTTCTGTAGAAAGTTCGAGTGCAATAAGTGGTAAAAATTTTACGTTGCAATTTTTGCGTGCCTCTTACCGCACCAAAAAAGTCATCCGATTTAAAAGTCGAGCGGTCGATTTCACATCCCATCACTACCGTGTCGCGGGGCGCGCATGCGCGGCGCGTGCCTCTGCCAATTAGTGCAGCTCCAGTTCGTTTTACAGTCGAGAGCCGAGACGGTTCGCTGGCTCCGCCAAGAGGGAGGCGGGGCACCACTATTACCCTGCCGATTGTGAGCGTGCGCGAGCGCCAACAACCGACTCGCAATTAACACTCTCTCCGTCTTATCTGCACAATAGCGGAGGAAGTGTAAAGGTCGTGTGCCTTATCAGATTTAATTGCCTTCATTATGGCTGGAAAGGAAGCGCGGTGCTCATTGCGCGTTATGATTTTAAAGAGGTTCGAATTAACATACGGCCACCGTTCGATAGAGATTCTCTTGTGCGATAGCGTCTTATGAATTTTACGATAGCCCGAGACATTTTAATCGCAGCCGTGAACTATGAAACATCGTACAGGTGTGTAATTAAACCGGGAAGGTCAGTGAGCACCCGTATAAATTATTAATAATGAATTTTAAAGACGCTCTTATGAAACGAGAAGGCAGCTGCGCGTAAATTATTTCATAGGGGCAGTGGCATTGCTCGGGGCGCTGAACATTATTGTACATTACGTTGTAATGAACGGAAATTGTAAAACACTACTTTAATCGTCTCAAACGGAAGAAGTCCATCTTATAATTATGTTATGAGATTTCTTTAAAAGTATTCAGATAACACTTACTTTATACGTAATTATTTTTCGATCTAAAAATATGAAAGTAGAAATGTGCAATTTACTGCTCGGGGTAATAAGTATCCACACCTATTATTATTCAATTTATCCATTAGCTTTTTAAAGGTTACTGCTAGACATAGACCTTCCTCGTCCATATAGTTCCGGGATTCCGGGGTTGCGGGCGGCTAGAGTGGGAGCTTGAACCGTTCAGCCAGGCGATCCCGGGAAGAATGGCGGTAGATGTGGTTGCATGACGTCGTAAAGACTAGACGGAGGCCCATCTGGGAGGAGCCCGATGCGGCAACGCGCTCAGAGGATTCCGGTTGCGTTCCTTTGGAGATCCCGAAGTCCTATTTGTAGCGCCGAGAACGGGATTTTAGTGCTGTAAAAATCCCACATAACCCTGCGTCGCTCCCACGGCGTCGGGTAGGTACCTTTTGAAGGTTTCCCCCTCGAGAACAAAAAACAGACATAGACCTTCCTAAATGGGATATGCCATTATAAACCGCGCTCGGCATGCTTGTTTACTGCAGGTGTTGATTTTAAACGGGAAACTGTTGCCCAATTTCTAGATTTTGTCCTTTAATTGCCTTTTACGACCTCCATGGGAAAAGGAGGAATGACCTAGAGATGAGGAGAGTGACCCTAGTTATTTACAAAATTAATGTTATACCTATTAATAAAATAATAACAATACCACAAATTAACTCTTCCTCCTTTTATTCTCCTTTATTTTATCCTTCCTTTGTTATTTACATGTCCCAAAAATATGCATATGACTTCATGAGGCTTAACTCCCCAATATACTCTATCATGTTTCTGTGTCGCAATTTTTGCACGACCCCTACCCGAAGTACATATATCAATTAGATTTCATAAAAATATGTAGTTACGAATTTATATTTGCAGTTTCTATTAACAAACTCTTACGACCCGCGTGGCCGAGCGGTTACCGGGCTGACGCGCAGTGGGTCCCGGGTTCGATTCCCGGTTAGACAGGTATCTGAATGATGAGTTTAGATTCTAGTTCTGGGTCTGGGTGTTTGTGTATTCGTATTTGTGGGTGACCATGTCACCCACGACACAGGAGAAAAATCTACTGTGGGGCTATGAATGTAGAAAGCGTTTTTACATCATTCAGTTTTTAAATCATTAGTAAAATACTAATGATTTTTCATTATTACGTAAAAATCATTAAATTCCTTCGTACTTATGTACTTCGTTCAACACTTCACTTCACAAACACACATACATATTCTTCATTACGCAACAAAAACAACACAAACCTTAGTGGAGCTCATATCAAGCATGATGGGGAAGGCGGGCAGCCTGGGCGGGCCGCCCTGCTGCTTTGCAAGCTTCGCGAACAGTCCTCCGATGGGAGTGTCGTTGTCCTGCGCGGGAGCGCCTGCTCGTCCGTCCACGCTGAAGCCGTTCACTCGGTGGAAGTAGCTGGAGAGAAATTGGTGTTAGAAACAAACGAAAAAGAAAGAAATTGACCGATTTAGAAAATTAGTCAAATCGAGTTTAATTCTTTAAACTTCAAGTATTGTCTGTTGTTTAAAGGTGGGCATTCACGTTACGACGGTCGCTCGGACTGTCGAGTACTACACGACGAACTACGGTCGTATGTGACAAGTTCGCTCGTGAATGGCTTGGTCCTAGGGGGGACTGTACGACCAAGGTCATGTCGCAGGTCCGTTGAAGTATTCAGCTTGGACTGCCGTTCGACAGTTCGTGCGACCGTTGTAATGTGAATGCCCACCTTTATACGAATTAAAAAGTAACAATGTCATGCTAGAAAATGACAAATATAAATGTCCCGTCCCTTTATTAATAAAGTGCTGTAAGAAACTTAGCTAAATGCAAAAATAACTTTAGATATTACGTACAACGCTAATTTCCCTTTTGTTCTCTTTTAATCGCACCGTGCGTTATATGTAATGATACAATGTAATACGAATCTCATATTTGTTAATTAGTAAAAAAAATACAAAGAAACAATACAGTAAAGATAAGCGTACAACATAAGTCACGATACGGTGGTTTTCAAGCTAAGCTAAGCATAATAAAAATCCAAATAATACCTAACTAATAGAACCTATTATCCACCTCCAATTAGCACTTGGCCAGCGCGGTGGACTATGGCCTAAACTCTCTCATTCTGAGAGAAGTCCCGTGTCCAGCAGTGGGCCAATAATGGGTTGATGAGAGAGAACCTATTATTATTTTATTGTTGTAATTGGCAACGTCTGATGTTCAACAGTCAATGAATCAAAAGGAACAGTAATTCCATCTAGTTGTCAAGTAACTAATTTTTAAATAATAAAAATAATTTTTAAATATTAATAAAGGGGTTTTGTGACAATATCGCATAAAAGAACGAAACGTAAAAAATATTTTGACTTTTACAACAACGATATAATTAAGTCAAATGCGCTTTTTTATTACAAATATCTTTAATTAAACCGACATTGAATTTGATATTAATACAGATTGAAACAACAAAGAGCTTAACGTAGATGAGTAATTAGCTTCGAAAGAAAATAATTAGAAACAAATAGATTCATACGTAAGATGCTTCACGCACTTTCCCAGACAAGTTGGCACTAGATACAGCGGCTGTAAACATCAAACATTTCTCATTGTGATCTCGTATCTAATGTTGCGTATTCGCGGCTCTGCCTGATCTTATCACGCCCAATACGCGATTGGAAGATTGATGGCGAACATAAACATCGGTCTAATGTATGTATGGTGCGGATTTTCAATCGTGTAAATGTATGCTTCGAATTAAGTCTGTCCTCGCTGAGTCCATAGACTCAGTGGAATTAGCTGGTGAGAAATTGGTGTAGGAAACAAACGGATTTACATATAAGGTGGGAATAAAAGACACCTAATGCGCTACTGATTAAATTACTAAGCGATTATTAAGAGAAAGCATACACCATGGCACGACAAAACTCGTACATAAAAACACATTTTGAACCTACGATATAAAACAGTGCAGTCAACTGCGTTTCTGTTATTTTAAATAATACCTGTGTTTATTTAATTAATCTGACATTATAGTAACAGATAGATGACAATACAGATAGAAACAATCTGCTTAGCCCTACAATACATAAAAGGATAATTAGCCGAGCGAACAGATTCACACGTAAGATATTTCACGCTCTTTCCCAGACAAGTTGGCACTAGATACCACTGCTGTAAACATATCAAGCATTTCTCATTGTGATCGCGTATCTAATGTTGCGTATTCGCGCCTCTGCCCGATCTTATCACGTCCAATACGCGTTTGGAAGATCGATGGCGAACATAAACATCGGTCTAATGTATGTATGGTGCGGATCTTCAATCTTGTTCATGTATGCTTCTACTTACGTCGGTCTACGCTGAGTCCATAGACTCAGTGAAATTGGTGTAGGAAACAAACGGACTTACATATACGGTGGGAATAAAAGACACCTAATGCGCTACTGATTAAATTACTAAGCGATTATCAAGAGAAAGCATACACCATGGCACGACAAAACTCGTACATAAAAAACAGATTTTGAACCTAAGATATAAGACAGTGCAGTCAACTGCGTTTCTGTTAATTTAAATAATACCTATGTTTATTTAATTAATCTGACATTATAGTAACATATCGATGACAATACAGATAGAAACAAACTGCTTAACCCTACAAAACATACAAGGATAATTAGTCCTACTTATGCAAAACAAAATCAACCCACACAAAGACATTTTTGTCCAAATATTGTATACTGTATAATTTTGGTTATTTTTAATAAAATTTATATACATTCGTGCACAAAATAATTTGTTCTACGTATACAAATATGATATTATTGAAAATCAACAACATTTTTAATAATAATAGGAGGAAAACTAGTTGGTTCCTTTTTGCAAAAGTAGGTCCAATTAGCCAAACGAACAGATTCACACGTAAGATACTTCACGCACTTTCCCAGACAAGTTGGCACTAGATACCACTGCTGTAAACATATCAAGCATTTCTCATTGTGATCGCGTATCTAATGTTGCGTATTCGCGCCTCTGCCCGATCTTATCACGTCCAATACGCGTTCGGAAGATCGATGGCGAACATAAACATCGGTCTAATGTATGTATGGTGCGGATCTTCAATCTTCAATCTTGTTCATGCATGCTTCTTATTACGGGGATGTGCTTCTTGTAACCTGCTTCTTTATTAAGTGATTTCATTTAATAGACAGAAGAAGGTTTTGGTTGCTCTTTCATCATACTTTATATCATACTTCATACTTATATTATAAAGGCGAAAGTTTGTGAGTGTATGTTTGTTACTTTTTGGCAAATATCTTACTCCCCCGGGACAATTAATACATCGAGTTTTTTAACGCTCGCGAAGCTGCAGGGCTCAGCTAGTAATATTATAAGAACTACTATAAGAATTGTTGCTTCATTGCTCAATGTGACAAAATATTTAAGTTAAAAAATTTATACTACTTTTCTTTCGTAGAAACTTAACGTTATTTTTATCGCAAAGATTACGTTCGGTTTAATCTATTCATTTAATAATATACCTAAACATAGGTTGGACAAACACGGTTGGATTGCTTTGCGAAAATATATCGTATAGTATTGCGTAAAAAGGTTTTATTGCTTTTTAATCAACATCTCGTACATCGAATTACGCCTCGAGGTACAAGAGATCTTTGCAAGTTCAATCCACGTCGATAGTTGCCTCTGCAATGTACTCTCGCCGCTATTACCTCGACAATCTAGATATAATTAAACCGTGGATAATGGAACCGGCAGCGGGACCTCAGGTCAGCCAGTTTAGAAATGTCGAAAGCAAAAGAGCAGTAACTTTTTTGCGAGATTATGTTACTCCGCGCAATTAATTTCGCTCCTAAAGCTGTCGAATTATCAAATCGATGAACAAGCCCGGTCACATATGACAGGCTTCGAAATAAAAATGTATACAAAATATCAAAAGGTTCCAATCATTGGATTTATTTATTGCCTTACGTATCACATAAATCATCATTTTTAACTCGTTATCTCCTTTAATAAAACACGAAATTTATCATCGCTTGCACTTTGCTTTACTGATATGCTTCGTCGTCTTATTAGCATAAGTAATCATCAATTTGTACACGGTAATATGATCCGCCGCGGTTCGTATCATAGATCATAATGGCTTGAACTCCCAAATGGCAATGTTTAGCATATTGTTCGTATCAACAATTTGGACACTAGACACCTGTTAATAAGAGGCATCGTAATTAAAACTGACAGAGGTCGGCGACCGTGGTTTCTGAGATGAACAATTCATTAATATAACATAAGTTCACGCGGACTACGGTTCTCACGAATCATGTAAATTTGTCGACTAAACGTAAGTTATCGAATCGATTAATATGCAAATCGATTTGGGCACTAGGCGGTCGGCGACCTACGGGTCACATAGTATTGTGAATGCGATGACACGGAGCGGAGCGTGTGAAAAACTCATCTCTTTATGTATCCGTTTAAGAATCGAATTCGAAGATGATGATACGTCTTCCGATAATCAATTTTAATGTTGTTATTAATACAAATGCTAAGGTTTTCACTAATGTATGTATGATATGCTTTGACCCCATATTGAGGGCAGATCAGGATTTATATAAAGGTTTCGGCGGCATACTTGAATACGATGACGATGCATGGCGTGGTTGCACGGTGATTAGTACGGCGACGAAACTTGATAGTAGTATTTGACGAAGTAATTTGTAATGTTTATCAAAGCAATAGACGCACTCGTTATAAGGATGCGTGTTGGATCTGGTGACGAGTGAGCGTATTATGTAGTAATTGTGGCCGGGTCCGACGACGACTTGGTAGTAGTATTTGCCGCAGTACTTGGCAACGCTTTTATAATAACACGTCATTTTTGTGATTAAATAATTTCGTCCTGGTGATGAGCGGGGCACCCAGTAATACGGGCTGTAAACCCAGTACAGGGGCCCTGGCGAATTGTTTTGTAAATTAGTGATTACTAATCAATATTTTTTTATATAGATATAGAGTTTTTATAAATAAAGCTACGTACTCGTTAGTAGGATGCGTGTTGTATCTGGCGGCGAGCGAGCGCATGATGTCGGAGTAGTTGCGCGGCGGGTGCGCTGGCGCGGGCGCGTGCGGGCTGCCGCGCTCCGGCGGCGTGCCCGGGTACGACGACGTGGACGGCGTCACGCTTCGGGACCTGGGACACGGGGATGAAGCTAATAAGAATGTTGTTTTAAGAGGACCTGGTAGAACCAGAGTAGTTACCGGGGAAGTACCACAGCCACACCTATTTCTAGCGTGCAGCATTTCGTGTGTTTCGACCATCTTAGTCCTCGGGAATAGCAACGCATGATGATTTCAGATAGAACCCATGTTCTGTATGAAGTTGATTACAGATGTCCATGGGCGGGAGTGGCCACATACCATCAGGTGGACTGCATGTTCGTTTGCTACTTCAGTTAGATAAAAAAAATAAACCTGGATTAACAAGAGCTGAAAATTTAACATATGCCCTACATATGTTACTTTTACCCTTAAAAGCTGCCTAACTCGGAATCGAGCGATAGCCCCGTATAACCCTGTTCGCCATAACATAATTTAATTATTATTAAGCAAAAAAATCAAATGCACTCATTTGTTAATTATCTTTAAATTGGTGTCCACTTATATAACTTGAAATTCTAATTTCAAGGGAAGTATATCACTTTAAAAAAAAAGAGTAAGATATTTAAAGAACAAACCTGGACGCAGTGGAGTCATGCGGGCTCAGCCGCTCGCTCTTGACGTGCGCGTGGGGCGGTGGCGCGGGCGCCGGCGCGCGCGCGGGCGACGCCGCATCGCGCGCGCAGCGCCGCGCCGCGCCCCCGCCGCCTTCACCTGACACAATAAGAGTATATATTAGTACATGTCTGATTATTATGAAGCCCTGGTACACCCTGATTGGTTTTGTTATACAAGGTTACACATCTGCTTATCATGACACCATAGTAAGCCTTAATTGGTTTTGTTATTCATAGATTAGTTTCAAGACCCAAGTGTAGCCTAAGCTCTTAGTTTATGACGTTTTCTCAAAACTATCACTACTAGTCACAACACACGAAATTCGACCGTACATCAACTCAAAAACTAAAGTAGGTATTGTCCAAAGTAGCACGTATAATTGTCAAAATCACTTAAATTTTGTTAATTTTCAAGTTATTTTAAATACAGACAAAAGGTAAGTAGAGGTTTAATTGACTAAGCTGCTTTTATAAGCAAAAACGGGTATTTTGACAAAGACATCTGACATTTTTGACGCTCTGTGTTTTCATAGTAAGTTTGAATGTTTTATTTCGTTTATTATATGTGTTTGTGCCGAATGTACGGTAGTGTGTGTAATGTGTTTTAAGTTGTTTTGGCTCCATAAAGCATTTACTTTTGGAAAGAAAGTAGCAAACATTGTCAAAATACGAACGGTTATCGTCATCTGTTACTTTTCCGAAAAGCTCAAAACCTAGATACTTGAATGCGTCCTTGGGTAAAATGTCATAACCCGACCTCACGATACCGAGAAAGACTCCTTGAATCCGGTTACGTCCATCTAAAAAAAGGTCGCTAAGATCTCAGTGACCCGCGAGGCATCTCGGCATCCTCCGATAGCATCGCGGTCTGTTTGATGGCGGTCCGTTGCGATACACTTTCCTCCAATCTCGAGTGCCATCTCTCGGAATTAATGAGAACGAGGTGTGACTGCAGATGTGCGTGCAACGCGCGAGAAATAAATCGATTTAAGCTCTTTGACATACGCCAGATGAGAAATCAGGTGGAATTTAGGTATGCCTCACGCAATAAATAAACTGGTCTATTGTTCTGTGCTAAGATGTAGGCCGGATTATATGTATTTTACAAATGAAAACCAGGGATGTCATGGATATGAAATTTCGGATAAGGATTGGATACTGATATAGGAATTATTATAATACTGGATAAGTAAGATAGGCAAGTTTCGGATCGTTTCGGTTACCGATACTATATTTTTAAGGAATTTCAAAAGTACCTAAAATACAAATAAATAAAATGGCATTACTCATAAGTCATAATTTGATAGGTACTACCTACAATCAATCTATGAGTGATTATTATACGTAGGTATTTAATTTTTGAGTATTACCTACTTGAAATATAAAAAATCAATTATTATACTTGAACTCACAATTATTATTCTTAATCAGCCATTTTACATTAAGAAGATAATATTAATATAAGAATGAAATTTGGAATGAACATTGTACTAAATGACATGTTTCATTTAGACTCGGTCCTAATCCGAAATTATCGGAAAGTTTTATATCGGATTCGGTTACGGTTACGGATATATTTTTATATCGGATGTCCCATAGTTTCAGTTACGGCCACGGAGCTCCATAACATCCCTATTGAAAACAACATGTGAAGGCAGATATTCATATTTTTATTGTTAAGCAATAGATACTACATTTAAATCATTTATTAGCTTATTGTTGTACACCGAATTTTAACATTGATAAATTTTAGAGGGTATTCGGATATCATTATGAAGGTAATTACTGTATTTATCATAGACGGAATTCGCGCGTAATGTCGGCTTAGTAATATGATGCCATTTATGCTGATTTGTATAATATTACACTTAAGAAATACACACATGTTATTTTTAAATCTATTTTTTAATCTATATGATGTGTGTGAAACTTGACAACGTTTAAACGTTCTGAAATATAAAAGCTAGAGATGGTGACATAGATAATTTAAAAAATATAATGTAATCTATGGTTATAGCAGTATATACGTCTTAAAAATGATGTGTGGTAAGTGTTTGAGGACGAAAGTATGTTTCATTAATTTTAAAGAATTTTCTACAAAGATTTAAGGCGACACAAACCACAACATTGCGTAAATAAATGAGCCAAATAAATGAGCCGTATTTGGAATTTAACGACGTACAACTGACACGTAAGCTGAAGAAAGTTATTTTTCGCCACTTGATACGAATCTGTTTTATTACACACTGCTAACCTTCTGACCTTACGTAACCTACTAAAATTTGTTTATTTTTTATTTTGTGTACCTTGTGAGTTATGTTTATTTTACTTTGTGATTTTTATATGTAATGCAAACGCCAAAAGTAATAAAACATATTCATATAGTAAAATTATCTACAACAAAAATATCCACGAGAAGTTTAATATGGGTAAAGATATATTACATGATAAATTAATTGTGCATGGAGATAAAAAATAAGGATTAGAATTACATTACATAAAAATTTGTATGGTGTCAGCTTTAAATAACACTACTCTTCCCGTGGTTGTCGTAGAGCTGTCAAACAAAATCCAGGAATGGCAGCGTTTTTCTTGTAACATTTGCCAGTAAAATATAAAATAATTGCAGAATGTCTATTTTTACAACATAAAATATAAAAATCCCTACTAATATTATAAATGCGAAAGTAACTCTGTCTGTCTGTCTGTCTGTCTGTCTGTCTGTTACTCTTTCACGGCAAAACTACTAAACCGATTTTTATAAAATTGTGTACACAGGTAGTGGTGACCTTGGGATCCATTATAGGCTACTTTTTATTTCAAAAAATGGGTTAAAAATGTTAAAATCGAGCATAAATGTTTGTATGGTAGTTCGTTTTTGACAAAAAGGTGTACTAATAATTCCGTCAAGGGGTATCATAGATTTGATTAAAAACTTATGTGAATAATAAAACATTAAAAAATATTGATTTTGAGTCGACAACATATATCCGTAAAACTCGGTATGTTGTGAATTTTATTAAATTCCAATGCAAATGACAATCTCCATATTGGCTTTTGACAAAGAGGTGTACTAATAATTCCGTCAAGGATTATGATAGATTTGATTAAAAACTTATGTGAATATTAAAACATTAAAAAATATTGATTTTGAGTCGACAACATATATCCGTAAAACTCGGTATGTCGCGAATTTTGTTAAATTCCAATGCAAATGACAATCGCCATATTGGCCATTTCGCCTGAACGTCATCGTGAGTTCGTTCAAAAATAATACATATTAATTGGTAACAATTAATTATCATTCAAATAGATGTGACATTAATTTGATTTAATTTACCCATAATATGGGTTTATAATATGAAAATGTATTTATAATGCGAAAGATACGATTATAATTACGAGGAATTCCCGATGAGTTAAATATTAGGTATACTTGCGCTATCTATCACTGTTCTGTTGAATTAGTTTGAATGAACATTTGATAGATGGCGTTATCTACAATACAACTTCGAAGTAATATCGATAAATTAAAAGTTGATGTTGAATTACTAATAATTCCGTCAAGGGCTACGAAACACTGGTTTGCAAACTTAAATATAAAATAAATCCACGATAGCATATCTATATCTCTTAAGGTTAACTCACAATAATTATTTTTTTGTTCCATATTTTAACTAAAAATAATACGTTATTTTCGAGTCTGTTGTCTTTTGTTCAGTATTAATCCTTATGTAAATAAATGCATTCGTTAGCTTCGTAATTTTAATAAAGATCAAAATTGTCTTTTACACTGTATGCATCAAATAAATACGTTTAAAGTTATTAGAGATATCAAATTATATAATTTCTTTCAAAGGGTACGATAATAAAATTCCGTCAAGGGGCAAGATAGACTTGCTTAAAAACTTAACTCAATAATAAAACATTATAAAATATTGATTTTGAGTCGACAACATACATAGGTATATCTGTAAAACTCGGTATATCGCGACTTTTGTTTAATTCAAAATTCCAACTATCGCCATATTAGCCATTTTGCCCCGATGTCATCCTGATCCTTAGTTCATTAAGAAATAATGTCGTCAACCCATTATTGTCCCACTGCTGGGCACGGGTCTTCTCTCAGAATGAGAGAGTTATAGGCCATAGTCCACCGCGCTGGCCAAGTGCGAATTGGTGGACAGTGGAAGAAATAATACATACCTATAAATCGATAACAATTAATTATCATACAAATAAATGTGATATAAATTTGATTTAATTTACCCACAATATAAAATTACGAGGAATTACCGATGAGATAAATATTAGGTATACTTGCGCCATCTATCCACTACTATGTTGAATTACATTGAATGCGATAGGTTATTTACAAAGCAACTACGAAGTCTATCGATAAATTAAATGTTGATGTTGAATACTAATAATTCCGTCAAGGGCTACGAAACACGGGATTGCAACCTTAAATATAAAATCAATTCGCGATAGTATATCTCTTTATCTTATGTTTAAGTAACAATAATTTTTTTTATGTTCCATATTTCAACTAAAAATATTACGTTAATTTCGAGTGTGTTTTCTTCTGTTCGGTATTAATCCTTATATAAATAAATGAATTCGTTAGCTTTTACACTATATGCATCAAATAAATACTTTTAAAGATATTAGAGATTTAAAATAATAAAGATCGCGATGTGTCTCTCGGCAGGGGTAGGTAACCGTCTTGCTCGCATGGAAGAGGGCGAAACTGGTGCTCCTGCACAAAGTGGGTCGTCCAGCAGACTCACCAGGAGCATACAGGCCCATATGTCTGCTGAACGAGGCTGGCAAACTCCTTGAGCGGGTTATCGCCACTCGCGTCAGCAGACACCTGGCGAGTAGCGGCCCGGACCTGTCCGACAGTCAGTTCGGCTTCAGACGGCAGCGCTCGACCGTGGACGCGATTCTGCGAGTCCGAGCGCTCACAGAGCAGGCCGTCTCTCGGGGCAGAGTAGTCCTGGCTATAAGCCTTGACATAGTTAACGCGTTTAACTCTTTGCCCTGGGACGCGATAAAGGCGGCACTTATACATCACCGAGTGCCCGTCTACCTTCAAAGCGTGTTGGCGGACTATTTGTCGGACAGGAGCATCTGCTATCCGGGCCGCTACGGGAACGACAACGAGAGGGCGGTGGTGTGCGGGGTGCCACAGGGTTCAGTTCTTGGGCCGCTCCTGTGAAACCTTGCATACGACACGGTGTTGCAGACGGTGCTTCCACCCGGCGTGAGCATTGTCTGCTATGCCGACGACACCCTCGTCCTTTCGGAAGGCGAATCCTTTGAGGAGACTCTCCGACTGGCGGAGACAGGCGTGGCACGGATTGTGTCGCGCATCTGCGGGCTAGGGCTTCGGATAGAGCCTCAGAAAACTGAGGCGCTATGGTTCCATGGTTTGAAGCGGGCCAAGGAACCCCCTAGAATGTCAGTGCGTGTAGGTGACGCCGATATCCAGGTGGGCCGGTACATGAAGTACCTTGGGCTGGTGCTCGACGGCCGCTGGAGTTTCGACGAGCATTTTGACCGTCTCGTCCCCCGAATTCACAAGGTGGTGGGTTCTTTGCATAGGCTGCTGCCGAATCTCGGGGGACCTAGGGAAGAAGTCCGCCGCCTCTATGCAGGTGTCGTGCACTCTATCGCGTCCCGGTTTGGTCACACAGGCTGACGGCGAGCCGGCGCCGCGCGGCGAAACTCCTCGCCGCGCAGCGCACGATCGCGATTAGGGTGGCACGCGGATATCGCACGATATCTTATGAGGCGGCAAATGTCCTGGCGCGGATTCCGCCCCTGGACATTCTGGCGGAGATGAACGCAGACATTTTTAACAAGATACGCGTTCTCCGCCAGAGGGCTGAACCCCCGAATGAGACGGTCGCAATGCTTCGTCGGAAAGCCAGATGGCAAGCGTTGACGCGCTGGCGGGACAGACTGCGGGAGCCGCAGAACGCGCGTCAACGAGCCGTCAGCGCCATCCTCCCCAGTTACCGGGCCTGGATGAGGAACGGAGGTCGCGTCACCTACCGACTGACACAGATACTCACCGGACATGGCTGCTTCGGTGAGTATCTGAATCGCATAGGCCGGGAGAGGTCCGCAGTGTGTCACCACTGCGGACATGACCAGGATTCCGCGCAGCACACGCTCGAGCACTGCCCATCGTGGGAGTCAGAGCGGCGGATCCTGGTCAACAAGATCGGGCCCAGCCAGCAACCCCGAGAAGGACGGTGGCATGTGTGGCTGCATGTCGCCGTAGACACCGGAAGATAGGGGACAGCTACATGTCCCCTAAGAGACGAGCCCATGAGGGGTGCTGCGCTAGGGGGTACTGGCGCGTTTTCTTTAGAGGTCCCGGGGTCCCCTACAAGCGCTGAGGAAGGCCACCGAGGAGGTTTTAGTGGGTAAAAATCCCACATAACCCGGAGTCTCTCCTCAAGGCTCCGGGTACCTTTTGAAGGTTTCCTCCCCGTCAACAAAAAAAAAAAAAAGGTAACCGTCTTGCTCGCGCATACTAATACATGCCGGCCGCCGATGCGTGTGCATTATTAGAGTAATCTTATCACTTGATAGTGTCCAGTGTTGAGTAGGACACGAATGTTATATGAGTTTGTAAGAGCAGCGTCTTTTTGTACTAGACCAGTACAAACATTGCACTTCACCCTGCAGCATCACCCTGAGAAATTTTAAACATACTGCGGAAAAGTTAAAATGAATCTTTGTAATCGATGCGTTTTGGTTTAAATGTGGAGGAGGATTTGGTTTACAAGGTGCTTCTTGGTATTATGAGACCACTAAGATTGTTAATTAATTCAAAGAAAGGCGGTTTACAATCGTTTAATTTTAAAATTCTAATTCTAATTTGTCTAATTTTTAAAATATTTTTACATAACAATTATGATCCTAACCACAAATACATACTTTAAATTCGTTTCTTCACTCTTCGTATGTCCGGGTAGTCGCCTGAGCGGCTAAACTCATTTGGATAGGACTTGCACTATAGAAAAGGTTGTGGAATAACATAATTATAGACTACTTTTTATCATATAATTTCAACGAGGTCGACATTTGTGCGGGAAAAACTTTGCGATACACTCATTTTTACGCGGGCGAAGCCGCGGGTACAGCTAGTTGTACAATAAAGCAAGTAACCTTTATAGATTTTTAACCGTTACTGCCAGAGGCAAAGGATTGAAAATACACTCCCAGTATAAAAGCTCATTGAAACCATAGATCCGTCTGATATTTCAAAGTGAAAGTAGATTAAGCTTTATTTATTGTACTCAAGATTCAGATATAAAACAAACGAAAAATAAATCATACACGACGATAATACTGGTTAGTCGTCGAACAAATCCATTTATTAATATTTCCATTCATGCCATTCATATTAACTGAGAGGGGACAACAATGGCGGGAGCCCACGGAGAGGAACATTATGTTACGCGTTACGAGAAAATTATTTCAAATTGACGCGTTCTATGATGTTATGTTCCATAATACAATAGTAATGATATGAGCTGCTGCGCTACGTTGGCGTTATAACACGTTTATCTTCTTATAAGATATAACACGGACTAATAATATCTATATTAGGCAATTGTCTGACAAGCTATACTTTACAAACATAGACCACATACGTCGAAGTCGCGTTCGAAATTCAAATCCCCCGCACATTTTCGAACGCTTAGACTTTTTTTTTAAATTGCTCGTTCAGCCGAGCCGAGCTGTCAAGATCTTATCTGTTCCTCAATTTAGTGTAATGTTTTATTTTTCCTGTGACTAATGTTTTTCCGTAATTTTAGTATTTATGACGACGTAATTTAAAGTTTACGCAATATTTATGTTGGTTTGTCTATGGTTGTGAGAATTGTGCGCAGGAAGTGATCGAAAAGTGTCAAGGCGATCGATGAGCGATGTCTTCCGGCGCCAAACCAGTCAGGTCAGCTGTCAGTTGACACTACATAAGAGGAAACACACCGTTACACTTACGGCCAGTGTCGTAAGTGTAGTAATAACGGTGGTGGTGTTGTAATGCGTTTCATTGATGAAATTGAGCTGGTATAATTTGATGCAATAAATAAACATGTATTGCATATCCAGGTCGATAGGTTATTATAAGTTAAAATGTAGATTTTTTAACTTATAATAAGTATCCTGTCAATCATTCAGGAATGAACTAGTTCCCAATTTAACTAGTACTTGGGTTTATTAAAAATTGTTAAAATCAATCGGTATCTGTTCATCGGTATCTGACTTAAAGCGTTGACGATCTTTTAAAGATCTCAATTAAAACACTTGTACCGATCCCTCTAAAGCTTAAACAGTTTCTTAAAACACTTTCTACATTCACAGGTTGGTCGTAATCAAATCTAAATAATAAGCTAGGTAATACAGGGTGTAATCGTTAAGTGTGCACAGGCGTCAATTCCGTAACTATTACAAATAGTTTTTAAAAGTTATTATTGTTATTTTATTCATTAGGTAAAGTACTTTCGATATCAGTTTAAAGTTTTTTGATATCTGTAATAGTTACTGAATAATCGCCCGTGCACACTTAACGATTACACCCTGTATATTTGGTCTCTTTAAACTGCGTTCAAACCAGTGAGGCCATTTGGCCATTGATAATGTCTATGTATACTCATACAAAATATATAATTAAGGTTACATACAGTTATCTTTAACATCAAAAAATACATCTTATCAACAATTTTAACATAACCGTCTAGTCCTCATTAGGTTAGCAACAGGAACTCAATTAACCTTTGCGTAGCTCATCGCAATGCGCGCTTATATTGTTCGTAGGCGATGTGTCTGACTTGACACCTATGGGCCACGATGTGTGGTATAAGTCATAAGTTGTTAGCGTTAATATTGGCATATATCTAAATTTTGACGCGTAATTTTTCCTCGCACTAAAAGATGCGATGTCCAGACAACAAATTAAATTCATTCAATAAAATACCACTTATTATATAAAAGTACAATCACTAAGAAATAAAATTAAAAAAAAGAATAACAAATATTTTTTCAAAAATATATGCCTATAGTAAGCTCATGTGTATAGTTTCTGCAGTATTTGTCTTGCAACTTACAATATAAAAAAATTTAGAGGAATAGAATTACATACATTTTCAGTAATCTTAATTGTTCATTCACTTCCTCATTCCATCATTTTGTTGCTCGGAATAGCAATTCGACATTCACAAACTCCTACGACCATATCAAAGTGTTCCTTATAAACCCACGAGCCTATCAAATAGTTCTTCACAAACGTATTTTTCCATTTCACCAATACGCCCATCTCTCCGCCCGTAGACCACCCGTAGGGTCAGCAGTGTCGTCAAACAAGGTACCGTTGGCACCTGACCCGGATGGCGGCACGTCCGCCAAACAGTGCCTAAGTGATCGGTACCGTTTACAAACTGACGAACTGACAGCGTTGTTACTGCGAAGTGTACCTACCGTAAGTGTAGATGCCAATGTTTCTGAACGTCGTTACAAAATCAGGAATTGTAATTCAGTAAAATTATGAATAAGTAGAAGTGATGGTTCAAACTTGCCCTCTCAATTGGGAGGTCCGAAGTTAAAACCCAGGCACGCACCACTGATTTATGTGCGTATTAGAAATTAATTATCACTGTTTTTCGGTGAAGGAAAACATCGTGAGGAAACCTACACACCCGAGAGTTCTTTAAAAAAAGTTCTTGGAGGTATGTGAAGTCCACCAATTCGAACTTGGCTAGCGCGGTGGACTATGGTCTAAAACTCTCTCATTCTGAGAGAAGACCCGTGCCCAGCAGTGGGACAATAATGGGTTGTACCCAAAAATCCCCAATGAATATGTAGCTTATTAGGCTCCACCCGCTATGGACATGTTTACGACGGTAATGAGTATCCTAAATATCAACACAAGTCATAAACTATCTGTGTGCCAAACATCGAAATGCGATTAGCTTACGTGAAAGAGTAACAAATGCTATAATTGTTTATAATTCTTTCTCATTAGGTACAAGGTGGACTGTGTTTTCGTTTGCTATTGTAAATGTTTTCAAAATGATGGTATATCTACCTTCTAGTTAAAGATCGAGATATATACTATGAGGAACGTATGCCTTCGGTTAAACATATTGTGAAACTAGCTGTACCCGCGGCTTTGCCCGCGTGCAAATCAACGTGTCACAAAGTTTTTCCCGCGCAAAACTCGACACTGGGAATTCTATGATAAAAAGTAGTAACATTAAAATCGGTTTGGCCGCTCAAGGATTACCTGGTCAAACACAGAGTGAAAAAACTAATTTAAAGTGTATTTGTGGGTAGGAACGTATTGATATGTATTTTTTTCTTAATTAGACGAATTCTAATATTGTAAACTGCTTTTTTGCACCAATTTACATTCTTAGTGGTCTAATTCACAATATCGGGATACTTTTTTTCAATCAACTCCTCCACATTTAAACCAAAACATATCGATTATAAAGATTGATTTGAACTTTTCCGAATTGGAAAATACTATTTGAAGTAATTTTGGCGGATTCAAATTTCTAAGTAAGATTATAAGTAAACCTACTTTTAATATTAATTTGTGTTCAGGAGTTCCGGAAGGCATTAAGGAATTCAAAAATTCTGTTGGATAATGTACTGCTTCCTCCATCTCAATGACTGTGTATACCGAATAGTCTGTCTCCTTTTTAGAAGTCGGTTTAAAACTATGTTTTAATATAGAAATCAAAGCGAAATACTAAATTTTATCGAGGTGGCCTCAAAATTGACTGACTTTCATACAAACTTACATCTCCTATTTGGGTTAAACGGGGGGGGGGGGGGGGATCAGAAAATTCTTTCTTAACTGACGTTTACGTCATAAAAGGAACCCCTAGTAAAAATCATATTCGTATCTTTAGCAGTTTAGGCTCTACGATGTTTACTCAATAGATGAGTGAGAGAGCATCCTTTCGTTTTTATATAAGTATATATAGATATAGAGATATAGATTTGTATAGTATCAAATAACATAGGTACACACTTAACCAATAAAAATACATAACAAAGGAATATATTTTACAGACCATAACATGTTTAGTTTCGACCAATTCAACTATGCAGTTACTTATCTTATTAACACTTATCGAGCACAGAATAAATACTGCGTAGTTTAAAATTGACATAACTTTTTTATTTATAAACCGATTTACATAAAATAAACACTAAATGTTAAGTGAAGTTTCCCACAACATATCCGTTAAAATTATATTCAAATTGGATAAGCCGTTTCTGAGATTAGCGTTTTCAAACACACAGACAAACAGACAAACAGACAAACAGACAAACAGACAAACAGATAAACAGACAAACAGACAAACAGACAAACAGACAAACAGAAAAGATTTCTAAAAACCATTATTTTGGGTTCTATATCGTATTAAAGACCTCTAGAAATGGTTTTCACCAAAATTTATTCCATGTACAGACAGCGACCTCTTACAGATTTATTATAGTATAGATAGATAGAAGATAACGGAACGTGATTAGGCTGTAGTTGGAATCGTAGACACTTAATTTTCAATGATTTGAGTGGATTGGAAAAAGATTTAAGTTGGATATACATATTTATAACAGAAATATGTTAAACTGTTGCTATGGGGCAACAAACCAGGGATAAGTAACGCTAGTGAAGCTTTAAAAACATATTATCTCCGTAACCCTGAATGGTTAAACCAGTAACAATCGGGTAATGGAACTCTGTAAACATAAGCGTTCGTAATGCGATAATGAATTTAATGCTCTTTTACCGGCGGTGGCATCTTGGCATTCCTCACGAACCAGCTTGATTTTTAGGGTTCCGTATCTTTTTTTGCAAGGTAGAACAACAGTTATTCGGTGAAGTTCTTGCGTTTCGGTGGAAGGGTGTGGTAGCCGGCAAACCTTAGTTCTCGAATTTAGCAACGTAGTTTTAACTGATTTCAGATTGAATCCTTGTTCTATATGAAGATGCTTACAGGTGTTTATGAGCGATAGCGAGCACTTTCCATCAGGTGGACTGCATGCTCGTTTGATACTTAATCTTATATACATAAAAAATGACAGAACTACCAAAGCTCCGTAGCACAGCCGTCACAGGAATGTATGACAATTGGTAGGTGCTGGAAATTTTTGAGTATAGGTACTACGTAGTTAATCGTGACTGACTATGCGTAGACTGCAATACAAACATTTAACTCTATTTAACCCTCCAAGGGGCGGGTTACCGAAATATCCTTTCTTAGTGGTTTTATATCATGCTGGTAAAATGAAAGTTTTTTAAAAAAATTCATTGATTTAGCTTCAGTAGTTATGGCTTTGCTATGCTTAGTCAAAAATGTGAATGTTTCTGGCAAAAAATAACAAAATAAAGTTAAGAAATTGAAAGGAACCCGCTTCCTTCCATCATAAATAAAACATTATTTTCCAGGTTTTTATATTGATCGTATATACTAAATAATATTAAAAAAAATAGGAAATAAAATATCGTACGAAACCCTTTTTAATGGCGTAATTCCGACACGCACTTCGCTGGTTCTGTTTTTCGAGTTTTTGCTGATGTCGAATTAAGATAGACGTGAAATGTCAAAGAATTCGCGTCGCTTCGTGAATAATGTTCGTCCGGCATAGGGTCATGTAAATACGTCAGCCTTGCTCACATTTGGGGGATAATTGTAAGTGATTGCGTATTGAAATGCTTTGTTTTTATACATATTTATATAAGGAATGCTAAACATATATTGAGGTGTCGGATTAAGAACAATGTAGATTTGGAGATTTTCCCCTTAAATATCATATAATTTCATGATAGTTAAGGGGAAAATAGATTTCAATAGTAATACGCGAGCAATTAATTGTGAAGCGTGGACGCTTCACACTTAATACTGTCGACGACGCTTAACACTGTCGACGAATGTAAAGGGAAGTGAAAAAGCAAGTGGGTAAACATAAATGTGTTGTGGATGTGTTTTTTGTGATGTTTCATGTATTTCACATTTAATCGGATTTTTATCGAGAGTCAAGAGAAAATAATGAGTAAGTAGGGAGTGCTGCTTGGGAAATATTTCATAGTTTTAACTGACGTTAGTGAAATTTTCCGTTTGGCTTGCCATAAGCCTTGAAAGGATTAGCCCTTAGGATCTCCACGACGTTAACGCTAGGAATGTGGGACCGAAAATATCACTAGTGTCGACTTCGTATGAGATTAGGATCTAAAACGAATGTAAATACGTTTGGACTGCAAAACAATTAATTTCGCAGCAACTGCACGGTGGCAGGCTTCAGGCCATTCAATTCACGAAATAATTATCTTGGCGGGCGATTTGTTGTTTACGAGTAGGTCATGATCTTTGTAATTGCGCTCATGCAGTGTTGATATTTAGAACGATTTACTGCGCCGATTAGTTGATTATAGATATGAGGTAAACTGAACATAAAATGAGGCGAATAAAGCAAGTAAACTGATCAATTATTCATACACTACGCCTAAAGTTTTCTCTACTAAACTTATATTAAAATTGTTGTAATTTATTTGCAATCGATGTAGTTTTCCAATATTTTATTTTGTATGTAAACATGTATATTTTAATTTGACAATAAGCTAGATCTTTAAAGCCAATTAGAGATTGGCATCTTATTTAGAACTGTATAGTTGTGTCCGCAGATGAACGGAGTACATAACTTTCTAAATAAATATATTCTGGTATTATTTCTGTATATTTTTGTCTAATTTTTTTTTTTACCTTATCCATGTCGTAGAACATATCCGTGTTGGGATTTAGATAGAATTCCCTCAGTAATTGTTAGTACTTGACGGCCGCGCTAGAATAATTATTCGAAACGATCATAAATTCAACAATATTGTCGTAAATTCAAATGAACATCAGTCTAAATTTAACAAAGATGACAAAATAATGTTGATATACTGAGTGAATTATAGCAACTGTCATTTTATAAGACACCACGTCATGTTTTACGAAAATTTCAAGTTCTGTTCTAAATTGTAAATTGCTCATTCATAGTATGTCCATAACAATACCTGAGTTATTGTATGTATTGCATCAACTATTAAATGTATTACATACTTTTATTTACAATACAGAGATAGCAAATGAGAATGTGGTTCACTTGATGGATTTAAAAAATAAAAGAAGGTACTAAGCTTAAAAATGGTAGTATCTTTTATATAAGTTTATCATGGATAAGGCTGAGTTTTCTACCGTATCGGACTATCAATTGCTTTTCAAATATCCAATATTTTAAGAAATCTCAAATCCAAGACTGAAATTTCATTCACTCGGTACATCGAAAACGATCTTACACAAATATACATGTCCAAGCTAACAAGTATATATGCGTACACCCGATGTCACTCGAGGCCTAATAGAAAAATCAACATTGCCCACTGTTTGCGCACGCGACCGCCCAGCGTGGGCAGGGCTTGACCTCCCAAGAGATCAAGGTCGCTGACCAGGTGGTTCGATGGTGACTGAACTTGATGTCTGGTATGTATTTTTTGTCACACTTGAGTTACGAAAGCTAAGATGTTTCTTTGAAAGAAATTATATGCATTTATTTGAAATTTTTACTCACCCTATGATAAGGGGGTTCGAAATGAATAAAAAATCGTGGATGAACGGACTTCGATACTTTCAGGAGCTGGAATTTCAACTGTAATGTGATGTGGTAACACAACAGGACAATCTAATATCCAAGTATGTATAAATGGATACTGGACTGAAAAATAATGTTACTATTCAATACAAAATACACATTATACCAGATATATCCTCGCCTTTCTTTCGCTCCCAAAATCCACCGATCACAGAGCGATGACACTGAACTTCACAAGTGTGTTAGGCATCCATCAGCATCGTCACCAGGCTCTTAATAGAAAAATCAACAGCACTGTTTGTAGACGCCACGCGACAACTCACGTGGGTGGAAAGCAAATTGGTGACCTCCCAAGAGATTGGGACAGTTGCTTCTATGATGACAAAACTTTGTAAGTGTGCTTTGGATTGTTTATTTTTACAATAAAGAGGCAGACCTCCTGTGTTAAGTGGAAGTCACTTGGAAGCCAGTGATGGATAGTACTTGACTACCGTGATAGTGTTAGTCAATAAAATACTTATAATACTAGTAGTATGCTGAAGTAATTGAAATAACTTATGGTAATTTGATATTAACATAAGTTACGAAGATATAGCTTGTTTTTTTTTATTTGACTGAAGTAGCAAACGAGCATGCAGTCCACCTGATGGTAAGTGTTCACTACCACCCAGGGACATCTGTAATTAACTTCATACAGAACGTGGGTTCCATCTAATCAATCACAGATGCGTTGCTACTCCCGAGGACTATGATGGTCGCCTCATGCGAAAGTATGCCGGCGTATGGCGTGAAGCATTTCTTGCGTTTCGATAGAAGGGTGTGCCTTCTATCGAAACGCAAGAAATGCTTCACGCCAAAAATAGGTGTGGCGGTGGTACTTCCCCGGTCGAACTACACTGGTTCTACCACCTGATACACCTGTGATATCATATGGAATTTTTCATGCTAGAAGTCTGAAAGCACACTTCTGAGAACCATCTCAAAAGAGTGTAAAAAGAGTGTAAAATATACCAATCTGCACTTGGTCAGTGGCAAGAGGACACATGTATTTGAACAATGAAAATATGATGACTAGAATAGACAAAAAGAAAATAAAATAAAAATATATGTATTATAGAGGACGTATTTGCATATAGTATTTGTTTCGATAGTTTATTGTGCGCCATGCACCTGTCAAGATCGCTTTGATCTCTTAGAAGGTCAGGCCGTGATGTGCTTGTAAAGATATATACACATATTACGTACCATATGACTATGCTAACTCGACAGGCACCAACAAATATCATCTATACATTATACTCAACCTGGTATTGCACCAATGTTTGTGAGAATTATCGTAGAATGAGGAATGATTTGACTATTATCCATCGTGTTAGTTAAGTATAACAGTTTTTAAACTGTTGACCGACGGTTAGAAATTGGACTGAATTTACAATGTTAACATACAATAACTAATATATGTATTTAAATGTTTAGAACAAGACAGGTGTGTCATGTATAATTTTTAATGCCTGAATCATTTTCACACAAAGATATTTGGATGCTACCGATTGACTAAAGCAGTTAAATGCTCCATTAGTTGTACACGTTTGTAATTATTAGACTGGAAATAGAAATACCTAGGATACAGACCAATATTGACAAACCATCTCTGATTTATTTACCTCAATTAATCAATATGATAGATAAATCCTTAGATCACGATCCAATCACACTTCAAGAGCAAACGCTATTGGTAAAATCAACAAGCGGGTTCAAACTGATGACTTTACTGTTACCGCGCTTCACAAACAAACATTGAGACCTGGCAGTCTATACTGTAAAAGGTATGTGAATGACAGCTCTTAGCTATTTAAAAGTCGTATTTTGGGGATTGTTTTTGTTTACAAAGAATCCTTTGGCATTATTTTAGTTTTGTAAAGTTTCGGACGAAACTAGGAAAACTAGAAATGAATCGGGCAGTTGGAGGTAAACTCTATATGATAATAAGCGAGCTTTTTAAAAAATCTAGACTATCGTAAACGTTGTAAATAATTTTAGGCTCGCGAATCCGTATTCCTCTGGTCCCTATTGAAAATTAGCTTTGTAACTCTTGAAATTCTTAGGGCCTTGAAGTAAGAAAAAAATGCTATATATTTACTTAAAATGCACAACTTTACTTTGAAAAAGTTGCAGGCATACCAAACTTTCTTGAGGTGCCATAATAAACACAGCTGAATCCATACGTAACGACTCAATCACGTTTCAAAAGCAAACGCTTCGTAAAATCAACACGCGGGCTCCGCCAGATGTCTCCGCGGGACATCGTTACCGCTCCGTAAGCAAACAGCTTGTAGGCGGTGAGCTGGCGGTCAAGCCGAGTGGCTATGCTCCAAAACGTAAATGGACGCATCTAATAGAAAAAGATAAGGTTATGTGGCACGTCCACCGGTAGGATTGCTGAATTTTCATTGATAAGCTTAGAACTTAGAATTAGAGATAATTTGAGCTAAGAAACCGCCTAAGGTGTGGTTATATAGCAATTTCGAACAATAAAATTTGACTTAAGTTTATAAAAGACGGTTAAAAAAGTTTCGAGCTTACGTTGGAAGAGAATTGGATTTTTTTAAAGTTTAGTTTCATAGGAAGTTATGTGACCTAAGGATTAGAGCTATGAATGGAGGCTAAGAATTCGCGACTGGTGTGGCTATAGTAGTTTGATACAACAGCTTAGATTTATTAAAGACGGTCAAATAGTGACGTACATTACGTTCAACCTCATACGCCACTTAGCACACTACACGTGGATGGGTAGTGGAAATTATCAATATCTTAGTTTTTTTTATTTGGAGGCAGGTGAGCTAAGGATTAGAGCTACGAATATGAGCTGGGAATCCGCGATCGATGCGGTTATAGCACTTTTATAACAGGTCTTACGCACTTAGACGCGGAAAGGTCAAATTGTTTCATAATTTGCTTCGATCTCGCACACTGATTAGTTAAAACGTTGATTTGACGTCGAGTGATCTAAATGATAATGATAAGTGATACCATTGAATAAATCGTGCATTATTGTTTTATTCTACCACAGTTATTCAATTTTAAAAACGACCATTTTACACTATAATTAAAAAATGGGGACGACAACACTATAATTACATGTAGTCCAATGTAAAGTATTTACTCCTTTACCTTCAAAAAGGTAGTATAGTGTTTATTTGAATACAAAGTTAAATCAAATTTAAATTACTTTTCAATTCGGAAGCCAAACTCTCTATATACATATTCTCGTACATTCTACTACCTTAACTGTACAGGTTTGTAATGTATAACCGTTGTATAATATTTGTACTCACTACTCGCACTTACAACTTTTCATATACCTACATACACGAGTAGTACGAGTAGTATTAAACAAATCGACAGATAAAAACTGGTAGGCAAGTGAGATAATGTAGTTTGCAAGCTAATGCCTCTTAGAATACTGTCAGCTTAAACCTTTTAAGTATGTTGATAGTGGTTATATGATAAATTCTACGCGGGAGCTGGTTTAAGGCTGGTTCGAGTCGAAGGGCTAATATAATATGCTTTTCCTATAAATTCCGTGTCATAAGGAGATAATTATTGTAACCGCTGTTGAACAAATGTATGAGAAAACTTTTCCTTACATAGTAGTACGATATTATTATATGTTTGAATTTTTGCTTGTTTTAAATCATGACATTTATTTGAACATATTCTCAAAAACATGTTTTTGTATTTTTCCTAGTGCATCGTAATCAAATAAAACAAATAATTAATTAATTACATTACATTACTTTAATTACATGAGCATTAATAAAAAATGGCGGATAATTTAAGTTAAGTTTATTTTTTATTTAATGTTAACATTTGTTATTTTGTATTTTTCTTACTGAAAATTAAACACAAAAAGGAAAAAAAAATATAAATCAACATTTTGTAACCGAAGATAAAGATTTTACATTTGTAAGTCAACGTTAGCTAAGGATTTATTAAGATACGCCATAAAAATATTCAAAGATTAGATAAACCACGTACACACTGATGAGCAATTAAGTATGTGCGCGGGATAACCGGACGCGGCGTTTGTCGCCGCTCTCGTCCGGTCGAGGGGTCGGCGAGAGGTCGCGCCGAGAAATGTTTACCTTCATTTTAAATACGAACTATTCATAGGTTCGGTGTTAGCGGTCACTGCCGCTCATAGACATCTGCAAGCAACTTTATACAGGACAATGATAAGCCATGTACACACTGATTAGCAATATGCGTGGGATAACCGGACGCGGCGTTTTTCGCCGCTTTCGTCCGGTCGAGGGGTCCGCGAGAGGTCGCGCGGAGAAATGTTTACCTTCATATGAAATACTAGTCATAGGTTTGGTGGTAAGCGGTCACTACCGCCCATGGATATTTGTAAGAGACTTTATAAAGAACACGGGGTCCTATCTAAAGTCTACGAAAGAGTTGCTACTCTCGAGGACCAAAATCATCGCACCATTACATTGAGCTAGCATCCACACTCGGTCACCGACACGCAAAAAATAAGTGTGGCGGTGGTACCTCGGTACCGCGGTGGTTCTAGTGTATTTGGAGTTTATAAGAAATATCACTTTGCAAAGTATTCCGATTAGTAGATAAAAATTAAGCTATCGGACTACAAAGAGTGCTCTTTTCTTGTTGATTCAAAGTTTCACTTGCATATAATTCGTATATATTCGTATGTATGCGCTGTCCACACAAACAATTTAGTTATAAAATTGTATAAACTTTTATGTTTTTGTGCTGACTTTTGCGCCGTTTTCGTCCGGTCGAGGGGTCATCGAAAGGTCGCACCTTCGAAATTTTTGCCTTTTTATTAAATACAAATTTCCATCATATTTTAATCGTGGAAAACATATACCTACACGTAGGAATCCACTTCATTACTTCTCTGTACTTCGAACTCATACGAAACGACACTCTGAATAACACTATTTTAATTATTATGCAAAAATTACGATAAATCATAACATTTTTCCTACTTATTAATTCGAAATTTTACCAAGTTTATGTATGTGCATAAAACTTATCTCTATATAAAAACTGTCTCCTCTATCAATATATCACATGCTTAGCTGTACAGAAACCTGTGCTATGTACGTGTGAGTCTTAATATGTACTTACCATTAACACGAAATGAAAAATATTGTGTCACATGAAAACAATGCATTATGTCATATAAAGATTGGACACACATATCACCATAAAAAATTGACAATTATTGGCACACAAGTATTTTTTGCCACAGAAATAGTTATTCGTCAAGTAATGGTGAAGTAATCGTCAATTGCTTGCAATCAAGGTTTTTAACGTGGTAGAATCAGTGTAATTCGACCGGGGAAGTACACCGCCACACCTATTTCTAGCGTGAAGCATTTCATGCGTTTCGATAGAAGGGTGTGGTTGCCGGCACACATTCACATGAGGCGACCATCATAGTCCGCGAGAGTAGCAACGCATCTGTGATTGACTTCAGATGAAACCCATGTTCTGTATGTAGTTGATTATAGATGTCCATGGGCAGCAGTGACCACATACCATCAGGTGAACTGCATGCTCGTTTGCTACTTCAGGCAGATAAAAAAACAACCGTCCAGACATATTTGTTCCCACATCTAAAACCGTAGTGAAATGTCAATGTCGCCAACACTACTGTCTTCAGATTAGTAACGCTATGAAACATCTTAAGTATCTAGTAGGTACAGATCGCTCTCGTCCGGTCGAGGGGCTGTCAAGAGGTCGCTAAGCAAGCAATGTTTACCTTGAGTATAAACTTTTGACCAAACGCACCTCTCGGACACTGATGTGTTCCACTTGTGTCTAGTGGAAGATCAACACAACTTAAGCTATACTTACTTAAAGCTTAAGAAAAAAACGTCTTTCATAATATGATATATGTAGATGTAATTATATTTGATGTTTATCTATTTGTTCCGAGGCATGGATTTCATTTGGCTCTTTATATAAAACAAAGTTATAAATAAAAAAGACCAAAAGGCCTATCAATTTGTACTCTAAAAGGCTGATAATAATCTGTCTTTACAGTAAAACCATAAAGTTAAGGTACAACTTATTTACCTAATCAGTTAGCGAACCCGAATAAACTTTACAGTGAGGCAATGGAGAAGAATTATACATTGTAATTTTAAATATTTTCGAATCAACCCTTATTACACATATTCGACATCAAATGGCCCGTTCTTTAGTAGTAGTTGCATAGATGCCAGTTTATAACCTATGGTCAGCGTTAAGTGGAATAAACTCAAAATCCAAACCACGTTAACGAGTTGTTAACAGTTAAACGTTTTAAGCAGGTGTTGTGTTTGACCGTCAATATTGATGTACATCTGCTATGTACCGCGTATCCCATTTGGACACTAATTATGTAACCACTTTACATAGAACACCAGTTTTCAACGAGCTTTAAGTTAACTGGTTCTTTCATATCACATGACGGTCGAGGGTTATGATTTAACCGTGTGTATTAAACAAATATTTTATTTTTATTATTTAAAAAATATTATATCATTTTGTCGTAAGTTATTTTAGAAACTCGCTTAAGCTAAAAAGAGAAATATGAGAACTAATTTAGGTAATACAATTACCTATATTGAAATAAAAATTATAGTCACGGTGATGAGTATTCCATTTTTATTTTGGTCTCAAATTAGGAAGAGAACTAGTCTGTAAGTGCCAAATTTCAGCGAAATCCTAACGTTGTTTTTGCGTGAAAGAGTCACCAACACACAAACGAGTATCCTCACAAACCTTCCCATTTACAATATAAATCAATAAATATAATAACGACCGTGGTGGTGTAGTTACCATACCGGTCTGACACGCAGTGGGTTCCGCGTACGATTCCCGGCCAGACAGGTATGTGAATGATGAGTTTAGATTCTTGTTCTGGGTCTGGGTGTCCATAGCACCCACTACGCAAAAGAAAATCCTACTGATGGTTTATGAGTGTAGAAAGCGTTTTAAGTTTTAATAAGTTTTATAAGGTGATGCATGCGGTGACAAATGTTATATTTTCCTATAATGTCTGTTTGTCTTGGATAATGTTATTGGGGTTTTTGTGCGTATATAACAAATATAGTTATGTGGAGTTATTTATATAAATATTAAGAATATTAAGAATAACAGCAAAAATATAACTTGTATTATTAATCACCTATACACATAGGTACTAGTATACTATATTTATTTATGTATCGATGGGCCACGACGTGGGATGGTCCAGTTGTCTGCAATAATACTTCTTGCTAGTCATCTGAGTGGCTGGAAAATAGATCTTAGTCATCGGCGTAGCGTTGAATACTAAGTCAGAACTATAGGTATATTGGTACATTCTTAAGACGTTTATCATTATTTACTAGACGATATCCTGCAAAATTTATACATATACATTTATATCTTAAATTTTTATATAATATCAAAATTATTCGACTTAAAATTATTTTATTATTTAACTGTTATTAGGTAATTGTTTAAGAATGAAACTCTAAAGTGAATCTACTTACTTTCTACTTACTACTTAGTATCTACTTTTTAGGTATGGGTTATTTATTGTAGTTCATTTTGGTATTTGTCAATTAGTTAGTTATAATATATTTTATATAGGGTTTTTTTCTGTGCTTATTCGTCGATAATTGTTTACTGAATACGATACAAAAGCCTTGTGATATAAAGTCTTTAATTAATTATACGCCTACATTTGTTAACACAATAAGATAGACACAGAAAAACAAACAAGAGACTGACTAAGGCATTTAAGGCTTTTACTTGAAGGGCTTGAGCAATTTTTTTGTGTTTTATATGCAAGCCGCCTCGTAGACTGACGTTGTAATGGAACGTGTAGTTTCTCCATTTTATCTCACACTTTAAACAGATACTTTAAACGCTAAGAATAAAAGTTAGAACTTGCGTTTCTAAAGGTCACTGAATTTGCAATTAACCCCGCATTAGCATGCCGCCCGTCGCCGCGTGACCCCGCGACCCCGTGTGCACTTAGTGGCGATGGGGGTCGAGTTATATACTTACAGGTTTATGAAGTATAAGTTGTATGTTCTTTATAGTCAACCTCATGGTTCGAATCCAGGTATACTACTTAGGAATATTTACCAAAATACAAATCAATGATAGCTCTTACGTCCTGAAGAATTCTCATTAATTGTGCAATTTCCTTAACGAAAACGTAATGTTTTAATTACTATAATGAATAAAGTATACCACTTTCATTGCGACGAGGAATACTTTTAAAGTACAGTAAACGAAATAATTAAATTAAAAGACAGTGATTTAACATTTAGGTGATTATCTTTCTCGTTAAGGTTAATACTATAATTTGACTTCATACTTAAAATTATTGGGTTTTTATTAAGCTATAAAAGAAATAATTTATGTCTTTGAAACCAAAAAATAAACATTTAATAAATGCGTTCAACTTTTACGCAACCTCTGAGTATATAATATTGTTTTTTAAGAAATTTATTATGAAAATATTTTTTACAAAAAGTAAGTTTTAAGGCCAGGTTGTTTGTAACATAATTTTAATTACAAAACTAAAGTGATAACCCATACTACCATGGCAATTGAGTTTGATTTTATATGTATTTATTGGTTTTACGGAATGTCTTTACCTCTTAAGAGATCGTTAGAAAAAGCGAACAAAAAACAGTGTTTTTATTATATGCTTTTATTAATTTATTTTTTGACAAATTCCGGTGTCTAATCATTTTTTATTCTTATTTTCTATGGCATTCAAATCTGATCACGGTATATACTTTTCCTTTTTACAAACGTATTGTATTAATAGGTCCACAGACTTCTGCATACCTATATCAGAGTATTGATAAATTAATTATTATTTGTTAGATTTAAAGTCTTAAAATTTCTTCGTAAATCAAAGGTAAATTGTATAAGAATACAGTTAAACTTATAGTTCGCAATCTAACACATTGAGCTAGAAAGTAAATTAACAACTTTAAATATGTATCTAAATAATGTAATGTAATAATAAATAAAGTTTTACATATCGCTTGACGTTTCCGACTTGGACACGAGTCAAAGCCTTGACTTCAGTAGCGATGGAAGTAGAGCGATAGGTTGTTTATATTTTTTTACACGTGTTATTTTATTTTGTGGTTTTAAAAGAAATCAATTACAGAACGAGAAACTTGCGTAAGGCGGCCATTGAGGTAGGCACGTCCGTCGTTGTAAAAGAAATAGGGCTCATGAGGGCTATGAAATTTTTCGATTTAATTTTTTTCGTAGTACAAGGTGATTTGTGACTTAAAATACAATATGGATGTAACATTTTTGCGGCAAACTTGTTGGAATGAATTCCCTGCTACAATACAAGGTCTAGAGCAAAACATTTCTTTAGGATTTATAAATATTTAAGCTTTGTTATAGTTCAAGTGTAAACTGTATAATTGAAAAATTGTGTAAATTGAACAGTTTGTCAAGTACTTATACAGTGTAAGTGTATTTTTTGTAAATAACACTTGTGGATTCAGACATTTAGCTTATATAGATAGATATTTAGCTTATTCGGTTTTAAAGACGAAAACGTTAAAACCTACGCAAAATACTTTGAACTCTGCTTAAATATTTACCTTATTGATATACGCAACCTTTGCCCCGCACCTCATATAGCTACACAAGCAGCATTACAAATGAGAAACAATTATCATAACTAGCGTTTCAACCAATCCATTGGAACGGTTCGAAATGTCAGAGGTGCTCAACCTTCGGCCGCGATGAATCAACATTAGCATGCGACCCGCGTCTCACGACCTCTCTCACCCTGACACTGACCTAGCCCCTGACTCGCCCCTGACCTTGACTGACTCGACGACGAAAATATTCGTTGAATCTCCGCAGATAATCGGCCGGGTAATTCACCGATTTATCGCTTTTAATGGATTTCGCATAAAATGTTGTTTTCTGCAAAAAGAAACCGGTTTCCAAAGGTTTGTCAACCCACGCATCTTTTATGATGACAAAACATTTGAAATGTCAATTTCTTAATCTTGAGGTTTTTGTACGTATTATTTGTATGTATGTATGCTTTTATCTTTGTCCACCAATTCGCATTTGGCCAGCGCGGTGGACTATGGCCTAAAACTCTCTTATTCTAAGACAAGACACGTGTCCAGCAGTGGGACAATAATGGGTTGGCACCATACTTTTTTGCAATAAGATAAAAGTATTAGTAAAATACATTTCTAATTATTTTTATATCTATTTATTTAATATTTATCCTTATACCTTAAACTAATCTTAACATGCAATAGAAAGAATATTCTAATGTAATTATATAGTAATGCTCTCGAACCTAGGTACGAATAGGTACTGTAACTACAAGTAACTACTTACGATAGTATTTCAGTTTTAATCATATAATTTTGAATGAATTGTAATTGATTTAATTCATTGAATTCAATGACATTTGAATCGAAATAATGAAGTAGATAAAAACTGCACGTGACTAAATTATTACATTCTTGAAGCAGTTTTAGAGCTAAGTATAAAAATCTTAGACATTTTTATGTAAACGAATTGTTTTATAACCGAATTAATGCATTTGTTAAATTGTTTCGACGTATTTGCATACATTAACTTTGTAATGTGTGGATTTAAAATAAGTATCTATATTTAAATGTAAGAGTTATTCTTGTTAATTTATATGATGATGGATGTAAAAGTATGTTTCAAATTGTAAAAAGTTACCGTATTTACAAAGCGCAACAACATATAGTATGAAAAATACTAAATTTAATTTTCTCGGTAGTATTTTATTTGTTATTCAAATTATATAATACTAGCAGAATCCACGCGGCATCGTTCGCGCAGACTATAATATAATATATCCAATCATTATAGCCTATGTTACTCAGGAATAATGTAGCATTTTAATGGTAAAAGAATTATTAAAATCGGTCCAGTAGTTTTTAAGTTAATTCATGACAAACATACAAAAATACAAAGTTTTCTTTATAATATTAGTATAGACTAACTAGTAAGTAGTTAACGTGTTTAGTTTTGAATACGACAAGCTACGTGCATTAACAGAAATGATTCGCATGACTCATTTTCCAAATCCCCTGACATTTCAATTGCAGGTCCGTACCGACCCCAAACAAAAGCCTACCCATTGTTGCAGTACTTAACTGAGCCCAGTTTATCCCATACTTTTATACGCCATGACCGTTTCATGTATTGTTGCGATTTCCTGCCATAAAAAAATACAAAAAAACATAGGTCAGGTAATCAGGTACCTGATTTTTTTTGTCGGTCAGGTATGTTAAGGGTGAGTGTCCTTTCCAGGAACCTTACTTTTCACTTTGCGAAACTGACCGATATGGATAATGCGATTTAAGGAGACGGCCTAAAGCTTAGATTTGTGTGGATATTTTTGTAATTGTTATGAATGTAATAATTCCGTACTGTCAAGTCGGGACATGTCGGGGTGAAACCTGCGAAATAGGAGTAATTCGGGGTGCGGTAATATAATGGGTGGCAGGTAAAGATCCGTACTTGTCGGTAAGGATGGAAAGTTTATGTTTTTTAGAGTTAAATGATTTGTAATAATATTCAACGGAGGCATATAACTTTGTGGACGGTTATTACAAGGATAATTACATTGTAATTATTTTATTCTTGCGGAATGTAACACGTTAAATGCATTATCGTATTTGACTACCTCTGATATGAGATTAATATTTGAAAGGAAAATCTTTTATATTACGATGTACACACTTTATTAATTTTTTATTTTACTCGCTGTAACAATCCAGCTAAGAAGGACATTTTTTAAATTTATTAATATAAAATACAGTAACAAATGTTTCATAAATAACTTCTGCCAAACTATAAGCCAGTACATACATTTCTCGTGGTCTATTTTAACATAACATTTACAACTTTTTATGCCTAAGTTATGGATTAATAATAACAATATTGCCTATTATATTATTTCATAGATCACCATGTAGGTACTCATTATATCTAAGTATTTCGACTTACAATAAAATTAATGCGAAAGTAACTTGAAGTTTTTTTGGTTTTTGAATGTGTCAGCGTATGCATTAGGAATAGATGGTAGCAAAAGATTTTAACAATAGCCTAATTTGCCATTTCATGGCATCGTTACATAAAAGCAATTTAATTTATAATGGGGATACGTGATTGCAATACTCGGTTTAATGAGACGCGTAGTATGGGAGACACTTTAACCAATTACTAAGTAAGAGTAAGTAAATTAGGAGCTGTCATTCAGAACGCTTGTTTGCTATACTCACTTATTTTCTTTTGTCGATTACATATATATGTAAACAGCATGTTTACATGTAAACTTGTGTAATAGGTAACTTGCTGTTTACATACAAGTGATTTATACAAACAGTTATTAAATTTAAAGTAATTGTAATGTAGAAACTGGATAGACTTCGATAACAGTGAAAAGCAAGAGACATCATAACTTTGTTGTGAGTAATAATATACGGACCAATATAATATTTTATGTTACACAATGAATATTTATATAAGTTTATAGAACATGAAGCATTTTGTAGGTAAAGTTGAGACAATAGAATAGTTGAAAATTTTATGGAGCCGTGGATTATGTTTGATACAAATACTCCAAAATTTTCAAATAATTAATATTCTTTTTTCTACTCAGTTTAGAATAAGAATTTTTTTCAATCTATTTCTTATCTAAACATGTACAATTAATCACGGTTGAATATGAAAAATGTCTTAGATCAAATCACACAGTCAAAAATGTTTCGTTATTTCATTTTTACTGAATTATGATATATTATTTCTATGTTCGTCTATATTTGGTTTAAAAGTGATTGTTTTTGTCTTAAGTTACTTACTTAAGAAAAAGGCTTGAAATATTGACCTTTCATTTCCTTAATATTACATAAAAAATTACAGGTTTTAGGCCAAAAAACCTGCAAATCTTTCAGAAAGTGCCTAATCTCCTTTAAGAGAACTTTGCTGTTTCTTTCTTCCGTTTGTATGTGTATAAATTATACGGATGCTGTAGACCAATTTATAATTTAAATAGATAATACAAATATAAGTGTCCATTTTATAATTGTGGTCAAAATAAATTGTTCTATTTTCCAGCTATTTATTGTTGTCACACCAGTAATGTAATTCTAATTAATGAAAATCATTTAAATAACTCTGCAATAAAAAAAAAACATACGTAAGTATATATATATGTACATTATTAAAATTACATAAAAGATATCTTAAAAATGAATTTCCAGTAAGCAATTAAAATAACTAGATCAATCATAATCCAAACTTACACGTAATAGACATTAATTGACATATATCACCTGCTGGTTAAGCTATCAACTGAAATATGCGACCAAAACATACGATTTTGTGTGGTGCAACACGCAATAATGTCTTCCGCACGAACGACATCAACGCGCGTCATTGCGTTCTAGGCATATTTTCTATTCTTATAATGTAGCTGAACCCTGCAGCTTCGCCTGTTGAAAAAATCGATGTATAGATTATCCCGTGAAAATAAGATATTTTTCCACAGTAAAAAATAGCATTTATGTTAATCTAGAGTGTCAGCTAACTCCCTACCAAAATTTATGAAAATCGCTCCAGCCGTTTAGACGTGAAGAAGTAATAAACATACACACTCACAAACTTTTGCCTTTATAATATTAGTATTATAGTATGATGACTAGCTGGCCCGGCGAACTTCGTTACGACTAAAACGCAAAAATATAAAATTGTCTGTGTTTCTCTACCATATTATGAATGTATTAAACATAAAAACCTTCCTTTTGAATCACTCTATAAATTAAAAAAAAAAACTGTATTAAAATCCGCAGCGTAGTTTTATAGATCTAAGCGTACATATGGACAAACAGCGGGAAGCGATTTGTTTTATACTTATAATAATGTAAGGTGTTTTAGTATACTTTAGTGGAAATACCACACCTGTTTACTCCCGTTAGCAGCAACGTGATGATGTGTCCTTGACTGAAGACTAAGGTGCAATTTGACACATAAGCGAATTGATACTAACACGTTCACCGACCCATTAATTAACGCAAAGCCAAAACTATGGAAGCACGAAATTCACGAACAGTGTAATATGTTTGTTTAACGAACTACCTACTGAAAAGGTTTGTGAAACACCTTATAAAGGTTAAAAAAGTAGATTTTTTGTTTGAGTACAAAGTCGCGACTAACCTGAGACGAACAACTACCACATCACTATATATGGTTACAATGAATTCGAGTAAAACTTATCAAAGGTCGTTCACAGGTGCATTGCTGTATCAGAGGGTAAGTTTAATTGCCCCAAATTAGTTTCACTTTATGACATACTTGAGAACAGTACAAAACAGCATTAGACTGTTGATTTAAATTTGAAAACAATAAGTTGCAGTTACGCTGCTGTAACGTACACAATTACAAGGATTTTAGCAACATTTACCCGTAAAGCTTGTTAAAATAATGTTTGTTATCTTTTTATTTTCATATACAATAGTATATTATTACGGCAACAGTAGTTAGTGCTAAAGTTTATTTGGTAATTCTTCAACAGTTTTTTTGTTGTTTACGTAAAAATATATTATTCACACTTTTAATGAAATGTACAATAACACATTATAAGCTAAGTTGCCCAGATAAAATAAATGCAAATATTCGTAATAAAATCGAATTATAGAATAATTACTTAATTATACTCTGTTACTACTACGGAAGATCATGCGATAGAAATATATACGTAATTTAGATAAATAAAAAACATTATTTATCAACATAGGATTTTAGTTAATACCCTGCATAAATTAAGCCTTTCCATTTTTAATTAATTAATCCGCTGTGAACGGACTTGGTTAAATATAGATATTTATAGTGTGTACCGAGTGGTTATTTTTTGTTCATATTCTATAAAATTTTAGCGTTACTTACGATCGTCGAGTTCTTCTTCATAATCCGAGAAGCACCGGTCGTCTTTAAGCGTCTGATTGTCGGGTTGTTGGTAGAAGCGCTCCGATTTTATGTACATTTTGAGATACATCACATAAATTACCCGCTGACATTAACGTTGTACAGTTCGGAAACCACAAGTCTTTATCACTGAATGTCACAACACAAACGAAAATAATGTTAAGAAAATATTATTCAATGTTTTTCCGGAGCAAATAAACTCAGTTATCAACGCTAAGGCACTCGCTATTCACAGTCGTATCAAGGTAAAGTAAATAAAAGTAATCACATGGCAAGTACACTCGCGAACAAACGGCCGGTTATTCAATCAGCAGTCCGCAAGATGGCATTGTTTAACCGAGTTCAACAGAGTTCACGCGCACCTGAGACGCGCGACCGAGTCGAGGTGCGGCCGCGTACTGCCCCGACCTGAGTTATCAGGCCTGTGACAAAAAAACACAGGTAGTGCCGAGCAGCCGGGCAGCCGAGCTCCGAGGCTCCGTGCATTAACGGCAAATTGATTTTCATTTTGTTTGGGATTCTGCCTTCGCTTCACTCCCCACTTCCACGTGGTGTTTTGTGATTTAAAATTCATGCTCTTATTTTAATTTATACTTTAAGATAAGACACGGTTATGAAACAATTAATTTGTGCCGTTCATTCCGTATCGCAATTTCACTATGTCGGTTGATTTATATTTTTAATGCATTTCATACATATTTTCGCCATTAAGCGAACTTGAATAGATGGTAGCCACGGGCATTAGCGCTTGTTAGTGACCGTATATTATTAAATTAAAAAGGGGAAAATATTCTGTTAACATAATAATTAGAGTAGAGATTTTAAACGGTCAAAGAACCTATGGTATATTTTTTTATTTCTTACTAAATAGACGCGTGAGCGAGTCTCGTATCGTTATGTACAAGTTTTTAGCGAAGAATTTGAAAAATTGTTTGTGCATTTCATCCCATTTCTTTTCTCACATAATCTTGCTTATGTTATTTACTATTATTGAGGCATGAAAGAAGAAATTTGGGCAGTGAACTTATACGATCTTACACACAAAAGAAGGTTGAAAGTTGGTTTAATACTTCGCACGTTTTTAAGCAAAATTATCAAAGATTCAAAGATCTGGGTTGGCTGGATGTAGGGAGACACCCATATCACACTTTTTTGGGTTTTCAACTCTTAAAGGGGTTGAATATTAACTTCATACATGGTATCGAGTAAATAATCGAACATTATAAATTACTTAGGACTAAAGAACACCCGAAATGAGAGGTGTATTAGGTATTTTGCATAAAAGTTAGTACAGTTAAATTATATAAAACAGTAAATAAGGATTAAGAAACGAAAATTATATCTAGTACAACAAAACAATTTAATCACGTCAACCCATTATTGTCCCACTGCTGTTGAAGGGTCTTCTTTCAGAATGAGAAAGTAAAGGCCATAGTCCACCGCGCTGCCCCAATGCGAATTGGTGGACAAACCATTTAATATGTTACTATAATTTACAGTATACACATTATACACAGTATACAGTATACACAGTATACAGTGTTTACTATAATTTTACTATAAACTATAAGACTAATTTTTAATACTAGTCGCCCGTCGCATCGGCCGAAATTCGACCGTAATTTAAATTAAAAAACTAAACATCAAATGTCATCTGACATTCTTGACGTTGTGTCTTTTCATAGTAAGACATTGAATGTTCTATTTCATTTACTAAGTACATATGTGTTTGTGACAAATGCACGGTAGTGTGTGTAATGTGTTGTTAGTTGATTTTATGTATGAAAAATGCATTATTTGAAAAAAATATTAACATTCTGCACTCCTTCTCTACGTCCACTATAACCGTGCAAAATTTCATACTAATCCGTCCGCGGCATATTACTTAAAAATCCGTCACAAATTTTTGCTTCACGTATTAATATAATAATAAGAATACTTATCTTGTAAGTATTCTTATATGAGACGAGAGAGATAAACTTCCTACACAGGTGCGTTATAGACAAAATTAAACTTGATGCAACCAATGCCATGGGAACTTTGGCAGCTAAACGTGAGAAGATACAGCACAAAATTTACATTGAAGGTACCTTGTATTTGTTTACACGCGTAACTAATGCTTACATTAACATCTTATATCTCAAGCACTAAAACTTTCGTTGAGATGTCTTACAGCGAGATGTGAAGCGATATTTTTCCAAAAATAACCGGCAAGTTTAAAAAAAATGTTAGCTTAAATAACAGTCAAAGTAAGGATATAATAGAAATTGAGGGTATTATTTGTACCTACTTTGATTTTAGTATGATGGAAATATCTCCTTTCAATCATTAAAAATATTTAGTTATACGCTTTGTATAGCTTGGTAATTCCTTTAACTAATTTCTATTAGCTTTAAGATCTAAAACATGAATTGTTACTGTGCTCTGATTTAATGAGAATAGTTACACTGATACGAAGCGTTTCTATTTTTTTTAGGGGAATAAGTGTAATCGATCAGAAGTAAGCACTTACAAGCTTGTTTACTTTTCGTTTCAGCATTTCCAGGTTAAAGCCATCAGGAAATTCAGATGGGTGTGCAATCTATATATTAATACGTGAAGCAAAAACTTGTGTAGCATTTTAAAGTAATATGCCGCGGGCGGATTAGTATGAAACTTTGCACGGTTATAGTGGACGTAGAGAAGGAGTGCAGAATGTTAATATTTTTTTCAAATTATGCTTAAAACATACATAAAATCAACAAAACAAACAAAAACAAAACTCATTTTATTTTTAATTTAAATTAGGGTCGAATTTCGACAGATGTGACGGGGTTAATAGTAATTTAGAAATTGAAATTATTGTAAATAAATAGCGAAGGACGAACTCCCGCGATTTTGAGTGGTCATGCCTGATCAATGTACTATAATTAAGTACTAAGCTAACATTATGTAATATGGAATCGTTTGTTTCCTAAATAAATAAATAAAATAAAATAAAATAATAAAATGCCTGGGAAGTGGCAGTGATCTTACAATCTTAGTTCAGAGCTTGATGAAAACTTTAATAGTGTGATTTAGAAATTTTAGTGATGCCATCTCTTGACAGCTACGAATAGTCGCCATATAAATATAGCATCTCGCTTCTCCGTCACGACGCGACATTTACCTACTCAATCAAACAGTCGTAGTGAATTAACATAATTAACATTTTAGTACTAAATTAACATGCGTCACCACCGCATCTTCCGATCACAGTTATACAGCCTAATTAAAGTATGTCATTTGAATTAATTTAATTATAAGAAGATATATAATTATTGGGTACTTTTTCATATTTTAATCAATTATTGACACTGCAGGGGAGGTCAATGTTTGGCTTGAACGCAACGGGCCTGTGGCGCCTTTCAAAGGTTAAAAATATTGGTAATATATTAATCTGTAAGTTTTATGTAACACATGTTTCTTGTACATCGTAATTCATATTAATTCAATTTTTATTCAAATCATTATATGTAGTCGAGGAATATTGCATTTAGAAATGAGTTTTCGGTTGTAAAGTTGATATCACACTATCCGTCGATGCCTTTCCATGAATGTCATATAACAATGAGATAGGTAGCAGCGTTTTCCTCTGACAATATCATAACTTATCTTCTGCGTACGTGCAAGTGGACACACTTGTCCATGGACATCTGTAATAAATTCCAGATAAGCTTAGAGTCCTACCTGACGTAGACCATAGAGGCTATCCAGAGAACTAAATTGAAATGCCTCGGAACTATTAAAATACTATGAATATTAATTGCGTGAAGTAGGTACTTTATATATTCTACTGTGCAATGTCGTGGCCTTGTAGGATAATCATAAAGAAGAGATTAATTTTAATAGTATATATGTATTTATATAAGCGACACTGAATATAGTTGGTTTTAAAGGTATTTATTGGTCGAGCTAGGACCTAACTGCACGATTTAACTGTATTTCGGTGGACTTTATGTATTGAAGCCGCGTGATGGCAATTGGTTCAGATCTTTTAAGGATTTTCAACGTATACCTGATTAGTTTACTAAAATGTACAAAAAATTTTTTACTTATCTTCTAACCCTAAAGATTGATACATAATCGTATTTATAGTGAGAATGAATAACCATATTGAACACACATGTGTTCGTAACATCACACATAGGTAAATAAATCATATAGAATTTAATAGGTTCCAAAACTGTTACGACATAATTTGTCGGAGCAAATAATTTATCAAACTAAATCTTCTTTTAAAAGTTCAATCAGACAAAATTAATTTCCTAACAACAATACATTAATGGCACAATAATGCCAGATATCTACATTATGTTAAATATTTGAACAGAGTCCGCTACTGTGTTACCGACTAAACATCCAAATGTGGTAACCATTCTGGTCAAATTATAAATGCGTGGGCGGATATATACAGGCTGTTGGTATTTGATGTTAGTCATGACCCAAAGTCAGTTTTGGGCACATTCAAAATGTCTTGTTTCTAGAATTCTGGCTTAGTACATGCTGCACCTTCAATTGGGAGTAATATACGAGTATTGTATTTCAGCTCTGCGTGATCGTCTTGTTGTCAACGTGACATTGACATGATGTACGAGTAATAATCTAAGGCAGTGTTTTCCAAATTTATTATGCCGAAGCTTGGTTATTTTTTTTATCTCACATTGTGATCCACCTAATTCAAATTCTTTTTTTATGGAGAAAAAAGTGTAAAGTTACATTTTAATAAAAACATTACATGACCGACATTTCTTAATCACAGCGACAACAAGGCGTCCTTTTAACACAATTGCAATAGGTATCTTGTTCATTTAACCGACTTCGAAAAGAAGAGAAAGTTCTAAATCATATTTTATTTATATTCAAGAATATAATTGACCGATGCCGGGTTGTGACCTATTGTTTGGGGATCGCTGATATAGTGGTGTGACAGTTGACATTATACTGGTACCTGTAGATGGCGTTAGTTGGCGTAACAAACCAAAATTTTGTGTAAGTATAAGAACAAATTTTCAGTGGTTATGAAGATTCTATTCGAGGCAATCCTATGTAGTCCGTAGAGGAAGCAACGAATTTATGGTCGACGGCAGTAGTTATGTAGTAACCACGAGATGGATTATATGCTTTTATAATAAACAAAAAAATAAAATATATTTTTAACCGACTTCCCAAAGGAAAGAGGTTATCTATTCGTCACGTATATTTTTTTTTTTTTTTTTTTTTTTTTTTTTTTTTTTTTTTTTTATGTATGTTCGGGCGAAATGGCTAGAAATCGTCGACCTACCGACACGATTCATACGACATTGTATGCGACTAGTTTCACAGGCAGTCCCATATTGAGGAAAATGAAAACCTTCCGGCGGTTTTCCCGGAAAATTGGAAAATGTCGGTTTCTTAAAATCTTGAACAACTTGGGTGTTTATAAACCGATTTCCATTTTCTTTCTTTCATTTGATAGGAAATTTCGTCACGCAACTTTTTCTCTTGGACATGGGTATGCTGTAATGCTTAACTCTTTGAGTTATGGGGTGGAAACCACCACCACTCCTCAAGTTTTTTAGATAATTTGAGATAACTCGGCTTCTGCCGAATCGATTCTTATGAAACTTGGAATATGTATTATATATCTATGCTTATATAGGTTGGCGAAAAATTTGACCTTCAACTCTTCGATCCTGATGATGCAGGGTTACAGCTATCCTAAACTATAACATTAGCTATTTGGTGCTTACATATATGTAACAAGACTACTAAGCAGAGACATGTGATGAAAATTTGACCTTCAACTCCTCAATCCTGATGATGCAGGGGTGCCTCAAGCCTAAACCATAGGGGTTGACCATTTGGTGCTTATGGGTATGTTATAACAATACTAAGCAAAGACATATTATAAAAAAAATGACCTTCAACTCCTCAACCCTGATGATGCAGGGTTCTGTAAGCCCAAGCCGTAGGCGATGGCCATTTAGTGCTTACGGATATATAATAAGATAGCAAAGCAAAGATGTACGATGACAAGGTACTGCAAGTTTAAACCATAAGCATCGGCCATATGGTGCTTACGTATATGTAATGAGATTACTAAGCAAAGATATGACATGATAATTTTGACATTCAACTCCTCAACCCTGATAATGCTGGGGTCCTTCAAGTTTAAACCGTAGGCATCGGCCATATTGTGCTTACGTATACATAATGTTGTTGTTCACAATACCAACAATGAGTTTCGGAAAGGATATAATTATGATCAAAAATTCCACTTTAATACAATTACCTGAAAGATGCAAGAGTACTACCAACCTTTTTAAATTGGATGGGTTATTTTTATCAGTATCAGTTGAATTATACTCTTAGTTATAAGGTTTATATTACTTTTTCTACTTTAAATATTGATAATTATAGGTCTATTCTTTAAATAAATGTTTACTCAGAAAAAGTTGTTTTATTCGGTTAGGTTAGGTTCGAACAGATTTTTCTAATTCAGAATCTAAGGGAGGGGGCGCGGTAGCGCCCCCGACCGGTTGTGTCAAAGAAGTCTATTTTTATATGATGACGTCAGCACATAATTTTATTCATCCGAAAATCGGACGAATAATTAATTTTATTCATCCGGTTAGCGGACGACTAGCAACAACCATAACTGATTTTCTCGTGACTGAAAAGCGTGAAAAAAAAAATTTTAAACAAAAAATACAACCGACTTCCATGCCACATAAAAGTAAAAAATAATTTAAATACATGTTGGTTTAGAGCAAACACAGTTCTTAGTACATAGTCCCGAAGTCGGCGCTCATATAAGATACATGTAGTTTCGTCATGATCCAGCAAAATATGGTAAGCGCCGACTTCGGGACTATGTACTAAGAACTGTGTTTGCTCTAAACCAACATGTATTTAAATTATTTTTTACTTTTATGTGGCATGGAAGTCGGTTGTATTTTTTGTTTAAAATTTTTTTTTTATGATCAGCCTATATAAGGTCAATTTTTTTGCATGAGTTTATTAAGATGACAGTCAGAATATGTTAATAAGCGTCTTTGTCAGACGAATACTTCGATGGATTTGTTGAGGAACGCCTGAGGATTATGCATTTCGCACTGTTTATTGCTCGAAAGAATTCAAGCTTTCGGGCTCGGCTGCGGAGGCGTTACATTATGAGACCATGATAAATGTATTTCTGTCTCATTATATTTTTTCTATCGCTCAAATTATATTTTTATTATAATATTACTTTAGTCGTAATGCATATATTAAATTTTATTAAAATGGCAGCATGATAATAATGAAAATAATGAGTATGCGCTCACTTGCTATTGCGCATTCACGAGAAAGTCAAACTTTTTTATTATATAGAAATAGGAAGCATGCAGTACACCTTATTGTAAATGGGCTCTGCCGTTCATGGACATCTGTAAGCAACTTTATATAGAATAAGGGTGCTGATTACAAAGTCAATTACAGATACTTTAGTGTACTAAAATTGTTGCCACATATGAAAATGAGCCGTCAATCATACCCATCCACAACTACCTCCCCGATCGACCGACACTTGCTATAGTGCACTTGAAAAATTTGCATAGATTAAAAAGTCCTCTGAGGTAATTTTTGCCAGAAATCGAAGAATCTAAATTGCGAGGATGAATTATTTGCTGTCGGTAATTGAATTACACGAATTTTATCGTAATTAAATCGTTACAAGTCGGTCAAAATTATCTAAAAATGCAATACATTACATAAGATAATTTTTAACATAGCAAATCTCATTTACAAGAATTAAATGCAGCTTTTAAGTCGCTTTTAGAGTGCCAAAGGTTTAAAATTTAAGTGTGTGTCACCAGGCTTTATCTCACGATACAGATAGAGCAATTGATTTTTTTATAAATTATTTATGTTGCTGCTATAACAAAAATACTACAGCAGAATAAAATAAATATTTAACGAGAGCTCCCATACAACCGTCATCTTGCAAATACTGCATTTTTACGAAGGAAGTATTGAGGACCTCACGAAATTTTATAAGTACATTTCCGTGATGAATAATACGGCAATAACAAACGTCAAACAAGGTTTTATTCGCGAGATTAACATGACACGGAGTATGGGCGTGCCAGTCATTTACTGTGAGCTTTTGTTTTTATTGTCCATAAGCAAGGTAATGATCGTTTTATACCTTTATAATAAGGTGTAAATTGCCAGCGTTATTACTGGATTCGGTTGTCGTGCTGTCCGACAATTGATTTTGTTTAAAATATAATCGAAAATTATTTGCACGACCACTGTGTCTACAAGGAAAATGGGTGTAAGTCTGATTTTTCAAAAGTTCAATCTATCAAAAGATCTCCTTTTGTCTATCACGGAGATCTATCGAATATTCACCGTTTGTCGATCGGTCGAAAGATCTTCGTTTTCTAAACCAGAAATCTATCAATGATCTTGCTTTAAATAATTCGTTTAGAAAAACGGACTATCGATATATGTTCATTTATCTAAAAAATCTGAAATTAGACTTACACCCGTTTTCACTAGGGACATAGAAATATCAATCAATATTCGAAGTAGCCGCTACTATTTGGTATGCTACTAGTAAAATATAAATGATTTTTAACGGAAGCAGTAGAAGGATACTGTTTATGAATTAAAAGGTCATAGCAACTATACGATATTATGCCTAATTCATGATGAATTGCTATCGAGTTCTAACTTAATTTTAAACTGTAGCATGCGTTCAAACTATAGAGTCATTATTCCTTATTAGTAGTGTAGTATCCATTATCAATAGCCTAATTATTCATACCAACAGAAATAAATGAGATAATAAAAGCTTTTAACAATAATATGTCATAAGTTTCCAGACAACTCTAATAAAATAACGTCAAGATTTAACAGACAACTGACAGGGTTTTCCTAAATAATATTAGTTAACCACAACGCCATTAGGTTATAGAAATAGTGTAGTTCGACCGAGGACGTACCACAAGACAAGAGGAAGCAGTTCTTATAGCCACTTACCATCAAATGGACGGCAGGCTCGTTTGCTACTTCTATTTTATCAAAAAATCTTGCGCACCATGCTATCGTTTCGTGGCCTCGGCTTCTAATTAAAATTTCCAGCGCAATATTTTTTTAGCTTTTTCAATTATCGATAATTAATTTAAGCAACGTACGTAACAGATGGTGTTGTATCTTAAGTACATTTCAATGCGAATAACAAACAACTATTGTGTCCAACTTTTTATATTCTCGTTGACAGATCACGAACAGAGATCAGAATCAGTCGGTTTGCAATTCATCGACAATTAAAACGGTAGGTAATATATATGTATGTAACAAGCGCTATGTATTACAAAAACTAATTGTTTCCCGATTACTGCAAGCGGAACTAATGTGGCGTGGAAATGTCTTTATTTAGAGTGATTTAATGTCAATTTAAATGTAAATATTGGTTCAAGTATGATTGAATTGGTCTTGTTTTTTATTGATTACGCTCTTTAATGTCGATGCAATGAACAGGGCGTGGCGAAGCGGAACTTGGTAGTAACTTACTATAAATGTCGCTAAATAGTGTTTAAAATATTACGGTTATTGTTAAACTTATAGACGAGACGAATTTTAATATTATCGTTCATTTGTTTGTTTATTTGTATAAATTATAGTGCATGCATCTATTTAGTAGTCAGAGATCACTGCCACCTAGGGACATCAATAACCAACTTCATATAGAACAAAGGTACCATATACAACACGGAGGCGTTGCGATACCTGGTGAGTAATATGGTCATCTCATAAGGTACCATACTTTTAATCAAGGCGATAGAATGAGTATGGTTTAAACGGGGAGCTAACATCGCCTCTCCTATTTCTAGTGTGAAGCTATTCGTGCATTTCTGTGGATTGTTGCCAACTCACTTTCATATGAGGCAACCATCTCATACTTGGGAATACCAAGGCACCTTTTTTTTTGTTTTCGAGGGGGAAACCTTCAAAAGGTGGGTGGGACGGTGGAACCCGACGCCGTGGGAGCGACGCAGGGTTATGTGGGATTTTTACCGCACTAAAACCCTCCCGGTGGCCGTCCTCGGCGCTGAAAAGGAGGACTCCGGGATCTCGAAATGACTTCAACCGGAATCCTCCGAGCGCGTTGCCCCATCGGGCTCCTCCCAGATGGGCGGCTGGGCCCATCTCTCCGTCTAGTCTTTACGACGGTATGCGACCACACATACCGCCGTCCTTCCCGGGATTGCCTGACGGAACGGTTCGAGCTCCCACTCTCGTCTGCAACCCCAGAAGCCCCTTTTAGTCTCCTCTTACGACAGGCAGGGGATGCCGTAGCCCTATTCTGATCCCGGAACTACAGGGCGTATACCAAGGCACCTATGATTGATTTTAGATAGGATCCCCGTTCTATATGAAGTTGCTTACTGATGTGACCACTTACCATCAGGTGGATTGAATGCTTTGGTATGAACTAACTTATAAAAAGTCGGCAGATTATTTTTTTGTGTACAACACACATAACAATTATTTAATTCATCGCTTTTTGTGCATTTATAGAAGACATAGTGTACTAATACATATATATATAACTTATACCACACAGATATACATCTACTTTCTAACCTTCAGTATTTGAGACTGATACACGCAAAAATCGGCTTGAAATGTAATATTTTTATTCATAAGCTTACCACTGGATACATCATGCCGTTGTGAACTTACCTGTAAAAAAGTAAAAACAATTGTCAATATAAGATTAAATAAAAATGTGCCTAGCTCCAAATACCAATAACATGGCAGTCGGCTCATGAGTGATGATAAATATATAATAACAAGCTGTGCCCGCGACTTCGTCCGCGTGGAATAGTTATTTTGGGCATAATTTATTTTTGCAAACAACCTCCTCATCTTTATAAATTATAGCTGTTACCCACGACTTTGTCCGTTTCATTTTCTATTATTATTTTAGACAATTTAGTTTTGAAAAGAACATAATAATTTAAAGTACTTCTGCGTAAATTATATTATATTTTTAGTTTTATTTTCACCCCTCTCTCCGCGTCCCTCGCAAGCAACGACCCTCCTCCTTGCAGCGTCATGTTTTGCACATCATGCGGCGCGGCTGAATTTTATATCGGTGTTTTTAAAATTCTCATATCTTCTAAGATGTTCATTGAAATTAAGTGATGTCAAAGACAATTTTGTTCACAATTAAATACTCTTAATCAACAACACATTTATTTGGACAAAGATTAATATTATTACGTTGATACAACTCTTAACTATTTTCGACAGAATTTGATTACCACGAAAACGGTTCTAGTGAGTTAATCTTAAAAGATTGACATATACTGTTGCGGACATTTTTTTAGATCATTTCAAGAGAAATAATTCTTTCATACATATATTTTTGGTATCTTGTACCGTTTTTGCAGCGCACGCAACGGAAGCCTTCAAGGATGAATAATTTTTCCCGTTTTTTTCACATTTTCCATTATTTCTTCGCTTCTTATAGTTGCAGCGTGATGTTATATAGCCTAAAGCCTTCCTCGATAAATGGTCTATTCAATACAAAAAGAATTTTAAAATTCGAACGAGTAGTTCCTGAGATTAACGCGTTCAAATAAACAAACAAACAAACTCTTCAGCTTTATATATTAGTATAGAAGTATAGATTATGTTAACGAAAAGCAACGATTAACTATTAAAATTCGGTCTCGCAATCGGAAATTCTGAGATTCAAATTCAAGGAAGACATAGCCTATAATGACTAAGAGTACTACTTATGTTTACCTAACCAATTCGGTTAACTATGAACTAAATCTCCCTCACTCTGAAGATTCCCATGCCAGCAGTGGCACAGTATGGTTGGACGACGACGCGTTGTGATTCCTAGGCGAATTAATAAACTTCACACATTTTATAGAAGTCTGAGGTGTATAGGTAGCCTCACGATGTTTTTTTATCGTATTTTAGAAAAATTAGTGATGCGTGTCTAGGAATCGAACACTCGTCCCTTTAGTTCCAGGATTAGAATAGGGCTGCGGTATCCCCCGCTTGTCATAAGAGGCGACTAAAAGTGTCTTCTGGGGTTGCAGGCGGCTAGAGTGGGAACGCGAATCAATCAGTCAGGCTACTCCGGGAAAGACGACGGTATGTGAGGTTGCACAACGTCGTGAATATTAAACGGAACGGTGGGCCTAGCCGCCCATCTGGTAGGAGCCCGATGGGACAACGCGCTCAAAGAGACGAGAACTCGCTTTGCAGATCCCACATAGCCCCGCGTCGCTCCCACGGTGTCGAATACCTTTATAAGGTTTCCCCTCGAGAACAAAAAGGGATTCGAACACTGGCATTGGTTCCTAGTAGGTATCTATTTATTTAAATAATATTTATGTACTATAAACAGTGGTGCTATAAACCAGAGACAATCTAATCACAGTAGAGGAAAACAAACATATTAGAAAGTTAAATTTATGGTCCACCACTCCTACATTTCGATTCGATACAACTATACCATTTTATGTCCGCCATTAAACTATTCGGTTCCTTTAATTGCGATAGAAAATTAATAACGACGTGTGGGCGTTAATTTTAGGAGTCGGTTGAAAGGTCATTTGGGTTACGCCAGGTCAGAGTTTTTCAAACTTTTCTATGGCGTGACCCCCATTGAAAGAAAGAAAGAGCAACCATTTATTTCGGTCCATCGCATGTAAAAATATTTTGCGGCCTCTTTATGAAAATATTTCGTGACTCTTTATTGTCAGCTATTTGTAGCTTTTATTACTTTAATTTATACATACATATGTCTTTAGAATGTATTTTTATTATCAATTATCGATTGAAGTACATACATTTTTAACCAAAGCAGATGTCGACAAATGCCTTTCTTTAAAAATCTTTCAGGTAAATATATTTTGAAACTTTATACTTTATTGTTTAACTGACCCTTTGCGGAACTCAAATAGAAACTCCACGATTCCCCAAAGGGGTCGCGACCTTTTGAGAAACACTGGGGTAGACGATATAGAATACACATCATATGCTCGTATGATATCACAATACATTCCAAACGTCGCGTTGTGTCCATTTGTAAATCGATAAGTAACCGATCAAATCGAAATTTTCGAATAGAATTCTAAAAAACCGTCGACCGACGAAATACCAGCGCCACACCTTTTTCTAACGTGAAGCAATTTTGAGTTTTGATAGTAATGTAGATTAGATATATGCGGCATCCATTTTTGCCCTCGGAAAGGTAATGCGATGCGGTGTATGCGATCGGCTTCATGTAGAACCTCTATTTGATAAAGAAGTGGATAACCACTTGGATATCCATGGATATCTATAAAGATATCCATGGGCGTCATGATCACTTACAATCTGTTGGAATCCATACACTTATTGCCAACCCATTATAGTTCCACTGCCGGGCACCGGTATTATCTCAGTATGAGAGAGTCATACACCATTGTCTACCGCACTGGCCAAGTGCGAATTGGTAGACTTCATATAAAATTTAATATTATAAAAAACTATTACCGCACACAAGCTCATTCTGAATCCAAGTTAGGCACGCACTCTCTAATTAAATTCATAAGAAATGTATTACAAATTAATCAAATCTATCATTAACGAAGAACACATTATGCAAATCATGTCTTCATGTTTTTTGTCCTGTAGAAATAAAAAAATATAGCGGTACAAGAAACAAGGCTAACGTACATCTTATTTTTGAAACGTATTAAAATTAGATCAATCAGAATGCACGAAAGAATTTACAAGTCAAATATATTCAAGGCTTCACGAGGTAAAAATAAATCATCAACGTGCTGGCGGATTCAGAATTATCGTTGGGATTACAGGGCCAGGTGTTGGTCCAACCGAATTGCAGACTTTGACGATTTAAGAAAAAAAAAATACCTATATAGATAGATGCTTTTTTTTGCTAGCTGTGGCTCTTACTAGCTTGATCTACAAAAACGATCTATCTAGGAGAAGAATATGAACCGTCGTGAAGATTAGACGGTGGGGTAGGCTTAGCCACCCAATTGGGAGGAGCTCGATGGGGCAACGCGTTGAGAGGACTGCGTTGCGTTACTTTGGAGATCCCGAAGTCCTCTTTGTATCGCCCATCTATATATTTAATCCCAGGGCGTCGGGTACCTTTTGAAGGTTTTCGCTCAAGAACCAAAAAAAGAGAAGAATATGAACAACCTCCGGAGTTGTAGATCTTCGGAAAGCTTACTTTTTCCTGTTTCGGAAATAGCCCCTTCAGGGCACAATACAGAACCAACTAGTCGAGTTACGCAGTACTTAGTAAGCAAGAGTTTTAATACATTAGCAAGTTGTGATGGTATTTAAAGGTCAAAAATCCGGCCAGTCTTAAGTGACTGTTTCCTGATCTATAAACGGAGAATAATGTCTGATAAATAAAGTAATTAATTTATGTAATTGCGGTAACGTTACGAAATGTCGTTCTAAATGCTACGTCGCCGTCGGTGCTAAAGTATTAATGATATGACACAACATTGTATTTATGTTTAGAAACCGTATTTTAAATTAATCTGCAATGATTAATACTTATATTTATAGTACTTATCGTGGAGTATTTATAGTACTTATCGTGAACGAGTTTCCTGCGCGGTTTCGTCTATGTTACATTTGTTTTGGCCTGATATGTGTGCGGTGATTTTTTTATTTAGGCATAAACTAAAAATTTATCTTAAAAAACTTACAAACACACGAAGTGTCGTTGCACGAAGACTGATGAAAATCGTTTCGGTCTTTAAATCAAAAACTTCCTTAAATAAGCGTTTTTTTGTTTGATGAATACGATAAACCAAACTTTGCTAGTCATTATGAGTCACTTTATGTTATTCAATTATCAGGAAAAGCTATGTGTTTATCATCAATTATATGTATCTACTGCCAGCCTACTGTTCTAGATTTATTTCTTTAAATTAAATACTATAAACTACGTAGGTATCGATTTTTGATAGATAACAGTCGCTCGCTCTTTTCAACCCGTTATTGTCCCACTGCTGGGCACGTGTCTTCTCTCAGAATGAGAGAGTTATATGCCATAGTCCACTGCAGCGCAGTGGACTATGGCATAAGTGTGAAGTCCACTAATTCGCACTTGGATAGCGATCCAAGTGCGAATTAGTGGACTTCACACACCTCCGAGAACTTGTTTTTAAAGAACTCTCGGGCGTGTAGGTTTCCTCACGATGTTTCTTTTCACCGAAAAGCAGTTTAAAATAAATTTCGAATACGCACATAATTTTAGAAAATTCAGTGGTGCCTGGGTTTGAACCTTGGACCTCCCGATTGACAGGGCAAGTTTCAACTATTAGGCTATCACTGCTCTAGATATCGTAACTACGTAGAACAGAACATAACGATAAATCAGACGGGCTACCTAATTAAAAGTAGTCATAGTCGTTGGACATTTGCAATATCGACCCACATTTGTAACACCAGAGAGATCGCCACTGCATCGCCAGCTTGGAAGGGGAGTTCTTTGCACCTTTCTCGCAGAACGCCCTGTCATTGTGCTTTAAAAATACTTCAAAAGAATAATTATAAGAATGTCTGAATAATCTGAGCATACTCCATTTAGATTTATCTATACCTAAAGGCATAAATGTTCCAGACACAGAGCGCGGCAGACGAAATCATATGATTCTCAATAGCTTTACCCAGGCAGTTCACGTGTTTGCACGGTTATGTTACGATAGTTATTACATCGGTATTATTAATATTATTAAAAAAATATTATTTCGCCTGAAACGGTCTGCGTTTGACACGCAATATATATTATACACTGTGCCTTAATGCTTTAATGCCTCCTGTCATCATAACTTCAACAAATAAAACAAAATAAATGTATGATATATCAATACATTAACGTTACAAAACCTTCCCAACCTTCGTGAATGCAATTAAAGGATTATTATAACGTGAGACAGAAGCGATTGATTTGTGGTCACTGCGTTGATAAGTAAAGGTTATATCTGAAACTTGTCTGACCTTTCTTTTTATTACGGATAAAGGCTCCTGGTTTTAGGCGGTGTAGATCAGAGGCAATATAGTTGATACCTACTATGTTATGTAAACTGTAAAAACAAGCGTGATGAAATTGGTTTCTGAGTCCTCAGGGGAAGCGAAGCAATCGACTGATATAAGTTTTCTAGTTGAAGTTGTGTTAGTCCGTAAGCAATGCAACTTTTTTTGTGAAATTGACAAAACAAAATTGGCGATTTATTATAAACTAGTTGACGTTCGTCCGTTCCGCCTAAAAGTCAAAAATATAAGTATATCAGTGTTCCTCCACTATATTATGCATTATTATACATAAAAACCTACCTCTTGAATCGCTCTATTTACTAAAAAAAACTGCATTAAAATCCGTAGCGTAGTTTTAAAGATATAAACATACATAAGGAAAATCAGCGGTAAGCGACTTTGTTTTATACTATGTAGTGAAGTAGAGGCTTTAGTGAATACTATATGTCTAGCAATTCGCATTTGACTAGTGCTGAAGACTATGGCCTAAAACTCATTTGGTCTCTCATCTCTTAATTGGGTCACACAGGAAACAATACATTTTTATGTAATGACCTTTCTTCTCTGGTTTCTTAGATGACGGAAAATTTAGCTATATTCTGCTAGTTTTCAAATAGCTAATGGCGAAGTCTAACTTACAGTATAAGAAAGTTCATTGGCATTTCTTAAAAAGATCTTCTTAAATACATTCAGACCGACAAAAGGATACTATTTCAAATTGTTTAGTGGTTCACTAGAAGATAAGAAAAGGTTACGACTGAAAGCGTCCGACATCTAAGAGAAAAGGTCAAGTTTTATTTTAAGTACATTATTGCAACTACCGTTCGGGTCCTGTGTGATAGGTAATTTACTATTAATTTCAAAGGTTATAAAAATTATAAATTAGTGAGAGTTGAAAATAAATCATCAGATAAGATGGATGGATATTCAGATGAATCATACAGTAATGTAACATATCCACCTCTTAATCTTTATAATTATTGAAGTTGTACTTTATGAAGGTAGGAAGGTTTGCTTTGTAGAATGAGTACGGCTTGACTGGGAGGTACTTGTGTTTCATTTCAAAAGGTTTGGTGTGACTGTGTGCATGTGTGTGTGCGTGTGTGCGTGCGTGTGTGTGTGTGTATGTCCTCACTTTTATGTGAGGAAAACATATCGGGCCTCAGAAGCAGCAACGCATCTGTGATTGACTGGTGGAAAGAACTCCCCGTTCGGTAGGAAGTTGCATGCAGATATCCCTGGGCGGTAGTAACCATTTACCGTCAAGTGGACTGTCTGTTCATTTACTTTGATTTTACATGCAGATTACCATCAAACCTTCAGTTGCAGATAGGTGTTAGAACTCTACGTTGTTCGGTTCCAGGAGCACTACCACCACCACTTACTGCATAATAAAAGTAGCGTTAAAGACGGTAGTGTTAAGGGCTGAAGTGTTACAGGCACTTGTGGGCTTTGAAGGGTGTAGAAGAGAGGAAAAAAGGGTAGAATCGTGCCTTTGGTAGTTTTTAAATAGGTATACCAATACTATCTGGGATTGAATAAGATTAGCGACAGTTGCTACTCATCACCAGATATTTTGCATGCTCGTTAACTACTTTAATTTAATGAAAAAAATTGGTAATTATATTGATCGTACAGGATATTCCAAGCTAAGATTAAATTGAATAAAAATGGTTACATTTTATATACTAACACAAGTAAGTTACTTTCCCAGCAAGGTACTGTCAGCACTAAAAATAATCCACGTTTTCTTAACTTTATAACTAACTTTATAGCTAACTTGTATAACCAATGTAAAAAACATGGCAATAAAAAAAGATATACAAAGAATTGGATGAAAACGATAAAATATGGGTCGTTAATTTTTAACATTTTGATTAAAGTAATAAGAAACAAATTTAGATGTACCTAAAATGCTTACCCAACGTACGTTTAAGCTTTTTGGTCATAATAATGTTCATAGAATAAAATATTAAATGGTAAATAAAATTAATAGATATAATAATATAATTAATAATATAATAATAATAACTCTCCTGTGTGGGTAGGAGAATATAAACACGCAAATTTTTTGCTCTCTTAGTTTTTGATAATTTAAATTAATATTTGTGCTTTATAGTATATTATTTATGCTTTAAAAACTTGGATAACCTACCTGCTTTCACTTTAAATATTGTTTAATTAATTCTACGGACACAAAGAGTTTATACACAAACACCACATCATGGACATCCAACTGGCTAACAACATGGATAAGCTGGAGAAATTATTCAGCACTCGCATGAGGGACTACGAAGAAAAGCTGCAGAAGGTCACTGGAGTAGAATGTGCTCAGCCTGACGTCTCAACATTGTCCCGTGAGTTTCACGATTTCAAATCTTTTGTTTGGCAATCTCTATCAGCCATGAAATTACAAATTGAACTTCTCACTCTTGGTCTTGATAGACATGAGACTGCCATGAGGAGAAAGGTGCTCTTAATCCATGGGTTACCTGAAAAATCAAATGAAAGATTGCATGAAGTGGTGCATAAGGTAATAACCGACCAATTGAAGGTGACAGAAGTATCGTCAGACCACTTACAAGTATGCCACCGTCTTGGTGCCTCTCAGATTAAAACGCGTCCAGTGCTGGTTAGATTCCGTGATATTGAACATAGGCATCTTGTCTGGGACAATAAAACTGCGTTAAAAGGCACCGGCATCACTATCTCGGAGTTCCTGACCAAGCCACGGCACCAAGTCTTTATGGCTGCTCGCAGCTACTTTGGCACCAGACAGTGTTGGACGGCCGAAGGGAAAATTTCCATCATCCTTCCTGATAAGTCCAGGCGGAAAATTGAATCACTGGGTGAGCTTCAGCAACTCACTGCCAAATTTCCATCCAGTCTGGATTGTGCAGTGGAGACTCAAGACTTGGCGTCGCCGAAAACATCTGGCCAGAAGACAAATGTCACTGCATCCAGGAAAGCTCGTAGACGTAACTGAAGGACCCTTTTCAATTTCATTTTATTATTGTAGCTACTTTAAACCTTAAAGTTTATTCCTTATTTGGTCGTGTTATAATCTGTTTATCATTTGTAGTAATTGTCGGTAGGTACTTTTAAATATAAAGCGAACCCTATGCACTTCACTTAGTTATTGTATCTCAATATTATGCTCTAACTGTATTTATTTTAAGTTGTATTTTGTTGTTCAAGTAACATTTGCCGACATGAAAGTCATAACTTTACTCGTTATTGACACTTGACAATTGTGACAGCTGTCTTTTTGTTATTAATTGATTTTACGTCCTTGGCTTCATGCCTTTCAGCCTATCTTTATTAAAATAGCAGTCTTTACCTTGACCATAGACAGTTGTAGATGCGTTCATAACTTTTATATATATTGTTGAAACTGAATGTTCTATGGTAATTAATTACCAAGAATAATAATATTAGTTCACACAAAATTTTAATTAGTGCAATCTAATATTCTAAATTCAACCTATTTACAAAGTTATATATTTTTCAGTGTGATTCCGTAGTTTTATAATAAGTCTCTTCCACAGTATCAGTGAACAGGGAGGTTGGCAGGTTTGATACGCTTATTATTATTATAATACGATATACATATTATATACACGCAGGTATTAACGATTATTTAGTTCCTCTTACTTTAATTAGTTGTTTACATATTGCATTGCTTTAATATATTTATATAGGTACTTATATTGTTTTGTTGAATAACTTACTCATGACTGACATCACTGGTATCCATCTCAATGACAGTTTTTACTCCTGTTCGTCCACAGAAGATAGTTTTGTTAGTGCTGATAGTGATTCCCTTGGCACAGTAACACTGCATGATCAGATTTCCTCTCTATGCCATCGCAATCATCTCAATATAGCACACATAAATGTTCAAAGTGTTTCACGGCATCACTCTGATCTTCTAGCATCTTTCAGCAGCGATTACCTTGACGCACTTCTTATTTCTGAGTCTTTTCTCAAGCCTTCAATTCCCTCTGCCCAGTACGCTTTACCGGGATTTGATCTCATTCGCAATGACCGAATCGGTAAAGGGTGTGGTGGTGTTGCCATGTATCTACGTACTGGTATTTTGTACAAAGTTATCAGCGTGTCTCCTTCGGTGTACACCCAATCAGCCGAATATATGTTCATTGAAATATTAGTCAACAAAGTAAAAGTTTTACTCGCTGTATTTTATAGCCCAAATCTCACTGTTGACTACTTTGAACAGTTAGATATACTTCTCAATGACCTGTGCCCTTTATATGAGCATTTAATACTTATGGGCGACTTTAATACATGCTTACTTAAAAATGACTCTCGCTCCCACAAACTTACATCGCTTCTTAACTCTTTCAATCTCGAAATTTTGCCTCTTTCTGCTACTCATCACTTTCCTAATTGTACCCCTTCTCTTCTTGATCTGATTATAGTTTCTTCTCCTAGTAATGTTGTCAGGCATGGGCAACTTACTGCTTCCTTTTCCTACCACGACTTGGTTTATATCTCTTACCGTATACGTCCTCCAAAACGAAACGCTCAGTATCTTCTCCTTCGCAGTTACAGGGGCATTGACTTGGAGGCATTGCGGCGTGATGTTGATACCCTGGACTGGTCTCGTGTGTTCAACGACTGCAGCATTGATGGGAAAGTGGATACTTTTACAGCTGCCATCCTCGAACTTTATGATAAGCACGCCCCTATCCGTCGAGTCAGAATAAAGCGTAAACCAGCACCCTGGTTAACAAACGAGATCAAAGAGTGTATGGCTCGCCGTGATAGAGCGAAAAGAAGATATAAGAGGTGTCCTTCAGATCGTAATCTGTCGGGTTACAAGGCATTACGCAACCGTTGCAACCGTCTGTGTAAAGATGCAAAGAGACGCTATTTCCACGATTCTCTTACTAATAAAAACACTACTGATGTTTGGAAATTCCTAAAATCTGTTGGTATTGGCAAAACTCCCATTGCGTCATGTCATGATGTTGATCTAAGTGAATTAAATAATTATTTCTCACGTTCGTCAGTAATTGATCCTTACATCAAATCTGAGACTCTAAATACGTTGGCAGGCTTGCCAATACCACCTTATCCTTCTTTTTTTCTTTCTCCGCTCACTGAAGTAAGCGTGAAAAAATCAATCCTCTCTATTTCTTCTACTTCAGTTGGGAACGACAATCTATGCTCAAGGATGATAGTACCAATTCTTCCCTCGGTTCTTCCTGTACTCACTCATATATTTAACTATTCCTTATCTTCTGGTACGTTTCCAACAACTTGGAAACAAGCGCACATTATTCCTTTGCCCAAAGTTGCTTCTCCTTCTACATTGTCTCACTTTCGTCCTATCTCTATCTTACCTTTTCTCTCTAAAGTCCTTGAGCATATTGTCCATACTCAATTATCTTCTTTCCTTTCTGCTAATCAAATTCTCAACCCTTTTCAATCAGGTTTCCGTCAAAGCCACAGTACCGTTACGAGTCTTTTAAAAGTGACAGAGGATATTCGCTGGGCTATTGAAAATAAACAATTAACTCTTTTAGTATTACTGGATTTTAGTAATGCTTTTTCTTCAGTAGACTTTGATATTCTTTTGGGAATTCTCCAATCTATTAACGTATTTTCTACCGCAATCTCGTGGTTTGGTTCTTATCTTCGGGGCCGCTCGCAGCGTATTCGTCTGGACAACTCCTTTTCAAGAACTTGTGAATTGCATGCGGGCGTGCCTCAGGGTGGCGTTCTCTCTCCATTATTGTTTTCGATTTTTATCAATTCCATCACTTCTGTAATTTCTTCAAAATATCATCTTTACGCAGACGATTTGCAACTCTACTATCATTTCTCTGCGGCGCAATGTGACTTAGCTATTACTACTGTCAATGAAAATATCAACCGTATTGTCGAGTGGTCTAAGTCATTTGGTCTTAAGATTAACCCGCTAAAAACACAGGCCATCATAATCGGCAGTAGACATGCGCGGAGCCTCATAAATTTTTCTACTTTACGCTCTATTACTTTGGATGGTACACATATACCCTTTAGTGAAACCGTCAAAGACCTGGGACTTATCATCAACTCTACTTTCTCGTGGAATGCTCAAGTCAATGAAGTCAGTCGGAAGGTGCACCATTCTCTTCATTCGCTAAAATGCCTACAAGGTGTACTGCCCCTTAAAACTAAAATTTCTCTTGCTCAAACGTTATTACAACCTATTATAGATTACGCTGACGCCTGCTATCTGGATGCTACTGAGGAGCTACTTAACAAACTTGAGCGCTTGCAAAACCTTTGTATCCGATTCATTTTTGGCATTCGTAAGTTTGACCACGTCTCACAGTTCCGCAAGGATCTCAAGTGGCTCCCAATCCGACTTCGCAGAAACACTAGAATTCTATGCTTGCTATATAACATCCTACACACTCCAACTTCCCCATCCTATCTGCGTGATCGATTCTCTCTTGCGCGTCCTTCGATTGCTCCCTGTAGAACTCATTTAAAAACTCTCCTTAAATTCCCGTTGCACAAAACCAGTTCCTATTCCAACTCCTTCACTGTTCATGCAGTCAGATTGTGGAATACGTTACCACCCAATATTCGTGACTCAAAGAGTTTATCTCTCTTTAAGAAAAGAGTGAAGTATCACTACCTGTCCTTGATAATATAAGTATCTGTCAAGTATTTATATATTTAAATTTAAATTGTTAAAGTATATGATTATTATTATTTTTGTATCGTATTTTATATTTGTATATTATTATATTTATATATATATCCTTATTCATGATTATGACTATTTTTATGAGTGTATATATGTATTTATTTGTCACAGTATAGTGCGCGCACTTCTTACCTTGTGTTAACCTATATCCAGTCTCAGGTCTGCTGGAAGAGATTTCATTAGAAATAAGCAGTACCTTTGCACTTAATGTTAATTTTAAGGTCTCGTTGTATTCAATTTCTATGTGTGTGCATAAACAAATAAATAAATAAATAAATAATTATCAATATTATTAATTATATAATTAATTTAATTTTAAATGTTACATAGTTGACCTAATATTGCAATATTGGACTTTTATGGAATGGTTTGCGTGCGGTTCTAGAAATCTGAATCTGTTTATCAAATTTTAGTGTTGACTGTACCATCCAGCCTCTCTTCTCATTATTCCCATTAATATAGTAGTATCCTGTAAAATTATCAATTACAGGGTAGATCATGCCTTCACAATCTATTAGGTTTTCATTACCCGTAAAAGTACCTTTTAAATGGTGATTATTCTGGCTTCCATATCTGCTTGCTTATATTGATTAGCCCCGCGTTTATTATTGTTTTAATTACTTTCAATCTTAGAGTAATAATTAGCATAGAGTCCATACCTACATCTTAGTACATAACGTAAGCAAAGCTAAAGTAAGTAGGCTCTCTAAAAGTAGTTTATTTATAAATTTCAATAGAAGTTATAAGTTTTACCATAATTTCGACATTCAAAATTTTTCATCAACTCTTATTGTCCCTCTGCTTGGCATGGGTGACTTTTCATAATAAGAATAGTTTAGGTTTAATTGACTCCTCTCATCAGGGGCATGATGTGCATATCCTGGACTCAAAAAGACACCAATGAGGAAGTTCTACGACGGGTCTGCCAGGAACTCAAGCTTTTGCAAACCGTCAAAAAGCGTAAAGTTGCTTATCTGGGTCACGTGGTAAGGCACCACAGATACGAACTCTTGCAACTTATAATTATGGGAAAGATTGCTGGAAAGAGAAAACCCGGTCGTAGAAAAAAGTCTTGGTTGAGGGACATCCAGGAATGGACGGGAATTAAGAGTGCTGCCGAACTTTTTCGCCTCGCGATCAACAAAAAGAAATACGCAGAGCTGACAGCCAACCTTCACTAGGTGGAGACGCACTAGAAGAAGAAGACTCCTCTTGCCAAGTGTGGATCGAATTACTAATTGATAGAAAGTCGATATAAATAGCTTTTTCTGGATTAAGTTTCATTTATTTGAAGTTTACAGCAGTGCGTACGTTTTACACGATTCTACACATTATACCTAATAAATTTGACGTTTTGCTTTTTAATCGAAAGCTTTTCGTTGAATTTCTTCATCACGCCATATTGTGGGATTGTGAGATTTGTGATTGCAACCGTGTAATTCGATGCTCAATAAAGCAGTCATCAAAGTAGCGCTATTTATTGGATTTTGTGTGACTCAATTATATTACTTTACGCTAGTCAACATTTATTTGTTCATTAAGTTTAAGCAATAATGTTTAGGGCGCAAAGTCTCTACGCAAACGCTCCTGAGTTTATCAGAGAAACAGCGTCTTTTCGTCTTTTTATGTGTCTCTCACATTCATGACATAAATCATAGTGACCTCTATTGTAATTAGTTTAATCGTTTACTAAATTGTATAATAAATGAGATAATTAGTGTGTGAAATTTGACATACAGCCAATTTTATTGACACAGGATCACACGTGGAGAAATTTTATTTAACGATATTGGATTTTCTCCCAAGAAATAAAAGTGACAAGGTGCGAATTTTCACACTATGTAATAACATTACACTGTGATTCTCAACGTATGAGTCACGCTAATTCTGACAATGTTTTAAGTTCGAAAATATGTGTTGTGAAAAAAAGATATTAAAGGGGATTAATTAGGCGTGTTAAGATGCTATCAAATTGGAAAAGTAAGTAAAAATGTTATATGATTTTGATATTTGTAACTGACTACATACGCATATAGGTAGGTGCGAAGTTGGGGGAGTCACAATATTTATTTTATACATATGATGGTTATGTTATTATTTTTTATTTTTTAATTAAAAATAATAAACGATCATACAATCTACCAAATGGCAAGTCGCCTGCTGGAGGCAAGTAGTAACTGCCTTAATTTTAATCTGTAATCAACTTCAGATTTGATAAAAGCCTCGAATGGAGCTACCCATTCATACAAAAATTTCACTCCTCACACTCCTCCACACTATACAAAGTATCGCAATATGTAATACTGTTCTTACTTGATAGAAATAGGTGTAATGGTGGTTGTAAGGTTGAGAAACACAGTCATAACGAATGCAAATACGTGTCTTGACCTGCGGTGTAAATTAGTAGTAAAACAATATGGAGCCAGAAGTTTCATTAATTCATGTAAATTATAATGTGCCATAAAATGGTAATATTAGGGTTTCCATTATTTACGACCGACGCTATTATTGGGTATTGGTTCTTATTTGTTTTTGTGAAATTAATAGATACTTATTATTATTATTATTATTTTTATTATTATTTTTAATTCTTTATTTTATGAGCTTAATCACAAATATTTATAATTACAGCGTGCTATATAGTGAAGTTCTTCACCGAACGCACAAATTTAAATTTGAATCTTATTGATTTAGAAATTATTTTAATCGATTTACAATGAACTCTTTATGAACGTCAACCATCGTAGTACCCTTTACTACCTAAGCAGTGGGGTAAAGCAGGCATATTTGTTGTTTAGATTGAAGTAGCAAACAAGCATGCGATTCTATGGCGGTCAGTCGTTCACGAAACTATAACAAACGATCATATATGTAGAGCATGGTTTTCTACCCGAAGCCTAATGATAATTAGAAGTGAATTACCGCTAGAGAGGACTAGCGGATTGATTTATGTATAATTCAGTATTTATTCACTGAAAAGCATGAATTGATTTGCGCTAGAAGTAGTTCTTTTCGTGGTACCTTCCCAGTGGTACCATGTACTATCTTTGTCAAGTATTGAGGCGGTCTATCAGTTAAATTATTTAGGTAATAGTATTGATTTATATTGTTAAAAGTATTACGAACATTAGAACGCGCTAGAGTTTACTGATAGGCTTTCGAAGCGAAAGAAAACCTTTCGAGGTCATAATTATTGTTGTTTTTTTATTTCATTTGTCATAAACACGAAATTATGTAAATTACCTTATAAATGTGCCTATCTTCGTAAGATATATAAACAAAGCTCCACATTAAATTTATAAGATTATTTCACACATTCGTCGCGAAAGTTTAATGACGATGATGAGAGAAAGCCGACCGGCAGCTGTAAATATAAAATGACCATAAAATCATAAAACTAGGTTTTATTGTGGTCGGAAAGCTGAAACTGGCAGCACAGTTTCAATTTCTTTTTAATTAAATGTATTACACTTTGTATCGTAACTTCACTTGAAACTCGTGCAATTTTTATTATCTCATAAAATAATACGTTAGAGCAATAATATAGAATTAATGCTTAATAAAAATGAACTAATTAGTATTCATAGATTAACTCGTACTAGTCACCCGTCGCAACGGTCGAAATTAGACCGTAATTTAAATTAAAAAACTAAACTTCATATTGTCCAAAGTAGCACGAATATTTCTCAAATTCAAATAATATGTAATAATTTTTAAGCTGTGTTGAACGCACCCATTAAAGGTAAAGACAGCTAAGCTGCATTTAACAGCAATAGCGGGTAGTTTGCAGAGACATTTTGACGTTATGTGTTTTTATAGTAAGACATTGAATGTTCTATTTCGTTTATTAGGCATGTATGCGTTTGTGTCAAATGCAAGGGAGTGTGTGTAATGTGTTTTTGTTGATTTCATGTACGGTTTATGCATTATTTTTAAAAAAATAGAATTACGCAATCCTTCGGTACATCAACTATAACCGTGCGTAATTTCATACTCCTTCGTCTACGGCAAGTATCTTAAAAACGAATCACAAAGTTTAACTTCACGTATTAATATATAGATGTCATAAAATTGCACAACCCAATATATGTTGCCAAGATACTATCTTTTAGAACCGTATTAATAAACGTAGTTTTTTTACTTATCTAAACTACGTAGGTATAACTGTGTTGTCGGAAAAAGGTCGCCTAGATTTTCCAATTTAGACGTTTCTTGGGGTTATTAATGAATTATCATAGGCTATTAATGACGCCATGATAGCAATACACCAACACATTCCACTATCGGCACCATCGGAACCATAGAAAAACGACTGAAACTAAGCGCATATAAAATAAAGAAAAATTGATAGCAATTGACTGATTGACGAAAACTGTTACACTGATTAAATAACACGTTTGTCAGAAGTTTACAAACCCATTTCTAGTGTCATGTAGTATTAGCGTTTCGGAGGACAGGTGTTGTAAGCTAATTTTCAAATAAGATACCATACTAGTATGGGCGAAAAGCACCGCTTCTGTAATTGACTTCAGATAAAACCTTGTATTTCTTTTTTTATCTCACTGAAGTAGCAAACGAGCATGAAATCCACCTTATGGTAAGTGCTCACTGCTGCCCATAGACATTTGTAATCTACTTCATACAGAACATTTTTTTTTATCTGACTAAAGTAGCAAACGAGCATGCAGTCCACCTGATGGTTAGTGGCCACTACCGCCCATGGACATCTGTAATCAACTTCATACATGGGTTCCATCTGAAGTCAATCTCAGGTGCGTTTCTACTCCCGAGGACTATGATGGTCACCTCATATAAAAGTGTGGCAACCACAACCTTCCAAAGAAACGCAAGAACTGCTTCACGCTAGAAAGTGACCTTGAGAAATAATAATATTAATATAAAACCATTGCTCTATATAAAGTTTCTTACAGCAGTACATTGGTGGCAGCATCATCAGGACTGCAGGTTCGTTTGCTACTTTAATCATATCGAAATCGTAAGCGTCGGAGTTAGCGTGTGTGCCACTTGGTTAGACCCAAGCCTGACCTGCGCCCACGCATCTGATCTTGCGCACAGAGGATTATTTTGACGGACGCAAACAATAGAAGACATGGCATGGCTCTGTTCGAAACGCACTTACTGTGATAAATAGACGTGTTTTCGACATTCGACTAATGTATGAAGTAAGAGATTTAAGACATCTTGGATTGACAATTCAGTTCAAACAAGTTGTATGGAGCCTAATATCCATTTAGGAATTTATATGTATTCAGCTTATATTTTTATGTATTCAGCGCATGAAAATGTATGTGCAAAAGGTTTAAATTTTTCAATCTAGGTAATAATGTTTCTCGTCAACCCATTATTGTTCTACTGCTGGGCACGGGTCTTCTCTCAGAATGAGAGAGTGGCCATAGTCCACCTCGCTGGCCAAGTGCGAATTGGTGGACTTCACACACCCCCGAGAACTTTTTTTAAAAGAACTCTCGGGTATGTAGATTTTTTCCTCACGATGTTTTCCTTCACCGAGAAGCAGTGATAATTAATTTATAATACGCACATAATTTTAGAAAAATCAGTGGTGTGTGCCTGGGTATGAACTCCGACCTCCCGATCGAGAGGCCAAGTTAAGAGAGAGGGCAAGTAATAAGGTCACATGTGACATATTTCTTAACATAAAAGCTGCGAATACGTAAAAAAAAGACAGCAGTTAAGTATCTAAATATTTATTAAGGCATATTTTTTATATAATATTCCTATATATATATATTAGAATAAAGTAAGTAAATAAATAAATACTTATTGATCGGTAATGTAATAATAGTCTAGGTTTTTTAAGCATTTTTCAATATTCATCATCAAAAATGAAAAACGCCTATTAATGGAATACCAGGCGATCATAAAATTACGTAAGTGTAACTGAGAAATAGATGGAAAATGTACAGCTGATTCACGCCGTGACGTCACCTGCGCAGGGCAAATGTCGCGGCCCACGTGCGCGGTTACATTTCTACATACTTGTTTTATAAGCCGCCAATACGTGTCCTGTGCTGGTATGAGAATGAAGCGATACAGAGAGAAATATTGTAGAATTTATATATCAAACACAAAATAGTTAGATACAGATTTTTTGTTACATAATATAGAAGCAGTAAACGAGCGTGCTGTGACGAAAAAAATACTACCGTTTATTTACTATAAATAAAATGCTGTGGTTTTTAATTTCATCACTTATATATCAGGACGATAGAAATTACCAGCTTCAAATTACGAAAATGATGATGACGATGCCAAAATATTGCATTAATGTGTGACGAAGTTTCAAATTTTAATGATGGGAGTAAAATCAATTTCTTTATTAAATACCAGGGAAGCATAAACAGCGGAGTCTTCGCTAAGGATTCGCTCATTCGCGCTGTGACGTCATCTGGCAGTCACAATAGGGCACATACTACCCACGTGTTTTCTTATCTGACTTTAATAACCAGTGTTCATGTCATGAAGTTGTCTATATTTACTTATTTATTATCAAATATATAAACATAAGTTTTCTACGATAATAGCTATGTTAATTTATCAAAATTAGTTTGAGTTCAGCGCTCTTCCCAGAGTAAGAAGAGCATACACCATCGTCCAAAGTGGTGGGATAAGGGATTAGTATATTTCATATATTGAGAGTATAAAGAGGAACTCTTAAGATTCGGAAAATGTTTCATGAAGTTTTTCTTTGCCGTTATTTTTTACGCACCATTGTAAAATGTACTTTATAATATATCGAATAATCGTAAAACATAATGTTTCAGGTTTAATGCTGGTTAATACATTAATCAGGTACTAATGGTTGCAGACATGCAAATAATTTATAACTGGAAACGTAATAAAATATTTTTAATAAGAATTCTAAATCTTTACACAGAATTTCAATTTCAACAGATTACCTTAACTTATAAGTCATCTTCGAAAGATGTTACACACAGTTACTTAACCTTGTGGTGCGACATACTAATGAAATCTTAATCTACGGTGTTCATAATAAGGCTTTGCCAATGAAGAGGTAGGAATACAACGTGATTCACGCAATGACGCTGCACCAGAACGGCAAATGTCACAGGGCTGTCAGGTCGGATGTCATGTATGGCACATTCGACGGGGAATATGTAATTTAATTACGTCTGAAGTACTTATGGCTGCTATTTTTTAATAATGCTGAAAATATACATAAACTCAACTAAAAATGCATGAAGAATGTGTAATGTACACACTCCTTTATTTGACACAATTGTACATTTGACACAAAAACATATACAATAAACGAAATAAAACCTTTATAGTCCGAAATGTCAGATTTCTTTGTCAAAATACCTGTATTTTTTTAAGCTTAATCAATTACGGCTCTTTTCCCATTAATGGGTGTTTTTTTAGCACTAAAAAATTAATACTCATTCGAAGAATACATTTAAAATACTGTAGTACACACATAACATGTATTTAAGAACTATTCATGCTACTTTTGACAATATCAAGTTTAGTTTTTGACTTGAATTACGGTCGAATTTCGACCGATACGATGGGTGCTAAGTACTAATAAAATCTTCATCTACGGTGTTCATAAGGCTTTGCCAATGAAGAGGTAGGAAAACAACGTGATTCACGCAATGACGCTGCACCAGAACGGCAAATGTCACAGGGCTGTCAGGTCGGATGACATGTATGGCTTATTCGACGGCAATATGTAATTTAATTACATCTGAAGTAGTACTGGCTGCAATTTTTTTTTAATAAGACATAAAACACATAAACTCAACAAAAATGCATGAAGAATGTGTAATGTACACACTCCTTCATGCATTTGACACAAACACATATATAATAAACGAAATAAAACGTTTATAGTCCCAAATGTCAGATTTCTTTGACAAAATACCCGTATTTTTTTTAAATGCAGCTTAATCAATTACGGCTTTTTCCCATTAATGGGTGTTTTTAAAGCACTCAAAAATTAATACACAATCGAAGAATACATTTAAAATATTGTAGTACACACTTAACATATATTTAATAATTATTCATGCTACTTTTGACAATATCAGGTTTAGTTTTTGAATTACGGCCGAATTTCGATCGATTTGATGGGTGCTTAGTACTAATGAAATCTTCATCTACGGTCATAAGTTAGGCTTTGCCAATGAAGAGGTAGGGTAGGTAGGTAACAACGTGATTCACGCAATGACGCTGCACCAGAACGGCAAATGTCACAGGGCTGTCAGGTCGGATGTCATGTATGGCACATTCGACTGGGAATATGTAATTTAATTACATCTCGATTTATTATCTTACACTGGCTTGTCTTTATTTATTGCTTAGGCTGTTATGGTAATACAGTTTATTGATGTTTGTTATTTCTATCATAGTAATAATGATACTATTTTAATGAAATTGAAGTAAAACCTACTTGTAGACGACTTAAAATCAATGACTAGTGTAAGAGTCATACTTTTTTTATTTGATTGAAAGTAGCAAACGAGCATGCCGTCTACTTGATGGTGAGTGGTCACTGTCGAACACGGACATCTCTAATAAACTTCATATAGAGTACGGGTTTTATCTGATATCAATCACAGATTTCCGAATATTTCATATAGGATTGGTTTGTTTTTGCGAAGGAAACCTTCAACAGGTACCCGACACCGTGGCAGCGACTCGGGTTTTGTGGGATTGTTACCTCGATAAGACCCTCCTAGTGGCCGTCCCCGGCACTGTGGCGAAAATTCTAGGATTTTTAAAGGAAAATGAGGAAAATGAGCAGCAACGCATCTGTGATTGACTTTAGATGGAACTCATGCACTGTATGAAGTTGATTACAGATGTCTATGGGCGGCAGTGACCACTTACCATCCGATGGACTGCATGCTCGTTTGCTACTTCGGTCAGATAAAAAAAATGACCGAGATTTGGTTGGTCTGCTACAGGACCTCGCACTGCTTTAGTTTGATGTGTTAGGGTTGACCACCCTATATAGCGCCTGAACTCAGTCAGTTTAGTGACGGAAGTTCAAGATGAAGGATGAACTTGCCAGCCCTACCGCCCACGTGGCATTTAACACGCGGTCAAATGTTCCGTAAACGACTCGAGTTGGATTTAGAAATGGAAATCGATATCGAACTCTACATTTTTGTCACTAATCCGCTCAAATGACTCACCTTCGCTCTTAGCTCTTTCCCTATTGTTGGAAAGGTGCGTCATTATATCGTTATTTAATGTCTATGGTAATATGGTGTAATATTTTTAATACCAATTAATTTAGAGGTTGCGGTCACCTGTACCTTTAGTACGAGTTTATTATGTTTCCTCAAAACGAGCGTTGTTCTTGCTTTTGCTCATCATTTACTACATTGCAAGTTATGACCGAAAGCGATAACGTAAACATGCAATGTATACTGCAATGTATAAGCGATAACAATAAAAAAACTTGTTTTCAGGAAAAACTTACAATAAACTCGTACTAAGCGTACTAAGAGTCCGTGGCTCTTAGGCACGTTCGCTTAGAAGATGCTTATTCTTGCCATGAGAAGCTTCATGTTGTCGCTTACAAAAATATTACATAATGTATCCAGTAATATGCTCATGTAATCAACCATGATAGAACTGGGTACCTTGAGGCAAGTCACAACTGCGTTGATTCTACTAGGGACTAAGTTGAAATGCCTCTTGTCTCTCTACTACTTCATACTATAAACCTATCACAGTAGCGTTTAACACTGTTCTTATTAAGCAGATGACTTAATAGACATGGTGTTGGTTTCTTCATAGTCCAAGTAAGATGACCTACTTTTTTTAATTATCATAAGTTAATAAGTAGATGTATCTCCGCATTTTGTGCGTAGCGGGAAATATCTACTTACTAACATAGACTAAGACTGTAACATAATAATAAAATTTCTAACCCATATTTTACTCCCTTAAATGTAGATCACCAAATTACTTTTTGGTGAGTGGCTATATCATAAAATTGATCAATTATTCAAATTTGATAGTTCTAACATTAGTAGTATAAGCTTAGCGATTTGTCAAAAGTATCCTTTCGCTTTAACGAAATATTATAATGTTTGAATGACCATAAATCGTTATCAGAGGAAATATTATAGCATTTATAACAAACAGCACACCTTGACTCATGATGAAATAAGGAAAATGTCAAAGGTAACAAGGAAAACAAGGCAAACAAGACTAATTTTATGTACTATACACATAATTGCAGTAACCATATCTATTAAATTACGTAACGGAAACAATAAATCATTTATGTTTTACCATTAATTCAAAGCATAGTATGGCGATAACCTAAAGAATTGATAGTTGTAGGACACTTTACGCTTTTTAAATTTTCAAATTATTTTATTTTGTATTTATTGCTTATTTCGATATGGGGATGGCTATGAAATGAAATGCCTTTATTTTGTATAGGCCTACGGGGCACTTATAAATTGTCTGTAACATTTTTTTTCTTACACTACCACCGGATCTTAACTTACTCGTTAGTCTTTAAGATTTGATTAGATTATGCAACGGACCACGTTTTGATATGATTCAACTGTAATCTTCCCTACTGTATATAGTTAAAGTAATTTCGCTTGCGATCCTTCATACCCTATACGGTTCGACTTTGGACACACTACAGTAACAACTATTTCTACCCAATAAAAGAGTAGAGTACTGATGTATTCTGGTTCAAAGGTTGTGATAAGGGAGACATATTTCGTTCCTGTAGATCTGGAATTAGAATAGGGCTACGGCATCCTCTGCCTGTCGTAAGAGGCGACTAAAAGGGGCTTCCGGGGTTGCGGGCGGTTGGAGTGGGAGCTCGAACCGTGCGGTCAGGCGATCCCGGGAAGGACGGTAGTATGTTTGGTCACATTCTGTCGTAAAGGCTAGACGGAACGGTGGGCCATGCCACCCATCTGGGAGGAGCCCGATGGGGCAACGCGCTCAGAGGATTCCCGTTGCGTTCTTTTGGAGATCCCGGAGTCCTGCGGAGTCCCTAATTTCGTACTTCTGCTTCTTTAATAAAAAATGCCGGGTTTCTATTTAGAATGTCATTAGATTTGCCTCATATCTTCAAATTGGAAATTAATTGCCCCCTAGATATATTCATCGTAATTTACTTCTTTATGTGATTTTAAATTCGCTTACATTTATTTATTTAAGGATATAAAATATAAGAATCACTTTCCGTACGCAATAGAAAATAGGTGTCTGAGAAATTGCAACAAACATCAATAAGGAAAATTCCTTTATCTTATAAATCTGTAACATAAAAAATTGCACGTTGGAATAAGTAGGTAAAAACCGAATCATATCTCAACCAGACATCAAGACTCAATAAAAAAACCGCGCAAAAAGAGTAAGTTTGAAAATGGAACCGAATTGGTTCGCGACCTTTTCAACGGTTGCTCTTGTTTTGCTCTTTCCAGGTGACAATAATACCGACGCGGAAGTATACCACTGACATTTGAGTCAAGGTCTCCGTAACACGCCTTTTGATCCCGGTCGTATTTTACACATGTATTATGTATTATCCACGTATACAATGCGAAGCTTGTAAAGCTTTGCAGATATACCTATAGCCACCGAAGTCTATACTTCTTCCTGTCACGCGGGTTTGTGCCGTGTTCGGATCTAGTACGAATGGATACATTATATTCTTTTGTTTTCTAGATATTTTTCTTGTTATGTGAGTCATATTGACGCGGGTCACAAGGAAAATTCTGCGGACTAATTTCCGTTCGTGGGTAGGACACGCGTTTGGTTTGAGACCCGCGTGATAAGAAAATTTTCTGGTGTAAGGTTGTACTTAAATTTTCATGAATTAAATCTTCCATATTACTACAAACTAAATTTCAAATGAATGAGCAAAATAAAAAATAATGAATGTAACGCAAATTGTTTCAGCTACGTTCATGAATTAATTAATCTTCATGTTGAAGTTCAAAGAAATTCGGTTAAATGCATTAACTTGAACAAAATACTAGATACTATAAAGATTAAATAAGTGTTTTTTTTTAGTTTGCGAAGGAAAACCATGAATAAGGTAAAGTTTTCCGATCGGAAAAAAATAATTCGCATTTGGAAGTAACACAAGCTAAACATGAGTACAAAAAATAAAATTTTGTATAAAAAATAGCAACCTATAGAATACGAGTTAGCATTAAAATTTACCAATGGACCAAAAATATTCAAATATAGAACAAATTTTTAATCTCTATGGAATAATCGAAGCAGTACCGCTAGGCGCAACGATTTACATTCATCATATTCTATAATGACGTTTATCACGCGTACCTTGACATTCGCATGTCAAATGTCAACCGGCCGACGACCCCGTCGTGATAGTTCAAAACAGATTAACTCTTTGTTTTGGTCAGATGCATCGGACCCTGACAACTTTCGAACGACACCCGTTCTCGTACATCAACACGTATATAAAAAAGATATAACTGGGGCGCCGAAAACAACAATCGCTGGCCATTTTTTTAGCCTTATACATGCTGGCAAAATAAATAAGAACTCGAAATTATGCGACGGTATGTGAGTTATAATCGTGTTGATTTTGTTGTCTATGTCTTTGTATATGATTAAGAGAAAAAGAAATTGGATTGAGGAATAATAGGAATTAGTCATATGAATTAATATGAAATAAATGATACGAATAATAATAAATGAAGGGAAGGGAAGGGAATAATATGAATTAGTAGTAATTAAGAAAGGGAATAATATGAATTACTGTTAAAAAATCAGTGCGTTTTGATACAAAATGTATTAACTATTCTAGTGTAATAATTATCGTATAGAACTCAGTGTTTACATTTGACATCATGATTACAATTACCCATATCTGGCTGATAGTTGGGCACGTATCTTATTTCTAAATAAAAAAGATTTAGACCATAGCTCACAACAGTGAGAAATGCGGATTGTAAGACTCTACACGACATAAGTATTATTTTTCGGTTATGTACATTTTTCACGATGTTCTTCGTCGTTTGGGCAACAGAATTATTTACTAATAGACAATAGACATAGCTCAAATCTATACACGATAATATACTTACCTAACCCATTCCACTGTTTTCTCGTATCCCCATTACGTCGCTTGTCTATGACCACTGCAATTAAGTTACGTAGCAGATAACATTTACACAATTGCATCTAGATTGTAAATTACAATTAACTTATTTAGGAAGCGTATGCAATGTAATGCTACACTTTGCTTTTAAAGGTGAACTGGTTTTTACCTTATCTTTTGGCCTTAGAATTGACTATGTCTAGAAGCCGCATAATTGTTTGAGATGTCGCTTGATATTTCGCCCCCGTGTCAATGTCTTTAATGACACGTTCTGTCACTTTTATATTAATAATTAGCTGAGTTCGATGTAAATTTGCATATAAAGGGTTTGGTAAACTCGATTTGGGTAACTTTGAACATTTTTTACAATATTTGTGATATTATAATCTGTTTTATATTTATTGCACCTTGTTTTTATTAAATGAATAGTGTCCTTTTTAGCTGGTTTATTAATCTAACACAATAAATTTACGGAGAAAACAATTAAACTATCCACAATTACCCCTAAAACTCAAATTCAAAGTTATCCTTAGTTTTGGGTAACTTTGAATATAATTTTTTGAGGATATAAAATCCGTCATTCATCGAATATTTTAAGGTCTGAATAAAATTAATTAACATATTTTTGTTAATTAAAACCAAATCTATAAAAAATACATTTATTTTGATATATAAATACAATAGACAACTTGGTCTTGCCATATGAATCAAGGTCGATCAATTTGGTGGTAAAATAAGATACTAGTTTTTTTTTTATTATTTATTCCATCCATCCATAGGATGGACGGAACATCGGGTACCTTTGGAAGGTTTCCCCCTCGAAAACAAAAAAAAAAAAGGATGGACGGAACATGGACATAACATAGGCCTCCCCTAAATGGCGCCACTCCAACCGGTCCTGTGTCCTCTGAATCCAACGGTTTCCCGCTGTCTTCTTCAGGACACCGGTCCATCTGGTAGGGGGGCGACCGGTACTCCTTTTGCCTAAACATGGTCGCCACTCGAGGACCTTTCTTCCCCATCGGTTATCGGTCCTACGAGCGATGTGGCGGCCCATTGCCACTTCAGCCTGCTAATTTTGAGAGCTATGTCGGTAAGCTTCGTTCGTCTAAGGATTTCATCGTTGCGAATCATGTCTCGTAGCGAAATTCGGAGCATAACCCTCTCCATAGCACGCTGAGCGACCCTGAGCCTCCGAAAAAAATATTTTTTTATGATACAGGTAACTTTGAACCGTTCAAAGTTACCCGTATTACATCCAATTTCGACATCGTCAAAAGTTTAACAGTTTTACGCAAAATTCAACATGGGATACGGATAGTACAGTTTCAAAATAATAATATACAATATACATTTTAAAGATAAACACCAAAACATACCATGTTTACGGTAAGTTTTACATTATAATTGCTATTGCAAAACGGAGCATTAAACACTTGCAACAACTTCTCTACGGAAAAGGCGGTATTTTTTTATATTATGACATTGACAGGTACCTTTTTTCACTTTCATTGCTTTAAACAACATTTTGGCGATCAATTTTACGCAGGTACGATATTGAAACAACACGAAGTTTCCATGTAATAAATTAATATATTTTTTTCACAACTTTGTTCAAAGTTACACCGATGTTCAATGTTACCCAAATTGATTGTAGTATTCTTATTTTTTATATTTTTTGCGTAAAAATGGCTATTTTTAATTTAACATGTCAAGTTGCAGAACATAAACCAAAAAACGCCGACAGTTATTACTTTCTTTAATAATATCTCCTTATGTTTTAACTGTTTATATTTCGCTATTTGTTAATATAATGGCCATGGTCATACAAATTTTGTGAAAAATGTCAAGCCTTAGACAAAGCCTTGTAATACGGTCAGACAGCGAAGACTTTGTAATAAAGTAACTTTTTTACCTTTTACGTAACAATAAAACATGTTTGTCTATTTTAGTATTTATTAATAACGTCTTAACACCTGGGAGCACTATTACCGCGTCAAGAAGATACCTAGCAATATTATTGCATATGGAGAAGTCTCTCTAAACCTTACATTCTAAACTATACTTATTATTTAAATAGCAACTACAGATACGAACATATTTTATGATAATAGGTAAATAGTTCTTTTCGATATACAATACATGCACAAATATAGGCCAAGGTCGTTAAGTATACATTTTCATCGTGGGTGTTGTATTCCTGGGTCTTTGAGCCCGTGTACAGAATAACAGTAATTCAAATAAAGCCTAAGTTATGTCCCGAGGCACCATTGAATCTATTTAGCGTAAACATAATGGGCTATGGAAATTGTACTGTGAAATGAAAAGTGTATAATGAATATATCAGGAAGTCTAATATGGAGATGGTTATGGCGAACTGAATGGTACGTGAAATTTAGTGGTAGCACTAAAACTGTCGCGGTTATTAAGTCGGTTGGTAGCTAAGTATTTGACTAAATGTATCATCTTTATAAAGTGGTAAGAGGAATATAAACTAACTAGCAGTATGGAATATGTAATTTATTTTAAAGATTGAAGTAGGAAACGAGCGGGCAGTTTACCTGATGGCAAGTGGCCACTGCCGCCCGTAGATCGGTAATCAGTTCCGTAGAAAACCTGTCATATAACAGGGTTTCTACAGAAACTCAATAGCAGATTAGTTCAATTCTCATGGACTAAGATGACATAGTCAATTCACACCGTTCAACCCAACCGCAATGCAACGCAAATTTGCGTCACGCTAATTGGTAGGGTAGTGGTACTTCGGGGGAATTAAATTTATTTTACCACTTTTTAATCACACTTAATATGAAATAATAAGTGGCATTTTAGTTATGATGTATATTATTATTTATCATATTTAATTAAGAGAATAAGTCGGGTCACATATGATTAATATTATTGTTATCAGATTAAATTACAAAACGAGCATGCCATCTATAATAATAAGTGGCAACTGCCATCCACAAATATCTGTAATCATAATCATACTCCTGTAACCATCTAATATGTTCCATCTGAATCAATCTAATTGCAACTCCCAAATACTACGATCGCTTCATATGAAAGTCAGCCGGTTTATTAGTATTAAATAACTTAATATAACATATTGCAATAATTCACAAATGTATCAGAAGTAATTATCGTCGTAACCTGTAAATGTACTAAAATTATTGCTTGCAAGTTTTGGTACTAAATTACAAGTCCTTACGAGAAATACATACAGCAAATCCCTTCACCAGTAAAAATTTTGGATTTTGGTATTTATCGTTTCGAAATAAGTATGTCGTGATACGGAAATCACCTTGATTTTGATTTTTGGTTAATAAAATAAGACAATTTCGAAAATGTTATTTCCGTAAACAACACTGATCAATATTAGTGAAATTAAATTAAATAATAAAGAAATAACAGATCTGGTAAAATTAATCATAAAAAATAAGAAATGAGAGCTTACTTAACCTTACAGCTATTCCCAAGTTTCGAAGAAATGTAAAGTCTCATTTAATTTTATCAATTGGGAATATTTATTTTTGAAAAGTATTTATGCACTTTTTATCGTATTAAACGGCTTAAGCGATATTTAGTATAATGTCAGCTCAAATGACAATAGATTTAAATGATTTCTACCATTTGTAATAAAACAACAAGATAGTTTTCAAAAGGAGGTTTATTATATAATAATTGTTTAAATCCGAAAATCATGACACATTAGAACTCCTTGAGGTTCCACTAAGAAGTCATCACTGCCACACCTATATTTGCTTTATAACTGCAGTATTAAGAACTACTGCGTTCTTCATAGGATGTAGAAGTACAGTATAGGATGTACATTCATACGAGGCGCTCACACATAGTCTTCAGTCAGTCAGGCCGACAGTTAGTCAGTCGTCAGTTTAGTGGCCGACCTTGGGGTGTCTATGGGTATCGGTAAGAACGATCAGTGCCCTTATTACCTTGTAAGGTACATTACAATGTTAGGCGGAAACGTAAACGGCGGGGAAACGATACTCGTACTAAGGGCATATGTTCACTTTATATTCATTTTCAATATTAATAACAGAAAAGTTAATATATCGATGTAAAATGCCTAATATTTCTTCGACTCGTATATTACACATGCGGAGGAAAATAGAGCCGCTCTAACAGTCAATAAAGAAAGAAACATACAAAAGGTTTACAATGAAGTACGTATTGTGCCGTCCATTATCCATTATTATACACGTGTATTCAATAACCTTGCGCCATAAATTAGCCAAGGTTACACCCTCATGGACGCCTGAGGACTTAACTTAAGCCGGACTACGGAGACCATATTAGTATGGGGATCAGGACATAATGATAATATTTCTTGACTTAAGATACCTGGATAGAATGGAATTCCTCGCCCATTCATCCTAATACAGCCATGAGGCTATGAAGCCTAAGCATTGGTATTGAACTTATGTGGAGTATTTGTGCCTTAAATTTAACCTAGTTTATTTTTTGGCTTAAATTGATATATAAAATGTTACAGTTCGCCTGGTTGTATGAGGTCATTGGCGATTGGGAGATTTGTTGTCAATTCCAAACAACAATCCGATGTTGTTTGGAATTGATAACAAATTTTCCAAGGCGCTTCTTTCCTCTGGAACCCGTGCGAACCGTGTTGCTATTCCTGAAGTCTTAATGAAGAACTGTCTTAGAAGATTTTACATAGGTTAGGATTATTAAATGATTACTGTCATTATTTTGCATAGTCCTACGGGGGCGCTTACAAATTGTTAGTTACATTTTTTTTTACACTACCACCGGATCGGAATAAAACCCAAATGAGAAGATCCGGCAAGAAACTCAGTGGGTTTGTCTTTTTTCTTTATATATCTTTTTTTGTGTCGTCTTGTTTTTACATGGGTAACAAAAGTTAGCTCCAGTATCCAGTATATTGCCTTAAAGCAGGCTCTGCCTCATTTCAAAATATTTTAACACATAGAAACCCATATGCTATATTAAAATACTATAGTGACCGCTGGGTTACGAGGGTCGTCAAAAATGATGATGTTTTGCAAAAACCACTCACGTTAAACTAATGTCAGGTGCATAGCAAAAAGCAATATAATAATTAAGTCTAACCTAAAGTATTATGACGCGAAGCTCACTTTATTATCATAAGGGGATTTCACCCACGCTAGAACCTTGGGACCAAATATGCCTTCCGGCCGGAAATCGGTGCCAAATGTCAAAGCGTATATGGAATGATAAATAGACTTTTGTTTATGGTAGGGCGAATGATACCGATGTGTCATTTTATATCATACTGATAAGTTTTTGGCGATAAAAAAATATTGTCCTTACATTTAAAGGTAATTTGATAATTTGGCAAAGGGAGATATCCCACCAGGCTAGGTGATCATGCCTGAGGAGCGGCCGTGCTCCGACAGTTTTTGTTAAGAACTTGTATATATGCAGGATATTGAGAATGCTTCGATAGCGTGTTTCAGAAATACTAGTGACGCCATCTCTTGGTGATTAGCGGGAAGTTGTCACCATAGCGCTATTTCTTGGTGAGTTGCGGGAGGTCGCCACAATAAAAAAAAAACAGATTTAAAAAAAAAACCGTAACGGTAGTTCAGTTTTAAATTAAAACTGTTGTTTTTAATTTTTGGCAGTTGATATCATTGTTTTAGCAGGTATACGTGTACCCGGTGGACTTTAATGGTCACTTGGGCGAATTCTGGAATGACAACACGCTCAGAACATTCCGCCACCGTTCCTTTGGAGATCCCAGTCTCTTCGCAGCACCGAGGACGGCCACATGGGCTTAATGGGTAAAAACGTGTATTTAGGCAACTTCACCGCGGTCGGGAGTTGGATGGGTGACCGTTTATTTTGCAAATTTTCGTGCGCGTCTTTTAAAGAGCACATAACGTTGCTAGTCCCTGTTGTTGTTACTGAATAACTGCAATTGTTAAACTAAATGTGAGGCCTTAGACACTATATGGCCACTAACCCGTACCCTCCTCCATCAATCTGCACCCTTAGTACGACTTTATGTTTCCTGTTGTTAACAAGCATTGTGCTTGTTTTCCAGTACTACCGGATCGAAACACGACTTTAACTGATCCGGCAAGAAACTCAGCGGTTTTTTTTTACTTTCTATAACTTTTATTTTTCTACTTTTATCGTTTTTACATGAGTAAAATTCGCTAAGACCGAACCGCTTACTGTATAAAAGGAAGGTTTCATGCCCGAGCGATTTTACTTCTTCCAGTTAAAAGAGCACTTTTGACAGCAATAAGGTATGATTACAGCTAATCAATTGTTTTATACTGTGCTCTTTAAGAATGAATATGTCACATTTCCAACAAACGGTGTTGCACTTTGTCTAAGCGATTGACATAATTGATCTCTGGTCAGATTATGAACGAAAGCATTAAGTCAGTAAGAATGTATGAAACTCATTATCGAATTAACAGACAATATAATCTGTTGGGGGTTGATACCAGGTGACATCAGTGACACTTAATGGTTAAAAGAAAAATCCAGATACGCATGTATAACGTGACCACAACAATTAGGCGCATGAGACAAAAGTGGTTCTGTACCCCGCACCTCGCTTTTGTACCCTCGCATCCCCTAGTGACGTGCAGTCGTGTATTGTCTAGGTTTTTACGTTAGCCAGCACGTGTTTAATTTTATTTCGTTATAGTATTAGTTTAATGATTGATTGTTGAATTTTTATAGTTATTATTAAATTAGTTGATTATTCGTCAATAAACCTCAAAATGAAAATAAAAAAGACTATTCGTGTAGGAGAAAGGACCCTTTCATTCAAAATATGCATTTTTTTTAACAAGAAAAGATGCATGGGCTCAGTATTCCTGTCTCCCAAGTTGAAAATCGAGTGTGTGCTGCAACAGGCAGTCTCTTACACTAATAAAAATAGAAAGAAAATATTCCATGCCCGCGAATATATGAAGTGCATACACATGAAGTGCTTTAATAAATACACGACTATTGAACATACACCGCTATGGCGTATGTTTTAATAATGGTATACCTACTCTTGGTATTTGGTAATAGAATAGATATACTTTGTACCGGGATGGGAAATCTCTAGTTCTATTGACGTTTTAACTGTCATGCGCCTAATTGTTTGTAGTACATGATTACACATATTGACATAACTGATTATCAGAACCAAATACCAAAACATGTTACCGAATATTGAAACAAACAAACAATTTGCCATAACATGACGAACGATTGATGTCATAACAATAAAGTGTTCGTCGAATAATTGTTATGTAAACTAGTGATCTTGGTACTCGTGATGATGCTGTGGATCGGAGCTTAATTATTGTTAGCTAAGATTTATATATCAGGTAATTTAAGTAGGTAGATTGAAACAAGGTCGCAAGGTAATTGAACAATGGTTCTACCGAGAGGTATTTCTGGCATGAAGCAGTTCTTGCGTTTTGATGGATATGGGTAGTTGCCGCACACTTATATATGGCGACGATCTGTGATTGACTTCAGATTGACCCCTCGTTCTTTATGAAGTTGAAGTCCATGGTGGACTGCATTGCTCCTTTGCTGCTTAAATGTGATAAAAAATGTAGCACCTTAATTTATGTAGACTGAAACAAGTTTCCCGCCACCCAAATCTAAATTAAAGTACTTAAGACCCTTTAACAACAATAGAATATAGGGTAATTATCCTTCACACAACAAAATTTCAGAAATAGGTGGACCCAATCTCAAAGACAAATACTTCCTTTCATTATTTTATTCCTCATTTAGCCCTCTGTAGGATTAAGCTGAAATGCTTGAAAAAACGACATTGTCAAACTTAGTGAATGAAGTAATATTTAGTTTTACAATTAGTGTAGTGTAGTGTAATTAACACACACTTTTTCATATTAACAGTTCAAAAATAATTTCTTTCTTAAAGTTATTTCTCTGTAACTCTTAAATTGTTACAAACCAGAGACAATCCACATGAAGGCAAATGAGCCGCCTAATAACATTCTAATGTGATGTGCTCTCGGAGTTTAAGGCGATATGAGGAGGATAACACATGTAGATGCGAGACCAGCGACAAATGTCTTCATTATTCTGCCCACGCGAGCGGGATTAGTCGGCTTACGTGCCAGTACAAGTTATTTACATTCCATAGACAATATTTTATTGTTTTTATACACACTGAAATGTTTCTAGTGGGATTTGTAGCCAGTTTTTAGATTGTAAGCTGTGTTGATCGATGTAACTGAATATCGTTTTCTATAAATTTGTAAAGTGGACTTATGGGAAAATCTCCTAGTTTTACTGAAATTATAATTACATTATGAGGCTGATCCTAGATAAATTAACAAAACTTAAAAAAAAACTTCAAAGAAACCTATCAAACGTATAAGTTTTTAAAGATCAACCTTAATAATGAATACTCAAAAATAACCTAACATAATCAAGTGTACAATGTCTAGCGAATCTTCGATTAATTTAATGTCATTATATGTGTTACCTGTAAAAGAAAAAAAAAAGAAAATATAAAAGAAAAATTTTCTTTTATATTTTCTCTTTTAAAAATATCAAACTTAATTCAGTATAAAATGTGTATGTTTTTTAACTCTTCTGTAAAGAAATAAAAGGCTTTTTATTTTTTTATTATTTTTTTATTTATTTTTATTATATGTGTTACCTGTAGAACATTAAAAAATTCTACTGCTAAGCACTAACGCGTTACAAAAACATACTCCTGTTACATTACCCTAATCAACGTATAATCTAACACAGCAACCACTATACCTGAACTACAACATCTTATATCACGTTTAAAATATTTATAAACATTAGTTTCAGTTTAACAGTGCGTAAGTCACTGAGGTCACACTCAGGGCGGGATCCGCCCACGCTGACGAAGACCTAAAGGTCGCTTAGCTCATCGGCCAAGCAATGATCAAACCAACCCAGGTCGTTCACCTCAGTCATGTCATATTCCTTAACGGAGAAGTAGGAATGTATAGTATATGTAGATATAAAAAATCGAAAAACAGATAATACTTTAGACCATAGTCCACCGCGCTGGCTAAGTGCGAATTGGTGGACTACACGCACCTCCGAGATTTTTTTTTATGAACTCTCGGATGTGTAGGTTCCTCACGATGTTTTTCTTCACCGAAAAGCAGTGATATTTTATTTCTATATACGCACACAAATCAGTATCTGGGTTTGATCCTCGGACCTACCGTTCGAGAGGGCAAGTTTCAAGCTCAAAATATCTGCTAACACTGCAAAAATATTGACTTCCATAAAATTATTTGGCGAAATCTTATTGGTTCTGATTAAATAGGTAATTTGTTTATAGTCTAGGATAATTGTTCATTTTGTTAATTTAATCTGCTTATAACACATTAGTGATTAGTAGACTATAGCGCCAACCCAAATTATGTCGGCTTGACATATCTGGATTTATAAAGCGCTCCTGTGTCGTGGATGCTGTATTCACACTCAAAGACGGAAATCTTAAATACGCTTATCTAGAATAGAATTCTATATTCTTCTTTCGTATGTCTGTCTGGCCGGGAATAACATCCGAAAATCATGAACATTCCTTATCGAGGTAATGTGTAAGCACATATGCATTAATTGTCTCTATAACAATGTCGGGCTGACCTATTGTGAACTGGCCCAAAAAATTAAATTCACTTTCTAAGTATGGATTCTTAATCAACTATATGCTGGTTCCTTTTCGAACAAATTGTACTTTTTATATGTTTGTTATCTATGGAAAACTATTTTTTTACTCTGTTATTTCCGTAATTTTTAAGGGGTGCATTACATTCATGGCAAGCATATCGTACAATGAAGACGATAGAAAAGGAGAATCTTAAAATAAAAAACGTACACATATTAATTAAAAAATTCACAAAGCAACAAAATATCTTTGGTATATATGTATGTGATTTTAATTTCAACATAAAATTGTTTGGTAACTATCGAAGTCATGACTACCATTTTGGAAATCAAAGGCACAAGTCTCATCGAAGAAATGTTAAAATTAAAATAAAAACACACATATTAATAACAAAATCCACATAAAAACAAAATAGCTTCGGCACGTTTGTGATCACTATCAAATTGCTGACGAACACAGCTCAAAGTCGCAAGTCTCACCGAAGAAATGTGTAAGGATCCGCCTACGATGATGAGGACCTAAAGGTCGCACCTTAGCATCAATTGCATTCACATCCGAGGTCATTCGCCCCTGATGTATGGGCTGTCGATATCAGCCATCTCCGTGACGGATGGATGATTTATTTGTGGAAATCTGCCCCTAACCGGTTCGTATGACAGATGTATCGATTCCTAGTAAGATGTAACTTGTTTTGTTTGGAGCAATTACTCTTTGTTTGGCTAAGTAGTTTCGTGGAGATAGAGAGCGTGAGAATGCTGTATAGAAGAAGTGTTCTTTAGACTTCTTCATGATGGTATGGAAATATCATAACAGATAATATTTGTTGCTCTTATAACACAAAAATAGGCAAAATTTTAATTTAATTTTAATAACTGAAATTTAGCAGTTTAAAAGGAATATAAAGTATCATCTCATCAAAAGAATAATCATCTCATCACAAAGTGTTATTTACTACTTACGCTCATTTATGATTACGCATTATCTATTTAATGTAAATGTGTGTATGTCTCATTTAATACTACTGCTCTATAGCAGGTTTTATACGGTGCGTGTATATGTATCCTTATAAAATGAGATCTGATGCCATCATTGCGATTATTTTGAGTATTGGTAGCTGCAGTAGATGAACACTTTCGTTGCCATAATTGTTATATAGGACTACCGGCTTAATCGGTTTGTTGTTTCCTATGACATCTACGAAACAAGGAGTGGTACCATTCGAGGTCAACATACGGCAAATGCAATATGACATTTATTATTTATGCATATAATTGATCGATATCAACTTTATAGAAGGCAAATTAATGACATAGCGCGTGAAGCAAAAATAAGTTATTTTTCAATGTGACTTAATCTTATATCGAGTCTTGCGAACCGCAAGTACAAAAAGTGTCACAGTGTTTTTGTCCACTGACTAAGTATGTATTGAACAAATAAAGGCATACAATAGCTGTCATACACATATTGTAAATAGACATTATATTTGGGGACAAAAAATTAGAGGCCGAAATGTTAAGTTAAGCGCATGGTATAACGGATTCGTAGCACGTAATTATTGCGTGTATATAAGTGTGTATAACAAAAACGTTAAATCTTAGTAAAACTTTATTTATTATAAAGTTTTACTAAGATTTAACGTTTATGAAAATGTCAACTGAAAATACTTCACTTGTTTCACAAAAGATTTTAAGGGCAAAATGGCTTTTTTTCATACATTCTGTTAAAAATTGCTGAAAACAGCAAAAGACAAATAGAACAGCCCTCGATAAATATAATATAATTTGTTGAATCAAAGAATTGTAATTTTACTTTGTAATTGTTACTTATGTTGTAATCGTAAGTTGTTATACTTATTTGATTTTGCATCATTTGCATCAGTTCATCGGACCGGCACGGACAAGATCCGATGTACCGAGAGCCATACTTAGCCGAAAGGTTCGTGCGTCAAAGCCGATCACTTTCCCGTCGCCGTAGCTTGGATTAAGATCCGAAATGTCAGTAGCAGTGACATTTTTATATCTGAACGACATTTTGATGGTGCTTATGAAACGAGAGATAGGATCGGGCCAATTAGAGATTAATTTATTTGTGTAGCGCTGGTATCAAAGTGCAGGAAGAGGTCGACTGTAAATCATGTGGAAATATTTGTTGGTAGTATTATTAATAGTATTTGAATATACTTGAACTACTTGTGTAGCCCTGATTTGGTTACTTACTAAAATATTGTTAAATAATAAATATGTTTGTATCTGTAGATGATGTTTTAACTTTCTATTGAATATACGTATTACGGTAAGATTATTTAATATAGTTGAATGCTGTTATATTTTTACAGGCAGACAAATTTGAGTTCCTCCTAAGAGTATTGATGGCTAGAAGACAGAGTAGTTTCCTAAAACATTTAATTTTTTTTTCCGGTAAGAGCTTTTTTGATATTTTACGAGTCCATGACCTATAAAATAGTACTAAATCTTACAGGTTCGACAAAAAGTAGATTTTTGGTAAAGTGTCGCGAAGACACGCGACAGCCGGGTTACATGAGGCGCCAGGATGTGTAGGCTCGGGCGATCCAGTTCGCCTACGATCCATTGTTGATGACCGGCTTGCTCCGGAGAGTTCCCAACTTGCTACGTTACTAATAATGGTCACATATCGCTGTTAGAATAACTTCATCGTTCAAAAAATCTAAATCCATAAATTTTAAAACAAACATACAGTTTTATCCAAAAAGGTTTAGAAAAATTGATGCTGTAACTACACACGGTTACGGACATTTTCAAAATGTATTTGTATTATTTTAACTTCTTTCATTAAAAATAATACTTTCGAAAAATAAAAAAACATTGTTTTATTTTTAGCTGGATCTCTTATAACTTTTCGTTTTTCGGTGGATAATAAAATCCCACCAGCGATATTTTGAATAAGTATATTATAAATTAGCGTTAAATAGCTAACACTAGAGTTTTCGTTGAATATATTTTGGTGATAAAATTCTAAAACATCATAAAATCACGACCCGGACACAATAAATCCAAAAATACAATTCATGCAAATCTTTGACCGAAAACACATAATTCAATTCAAAGTAGCAACAACAGCTGAAATAGATATTATACAGGACAAAACGAAGTATAAACTGCATTATTATGATAACGAAGCAAATCTTCATAATAACTACATAAACAACAAAACGACCGAAAGCTGATTATTATCTGGGTTTCCACCTTTCACTGGCTTCGATTGTGCTTCCAATATATATATATTATTTAGCATTTCTGCAATTCTAGGCTTGGATTTTGGGTGAAAATTCGTAGAGGAGGTTATGTACGAGGATGTTAACGTACTTTAACGAAAATCTTTTGAATATCATTTTTTTAAGCTGTAAAAACAAACGAGCAAGCAGTTCATCTGACGGTAAGTATTAGTCTTAAATACACTTGATCACAGGGGCGTTCCTCCTAAGTCATAACCTTGTGTTCTTCACTGTTCACAACTGAACCTTGTCTGATCCGTGATATGTAAGATAGCAAATAAAATTACATAGAATTTTCGAAATGTATATATTTGTAGAAATGCGCTATTATCATTATTAAGATTTAAATCCTCATGAAAGACAATAATGCTATGCCTGTAGGGAAAAAGAAGTGTGAATAAAACAAAGTGGCGGATAATTTAGATTCAATGATAAAACACCGGACCACTAAGAATGCTTCGCATGAGTAGTTTTGATATTAATAAAAAAGTAACATTATTTCCTATTAGAATCTTTCCATAATGTATTACTTATAACTTATGTGTACCGATTAGACCAGCACATGCTGATACGGTAAGAACAAATGCGACAAAGGTTGGAGCGGACCTTTCTCCCGCGGCTGTCGTTGCGGCGATGGTTCAGCGGCGAGAGGCCTGGAACGGCATGATCACCTTCTGCGAGGACGTCATGTCAGCGAAGGAAGACGCCGAAAGGGCCAGAGAGCGCGCTGAACCCTCTCGGAGAAGGATCCGCCGCGGCCGCCGGCAACGGCGCCTCGTCCCTGTAGCCTCGGGGTCAGAATAGGGCTACGGTATCCCCTGCCTGTCGTAAGAGGCGACTAAAAGGGGCTTCCGGGGTTGCAGACGGCTAGAGTGCGGGCTCGAACCGTTCGGTCAGGCAATCCCGGGAAGGACGGCGGTATGTGTGGTTGCATACCGTCGTAAAGACTAGACGGAGCGGTGGGCCCAGCCGCCCATCTGGGAGGAGTCCGATGGGGCAGCGCGCTCGGAGGATTCCGGTTGAAGTCGTTTCGAGATCCCGCAGTCCTCCTTTTCAGCGTCGAGGACGGCCACCGGGGGGGTTTTAGTGCGGTAAAAATCCCACATAACCCTGCGTCGCTCCCACGGCGTCGGGTACCTTTGGAAGGTTTCCCCCTCGAAAACAAAAAAAAAAAAAGAACAAATGCGGCGATACGTCTTCTTCAGCAGGATTACGAAGGGTTTCATCATCATGAAATCGAATAACTTCGAGATAGTAACGTATATGTATACCTATTCTCTATACGCTTCACAATCACGTCAAATTTAGCCAACGCCCACCACCTCCATTTCAAATGTTATACTTAACGACCTTAATGTCTGTTTCATTGAGGAGAGGTCGTGCAATAAATCTGTATGTACACGCCCACGATAGCTGGTAGTATTTGACGTATTACATATGGAATTATGTATACCCTAAATCAAATCAAATGAGAGCAGTGGCAGCCTAATGGTTGAAATTTGCCCTCTCAATCAGGAGGTCCGAGGTTCAAACCCAGGCACGCACCACTGATTCATGTGCGTATTAGAAATTAATTTTCACTGCTTTTCGATGAAGGAAAACATCGCGAGGAAGCCTACAAATCCGAGAGTTATTAAAAAAAAGTTCTCGGAGGTGTGTGAAGTCCACCATTTCGCACTTGGCTAGCGCGGTGGACTTTGGTCTAAAACTCTGTCATTCTGAGAGAAGACCGTGCCCAAATGCCCGTGGAAGATTAAATTTACTGGTCACGACTAATGCAAAATTCAAGTTATTCATAAACTACAGACACATTTTACAATACGCTAGATAATTTCTAAATTTACCAGGAAATAGTCACCAAAGCCTCATAAAATATCATCGGAGCTATCTAGGAAATCAGCGAAAAGTCCGCCATTGCATCTCAATACCAGAGACCATAACTTGCCGTTACAGAACCCGTTGGACACTTCGAATTTAGAATCGTAGTATTTATTTCGCGTGATTATTATCTGAGCTCCACGCATAAAGCGAAAGTGTAGTTACACGGAATGATCTCTCCCATGAAATCTAACATGATTCGATCATAATTTAGCACTTGATCCTACAATAGCCAGTCCCGTCTATTAGATAAAGGTCTCCCAGAGAGTAGGGAAGAAGCATAGAGTATAGAGCAGCACAGAGTAGACAAACGTTTGATTGATTTTCTAGGTAGGTTTTGTTAGTTATTCATACCTTTGTAAAATTATAAGTAAACGATTGTTTTATAAAACAAAACTACCTGACCCGGCAAACTTCGCTCCACCCAAAAGTGAAAAATCTAAAATTATCGGTGTTCCTTTACTATATAATGCATGTATTATATATAAAAAAACTTCCTCTTGAATATCACTCTACACATTAAAAAAACTGCATTAATCCGTAGCGTAGTTTTTAGATTTAAGCATAAATAGGGACAGACAGCGGGAAGCAAATTTGTTTTATACTATGTTGTAGCGATAAGTATAATAAGGTAAACTAATTTATTGTTACCTTATATAAAATTGTAGCAATTAACCTCATTGTTAAAAGTTCAGCATTAAATATTAAAGCGTACCTAATTAAGCTTTAAAAATTGTTATCTTTTGGTAATAATATCTTAATTGGTGTGCATTACAGCCACATTTTTCGCGAGTACTTTTATGCCAATAAACATAAATAAGCATTGACCGTATATGCGCCTCACACATTAATATTCGCATTCTTATTGACTAAGTAAAGCTATAAATCTGGTATCGACACTTGTTAGGCCGAGCCGGTACACGCCTTAGATGGCTAGTATAAGGGTCAACTTTACTGTAACAGATATCTTGTTGCAACTGCGTTTTGATTACTCTGCGGTGTCGCGGGCCGCCCACGCGCTGTCGCGACCTAGCGCGTAAATAAGGCGCGTGGAATTAGAACTACCCGCGGTTATTTATCGCCTGCGCGCGCGCAAGAGAAATCGACGTGCGTCTCGCTCGGTGTCACTTCCTGCTCGGACGCCGCCGTGAGCGCACGTTCCAGTAATATTAGTGGTAATAGACCTTTATTTGAAGCCATAAAATTCAGTCAGCGCCGGCGTGTTTCTGGACGCACTGTACTGCCTCTAATCCTGATTATTCGAGCTTACACGTCTGCAAGGTTAGATTGTTACAGATATTATTATTTTGTGGCAGACTTATTTATTCGGCTGCATAATAAATGAATAATGCCATACCGATAAGGACGCATTAGGCTGCAAATTTTATGGCTGTGATTAAGATAACATAACGACCCGAAAATTAGGTAGGTATGTTATAGACGACATAATTATAGATCAAAAATTAATCTATTACACTAATTTACATTTTGTTGCTTGAATAAATAATAAATGAAATATATTAGCGATAGAAAAGCAGTCGTAAAGATCGAGGTTAGCACACTAGCATATACGGCTTGATTAATTGAAAAAGCAGTGTCGCAGAGAAACTGGAATAGGCAAAAAGCACGGAAGCGGCCCGAGCGAAGTATGCGCGCATAACCGCTGACTTTTTACCGTCCTGACATTTGCGCGACATTTGACATTATGAGCCGCCATCGTCTAATTATTATTTGTAGTTGTGGGTTGTCAATGCATACCTAAACTGGGTTGCCGTTGATTGATATCGCGCGTTAGAAACCAGTCTAGCGATTAATACAAACTCTCTGAATGTCATGTATCGCTCTAATTAAAGCTCTTCCTTACAACTTGTTTGTACTCGTAACACTGTGACAGGTATAGCAATAAAATTTACGGCCGATTTTATTGCTGCGATTGGTAGTGATATGTCATTTGGATTGTGAAGTAATGTAGTAATAAATCCGTTATTTCCAAACCATTATAAATCATTTCATGTCAGTGTCAGTGACAGAATGGAGTAGGTAGATCTTATAAGGAAGATGTTTTAGTATATAACAACTTAATTAGCGAGAAAATATATAATATCACTTATATTATTAGGTCTTCACTTGTATAATTATTAGATTACTGACGTATATATTTCTTTTACCATTTTTTATTTTACATTAAATTAGGGTTAAAATATTGGGTAGCGCGTGATGAAACGTAGGGCATGTAGGTGCACCAAATTTGTACTATACTTATAAACAATACATCTACGTTGGAAGTCACTGGGCTTCCCTTCATTTTTTTGAGCATAAATATCAGTCTTCTTTGACTTATTACAAGTATAAATAAATAGGACCATTTACTTGACAAGCGGAAAACGAAACGAGTAAAACTGTCACGATCGGATGTACGGATTTTCCTTTGCTACGATTCTGAAATGAATTTTCTAAACTCGCCTATAAGCCATGTTAATTTATTCCTCGCCTTTTAAAATCTGAATGCGACAAATCCTTTAATTACCCGACTGCACCGCACCGACTGAAAAACATTACCCTCTTCCTGACATTGTGGGACAAAAAAATTAGATTCTTGATTAAATTCGTCGAGTGTCATTTAAGATTTGCTTGAGTCTCGCAAGGGAGATTGAACTGAAAGCGACTTAAAAGTGATGTTAAATCCGCAGTTCATTGAAGAAAAACTTAAACAAGCTCTCAAAATGAAACTAACTTTTACTTCAAAAACTTACGTGAAGATTTACGGACAAAAATGAGCTGAAGGCTTTTTCATAAGAATTGATTCGTGTATGGAATGTCTTATTTAAAATATATAGTTCTTATTTTAAGTTTCACTTACCACATCATTTATACCTGAACGTGACAGCGAGTATAACTGCTGTTATTATGCAGAATCTCCGTTTTTATCTAATTGAAGTAGCAAACAAGGATTCTGTCCACCTGCTGGGAAGTTTTTACTACCGCCCATGAACATATGTAAGCTACTTCATATAGAACAGGGGTACTATCAGAAGTCAATCACAGATGCGTTGCTACTCCACTCCGTCACACTTTTATTTCACGACCGTCTACTACCATCGTAGTCGATAGTCGCCTCATATAAAAGTTCGATGGCAATCACACCAATCGAAACGCAAGAACTGCTTCTAGAATAACTGTGACCACCCTTTCTGGTTGAACTACTCTGGTGCTACCACCGAGAATAAGAATATTAGTAATAGCAGTAGTAATATTTAGTAATCACAATATTCCACGATCTATTTTACTTCAAAGAAAAACTTATGATAGATAAATTTTGATGAGAAAAAAGTATAACTTACAATCAGTAAGTCATAGAAAAACCGAATAGGTGTATGTATATAAAAACAAAAAGCGATTCGCATACATTAGTGAGTAAGCGAAATTCAAGTGTCGACAACGATAATTAGATATTACGAGGTATTTTTTGCCTGTTATTGAGTTTGGAACGACATCTGTGACCTCGGTCGAGTCGCCAGAGGTGAAGTGGATTGGAGAAAAAATTGAGGATTAGTTTCAAGAGGGTTACCATGTAAGATGCTTAATGATAAATAATATGTGATATCATGTATTGTATGTCTTGTCAACCTATTGTTGTCCCACTGCTGGGCACGGGTATTCTCTCAGCATGAGAGAGTTACAGGCCATAGTCCACCGCGCTGGCCAAGTGCGAATTGTATGTATAATTACTGAATTTTAATTTTACCATTACGTTTATTTCAGTCTCAACATAATTTAAAATCTCGTTGATGTAGTAAAATTTGAAAATATGTTTTTAAAAGCAAAAACGGGAAAGTCATGTGACCATGGCGGTTATCAAATTTTACCATCTGGTAAAAATCTGGTAAAAATAATATACTATTATATTGTGCCATACATGAGTAGAAACAGATTTTCGTTAGTATTATGGTATGGAGAGCGAATTAGGCATTTTTTGGAGGTTGCATAACATCTTATTTACCTTACCACAATGCTTGACTGTAACAAAATCCTTAATAGTGTAATCCGTAATAATGCAAAAGCGACATAAAATCGATTATCCGTCATTAATTTACTTGTCCTCAACATGCGGAAATATAATAATAATAATAATAATAAATAATTTATTTGCTTTCACAAGGTTACTTACATCTAAGCAAAACTTAAGGCTTAAACTATGGTCGACCATGAACCTTGGTTGTGAGAGCCTGGTGCCTGATGTAGACATATGTAAATCTGTAATACAGGTCACCAGTTCCCCGTGCCCAAGTTTCTTAATGGTGAATAGTTTTGTGACTCTCGTAATCTAGTACATAGCCATTAAATATATTAATTAGAACAAAATAAAAATAAAAAGTTACATACTTAAAAATCTTAGGATTCTAAGGTAAAGTTTACACAGTTTAGTTTGTTGTGTGAGTGTGTGTATGTGCATGGGAGTGTGCATGTGCGTGCGTGCGTGCGTGTGTGTGTGTGTGTGTGTGTGTGTGTGTGTGTGTGTGTGTGTGTGTGAACATACTGGTGAGTGCATTGGTGACGTGATATTCTGCAGAAGAAGAAGAAGGTGCATACACATATGAATAACAATGAAAAGGAAGTGAAGTGGAGAGGTATGGTTTCAAAGGATATTTATTATTATATAAGCCAAGTTGGAAAATTATTTTATCGAAAATATTTTTTCTGTATCATCGTAGGTTAGAGTTTTAAGGTAATTTATTAGAGTGTGTTTACATTTGCTGTAGGGGAGTGAGTAAATATTAAGTTTTTCATTTAATTTGTTGTATAATTGATTACCTTGATAGCAGAAAAAGTTGTGAGACATGGCAGTATTGAATCTTTTGTTAGGGTATATTATTCTTTTCCTACGCTTATCTTGGGTAATATGAGGGTCATAAGTTAACTGGGAGTGTTTTCTGAGAGTAGTGTGCAATATATATCTTTGGCGAACGGAAAGCACCTCCCAGTCTTTATAGAGTTGGGTAGTAGGATAGCGGAATGAGAGGCCAGCACCTATTTTAAGGATAGCACGTTGGGCTCTTTCTACTTCAATAATATGGGACTTTGCAACGCCTCCCCATACTGTGATGCAGTAGTCTACTAATGATTGACATAGTGCGAAATAAACCATTTTAATTATTATTTTATCAGCTACTAATCGAAGGGACTTAAATATGTATATAAGCTTGCGTAGTCTGGTAACAAGCAGTTCTATATGTGGTTTGAAGCAAACGGTGTGGTCGATGACGACTCCGAGATATTTGAGTTTATCTGTTCGTTCAATCTTGGGACAGGAACAATTTGATGATCCCAGTTTACAAAGGTGTGCTGTTATAGATAGAGAGGCAGGAGGAAGCAAGTTACGTTTTATGCCAAACGGAACGAATTTCGTTTTACTGATGTTAAGTGTTAGCAAATTATTTTGTAACCATTTACTAACGCGATTGAACCCTGATTGTGCCGTATTAAACACTTCTGTCCAACTACTTCCACGGAAGAAGAGTGCAGTGTCGTCGGCGAAAGCAACAATTTTACCATTGTCCAGTTGTAGCTGGCACAAGTCATTTATATAAACTAGGAAGAGAGTAGGACCGACGATGCTACCTTGAGGAATACCATACTCTGTTGTAAGCTCATCACTCAGCAGATTTCCAATTTTAACCATTTGTTTCCTTTGTGCAAGATAATCCTCAAAGAGTTTAAAAGGTATTCCCCTAACTCCAATTTTATGAAGCTTCGTGAGAAGGAGTGGGATCGAGACCGTGTCGAAAGCCTTAGCTAAATCCAAGAAGATTGTTAGGCATTTCGTTCTTTCATCCAGGTCAGTTATGATAGAGTTAATGAGTTCGTGTACTGCGTGTGAGGTTGATTTGCCTTGACGAAACCCATATTGGCAGGTGGAAAGAAGATTATTAGACTCTAGGTAATTAATTAAGCGTCGGTTCATGATACGTTCTAAAATTTTGGATAAAGACGGTAAAATAGAAATAGGCCTGTAGTTATTGACTCGGTCCCATTCGCCATTCTTATGAATAGGTTTAATGAGGGCGGTTTTAAAAGCTTTTGGAAATACTCCTGTGGTTAGCGACAAGTTGCAGATGTGTGTAATAGGAGTGACAAGTATAGGTATGAACCTCTTGATAACTTTAGCGGGAATCTTATCTGAGCCAACTGCACAGTTATCTTTTAATGATTTGACGATGTGGAATATTTCATGCTCATCGGTAGGCAACATAACGAGTGATTTTAAAGATGATTTTGAGCCAGTCTTAGAATCCAGTGTTTCGGTAAGTATACCATTTCGGCACTGCTCTGCAAGATGTTTACCAATATTAGCAAAGAAGGTGTTAACTTCGTTCAGACACCTATTATGGTCATTCGATGATAGTAAGCTACTTGAATGGTCAGTTACTCTACTACAACCAGTAGTTTTCTTAATGACTTCCCACAGCATTTTATTATTACCTTTTGCGTTTTCAAATTCTTTCCTGTCATAGTTTATTTTGGCTTTTTTGACTCTAGAGTTACAATAATTCCTATAACGTTTGTAGATAAGTTTAAGCTCTTCATTTTCAGGATCCTTTTTAACTTTTTTATAAAGGTTATCACGGTGTCTCATGCATCTTAGTAATGCGGTAGTAATCCACGGTTTCCTAATGCGCTTTCTATTTGAAGTTTTTATTTGTTTAGTGCTGTCTTGAACGGCTGAGGAAAGTGCTCCTACTAATTGTTCAGTTGCTTCGTTAACATCTTGAATTTCTAGAATGTGTTGAAAATTTAGGTTTTGGATTATTAAATCTAATTGTTCATAGTCAACTCGATGGCCTACAATATATGAGTTTTCTATTCTAGTATCGTAGGAAATGCTGACGGCTACACTCTCATGATCGGTGATTGAAGTCTGTAGCACAATACACTTTGCGTCTAGTTTTGTTTTAATATTAATATGATCCAGACACGTTCGGCCATGTGTAGGTAAAGAGTGACCCGGAAGCATGCCGTGGCTTGCCAGTACGTTTAAGTATTCATGACATCGATTGTCTTTGGATTTGGATGATATGTCGATATTTATGTCACCGCAGAGTATAATGTTTTTGTATTGATTTAATTTAGACAAAATAATATTGAGCGATCTTTTCATAAAATCAAGATGGAGTTTCCCGATCAATCATAAATAACTACCGGCTAGAAAAACAAAAAGCCTTTGTTTAAAAAGTGAACATGTCCACAGATAGCGTAAGAACTTGCCACAGTATCATATTCGCTTTATTTATCTGTCATTTGGTTTTTGTCGCTGCATATCTCAGCGCCCACGCATGCCCGGTCAATAGTCAAATTGTTTTTTGTGTGACATTATTATAATGTTACTCTACAATGATCTTTTAATATATTATGTATTATTTAATATACCCAACATAGTAGGATTCCGTTGCTACGGTAGAAGTTTTTTTTTTTCATAAAATATAACAATAAAAGAGTGAAACTCCAATTTTAATTATCAGTCGTTTATAAAAATAAATCCGCACATAATTTGACAAATAGAGAGTAGTAAAGTTAGCTATGATTGGAGGAGAACACCGCGTTATATGTCAGAGTTTTACAGTTTCAAATTAAAAAAAATATACAATAGTAAGGTATTTTTATTAATGGTTAGTTGGCGACAACACGTCCTATTGTTAATAATAGTTTCTACCTACTTTTAGAAAAAGATTAGAGCATATTTTATGACGCTTGTTTAATCTGGACTAGTATATTACTATACTGATCAGACATGTGTCGCTACGGACATAGCTGTTTTTGGGTCTCTAGACATTTCTATTCGTAACAAATTAATTAGCGACCATAAGGCCTTCGAAAGGATTTCATGATTGTCATCCAATGATAATAACCGCGATTGACATTTTAATTTGCCGGAAGAACAGAACTTGAAAAACAAAACCAAACTTAGAGATTTCCGATAAATACCATACGCATTAGACGTCGCTAAACATTGTAGGCCGGTAAGACCTAAAATATAAAGCTGATAAAGTCAAACGCTGGTTATATAATAAGAAAATGAAAAACTCCAAGTGGCTATTCACCTCCTAAATCGAACTATTAATTACAGAGGCGAAGGGGGCATCGCTCTTCGGTAGCTACGAAACGCAGCGCACTAAAAATACGTTATTAACGCTGCTACTTTTATTTTTAAATGCGCCGATCGCCGCGAGCTAAAGGTTACCACAGAGACGGACTTCGGCTTTAAATTTCATATTATATTTTGTTTTACATTATATGTAATTTGATATTGCCTTACACGTAAATAATGATGGGGGTCTTCTTTAAGAATATGGAAGGTTTAACTAAAGATTGCTAAGTTAAAAATATTGAGTCTTTACCGGTACAATTGCATTTATCAAAGAAAATCACGAAAAAAAATCAAAACTTTTTTTTTTAATCTAGGTGCGTAACCTAGATTAAAAAAAGGAAAATAAGTAGAAAAATAAACGCCATTTTCCTATTTGAATTATCAAATGTGAGTCTTTGAATATATCCCTGTTTTTTTTGTGTCTATTTTGGTTCTATTTTGGTTGTATAATGATTAAAATATTACGGTGTACCAGACATGTCTTTCCCCGGCTAACATAATAAATTTGAAATGTGGCAGAACGTAAACGATTCTACCGATGAGCTACCACCGCCACACTTGGAAGCTTGTGGTTGCGTCGTATGAAGCGATCATCTTAATCACAGTACAAATATGGAACAGTATGGAAACTAAGCCTTGTTTATGAAATAATTACCTAAACTCTATTGAAGCGACCGGGTCTCTATATATTGTTTTCGTAATAGTGTTATTAATAGGTACTTATTTTAGCTTTAATTGTCATGTAGTCATCAATCAATCTTACTACTGGTGGACTGGACGCTCGTTTGCTACTACAATCTTTATAAAAAAATACGGCACTTTATATGCAAAGAATAATGTCTTATTCCTTCATATAAAGTGGCGTAGAGTTTTTACGATACATAATGTAGCATAAACATTTCGGCAAGCTGCTTGCGAACGACCATTTCACCGAATCGCAATATTTTATGACGAAGCACTGAATTTAAATCGTCAGTTAAGCGGAGTCCGTACCTGCCTGACATCTTTCGGCATCTGGCCGGTCGGAGGCTGCGATCTTGCGATAGCCGGGTCACTGTCCCCTCACGCACACAACCCCGACAGGAGAGGTACACTCTACTTGGGAACATAGGTTGCTACCCAGTGTTTTTAAGTTTTGAGACAGCTAGCGCTACCTATATATTTGTTTATGTATTTATACCTAGGCATTTGTAGTTGTATTTTTTTCTTGTCAAATGTTGTAAATAAACCAATGTTAATAAACGCTAGGAACCAAAGAACTGTTTTAAACTTGGTGGGCAGTCAAACTTATTATGTTTTGATAAAAAAATAAAAAATTAAGATTAACTAAGGGTGTTTACAGTTTAGGTTTTTACGTAATTATATTTGCTTGATGTTTCAGTAGATCACTGATTTGGGGTTTCCGACATGACATTAAGTGAAATCACCACTCGCGATACATATTTTGATAAAAAAAAAAAACATTTTATTTTTGCGAAATGCACACTTGTTTTAAGTGTATAATTATTCTTGTTTTTATTAAATGGTACACGTGTAACTGAGAGGGTACTCACCCCTCACTCTTTTCTCTCGGTGGAAGACTAAGCCGGTAACCACACCACAATAAATATAGACAGTAGCAATGCATATGTGATTAACTTCAGAAAGTCCCTTTTTTATAAATGAAGTTTCTTACTGGTATCCATTGCTGTGACCACTTACCACCACGTGAACTGAATGTTTTGTTGCTATTTTAACACAAAAAACACTTTGCACTGGAAAGAACAAACTAATATTTTCGTAGCATCGCCCAAGTTCAAAGAGGAATAACCCGTGAACTAGCCGGAGCGGTGCGACAGAGAACTAGAGCGGTTCTGGTTTGTATGTTGTTGATTACACTTCATTGAGTACCTTACATAATCTACAGAGACACTTACGTAGAGTGAGAGAGTGTCATTAAGTGTATGACTGTCAACTGCACTCGAGGTAACGTTTACTCGTAGATTCTTTGCTAATCGGTGGTTATTTTAATAGCGAATACTTGTAGGAAGAATGTGTAATAATTTATGGGGTATATTCATAGGAATTCTTGTGATTTCATTTCTGTTTTGAAGTTGGAGTGTTGCAGCTGTTTTGGTTTAAGAGATGGTAACTCTTTAACAGTAATGACACGATTTTTAATTGATATTATGAAATATACATCATGATAGCTTAGTATCTAGATTGAAGGAAGATGCAGGGTCGACTACTAAGCACGTATATCGGATTTAACGAACTTAAGATTGAAAGAATATAGTTCATTGAATTGTATTAGATGAATTAAAACATAGCGCGGAATTCTTCATATGAATACCTGTCACTATAAATGTATTTAAAAGGGTATTTAGTCAAACAGTCTGCACTCATTAGTGGCAAAAATCTGTCTTACTCTGTTCCCACTAACTATACAGGTGGATGAAAGGTTGAACATAAGATGTCCCGAACACAATACGAAAAACTGGACGCAACATTGACATTAACAAAAAAAAACAGTTAACGTAACATGACAAGCTTGTTAATTAGAGCGACATAGTTTAGGTCTCAATTCGTATCATTGATAGTTTAAAGCAAGACATAATAAAGGCAGGACCGGGGCCCATCAGCCGATAGGCATCGGACGCAGACGAACGCCTTCCGTCCCGCACAAAGCGCTAATAGGAAATGTCTTACAAGGATGTATATGTAGATCAATTATTTTCAGCTGGAAGAACCGCGTTTCTGTTGAGCTTAGACATACATCTTTGGATGTGAAAATGGTTTGTGTAATTGGTTACTTCTAAGCAGGAAATATGGCAATGTGAAGCGCTGTTGTATTCAGTTTTGGGTGTAGTAAGAGACATACATGCCCCACGCGTTCTGAATTAGTCTTCATGATTAGCAACGAAACCCCTTCTCACTTCAGCAGTTGTCGAGTTTAGACGTGTGTTCAATTTAATTATTATATTCTATATTCATTTAGTTGATACTTACCAATACAGTTATTTGTTACATTGCAATAGAGTTCAAATTAAGTGAAGCCTAATTTCCAATATCGTCGTACCGATATTGCTGCGCAAGCCAACATCGCGGTCATCGACGTTGCTTGCTATCCGACCCGCACTCGCCGCCGATCAAGTAAGCAATTTTTTACGTTTGTAAAAATAAACGTAAATATATCAACATGAATCGTTGCGCTGCCTGCAAAAGTGTAATTCGGGGCGTGGATTACCTCGAATGCCAGGGTTGCCGCTTAGTGTACCATAGCGACTGCGTAAACAGCCCACCCACCCCCGACTGGATTTGCCCCACTTGCACATCAAAGTTACCAAAAGGAGACAACACCAACAGGATAATTCGGCCTACCACACCAACCAGCCTAAGCAGCCCTCTTCAGGTTACACAAAGAAAAAAGAGATTTATCACTGATGTCGATAGTGCAAGTATCACCATGGAAGACATTCGCGCATTATTGCGCGAAGAATTAAAGGCGCAGGACAATCGCTTAGTTAGAAAAATCGACGAGTTAAGCACACAGATGAACGACTTCAAGCAATCCATGGACTTCTTAAATGAACAGTTCGAAAAGCTGCGCGCGGACAACATAGCTCAACAAAGTAGTATTAACACCCTTAAGAAAGAAAACGAATGTCTTCGTGCCACTGTCAACAACTTAGTCGGCCGGCTTAACCAGATGGATCAAATATCTCGGGCTCCGAACTTAGAAATTCAATGTGTGCCGGAAAATAAATCAGAAAACTTACTAAGTCTTGTTAAACAAGTTGGTAGAATCGTAGATTGTCCAATAGCCGATAGCGACATTCACTATTGCTCTCGAGTAGCCAAAAACAACTCAGAGAGTCCACGTCCTCGCAACATTCTCGTAAAATTTAGCCACCCTCGTTTGCGAGACAACTTCCTGGCAGCCGTCATTACGTTCAATAAAAAAAATCCATCTGAAAAACTAAACACTAGCCACCTGGGAATCGGAGGAGACAAAAAATCGCCAGTGTATGTTGCAGAAAACTTGTCGCCGGAAAATAAATCTCTCCATGCCGCCGCTCGTAGTCACGCCAAGCAGTTTAACTACAAGTTTGTGTGGGTACGTGGAGGACGTATATTTACGAGAAAAACTGAATCATCAGGCTATATATACGTACGAGACATGGAAACATTACATTCAATTAACTACAATATTTTTGTAATCATTAACACTTTTTTTTACTATACTTTACATATACATATACTATACGTAATTATTATTGTAATACGTACATTTAAGTGTTCTAATATAATTTTAAGTACTTAAACTCGACCACGATGCATGCCGTGGTGGCCTGTTATTAAGACAGCATTTAATTTAAGCCTAATGTAGTTTTTAATTGTAAGTGTAAATGTATTGTCTTGTTGGCTGCCCTTTTTAAATAAATAAATAAATAAATAAACTGTAGCCGACATACGCAGTGACAGTGCACAGTTTGCCTTAAAATGGACTGTGTGTTTTTAGCTACTCCTAAGATGAAAAAAAACCTTGTGAAAAGTAGAAATAATTAAAAAAGTCTTACTGGGTGCACCATGTGAATACATTGAAGTCTTTGGACAATATGGAAATAGTTTTCTATACTTTTAAATAAGAAAGTAACAGTACTGTTGGCTTCTCATTATTTTTTTGGAATATTTCAGGAATATGAAAATTCTTACTATTTTCGAATGATATTGTATGCAAAGATCATGACAAATTTTAATACTATTATTTTAAGCACATACGAGTACTTCTTTTGCCCTTTAGTTGTATAATTTTACTCTTTTTTTACTTTTATCTACTTTTTATCATATTATATAATATTTTGTTGTTAATGACCGAGCAATATTTAGCATTGTGTGTTGCAGTTTATCGTAGATAAGGAAGATTTCCTTCTTTCTTATATAGTTGTGGAAGTTACGAGAAAATATTGCACAGTAAGGAAGGAATGGACCGGGAAGGACCGAAAAGTAATTTTAGCGTGAAGCAGTTTTTGCGGTTTATTGGCTCACTTTTATACATGGACCCTGTTAAGCAGAAAAGATCCAACAGCTTTTTCATTTTTGAGTAAACGCGGTTCAAAGTTTGACCGTAAAATAAAAAATCTAATGTTACATTACCTTTTTGAAAATCGCTAGTGTAATAAGACATAACATTACATTTTAGACAGATCTTTTGTGGATATATAAAACTTCATTAGTAGATCATGGATATGTTTATAAATCGATTTTTACATAATATGTTGACTGGATCTTTTTTGCATAACAGGATCCACATGTAAGACAACCACCTTAGTCCCCAGGAGTAGAAATGCATATGATTGATCGAATAAAAGTCTGCTACAACCAATTCTTAAAAAAAACGAGAACTTGATAGTCGTTTTCTATGCGTTGTTAATTAGTTTCAAATGTCTTAATTAAACTTTTACGTAGATCGCAGATTAAAAGTTTGCAAGCGATTACAATCTTGACATAACTGGAAAAGATTGAAGAAGATACAAAGATATAGATAATTTAGACGGATTTTTAGCTAATGGATTCATAGATTACAGGGGTTATCAGTATATCTACCGGCCATAGATTATCTAAAAGCAATGACATTTAAAACGAGTTTATTATATACAAAGTATCAAGGGAAGCTGCTGGCAGGTGGAAAGGAAATGCCTAATTTTACGATCCGGTTCGAAGGACCACTTTCTTTAAACATTTAACGTACGAGAGGAAGCTATAAATGGAGGAATATGGCATTTTGAACATATTTGATTAATTTCCCTTATCGTTGCTTATTAACAAATGTATGGCTTAAATTTGCTTGAATGCACCAAGTATTTTCATAATCGAAATCAGGAAATATTTAGCATCTTTTGTTAAGATAAAATAATTCAATGAAGCATACCTAAGTATACTTACAAAAAATACAGTTAAAATATCTACCTACCAAAATAATAAGATAATAGAAGAGGGTCAAAATAACTATATTGACTCACGTATCATAGTGTTTAACAAATCAATATATAGAGACATAAACATATTTTTCATAGCCAGACACGTAGATAGTAATCTATTATAAAAGAAATATTATTTAATCCTAGAATCACTTGATAGAGAAGTTAAAATACTTTTATTCCTGACGCCTACTAGGAATCCTATCAAACGGTAATGAGGCACAATGTTAAAAATCACTGTAAAATCACGATATCTGGCATTCGCAGTTAACAGCTGGAATACAATTATTCCAGTAATGCGTTTCGTCCACAACACATAAACCTTCTAATTTAATTGGTCACATTTGCCAAGTGCAAACTGTTATGGCGCAGTTATCCAGACCGTTCGTACATCGAGAGGTATGTGGGGAATTAAAATTATTTAAGCGAAAATTACTGTCCAAACAAAGTTTTAATAGGTGGCAAGGGTTGCCAGATTCGAAATCAAGCCACGAATACGATTTGGAGGGTTTAAGTTAACTTATAATTTTGTTGATAAAGAAAAGCTGTTGCTTGTCGCTATTTAAACATTAAGCTAAAAGGGGAATTGCATGTTGTAAAATAACAATATAGTGTTCGCATTTTAGGAAGTTTCATGGCGCGGTTATAAAATTTACGTGACATTGTTACGTCACATACGTATTTGTACCAAGGAGTTGTTAGTTTTTAATTCGGACACGCCACGATATTTTCACTTATGCCTGCGAATCATTATTTCCAATCAGGGCACGTCTATGGACTAAAACATTTTTTAAAATTTGTATTACGTACATAAAATTTCTCTACTCGCGTCGTAGACGATAGACTACGTTATTAAGAGTTGTTTCAAGTTTTTAACTCAATTTGTCTAAATTGTACGTTTCGTTTATGATCCATTTCGTACTATCTCTCTTCTATGTTGTCAAAAAGGATCGATACAGACTAAGTATCGCAGCCAACCCTACAAACAACCGGGGAGTGAGAAGTGGTAATGTTCGAAGCATAGCAGGTGGCGCGCGCGGTTTCTTACGACGGCAATGTTTTTCTATTAAGCCCTCTTACCCGCGATCTACGGCCGCTATAACTAACCTTTGTTCATGCTGTTCAATTTATTATTTTATAATTAATAAGTTTGTTGTTTATGCTGGCCGGTTAGCGTTGAAATGTCTATGGAGATAAGATTTATATAAATACGACAACATATTTTCTATGAAAATGATTCTAAAATACGGCTTTGATTGGTATTTATTTATTATGATTTCGGTAATATATAACGATTACAATATTGGACAGTCTATACATAATTATTATGTATAATAAAAATAAAAATCTACATTTTTTATCTACATTCTCAATAGCCAATATTTGTAATGGGAGCTACGTCTTTTTTTTTGTTTTCGAGGGGGAAACCCTTAAAAGGTACCCGACGCCGTTTGAGCGACGCAGACGTAGTGTTATGTGGGATTTTTACCGCACAAAATCCCTACCAGTGGCCGTCCTCGGCGCTACAAAGAGGACTCCGAGATCTCCAACGGAACGCAACCGTAATCCTCTGAGCGCGTTGCCCCATCGGGCTCCTCCCAGATGGGCGGCTGGACCCACCGCTCCGTCTAGTCTTTACAACCCTACGGGACCATACATATCGCCGTCCTTCCCGGGATCTCCTGGCCGAACGGTTCGAGTTCTCACTCTTACCGCCCACAACCCCGGAAGCCCCTTTTAGTCGCCTCTTAAGACAGGCAGGGGATACCGTAGCCCTATTCTGATCCCGGTACTACAGGGACGAACGGGTGATACGTCTAAGGACTAATTTGAAACGCTTTGCACGTATATTTATGTATGTAGTCAGACATCATACTATCGTTGTTATTGGCATGAAGTGGAATAGTTTTTACTTTACCAATCGAAGTACAAAAGTTGTTTTACGTTCAATTGATTGATAATGTGAGCGCGTGTAACCTTTACGCATGGTTAAATTAAAACGAATAAGTCGTGTGATTTGGATTGATAAATTATTTCGAATTTGCCGTGTTTAATTACATAAATTGATTAAAGTATTATTTTATAATCTGGCTTCTGAGACATTCTGAAGACGAAGAAAGTAAAAAATGCTCTCTGGCGGAAATGTGAATAATAACTATGAGTACGCATCGCATCATTATAAACCTACGCGTATAAGCCCTTAGTACCAGTTTATTTGTTTCCTCAAAACAATTATTGTTTATGTTTTCGCTTAATATTGCAAAGTACATAGCAACGTATGGTCAAAATTAAAAACGTAAACGTATGTCCATATATACGTATGTCCAACTTACTATCATTTACATAGGTAAATGATAGTAAGCGAATGAAACTGTTACTAAGGGCAATGTCGACCAAACTAAACATGGGGTAAAATCCATTATTGTCCTAATGCTGGGCACGGGTCTTCTCTCAGAATGAGAGCCAAGTGCGAATTAGCGGATTTCACACACCTCTGAGAACATTTTTTTAAAACTTTCGGGTGTGTAAGTTTCATCAAGATGTTTTCCTTCACCCAAAAGTAGTGATAATTAATTTCTAATACGCACATAAATCAGTGGTGCGTGCCTAGGTTTGAACTTCGGACTTCCCAATTGAGGTAAACTTGACATACCAAGTACCTAATATAATTTCGATACTTTTGTAACGAATACAATTAATATGCAAATTAAAATATCGATTCCGGTATAAATTACTTCGCGTTACCTTTTTTCTGAAACGGGTTCAATTACGCAAGTTATTTACGTTAACGTCACGCGTGAGACACGGAAATGAGGTCGTAAATGTTAGAATGATATATTGACTTTAACTTTTACAGGTCTACGTCAATTATCAATTACCATATCATGTTCATTTGATAACGATATTGATAAATCACCATGCTTCCTATTACTAGAAATACCATATTGGAACATTCTATTATTATCATAATAAATATAAGGTTAATTAGTAAGCCAGCTATGACACAGAATGAACAAATATTAAGCTTATAATTAACATTTAGTGAGATGGCACCGCTTATTTTTAGTGAAATTTCTTGCAGCTGATTTGAAAATGGAGACTGGCCAATGTAAAATAATCCTATTACTAATAATTATAATTCATTGTTGTTGTATATTCCTTTTTGCAATCAATTTGCAGCCATCAGATAGTCTACTTATTTTTTCATTCTGTGTTATAAATAAAGCCACAAGGGATTTGCAGTTCTATAATTTTTCCAGCGAATTCTATACTTTGCTGCTTAGTGCTATGATAATTATGAGCAGGGTTGACAGAATGTACAAAAACTTTTTAAAATCTTATAACTCAACTGCTATTCATATACTTTTGTATAACGAATCATCTTGTATAATTATAAATGTTTTTAACACACTAATCAAGAAATTGACGAAGTTGAAATAAGTTAATGATTCAGACCAAAAGTTATAATGAAATAAATAAAGTTCATTTATTTAATGTTTCAGACACACACATAAACACTCAACCTATTCGGCGGCCCCGTTATAAAATATCTTTAACTTTATTTTACGAACTGTTCAGCTTATTTTTTATTACCTTATGTAATTTTTGAACATTGTTGAGCTTTTGTATTATTAATTGAGTATTACTAATAATTAGCAAAGAGGTATGTCTAATTGTAAGTATAAATACGTACCTATTTATTTATATGAAACACTAGCCCTGCGCGCGTTGCTAAGCCATCACAAAAAAAATATACCCGAAACCTTCGCGAGCTCATGAATAACAACTTTGCTAAAGATCATCACATGATCAAATGAATAGTTTACGATTCTATAGAGTACACTAGCTGTCCCGACAAACGTTGTTTTGTCATATAAAAAAAAATGTTAAGGGTGGACAACCCTTAAGGGGTATGAAAAATAGATGTTGGCCGATTCTCAGACCTACTGAATAAGCATATAAAATTTGGTAAAAATCGGTCAAGCCGTTTCGTAGGAGTTTGGCAACAAAAATTGTGACACGAGAATTTTATATATTAGATATAGACATTCATTTTTATAAAGAACAAGATTATACGTTATTTGTTTACTTTTCGCTCTACATGAAAATAATTATAGCAAAAAATGCTTGTCGTCTTATTAATATTATCCAAACGTCAACAGTCTCTAAATTTTCAAATTTTTCCCACTAGCAGCCCTGTTTGCGGTCCAGAATCCCATAAGCGTGTAATAACGGATTGTGGGAAAACCTTCACACTGCGTAATTTAATTCGCTAACTATGGGAAGGGAATGATTAGTGATTACGCGACACTTAAGCATTAAATGGTGTACGGTTTTACGGCGTTTGTGTTATTATAGTCCACTTGTGTGGCGTAGTCATGGTATGGATCGCAGAGGGTCGCATGTCAAAGGGATTTTGATTTCTGCCTGAAAAGTATTATTGTATCACAATATCAAGATGCAGTCCGTTTAGTAGCAACCTCCATTTTAACCTTAGTATGAGTTTATTAAGTTGCCTTAAACAGTCATTATTAATGTTTTCGCATCATTGCAAAATATACTGCAAAGTACGGTTGTAAAGTAAAACGTAAACGGGCAAGGTACATTGCAAAACTTCAAACCAAACACAGTAATTAGCTTTGTAGTCGTCCACCCATTATAGTTCTGCTAGGTACGAGCTCCTCTCAGAATGAAAGAGTTTTTGACCATAGTCCGCCCGCGCTGGCCAAATGCAAATTGATAATTTTCGCAACCCTGTGAGAACTTTCTTTTTGAAAAATCTCAGGTGTGTAGGAGTCTTCACGATGTTTTCCTTCACGGTAAAGTAGTGATAAACATTTTATTTTACGTACATGACTATACAAAATTAGAGGTACGTGCCTGGAATTCGAACTTGGAACCCTTGATTGAGAGACTGACTTTTTACGACCAGGCTATAACTGCTCTCCAGACTAGTCTAATTACGATTTACAAATCGCTGAACGCACTTTCATCGTATCAAAAAACAAATTCGACGACCACATTACGTTTCTCGTAATGGATAAGTTAAGAAAGTGTTTTAATTTAAATTCAAATACGCCAGCCTCCCGCATAAAATAGCCACAATTAATAGCAATATGGTGTAAAATTAATTGGCGCACAGATAATATGCTAATAGTTTTAATAGTACAAATACCCGTGAATTCGTTTTGTTTTTGTGACGTAATAAAAAATGTATACTATTAGAGACTATTCTATCTATTATTTTTACAGTTAACAAAGATTGGAAATTCTTCGAATCACCCTGGACTAGAGTGGTGGGCTATGAAGGAATGTTGATAGAGTAGTGCTGAAAGAAAAACTGGTCCCAGCTCAGGGAATATGAAATTACATGTGATTAAACATGTATATACAAGTCCACCAATTAGCATTTGCTAGCGGAGTGCCCTATGGCCTTAAACCCTATCACCCTGAGACGTGACCCGTGCCCAGCAGTGGGATAATAATGGGTCGATGACAAACATAATATAAGCTGGCATCATCGAAATTCATGTTCATCCATGCCGTAGTAGAGGCCGTGGTGTAAATTTATGAAAATTGAAAAGTTATCCGCATCGTGCTTGTGATCATCACGATCTTAAAGAAAATATATGGAGCTGCCTTAATGCGTCAATAAATTTACTCACACACATTGTATCAAGCGTGTGTGTAGGGGCCATAAGCGTGCAGTTAACAAGTATAATGAGCGGGCCGGGTTATTGAAATAAAACAGGCAAATTGCTTTATAATTTACGGCCAATAAACATCCCGCCGAAGTGTCATAAAATTGGTTCGTCTAATTATACGACAGTAGCTGTTAGCACAAACGTTAGTTACGCTTCATGTGTAAGGCGCTTTAGCTTGGGCTGGGTTCCTTTTTATGTGATGAAAGTGGTAACGATCATTTTGTTGTGTCGTCGCCTCATATAATCTTTATACTTATTTGACTTACTCGTTACTCGCTCCTTTTTGCAAGCAGTCTTCACCTATAAATGTAGTTGCACTTAGCTTTTCCGTATTGTATAATTGTGTTATTTTTATATTATAATCGGTGTAAACTATGTAGGTGATCGAAAATAAATAAATAAATACGTTCTTTACTTAAGTTTAAAAGGTAAAACGAATATGGTTGGATAAGACATGTACGACGTACGGCGATTGTACGTTACTTTTTTAAATATTATCGAAGTAGCAAACGAGCATGCAGTCCACCATGGTAAGTGGTCGCTGCCACCCATTAACTTCTGTGAGCAACTTCAAATAGAACATAGGAGCGGCAGCGACGAATCAAGTATACTCTATGCTCGTTTGTAACTTAACTGTTATTCAAAAAGATATGCAAAATGTTAAAATGGTAGTAACGCTCTTATAGGTGAACTATAAAAAGTTCTATCACATTCATTGTTGTTCTTATTAATTAATATACATACTATACCAGTTGTGCATATTTGATGTGTTTGTTAAAATCCACTTTATTACCTGTAACATAAAGAAAAACATTTTAATGGTAATCATAAAAAGTCGATTTGCTGAATCCTGGCAATTAAAGTTGTATTCCGATGCGATAGTGGATTAAGAAAATTTTACTGATAATTTAGTAGAGGTTCCGTATATCTTGTTTAAATGATTACATGCTACCAACCTACCACGTTTCATGTCCGCCCGTAGGCCGTTCTAAGCAAAATATATACAAATTACGTAAAAGCTTTCGTATAAAATTGCGTTGTGTAGTTCAGAAGAAGAAAGTGGAATAGAAAGAAAGCGAAGAGCTTTCTTTCTATAAGGATTACTTAATTTACTCGTAGATTAATAATATAATTCGAATCTGCTGCATTATACATGTAAAAAAATAATATATAAGTTAAACAAAATAATAATAATTGTTTCGGCTGACCTAACAGCCGAAACAATGATTAAATTTAATAGATAATAATAACAAATGAATCTACCAAAATAAGTCGCCTACAAAACGACTTGAATTAAGAGTAAAGTTTATTGTAATGAAATAACATTAATGCAAATCAGCTATGCAATCAACTATTTAACCTAATTACGCTTAAGATCACACTAGATGCGATTCCTAACGTAAATTGCCATTAAAGCCACTGAAGTAGTGATGTGCCAACTCGGGATAAACACGACTCGAGTTGACTCGAGTCAAAATACAAGTAATTCGAGTTGAACTCGTGTTACCTGGATGAAACTTTATATCTTTTATATAGTATCTCATATCTTATATCTTTCGTTTCGTTTTCACCATTTTATTAACCTTGCTTCGTAACACTATAAAAACCAGAACATATTCATCATAAACATGTATGTCAATCATAATTATTCAAACAAATAAGGATTTATTTTTCGTAAAATATTTTTACCAGTCATCAGAAACCTTGAAAAGTATCAGTCTACACAAAAATTCAAACTTGACTTAGGAATAATTTAACTCACGTTGAGTCGAGTTAAGTTAAACTCGATTTAACTTGAGTTAGTAACTCGAGTTGACCATCACTACACTGAAGGAACCTGTAATTAAGGTTAAGAGCACCCACTGATTGTCTACGACCTGGGCTATCTTTGAAATATTGTTGTAATTTCAATCCCGGATCAGTTGGCACTCGTGTAATAAATCTTAGAGTGGCGTCTAATCATTATTGTAATTTCCAATCTCAATTACGAATCAATCGGGACCGAAGGAAGTTGGAGATTTTAATTGACTTGAATATGTTTAAAGATATATTTGTGTGTAATATTAGTGGCAATTGAGTAGTTAATTTGATGTTAGATTGATCAACCGATCATCAGGATAGGAGTAATACTGGCGGCCAATTTCAAATATGCTGTTATGTATATGAAAATAATTTCAAATTATTTTGTGTCTTTAATATTCTTCATAAAAATATGCAGCAGTTCGATTGTCATTACTAGTGTGAAGTTGACTAGTTCGATGAATATCTTCTAATGAATATATATTCTATCTGAAATCAATTATAGGTGCGTTGCTATTTGCGAGACGATCCACCAATCCAACAAACAGCTAGAACAGCTTCACGTTAGAAATTGATATGGCATTACCTTTGCACTTCTTCCTTCTTTGTCTCTGGTCCTTTGATATTCTTGCACTATATCAAGATGAGCTTGAACAAACACTCATCCGAAACGAATCCAAATTTCATCAATCAAGACTCTTTGCACAACCCATTATTGTCCCACAGCCGGGCACGGGTCTTCTTTCAGAATGAGAGTGTATTAGGCCATAGTCCACCGCGCTGGCCAAGTGCGAATTGGTGGACTTCACACACCTCCTAGAACTTTTCTTTAAGAAATCTTGGGTGTGTAGGCTTCCTCACGATGTTTTCCTTCACCGAAAAGCAGTGATAATAAATTTCTAATACGCACATATATCAGTGGTGCGTGCCTGGGCTTGAACCTCGGACTGCCAGATTGCGAGGGCAAGTTTCAACCATTAGGCTATCACTCCTCGTTAGGTTATCACTGCTCAATCAAGACTCACTACAAAACGCATACAATTTTCATTACCACACTACAAAAAAATGAGACCATAGAAATGAGGTAACAGCTGCGAACAATCGCGGATGAAATGAGGAAAATTGTAGTTAGAAAATAACGGCGATTAGAGGAGAGAGGCCAACGCGGGTAATTGCCGAAACACGCACTGCAACACATGGTCGTTTTTTTGGCGTGAATGAAATAGGTGTACGTGAATTTTGAATTATCAGAGTAATCCAGCGACAACATAGCCTAATAGACACCTCATGTCTTCATTTCTACTAAGAAACATTTCAGTCAAAGCACTGAGGTATGCGGTGCGGGGGAGCGGTAAAAGAAAGCATTGCAATTGGTCGATTCAAGGTCGCAATAGATCATAAATTACAATTAGTGATGGGAACGTTTTTGTAATGGGTTATTGATTAGAAATAATAAAATAATTATAATTGAATAAGACGATTAATAAATAGCTCATAGAAGGTATAGTAGTACTCATAATGAAGTATTGAGAAAAATAATGAAAACATCATTTAACAATCTAAACCATTAATACACAACATAACGCAATTCAAACCAGTATTAACATTGTTGTATAAAATCTATTTAAGCAAAAAATGAATTAATTATTCTTAAAATGAATTAACTTGATATAAATTCTTCTAATTGTAGGTTTCGGATCTACGGATTTTGTAATAAATAAAAAATAAATAAACAAAAAATACAACCGACTTCCATGCAACAAAAAAGTAAAAAAATATCTAAATACATGTTGGTTTAGAGCATACACAGTAGGTACTTAGTAGTATTCCTGAAGTCGGCGCTCACCATATTTCGCTAGATCACGACGAAACCACATGTGTCCTATGTGTGTTTTTATACAAAAGTTTTTTTCATTTCTATATGTACGTATGTTCTTCTGATCATAGCTTGTAAGTAATTAATTCAATTTCATTAGTACCTACACCAAAAGTCTTCAAACACATCTCAATTATTCCTATCGGCTGAGGAGTTACATATTTTGTCTCCGAGCCAAATTATCAGACACTTAAATAGTCAAAGATGAACTGGCTTTGCAATATCATTAGAACCTACACCAAATATCTTGAAACACAACTCATTTATTCCCAGCGGGTGAAGAGTTACACGTTTTGTCTCCGAACCACATTATCAGACCCTTAAATAGTCAATGATAAATTGGCTTCGCAATTTCATGAGAACCTACATGAAATATCTTTACACACAATTCAATTACTCCCATCGGTTAAGGAGTTCCCCTCATTTTCTCCAGAACTCATAAATGGATGATAACCATATTTAAGTGGGACCAATTCGCAGCTCGTCTCTACACAATAAAAAAAGAATAATTAAAATCGGTCCACTAACGGCGGAGTAGTCCTTGTACATACAAAAAAATATATATACCGGCCGAATTGAGAACCTTCTCCTTTTTGAAGTCGGTTAATTAATCTGGTAGATACATATTTAGACATTAGAGGCATCAAATAACTATAATTATTGGCAGTTTACGAATAAAAGTTTAAAACCATAATTATTTATTTTAAATTCAATTCAAGTAATATTCAATTGCATTAGTTGTCATCTTTCATCAGTTAATTGAGGTGTACATCACTACCAAAATGGACGAAAAGGATAGAAATATTTAATTTAATGAAAAGGAAAGGGATGCACTGTAAGAAGACATCAACGGGCGCTGTTAAAGACCAGTGTAAGTTGAGCTCCAAAATAATTTGATTCCCGAAATTATAATTGTGAAAATAGTTTACTTATGAAATGTTATGCCGTCTTTTTTGAAATTAGATGTTTTGCTACATTTTTACACCATCTTAATGATCAGGAAGTCATTTTGCTTCACTTTTTTATTTTTTAAAGAATTTATTTCGCGCTATATATAGTCTCGTAATACGATGTTCACAGGTCACATAAGTGGTCGGTACTGAAGTGTAGCTCGCGCTCGGTTTATTAGATCAGTGCTAATAAACTGATGTGTTGCCCGAAAGTGTTCGCCTTAGGGCCGGCACTCATATGACGGAGCGCAGCGCAGCGCATTTTTTGCTGTCAAACTATTATCGTCATTGTCCCTTTAGAAATAATATCCAAAATTAAATAACAGCAATTTATTTCTGAGGAGCATGGAAGCGCATGCTCGCGCATCCGCGCGCACCCGCGCGCATCCGCGCGCATTCTCCCAGTAATTAGCGCGAATTTCGGCTAGTGTGTGATTCGTTAAGAAAATTTCGCGGGCATGCGCTGCGCTGCGCTGCGCTGCGCTGCGCTGCGCTGCGCTGCGCTGCGCTGCGCTGCGCTGCGCTGCGCTCCGTCATATGTGCGCCGGCCCTTAGATGCGGTGTCTATTAGGCTGTGTTGTCGTTGGAGTAATCAAACAGATTGGTAATGTAAATTAAATTACATTACATAATTGGAATGAATATTCAACCTATTCTTGCGAAGTTGTGGCAAAGATAAATTATATCGGTCTTATTCTTTAGAGCATTTTCCCGAGCTAAATGCTTAAACGCTTTATTCATATATCGGTCTCTCGTCTACTCATTATTGTCCTACTGCTGGGCACGGGTCTTCTCTCAGAATGAGAGAGTTCAGGCCATAGTCCACCGCGCTGGCCAAGTGCGAATTGGTGGACTTCACACACATCTGAGAACTTGTTTTCCCTCACCGAAAAGCAGTGATAATTAATTTCTAATTAGCATAAGTTTAGAAAAATCAGTGGTGTGTGCCTGGGTTTGAACCTCGGACCTCCCAATCGAAAGGGCAAGTTTCAACCATTTGACTATCACTGATATATCGGTACTAGGTTTACTTTTCTGTGTCATGCCTAAACTCGATACACACGAAGACACAAACACAGTCACTCAGAACACAAATCTAAATTATCATTAAGATAACTGTTTGGCCGGGAATCAAGCCCGGAACTCTGCTTATCCCGTGCGGTGAGGTGACTTTGTCACACTGGTTATCACTCTTTGCTGGCCACGAAATTGGGAAGAAAATTATTAGAAAATACTTGTAATTCACAGCTTCCTCCATGATTTAAATAATGTAACATAAGTCTACATTTAAATAACATTTGATATAGTAAATAGATATAAATAGTAAAAGAAAAACTAATGTTGTAAAAATTATATAATTCTAAAAGTGTCTATTACAAAATGTTTTCTCAACCATTCAAACTATTTCTTAATCAAATATAGGCACTGTTTACATATATTCAATTCTCATGTTTATACATCTATGGATAGTTAAATAAATTATTTTATTCAAAAATTTTAATGACCATAATTTATTTAAGAAAGCGAATTCGCGGTCGTATTATAGTATTGAAACGCCTAAGGTGGTGAACGGTAACAATGCATCCGACATAGCCAGAGGGTATTTTATTCAGCCACTAATCATTTTATTAATAACGTCTTTATCGAGTTACGTAAGCTATTGATTGTTTGTATACCATCCAAATTACTATGTGAACAACTTCATTAAATTCTCGACAGGATAATAATAATGATAGAGATTGCATTTTATGTAATCGGATGTCGTTTATTTTGTAAAACTATAAGCTTAAAACAAATAAGAGCGACCAGCGATAAGCGAAATTAATTTTGTATTCAGGCACATATTTTTTTCGTTGTATTGTATGGGTAAATCCATAAATAGTTTTATATATATGTACCTACATAATTTTAGTAGTTCGGTTTCTTTGATTTATTTTTTTCAATAGCATTTCTAAATTCTTAATTTTCTACATATAAAAGGAATGAAATATATTAACTCTATGTATTTTATATCTATGTATTGTATGTACTATTTGATATAAACGAGTAACAAACTCACTTACATTTATTTATTTAGATACACCATCGACTTATCACTATACATTATAATACTTAACGGGTAATCACGATGTGCGGTTTATGAATTCTTATAGAATTCTTTTTGCCGATATTTCGACCCAGTTGCATGGATCGTGGTCACGGCCAAACTCAGTTTTGTGATTACCCGTTAAGTATTATAATGTATCAATTCCGCGATAAGACTAGTCTAAAATCACTATACATTGTTAAATAGTTTTGTATAATTCGTTTGGTTCAGTATATACAGGTAGATACAACTCTCATAATTTATACGAACAAAAATGTATACATTTATTTAAGTTATATACATTCTAACAAACTTCCGCATTTATAATATCAAGAATATATTACGTAAAACATAACATTAATCTTTGAAAATATAAAAAATATTCCGCAATTATGGTAGATCCACACTACCGCTGTTGGCGGGCTCGTTATGTGAATTAGTCGCGCTTAATCGCGGACTCGTGTCGTTCTGGATCAGAGAGCCGATGCTATTTATTGCGAAGACTTTCTTAAATTGCTGTTAGTCCGTAGATACAATGTCGATTTTAACGAATTTAAATACTTTGATTTAGTTCCACGTGGAATAAAATTGTTATTACATCTGCTTCTAAAATATTAGTCATAATAAACCTATATTAATAGGTTTATTATGACTAATATTAAGTTGATATATGAGCAGTGACAGCCTAATGGTTGAAGCTTGTCCTCTCAATCGGGAAGTCCGAGATATATTCAGATATATCGTTATTTATAAAAAACTTCCACATTTATTTTTAGCACAAATAGCAATTTGGTCGTACATCTAGATTACATTCAGGATACAATAAATCGGCGTTTACTACTTCAGTTAGTCGCACTAAACTAGTGCCGATGACATTTTTATTAGAACTACCAGTTCTGCCTTCGCATCTACACCCACTTGGAAGCTATCTGGCGTAAAATATCTAGCTAAGGAGAATGCAGCAAAAAGATATTGACGGAGGAAATTATGAATGTCGTTATGAAGAATTTGTTTGCGTATTTCGTTAGACATGCGTGATTAGGCTTTCTTCACGCGTGGCAACAAAGTAAGCCTCTCTGGTATTTTATTAAATTAGTTTTACTTATTTATATTATTTTGTTATAGATGTTAATCCCTCTTATATATGTATATGATTGGTACTTGATGATGTTTAAGTCACCAGAAAGATCTTTTAATTGAGGTAGCTTATAGATAAAGCAACGAAAATATAGAACTATTGAAAGATTGTATGTACAGGTCCTACGTACTTAAAAAAGTTTTGTTTTAATTTATTTTCAAGCTAAAAACGAAACAAATTAAGTGAGAATAAATAAACTTCGTTGAAGTCTTTTAGTGTCAAGAATGGTCTCTGAACACCACCCTTCTGTACGGCCTTTTATTACTCACGCATGATTAAGATCGTACATCGTTATCAGTTGTGTTGGCATTGCGATCTGTTAATTTAAACAAGGAGTTATTTTTTATAGCCAGTTATTTTAAAACGCTTGTAATTTTACGCTTTGGATGGAAAAGGCAGATTTAAAGCGCCAACAAACATGGAATGTATAAATAAAATTTAAGTTCATTTGACTTGTGAGGTATTTTATTGGTATTACTACAAACAATAATACTACTATTTAAGAAAATAAGTGGTTACTTTTTCAAGGATAGGTCATTGGCAGGATCACATTTATAAAAAAAAACTATCTAAGTAATGTAATAATAAAAGTCATGATAATTGAACAACCTGTACGCGTAGCATGGCTCCGTTTCCCCTATTACCTATTCTCTCTCGTCAACCCATTATTAACCCACTGGTGAGCACGGGTCTTCTCTCAGAATGAGAGAGTTTAGGCGATAGTCCACCGCGCTGGCCAAGTGCGAATTGGTGGACTTCACACACTCCGAGAACTTTTTTTTAAAAAACTCTTGGGTGTGTTTTCACGATGTTTTCCTTCATCGAAAGCAGTGATAATTAATTTCTAATACGCACATAATTTTAGAAAAATCACTGGCGTGCCTGGGTTTGAACCTCGGACCTCGATCGAGAGGGCAAGTTTCAACCATTAGGCTATCACTGCTCTACATATTACTGTGATGGAAAACTAAAAGGCTACTTAACAGCAAATGGTCTTCACGGTAGATTTCCATATAATTTCAATAAAAAAGCAAGAACTAACAAATGAGGTTGCACTAGATTGATCATTCATGACAGTATGAAGAATTTGTATATGAACTCTTTATCATTAGGCACGCATGATTAAGCCGCGCACGCGTCGCTACCTGCCGTGACCATATACAGACTGCCATATTTAACACTCTCGTCGAGTTTTTATAGCGAGCAATGCAATCTTCAACTTGAGTTTTTTCTATTATGTTACAAGGTTTCTCCTATTTTACTGCTTTAGAGGATATTTTTTTTCAAGTCTTATTATGGAACGTTTAAATTTGTATTGATGAAAAATATAAATAATTTACAAGTAGTTCCGTTTTACGGCTTCTGCACTTCATTAAGTGAAGTCTCACTCTTTTTTCCTTATAAAGAAACATCTATTTATTATCAAGCTATCACTGTTGACATATACCTATCGCAAATAGAGTTCTGTTGACTGAAACAATTTTTTTTAAATTTCTAACATTTATCGTGACTAGCCCGTCGCATCGGTCGAAATTCGACCGTAATTTAAATCAGAAAACTAAACTTCAAAAGTAGTACGAATATTTCTCAAATCCAAATAAAATGTAATATTTTTTTAAGTAATTTTGAACGCGCCCGTTAATTATAAAAAGAGGTGTAATTATCTAAGCAACATTTAAAAGCAATATCGGTATTTTGACAAAGACTTCTGACATTTTTGACGTTACGTGTTTTCATAGTAAGACTTTGAATGTTCTATTTTGTTAACTATGTAATGGGTTTGTGACAAATGCACGGTAGTGTGTGTATTGTGTTTTTAGTTGATTTCATATATGATATATGCATTATTTGAAAAAAAATATTAACATACTGCACTCCTTCTATACGTCCACTATAATCGTGCAAAATTAATATAATAATACTATATCATAAAATTTAATTAGTATAAATAACCCCGGTAATACTTTTTATTCAAGCTCGGTTTTCTTGTAGTTCAAGTTCAGAACGAACACACATTCTCTGTGCGTTCGCGCTCGCTCACCGAGAACGTGTAGCACCCATACATATAATTTGTACGATAGGACAGCACCGTGACGCTATCACCTGCAGTGATGGCGTGTCACGTTATGCGTGAAGTGTAGCCCTCGATTTGCAATGTTAACGATCTCGTTACATTTGAATGAAAGTGCCAATCGCCTTCCTAATTCCTATCGTCGTTTACGATGAGGAGTGTGACGGTTGGATCTACATCTTGTAATTGCTGGATTCTTTATTAGTTGTATGATGATAAAACCATTGAAAAAAGTACATCGTTTTTCATTATATTAAACATTAGATTTGTTTTAAATCAAAATATTTATTCCTTTAACAAATTTTGTTGTTTTTTACAAACTAGTGGTTTGGAGACGCCTAGTAAATTAAATGTTTGTGTTAGGCTGTTTCGCTCTTCCGTAACTACATATTATTAGTTAAAAGAAATAAACAAACAAATAACAAATTAATTATAAATGTGTATAAATATGTATGTGTGTGTGTGTGTGTGAGAGTGTGCATATGTGTGTGTATGATATCATATTTTTAAACACATTTCATTGTTTGTAAATGACTTTTAAATTGAAGAGTCATGCCGCATCGTTTATAAATATTTAAGCTTTTTATGTATACAAAAGCTCTCTTTGGATTTTTGGATTAACTACTAAGACTAATAAAGTTATAACTACTATCCCTTTACTTTTATTTATTACATAAGTCCTAGTTTTTGCAATAGTTATGTTTGCACGCGTACGGATTACGATAGATTCTTTAGACATTTATTTAAATACATCACTATATATAATTGATAATATGATACCTTTTTTCTTTTTGTGAACAGAGATGTAATAACACGTTATAAAAATATTTCCTATTTACCAAAACAAAATGTTAATTAATGTTAAAATGATTAAATAGAACAATTTAATCTACTTTTAAGGCAAACGAATGGTATAAATTTTACTATAAATATGTGAGTTATTCGATACGTAATTAACATGTACTTTAAATGAAAGCATAATAAATAACTTTGAGATGTGTAATTCGGTATATACCCTTATAATGGGCGTCTATTCTGAGTGATTCTTTAAGCTGAACCAATTTATAATATACTAGCGACCGCCCCGGCTATGCACGGGGAGCAGAGCAGGTGTAAAATATTATAATAATGTCCATGAAACTCTTAACTAATTAAGTTTATAAGGGTTAATACTGTTTACGTCTAAATAGCTTTCTAATTAATACATCGTACTTATTTTGAGAAGATAAAGATTAGGCAGAGTTTTAGATGAAAGGCTGTTTGACTTTTTTCGAACACTTCCAACAATTATCAATAAATTTAAAGCAAATTACACCAAACATTGATAAATAATATACCTTGTTTCCACGTGCATCACTCTATCGATTGGTGAAAATAACTTTGCGGCAGTGACCATTAAGATTTTTTTCTTTTGTTTATATAATTGAAGAGCAGTGATAGCCTAATGGTTGAAACTTGCCCTCGCAAACGAGAGGTAAGAGGTTCAAACCCAGGCACGCACCACTGATTTATGTGCTTATTAGAAATTAATTATCACTGCTTTTTGGTAAAGAAAAATGTTGTGAGGAAACCTACACACCCGAGAGTTCTTTTAGAAAAAGTCCTCGGTGGCGTGTGAAGTTCACCAAATTGCACTTGACCAGCGCGGTGGACTATGGCCTAAAAAACTCTGTCATTCTGAGAGAAGACCTGCGCCCAGTGCGACAATAATGGATTGTACCCAATTGAAGTAGCGAAGCGCATGTATTTTAAGTTTTAAATATTAAGTCACTGCCGCCCAACAGATTGACTACATATTCATTTCATTAGAAAAAAAAACGAACGACACTCGGGGACTGCCGTGGTAAAGCTATTGCATAGCATCTTTAACCAACTTATGCAATTATAATTATTTATTCATTTATGCAGTATTTTTTCTTTGATACTATATATTTTCTCACAAACAGTTGCTTATATATTCGTCCGATTTCCGTGCAGCTCGTCTCGGTCCGTGCGAGCTTCGTACTGTCGTGCCATATACGTACACATTAAGCGAACGCTCGGCCGCGCTTCGTGGTAGGCGGAGTGGGGGGTGTTAGGATTTTTTCGTTACGGATTTTTTTGATTCGGTTGCCGCGCTCAAAGCCCGCGATAAATAGTCGAGTTACATTTGCAATTCGTTAAATAGGCTTCTGGACGGCATCGTAACTTAAAAGCTAGTGGATTGCATGTCTATTTATTACATGACTTGTAATAATTCAAATAACATATCACAACGTCTTTAATAGCATAATTATATAATTGTCGACACAAAGACACGATATTCGGCATTTTCTACGAGATCTGGGTTCATCGTGTGCCGAAACCACGCGTGTCAAAACTGTAATTACACTAAATTACTCCGTTTTGAAATTCAATTCACTTCATTAGATATCATGTTGGTAATACATATTGCAAATATATATAAGCGAAAGGATATTCATTTTTGTCTAATCGTCCATGTCCACTTAAGTTAGAACTGTGGAAGTTTGACAAGGTTTATTTCCATTATACAGGTTTGGAAGGATTAGTAGCTGGAGGGGACAGTTAGTTCCGAATTCGATTCCCAGCCATATACATAGATATTTGAAAGATTCATTTAGATTTCTGTTATGGGGCTGGGTGTTTGAGTACTGGCCTTTATGAGTGTCCTTGTAATCACGGCACAGCAAAAATATTTGCGTGGGCAATAAGTGTAGAAAAGACCTTTTTATATTTAACGGGTGAGTTCAAATTTACTTGAAAATTATTATATTCTTACATACTTCTACTTACTTACACACACATACTACTTACACATACACACTTCTTCATACTTCTACAATTTAAAGTTTTTTTTTTTCAATTCGAGGTACATATAGTCTTGAATATATCTAAATTAGTTTATTATAAAAGTTCTATACAACTGTCCATAACCGCACGAGTGAGCATACAAAATATACTTTACATGATACAAAATTAACGATTATCCAATTATCCGAACGATTTAATTCGTTCGGCGTCCTGATTCTGTCAAATGCAATCGATTCATCATCAACCTATAACTGTCCCACTGTTGGGCACGCGTCACTCAAAATGGGAAGGATTTAAATCATATGCTGACGTCATCTATTCGTGTGATAAAAATAAAAAGTTCTGTGTGTCTGTACATCGTGTATAAATATTTGCCAAAAAAGTTTTGGAGGATTTATAATATGTGGCTATATGTGACTAAATGACTGTTTATATTTACATAATAATTATGATTTTTATCCGTCTATTTGTTTATGTTATAGTTACAGTGATAATTATTTTTTAGTACGCACATAAATCAGTGGTGCCTGGGTTTGAACCTCGGACCTCTAAATCGAGAGGGCAAGTTTCAACCATTAGGCTATCACTGCTCTGCTTCAAACCAGAACACAACACCTTAATACTGCTGATAGTAGGCAGAATTAAGTATGTGGGTGGTAGTGGATGTCTCCAAAGTTGCACCACTAAGAGTTCTACCAACTTAAAAGAAAAATAGTCAGAGGTATCAAACTTCCATGATAGAAGACCAAAGTTAACACTGAGCAAAGTCAGCAATGCAATAAATTAAGTGTAGATAATTAGTCGCAGTATCCCTTTCACTGACCCGCAAAGTTCTGGCCAAAACATGTTATTATTTTGATTACTGGCATCGCTCGGGATCTTAATTACGTTATATATACATTCTAAAGGTTGAAGCACTCTTCATTCATGGTATATCTATTATAGAGTTCCCAACTATATGTTATGAAAAAAATATTTGCACTATAAATGTAGTAAATAAAATGTATCTCCTGTTTTTCGTTTTTTTTTTGTGACGGGGAGGAAACCTTCAAAAGGCACACTGAAGCCTTGGGAGAGACTCCGGGTTATGTGGGATTTTTACCAACTAAAACTTCCTCGGTGGCCTTCCTCTGCGCTAGCAGGGGATCCCGGGATCTCCAACGGTACGCACCGGTGCCCTCTAGCGCGGCGCCCCTTACGGGCTCATGTCTTGGGGACCGTGATTTTCCCCTACGCCGTTCGGTGTACGACAACATGCAGCCACACATGCCGCCGTCCTTCCAGAGGTTGTTAACTAGGCGGTTAGAGCTCCCACTCTAGCCGCCCACAACCCCAGAAGCCTCCGTTCAGTCGCCTCTTACGATAGGCAGGGGATACCGTAGCCGTATTCTACTCCCCGACTACAGGGGGAAAATGTATCTCCTTATTCAACGATATCAGATTTTCGTTTCTGCGACAGTCCAAAGTCCTTCAGAAAACTATACATAGCGTCGTTTTACCGAGGAAAAATAGAAATATATTTGTCCTAAAGTGTTAAATGTTTTTTATTAAAATGTTATTTGTCTTCAGATAGGTAGTAAGCAAACTTTTACTGCCACTGAAGTTGAGTATTGTCGTTTTTTTTTAAAAACACACTATGGGTACCAAGGTAACGAGTTAAAATCTAGGCATTTTTATATGAGCGTTGTCGAGGATGTCGAACGGACGTAGATCGCAATCTAGCTGTTATATACACATAGTCGTTTAGATTTAGCCCTCAAGGAGAGTTATAAATTTCAAATAGGGTATGTAGTTGATTTTTAATCCATGTGCTAAGACCAGAAGAAAAACATGCTTCTTTACTATTTATTATATTAAATATAAAGTAGCACCAAAATTTTATCAGACCATCGACCTCAAATTACCTATGATTTGTATCCGGTAGTCAAACCCGCCAGCAGATACAATTAGAAGCCAAAGTTCAAATATTTCGATACAATTAATCGTGTCGTAAATTCCAAATTGTAATTTATCATCCGGTGTAACGAACCAGATTTTTAGGGTTCCGTACCAAAAAGGGTAAAAACGGGACCCTATTACTAAAACTCCGCTGTCCGTTTGTCTGTCACCAGGCTGTATTTTTTTTATCCGACTGAAGTAGCAAACGAGCATGCAGTTCACCTAATGGTAAGTAGTCACTGCCGCCCATGGATATCTGTAATCAACTTCATACAGAACATGTGTTCCATCTGAAGTCAATCACAGACGCGTTGCTACTTTCGAGGACTATGATGGTCGCCTCATGTGAAAGTGTGCCGGCAACCACACCCTTCTATCGAAACGCAAGAAATGCTTCAGGCTAGAAATAGGTGTGGCGGTGGTACTTCCCCGGTCGAACTACACTGGTTCTACCACCTTTAACCCTGTATCTCATGAGCCGTGATAACTAGACGGTTAAAATTTACACAGATGATGTATTTCTGTTGCCGCTACAACAACAAATAAAAAAAAGTGAAAACAGAATAAAATAAATAATAAAGGGGGCTCCTATACAAAAAACGTATTTTTAACAGTAATTTAAAGATAATACAGAACCCTCAATGCACGAGTCCAACTCACACTTGGCCGGTTTTTGTTAATTACTGCGTCTACATTTGCGAATACCTAAAAAACTGGTTCACAGTTCGCGCGGTTTATGAAAATGAAGAAATTATCGGTCCACTAACGACCAGGTACGGGTATCGATAAAAAGACGCTCATACCGACTTTTATGTCGGTGGTAACGGTCGACGTAAATTCAACGTATTATTGCCCCGGGAATGGCTTGATTGAGAGTGCACTGTTTGCGAATTCACTTAGGCACGTAATCTTCATGCGAGTTCTCGTAAATTAGTTGAAACGGCTCGCCTTGTGACATGCATACCTTGACCGTTAGTTTATAGTTCATAGCTGATGATAATGTAATTGATTTTTTAAAATCTGATTGAAGTAGCAAACGAGAGTGCAGTCCACCTGATGGTAAGTGGTCACTACCACCCATAGCTATTTCCAAGCAACTCGTCTCGATCCGTGCGAGCTTCACACAGTCGTAGCATATACATACACGTTAAGCGAACGTTCGGCAGCGCTACATGGTAGGCGGAGTGGGGGTGTTAAGATTTTTTCGTTACGGAGCTTAAAAAGCTCTCGGAGGTGTGTGAAGTCCTACAATTCGCACTTGGCCAGCGCTTTGGACTATGGCCTATGACTCTCTCGTTCTGAGAGAAGACCTGTGCCCAGCAGTAGACAATAATGAGTTGACGAGAGAATTTTAAAATGGTGGCCACTGCAGGATGAAACTTACCTGTGGTTGACCACAGACATATGTCTCGAAAAAATATGTCTTCGTACCGCACGCAATAAATTATAATACATTTTTTCAACAAAATTTTACGCTGCCACCGGAACATTCCGATTTAGATGTAAAATAATAAAAAATATTATAATTGATACTTTGTAAGTACCCTCCGGAAGCCTATGCAAAATATAGCCATTTCATTTCACAGCAACGCTTAGCATTGCTGCTAATATGTGTAAATCGGTGTAAATCAAGAGGAACACGAAAAAAAATCTAACGTCATAGTATTTATAAACTTAAAAACTGTGACATGGTGCATTTTAATTACTATCTTTAAACATTTTCTCAGCACAAGTATAATGTAGGGGGTGCTTTACGACACCAATGAACTGTTTATAACCTTTATTTCCTTCGGGAGCAGCTGTAGAGTTTTATAAGTGTACATGTTTATCATTATATTGTCCAATAAGGTGAGTTGGGTTATATCGGACACGGGGTAAAACAGTAAAATTTAAATTGTAGGCTAATGTAGCCGTTTTGTATTAAATTAGTAACGTCATACACATACATCGTTATCATAGCGTGGTGGATTGTGTCACCTATAAAAGATATAGTCGTCTTAAGTCTAAAATTTCGATCGTAACGAATTTTACTCCATGTCCGATATTGCCCCAACTCACTCTACTCAATTTGTTTATACGCGTATAAAATAATCAAGTTCTATGAAGTACAACACAATACAAATACGATTTATTGCATACTAAACAGAACATGTTGCAAGACGTCAATAGCTTGGCTAAACACTAAAAGGCTTAAGCGCTGAAATATATTTTCAATATTACGAGTATGTTGTTTATTTCAACTCTTGAATGTTACAGCAATGTAGAAATAGGGTAAATTTAACATCAACAGTATTTTCTGCCAGAATAATTACCATGGAATATTAAAAAAAAGACACTTTAATTGTTTGTGCTTACTTTAATTTAAGAGATGAGAGGACATCGCGAAGAAACATGTATCAGGACCCTCTTTGTTGCAAAGGAAGTTTAAAGTGTTTATAAATATATGAAAATATGATGAATTTTTTCCATCTGCGGGCAGGTAATAAATACACTAAATCCGTATCTAAGATGTATAAAATATCTTTTGCCAGGTGGTAGAAAGAATTCCCCTGTAGTAGAATACGGCCACGGTATCGCCTGCCTGTCGTAAAAGGCGACTAAAAGGGGGTTCTTGGGGTTGCGGGCGGCTCGAACGGGAGCTCGAACCCTCAAGCCAGTAACCCCGAGAAGGACGGCGGCTTATGTGGCTGCATGTCGTCGTAGATACCATAAGGTGCAGAGGGAATAGCTACACGTGACCCAAGAGACGAGCTCTTGAGGGGTGCTGCGCTAAGGGGCACCAGTGCATTCCAGTGGAGATCCCGGGAGTCCCTGCAAACGCTGAGGAAAGCCACCGAGGAGGTTTTAGTGAGTAAAAATTCCACATAACCCCGAGTCTCTCCCAAGGCTCCGGCGTACCTTTTAAAGGTTTCCTCTCCGTTAACCAAAAAGAGTGGTAGAATTAGTATGATACGACGATCCATATTACGACACTACACTAACTGTATCCACGCATATTACGCACGGCAAAAATAGTTCTATACGAATTCAAAAATAGCATATATTAAAACGTATCAATTCCGCGATAATACTAGTCGAAAATCATATATTGTTTACACGTCTTCTTAGGCAGTAGTGACCACTTACCATCAGTTGAACTGCATGCTCGTTTGCTATTACATTCCTTTAAGATAAAAGAACAAAATCGCAACTTAATGTCAATAAACTTTAAGTAATGTCTTATATCAATAATACTGCATCTCATATTGATCTGATTAATCAAATTTATATCCAATCGTCCGTTATATAATTTAAAACTTAGGTACAGCTACGTAATAATATTCGCAGTTATTCCTTTCTGCGATGAAGTAAATCGGTTGTTAAATGTTTAATGTCGACAAAAATCATATTAAGCTTATCTGACTTCGTAAAACCTGAAGCAGCTTTATATTTTAATATACCGTATTAAATTTAAGCGCGAGCTACTTATAATTACACTGTTTATGTCTATAAAGCTGTTCGATCGTTGGCGAGAAACGATTTTAATCAAAAAGAGATGTTATGTACTCGCCATAAACAGGTGAACTACTAGCCAAGCCAGGGAGCACTTTGCCCTTAGTTTAAGTTTATTTATTTCCAAAAACGATCACCGTTTTTGTTTTCGATTATATATTGCAATGTGCGTTTCTTTCAGTGTCTGACACATTCCTAGCGCATCCATGGTTATGATACGGTATACTTGAGAGACGCTTTGAGATCCGAGCATCTGTCATAGGTAGTGTGGTATTCTACCCGCCATTTGTGTAATAAATGTGAGTTGCTATCCCTCTCGGCCTCTTCTCGTGTCAGCTCAAGTACGGTAGTGAAAAAAAGACGGACGTGCCATTGACAGATTGTTTGCTTGAGTTCCGACTTCTAAAGTCGAATCCCAAAACAGCAAGATCCATTTCAATCAACGATTTTAAGAGATGAGAAAAATATCAAAATTAAACAAGATACTTTTGTCTCGTTTACAAATCCTGCTGCAAATCTGAACAGGTTTCATTACACTGATTCTTAGGTATGTTAAGTAGTCTTAGAGTTAAATAGTTACCGTAACTTGTTGATATCTGCAACAAACTTGAAATTGAACAGGAATCTTACGTGAAATCGATTAATTAGTAACCAACTATTACTATAACTGAGAACTCATAACGCCTTAATAGGGTAAGAAACATTACTACTATATGGTAGAGTTAGGTGCAGCGGTAATATTTAATCACCAGAAATAGAAATATTATAGAATCACATGAAATTCTACTACCTTTAAATCTAATAATTATTCATACACGTTCATCTTAAAACATTATTACAAGGAAGTCTTATTACAAGGTACAAGGAGAGCAATTTCTTATTCTCTATTGGTATAACAAGTCAGTAACTATATCTGGAGCATATAAAATTTATGTTGCGTTCGCAAAAAACGAAAACAAAGCGATGGCTTTGCCCGAAACCGCAGGTTTTTGCGAAGTAAAACGAACGCTACGTCCACACTCCTTAAACGGGTTCGCCGGAGGTCATTAAGGTTACGTTCGGGTTGTTTTTCTCCAGCGTAACAACATCAGAACGATAAAAAAACGTTTCACTTTTATGTTCGGTCTCCCTGAATACGCCTGCGAGTGACTTCGCCTTAAACCATAATGGAGATATATAGCCTCAGATTCCATATCGAAACTGTATCAAACATTAAACGGAACGACCACCGGATTTTATAATCTCGTATCCTTTAATATCTTTCGTCGAATCGACTCCAATCGTAATGGATTGTTAACATTACGATTTTCAGTTATACTCCGAATCTTATCGAAATGTTATCAAAGACCTGAATATCAAGGCATAAATGGCAAACCACCAACTACTGAACCGAATGTAAAATTTGCATTAGCACGATATTAATATATTTTATGGATACGAGTTCGAAGGATTTTTTGCCGAGTCGATAAATAAGGCATGTTATCTCGTTTTGCCATTTCAATCTACGACCCCGCGTTCGATAAATAAAATAGAGTAGGTAGAGGTGTGGCGCGTGCGCAACCTACGCACACATTTGCAATTCTAATAACGCGGATTCACTCACACGGACGTGACATTTTCCTTCCTATACCTATGAATGTTATGTTATTCAATTGTAACAGATAGTGTCTGCTGTGGAATGTCGGGTATAATATATTGATATACCAAATAAGTAAATTCAAGAAGTTTATAGTTCTTTTTCATTTGATAAATAGGTATTTACGTACATTATAACATAATAGCTTAGCTACGTATCTATAAATAAATGATTTCAGAAACGTGTTTAAAGTATATATGAGACTTTAGGTCTAACTAAATACATAACCGCTTTAAGCATCTCTATCGGTTATGATACTTACAAAAAGAATTAGGTATTTTTTTTTCCTTTCACCAAAGAAAAGTCAAGTAATTAACTCCTCCGTGTTAAATATATTTGCATGTATTATGCTATAGAGATATTTTTCTGGTCAGAAACAATTTTTGAATTTGCATGTAACTAGTCGTAAGTAGTATTCTCCGAAATTACTGATCAGTTTCTAAATATATTTTTATCAGGTAAGTAGTACAAACATATATGGGCAATATTTTAATTTTATATTTCAAAGCTTTCAGTAAGTTTCTGATATTGTTATAATAATATTAAAAATCTTTTCCCTCCTTTTTTCCGCGATCGCACCCGCCATATTTTAAAATTATTTGGTTTATGTCACTGCAATCAGATTTGAATGACATGTCATATGTCGTTCTGTCAAAATGTACAATCTGTCAAATCATTTGGGTAGTGTACCAGTGCCAAAGAGCAATGATAGCCTAATGGTTGAAACTTGCCCTCTCAACTGGGAGGTCCTAAGTTCAAACCCAGGCACGACTGATTCATTTGCGTATTAGAAATTAATTATCACTGCATTTCGGTGAAGGAAAACATCGTGAGGAAATGTACACACCCAAAATTTCTTTAAATAAAAGTTCTCGGAGGTGTGTGAAGTCCACCAATTCGCATTTGGCCAGCGCGGTGGACTATGGCCTAAAGCTCTCACATTCTGAGAGAAAACCCGTGCCCAGCAGTGCGACAATAATGGGTTGACGACACGTGCCAAAGAAATGGACATACACACATACAAACACGCATATCAACGCTCGAACAATATTACCATCCGCCTGACGTAAGCAAACAAAAAACCGGCAATCCTATATCTTCTAAATTCTAATGTCTTCGTAACTTATTTATCCGGCGGCTGATAAAGGTCGCGATCGCGTGCCACGAGCGGTCAGTTACAAATGGCTACCATTTCGTACCTGCAGCCCATCTGCAATACTGTTTTATTATGTTAATACTAACATCGGTTCCGACGTCCGTTTAGTTAGTGCTAAGGTCGCAGAATCTAGTCCCGTTCATTAAACCCAGTTCGGTTTTATACAGTTCTAGGTATGCGCTGTCGATTTGCAAGTTTATCTACGTAAGGATTTAGCTGGATTAATTAGTTTTGATATTTGTTTTAAAGTGCGGTTAGGATGAATTTTGGTGTTAGATATAAACCATACTTAATGTTTGTTCCTCTTTCAAGTCACCTCATAGCTATTATATAATATGGTTTATATGGTGGGAGATAGTTAGGAGAGCGGAGAGTGACGTAGGCTACTTTTTACCGCGCTCTCATTCCCATAAGAATATCGATGTTTTATAAATTGATACATATTTAGTAGTTCCAGACGTTGTTAATAGATGGCGTTAGTAAATTTCATTTGCAAGTACTGAATCACGCTATCAAATGCCAATGTTAATTCCCTTTGACCGTGTGGGCGGAGTCGCGGGTAGGGGCTAGTTGGAAAATAAAATGTAGAAAAGACATGATGTAATATACAAATACATTTTAAAATTCATTTACTATGAATTGAGTACCCATCTTTGTTGATTGTATTTTTTTCTTATGTGTAATTTTTATCGTAGTTCATAGTGAGATCAAGTTTTCGTTGTAAAGTCATATTTACTTCTTTAAAAATTAAAATAAAAATTACAATGCAATTTAAATACTAACCAAACTCAAACGTATATCTTTCAAAGTTTAATTATACTGCGTCAACTTAATTCATTACAAGTTTCCAGATATAAATGTCAGTCGAGCAAACCTTAATTGAAACATAAAACATTTGAGAATTACCATAATATATCGCCAACGCCACAAAACACAGACATAGGCTTTTAAATTTATATAGTATTTGTACAGATAGACAGGTGGTTAATATTTTAGTTTGTATGATTTCAGAGGTCTAAGGTCTATATTCATGTTCATTAAATCTTAGCTTAGTGACAAGGTAGGAGGGGGGAGCTGATCCTCCCATTTCCCATTGAAAATAGAAAAGATCTTCACATACTAACAACTCTTTTTTTTCATCAACAAATTTTGGAATATATATCTCAAGAATGGTATGGAGGCATTATATGGTACCTATGGTACAAGGAATACTTCGTTCCTATGATGGGAAAAAATCTGTGACCAAATTATCTTCCTAAATCATAATGTATATGTGTGCTAAATTGCCAAGTACACTGAGGAATACCTCTTGAGATTCTGATCTTATCTAGGGTTGATTACAGATGTCCATGGACTACAGTGGCACTACCCATCAGGCGAATTGCATGCTGGTTCGCTACTTTAATAGAATAGAATAGAATACTCTTCATTGCACACTCGAAACATACTAACATAACAAAAACATACAATACAGATAAGTCGTATGCAATAGGCGGTATTATCGCTAGGCAGTCTCTTCCAGACAACCTATGCATGGAAAAGGTAAGGAGAACAGGAATAAGAAAGTGGGAAGTGTGAGTAAAGTTACACAGAGAGTAAATTATTTGGGACAGCTAGGTAAAGTATACAATCGAATCGAATCGATTTAGTCTAATAAAAAAACACGTTGCAGACAATTACACTAATGTAAAGAAATAAGGACACGAAATGTAAATATAAGAAACTTGTGAATCAATTTGTTTTAATAAAAAGAGCTGCGATGTAGAAAATGAAAATCTAACGCAAAATATTATACTTTCGGAATTCTATGTATCATTTGATATGATATTCCAGTCGCATTTCCTCATAAATACGAAACAGATTTACCATCGGATCACTGATAAATTTGCCCCATGACTGTTACATTTATTCAGTTACTCAGATTGCTACGAGTTGAGCATGCTCAATACTAAGCCTGAGTGATAGTTTAGGTCTTACTCGTGTCAGGAGTATTGCTATTGTTTTAATGTTTAAGATATATAACTATAAAGTAATACGATTGAATTGGGTTGTTGACATTTTTGTTGTGTATTTCATTTTATGGAAGAACATTTGAGAACAATTGAGGGTTTAGTTTTACTTCTAACAAAAAAATAGCCCGTAAAATAAATGATAAAAGATAATATATGCGGGATAACGTAATATTGCATACTGATTTACTTTCAATTAATTTAAAAGTTTTGTTTTTTAATTAATTCGTTTGCAAAAAAATAGCTTGTATTTTTACAGCATGATCGCTATGACATATGACATTTTTTTAAAATTTAAAACAAAATTCTTACAACTTACCTTAAATCATGGCCTAAAACAAGTAATGATGATTGTTACAATACGAAATATAAAGCGATCAAATTGTTCAATTTAGAATCTGTGAACCGAAAGCCACATTTTTCCCGTAATCACGAACTGCGTGCCACTTGACGGTAATAACGGCTACCACTTATTATCGCCTAGTACACTTTTACACCTATCAAGAAGGTTATTTTCAATTCCAATAAATTTTTATTACATTTTTAGAAAACCATTGCCATAAAGAAGATATTTTTAAAATATATCTACATAAATCACTTAATAATCCGATTTTTTTCCTATAGGAAAAAAATCGGATCTATTATATATAATAGATACTTATAAGTTTCAATAGTTTTAAGTGAAAATTTCAATAATAAAGTATTATTATTACGTAACAAATTACAGAGAACATCAACTTAGTTTAATAGGTGATTTTAATAGACTTATTTCTTCGTACGTTATTTACCAAATAAAGGTACAGCTTACATCCTTTATTGATTTTATTAAACCACAATTATTAATGACATGGTAACCATTAACGCTACTCGAAATATAAAATAAAAATCAAAATCGGAATTCTTCTCGAAACACTTAAATATAGTTCAATTTTTTTAATAATACGTAATTCGAACGCGTGTCGATGCCATTTCATAATTACCTTGTAGCAAACTTAAACATATTAATTTAACTATTCAAAATGACTGGCGTATACATTTATGCTATAATTCCAAATTTAAAAATACATTAAATACAGATAAACATACATATTAATAATCATTAGCACATTTAATTCGACCGCCTATCTAAACTACCACGAAAGTCCAGTAGCGTGGCTAATAGGCGGCGTGAGCCGAAAAAAGCCGACGGGAGCCGAGTCGTGAGCTCTTACGGAAGATGTATGGAAATGCGCACCTGTCGGCCGCCACCCACTGCGCGCAGATCAACGATAGTTGGAACGCTGCTTTTCCGCTCGCGTGCTACTGTTTTGTGCAAATTACGCAGATTTTTCGTACGAGTACCTTTTAAGAGTGGACTATATTGCAATGGTAAAAATACGTAATATTTAATCATACATTTAAAAGTTCATTGTATCTTAAGAATTAGTACAAAAGGCGAACCGAGCGGGGAAATAAAAAGTAGGTAATATTATTAATCAATAACCAATATATGATATCTAAAGCGTATCTAGAATATGGCGTAATTACAAATTTTTATGTCAAAGAACTATACATGAGACACACGTTTCCCGCCACATTACAGACTTGTCCAGGACAATACCCGACTTACACTTAGCCGGGCTTACTCGGCTTTCATTATCATTTCTACACAGAATGATTTGCAGTTGAGTTTACATGCCAGTGAACAAGACCTGAGTATCATCATCCCTGCCACGCTAGCTCCTCGGCGCTTGGCTCGAGGCAGATTAATGATACTAGGATTGCATAAACCGTAAGTATGCAATGACTACACATGTTAACAAATGATATACCTACTCGTATAAAGAACACCATGTCGGCCACGCTACCTCCTCCGTATCTTGCTCGTGACACGCCAACGGTGCTCGCATTGGATCAATCGTACTTATGCCACTAACGGACAATAGGTACCCGAATGCGATCAAGCCGCCCACACTAACTTCGTGGGGTCTTGGTTTGCGGTACCCCAGCATTGCCAGCATTGAATCAATGGATATATGCTGATGACTTCACAAGCTAACGAACAATATATTAAGAACTTCATACCAGCTATACTACTTCCTTCTCCGGCTCGCAGCACGCCTATAGTGCCAGCACCGAATCGTAAACATGCTGATGATCAAGAGGTAAGGAAGAATATATGAAGTCCATTCCGGCCACACTACGTCCTAGATATCCAGCTTGCGGTGCGCCAATAGTGCCAGTTTTGAATGAATGGACAATACCTGAGTAGCACCATGCCGGCCACACTACCACCTCGGCGTCCGGTGAATACCGGTGCCAGAGTCGATCAATCGTTAACACGGTGATGCTCATAAGGTAACGAAGAATATACGAATAATTTCATATCAGCTATGTTACGTACTATACATCCGGCTGCGGTACGCCAATAGTACCAGTTTTAAATCAGTTGAAAATACCTGAGTGGCACCATGCGGGCCACTCTACAATCTCGGCGTCTGGTGGCTACCGTTGCCAGCATCGAATCAATCATAAACATGTTGATGATCACGAGGTAACGAAGAATATATGAAGTCCATACCGGATACGCTACGTCTTAAACATCTAGCTGCGGTACGCCAATAGTGCCAGTTTCGAATCAATGGACAATAATACCTGAGTAGCACCATGCCGGTCACACTACCGCTTTGGCGTCCGGTGGCTATCGAGTCGAGCGTCGAGTCAATCGTAAACACGGTGATAATCACGAGGTAACGAAGAATATATGAATAACTTCATATCAGCCACGCTACGTCCTAGACTGCTGCGGTTCGCCAATAGTGCCAGTTTCGAATCAATGGATAATACCTGAGTAGCACCATGCCGGCCACACTACTGCCTCGGCGTCCGGCTCGCGGCGCGCCAACGGTGCCAGCATCGAATCAGTAGCGCATGTGCTGATTTTACATCGCACTACCCTATGGAAGAACATAACTCGTCAGTTCATCGTACTTCAAGTCACACGACAATTGTAAACAAGGCGGATACGTGGTAGGTATAACAAATGTCTATTACAATTTTAAGAAATAAAAATTTCTATTTTTTTGCAAGAAAAACGAGATAAAATGTGTGGCTAAAATTAGAATAAAGTTGATAAACACGCAACAACAAGTTTCCAAAAAGTATCAGTCACTACTTGTATTGATTTATGCTGTTTTCTAGAAATCGTCAACAAACACGGAGAAAGCAATATTGAAATCAGTGCATTAGAATTCAATTGCTATCGCGTTGCATTTCGCGAGTTTGACTTTGACATTATATTGAAACCTTGTTTGATGCGAACGTATCTTCAATACAAATAAGAGGTACATCAAGGTGAAGACAGGACAGTTTCAGGGATACAGCTCACAAAACAAGTCGAGCAGTATACAGTATTCATGCAAAACAAAACAAACAAAAACTAACTACTTACATTGAATTCGGTCCAAGTTCATTCAAATTCCGACGCGCACGTCACCACTGAACCGCGACTAGATGTTCATTTCAAAAATCGATTCGAATTTCAAAAAAATAATCCACCACAAAAAATAGTCTCATCTGACTCACCCGTATAATTAGGATGAGAAAAACCGGAGATTCATATTTTTTTCGATTCACAATCGGTTTTTCATCGATGCGACAGGTTGTGGGTGCGGATAATCAGAGCAGTGGTCAAACCGTAAAAATCGATGTTTTACGGTTCAGATAGTATCAGACACGGCCAGTTTTCAGAGGTTATTACACTATTGTACTATAAGATTTTACAGTGCAAAAACATTAGCAGTTAGACACAACTCCGTAAGTGATGGGTCATCGTGGTTATTATCGGCGTTTAAGAGTGTGAAATAAGATTTTTTACGTTAGACACGGCATGATAAAATATAACTTAAGATTTCATGGCTTCATAGTAGTAGTACCAATGCTTATATACTAGGAGTATATCAAAACAAAAGTTTTCTATTCGATTTATCTTTGAATCCGAACGGGCTAAGCTAACTTTTGTAGCAAATAGATAAAAAGAAGAACCTGTTTAACGTGAAATGGATATACACAGGTAGACTATTGATCTGTTCTTATCATGTCAACCACGTGAGTATGCAATTGACAATTAAATACATATCGTCAATCAAACTATCCTCTTGTTTTCGTTATTTTATATTTCGGTTTTAACCCTAGACCATCAAGCAGATCTAACAAATTGGTGGACTTGTCTTCATATGAGGCAACCATGTAACTATTATCAATGCATCTGTGATTGATTTCAGATAGAAAACTTGCTCTATATAAAATTGCTTACCGATGTTCACGAGCAACAGTGACAAATCATCATCCGGGAATTTCATTTTCGTTTACTTAAAAAAACATAAGTATGCGGACTATATTAAATTGGTTAGTTAAATCTAGTGGTATAATGGGTGTAATTCCGCAGCGGTCGTGCCGCGGGCGGCCGCCAGGTGTCGTTCGTGAGCTCGCTAACATCTATTGCGGGTTTATACGGACGCTGTTTAGAAGCACACGCGAGAGCTAACCGAGACAACACATGAGAGGCTTAATTTGGAATTACCGATTTATTTCCTGATAGATTAGTTAAAGCGCATCCTTTTAGGGTAAACTCGTCAATTTAGTAGTTTTTATTTTATAAATTGCAGTTGCCGATAGATATCAATGAGCGGCTGTGCTCAATCACCATCATGTGACCTTCATTCTTGTTTGTTACTTTAGTTAAAAAAACCATCAATATGCGGACTGTATTAAATTGGTTAGTTAAATCCGTAGCGTAATTCCGTAGCGGTCGTGCCGCGGGCGGCCGCCAAGTGTCGTTCGTGAGCTCGCTAACATCTATTGCGGCTTTTTACGGACGCCTATTAGAGGCGCACGTGAGCACTAACCGAGACAACACATGATAGGTTTAATTCGGAATTGCGTTTTTTTCCTGACTTACTTACATTATTTGAAGCGTGTGCTCTTCCAGTAAATTCATTAATTCAGCTAAATTTTTGATATAATTCAGTTGCTTACAGATGTTAATGAGCGACAGTGATCGCTCACCATCAGGACTTCCGGTCTTTTATTCGTTAGCTTCTTTAAATAAAATCCATGATTATGCTGACTATATTACATTGGTTAGTTAAATCTAGTTGTATAATGGGTGTAATTGCGCAAAAGTCGTGCCGCGGGCGGCAGCCAGGTGTCGTTCGTTTGCTTGCTAACATCTATTGCGGGTTTTTACGGACGACTATTAGAGGCACACGCGAGCACTGACTGAGACAACATATGATAGGCTTAATTCCGAATTGCGGTATTTTTTCGAATTTCTTAAGTTACATAACTTTTAACCCTTTTTTTAACGTTTTCATTTTGATTTCTTTTTTAATGCTTATCGTTTCACGCATAATTTGTTAGTTTTACAGAATATTAACATAAAATTTGTACCGAACGATTTACAAAATTATTTATACGCACCTATATGTAATTAGTTTTGTGAAACGGCATCAGCGATTTAAATAAACAAAACAGTAAAGCGTTTGTGTAGAAATAATTATAAGTATTTAATACTATCTACCGGAATTTTATACAAAATATTAATGCCAGTGCCATTAATATTACATCACACGTGACTTTTTTAACGTACTCGTAATACGAAGGCACTGTAAACGTGGTTGTACTAGAATGTCGAGCAAAGTGCATTGACCTACGTACTTTTCGTTTATCTATATTTAACCACATGGTATTATAAAATTATATTTAGTTTTTCCAAGGTGGTAGAACCAGTATAGTTCGATCGGAGAAGTACCACCGCCACACATATTTCTAGCGTGAAGCATTTCTTGCGTTTCGTTAGAAGTGTGTGGTTGCCGACACACATTTACATGAGGCAACCATCATAATTCTCGGGAGTAGCAACGCATCTGTGATTGATTTCAGATGGAACCCATGTTCTGTATAAAGTGGATTACAGATGTCCATGGGCGGCAGTGACTTACTATCAGGTGGACTGCATGCTCTTTTTCTACTTAAGTTAGGCAAGTAAAAAGTTTTATTAACGAACTCTGAATTAAATTAAGTAATATAAAACTAAATGGGGAAAATTGTAACCGATTCTCCCATAAAAGACGTGTATAACCGTCCGGTTCCCATCAATTTCAATCGAGGATATTACAGATGCCAATTAGAAACACACGGGAGCACAAACGGAAACTGCCTGCGCATAATTCTTAGCGTTAATCTGTGTTTCCTTGGAAACTTCGCTTCTCTAAGAATCAAAAGCATGAACGATAAATGTTTTACGTTAAGGAAATATATATCTTGTAGTAAACACATAATTTAGCCGCTAGCATCGTTTGCGATGGTTTTATGTTAGCCATTATGCGAGATGGTAGTAACAGTAGACTAAAACTCGTGTAACCAAATTAAATGTTTGGTCGATTCTAACGACGTTATATATTTGGTTATTATAATGTTTTGACTTAATTTCAATTGAAACAATTATAACGAGTACCAACCCACAAACCATGATATATCTGCTGTCTTTCATATACCTACACAGCAGAAATTATATGCATGCTACGCTAAGATCGAATTAAATTAACCTTGTTAAATTATTTAGCCATGGTTTACCACGCTAGCCACCAACTTAGACTTCACGTAAAAGTACGTGAAGTCTGGAACATTAACATTAAACAAATCTCTTATCAAAACTTTTTCGCCTCTTTACAAGAACAACGTATTATGTTGAAAACTGCTATTTTTATTAGAGGCCAATTGTTGAGTAACGCAAAATAAAATTCCTTAAAATGACTTACACATAGACGTGCACATGGACTTACACAGACCTAACACGATAATTATAAAAATTACCTTGACTTACCAGCAAATTTAATAAAAAACATGATAATTATGAAATTTAACAAAATGGTCAATATGCCACGTTGTTGTTGTAAAGATGCGTTTTCTATTTTTTATAATTAAGATCCATTATCTATTGCCAATTGATACCAATGCTCCATCTTTTTAATTACAAATATACAAGACAGAAACAAACTCCAACCGGGTATACATGAAACGTTTGAAATAATCAAAACCTAATCGTTTACGGGCCCTTCATGTCTTAAAGCCGTAGGAAATAAAATCAGGCTAGTACAAGCAGTGCCAATTAAACGGTAACGAGTGTCGGACCACCGGCAGGATGGCTCTGCAACTCTATTTCACTGCACGAGCTCTAAATTTCAGACAGGAAATTAGACGCTCGAGATAGTGGGCAGGGACAATCGATTGTGGCTGCTTGATGGCTCGGGGTACGGATTGTCGATGTTAACGAACGGGATTTTGTTTTTTATGGTGTTGCAAATGGGTGTATGCAACCTTGAAGATTGAAGGTTATTCTGAGAATATTTAAATGAATTTTCAGTGTTAAGGTGTTTTAACGATCCGGAAAGCTAGGACGCGGCCAGTGTATCCTTTTTTTTGTTATTGTGAAAAAATTTAAAAGACATCTTTCTGTCCTATAAAGGTATTTATATATAGTCATATTATAATAATATTGATAATTTGTGACAATAGTCCACCTTTTTAATTACAAATATAAAAGACAGAAATGTACTCCAACTGCATGTATATGAAATAGTTCAAATAATCAAAACTGAATCGTTTACGTTTTTTTTTTGAAAATTCTTTTCATATCATATCTGCGTACGTCTATTTCTCTAACCCAGCAATAATGTATGTATGTAGATAGCGTAGTTATTTGTTAATCAATATTTAATAAATGCATACCGATCAGAAGCAGTAAAAATGCACTGAAATATGTATTCACCGTTTGAATTTATTTCAAACAAGCATTCCTAACTTTAACACGTCGTTGACAGTGTTTCTCAAAGTTGGCGACAAAGTTCCGACGTGGGCGTTGAAGTCATATAGAACGGCGGTGAAGAGTTAAAGAGGTTTAGGGGGACTTCATCACACCTTCTCCGTTGCCCAGCGCAGAGCGCAGGTTTCTTGACGTAAATAAGAAAAAAGGGGGTTTTACTAAATATAACATGGTAATGTATGAGTGCGAACATTACGTTAACAAGGATTTATAGATTCCATACGCACAAACATGATGGTGTTTTCTCGAAATTGATTTAGTCATAGATAATTGTTGTAGGAAAATCTACACGTAGGACATGTGATGTAAAGGTTACATTACATCGTAACAGTGTACGACTCACAAAATAAGTTTGAGAACCTTTGGCCCAGAGCATGCATTAGCAATACATTGCGAATCCCGCAATCCTGCATGTCATACCATAAACTAGCGTATCGAACTCAGCGTATGTAAAATCAAAGACCACTTGACATTGTAATTTGAATATTTAATTCCAATGCTAAAGTAGAATTTAGAATAGATAAAAAGTAGAATAGGTATCTCATATGCGAACATGTTTCTATTTGGACGCCGTTTTCGTATACCGTCTACTATATTTGTTTTCGGACGATAACTTCTCCCCGTCGCATATTGTCACCTGTAACAATGGCTATTCCAAAAAAAGGAAACTCCTACATAATTTTTGACTTGTAAGATCTCTTACGACTAAGAGCTCCGTACGTCTCATACAAGTAATTTTTCCTTTCCATGCAATATGCGTTATTTAGGAGTTACAATTTTATTTAGCACTTTTATTAGTATTACCTTGGATTTATTCATTTAAGAATGAATAATCCTAATACTGTATATTTTAAACAATAGATTTAAAGACATCGTATGTACATATTTTGTATTCCAAGACATATAACTACGTAAGCAGATACGAGTGGCATTCGAAACATTGATATGAAATCGATCGAGAAAGTCCACGTTCACTGCACAGCCCTGACGTCACAACGATGCTTCCTGATGGCAGAAACTAGTACATACTTACGTTTTGCTAAAAAAATGACCCATATAATAGTCCATACTGTCCATACCACCTGTACATACTATTCTCACGTGTAAATGTGTTTTTTTTTTGTTGTTTTCCTTTTTTATGATTATTCAACATTTTACATAAATTATTCTTTACTTGAATAATTTCAATGTCTTAAGGCATAAGAAATTTAATCAGAAAATAACATATCGTGAAGAACATTATTTTTTATATAAATTATCTGTAATATGTATTGTCCACATATTACAGATAATATATATAAACTTCACCAATTCGCACTTGGCCAGCGCGTTGGACCATGGCCTAAACTCTCTCACTCTGAGACCCGTGCCCCCTCTGCTGGGCACGGGTCTCAGAATGAGAGACAATAATGTTTTGACGAGAGAGATATATACATTTAGATAATTTTAATATTTAGTTATTTCAAAACAAAATAAAGAACAAATATATAAACATTTACATAGAGTAAGATAATATATTAACTTTGGTCGAAAAGTAGACAGCGCTTTCTCTGCCATTACGCGATTACGAGCCATAAAATGTGCACATTTTCCGGTCAAATAAAGTCGTAGCAAAATGGTATAGTATTTGATATAATCGTTATTAATTCGATTTAGTTGTTCGGTCCACGATAGCACTGCGACGTAACGGTTCTGAGCTGAGACGAAATTTATGAATCGGTCGATGTTAGTGTTGCCAGCTCTTAGGATATATCGGGATATATCGAGTTATTTCTAGAAAGTAAGCTGGAAATGCATTTATTGAAGTTTTCTGATCGTTTATTATCGGTTACACATTCTATTAAGGAATCTTGTATATTTTTGAGATAGAAGTTATTTAAAAACGTAGTTATAAATATTTATCTTCATGAAGTACCTTACATTAAATGCTACATCTTTTGATTTGATACGAAAAGTTCAAAGGTATTTTCTTAATAACTATATAATTAATACTTAACCTATTTCATTTTCTTTTAGTTATAATAATACTGTTACCATGAAATAAAATTGTTTTTATATTGTATACAGATACAACAAACGAACGCGTGGTTAGCATGTCCATCCAATAGTCTTTGGTAACTGCCGTCAATGGACTGTTTCTATCCGTAGTAACAGATAAAAACAGAATCTGTCCTGAGGTTAGAAAATACGTTGCTACTCGTAAAGATTCAGTTTTAACGTCTTGCACATTGTTATACCTCGTTCCTCACCCATCAATCCAGAATGTAACAGCACTTAGTTGTTATAAACTTTTTTTTTATTATTTGACTGAAGTAGCAAACGAGCATGCAGTCCACCTGATGGTGGTCACGATCGCCCATGGACATCTGTAATCAACTTCATACAGAACATGGGTTCCATCTGAAGTCATTCACAGATGCGTTGCTACTCCCGAGGACTATGATGGTCGCCTCATGTGAAAGTGTGCCGGCAACCACACCCTTCTATCGAAACGCAAGAAATGCTTCACGCTAGTAATAGGTGTGGGGGTGGTACTTCCCCGGTCGACCTATACTGGTTCTACCTTTATTAAGTTGTTAAAAAAAATGTTTAAAATTTATTTTATATTCCCAAACCAGTCCGTATTTTATAATCACACCTGGTTACTCTATCCCCGAGTGCGGTAGGTGCGCTAAGTTAAAATGATTAGTGCAGGAAACAATGGAGAATCGATAACCACCCGGTACATTGTCGAGCGGTTCAAAATATTGCCGGGATGCATAAAACTGCTAAATATATATGATATTAAAGTAATATTATCACGGAAATGATCCGTCTTATAAGTAATAGATATGCTACTGGGTCGAAGTATTGGTAATAGAGAGATTAAAATATTGTATATCGTGAGTACCTACCTAGTAAATATGAAAATAGTTAAATATAGCATTCATGTTGTAGTTGTTTCAACTATTACATAATAACTCTTTATATAATATTATTAGTTGAAAAATATTGAATGTCACTTAAACTTCAAGAAAGCAATAAAAACTTAATAGTGAAATTCATGCTTTACGGTAAACTAAAATCTCTAAGTTTTCAAGAAAGTCAAGCTTTCAAAGTCTGATGTCTACCAATTTTTATTTGACCAGTGCGTGGACTATAGCCTAAAGGACGTGCATGGACTATATTCTGAAAGGAGCTGGACGCAGCTGTTGGACCCTAATGTCCAATGTAATGTCAACCACAACGAAACTTAAGAAAGATATGTAATTTTTTGTGCACATGATAGTCAGCGGTCTTCAAAATTAATCAATACAAAAAAAGGTTTTAAGCTTTTTATTTAAAGCAGTAACTAACACAATAAAAACGTTTAACATAAATCTAATCTACCAGAAAATTAGTGAACCAACACACTATTTTATTACCAATGCATACAAATGAGAAAACTCCAAAATTAAAACGAATTCTCCGGTCGTTTGTCAATACACGAACAAGCTATTACAGTAATGTTTAATGGCGCGGACGTTACGAACAATATTAATTCTTATAAACTTAGGTAACACAAACAAATATGAATAATTCATTCATAAATACGAGTATTAGCATAAAATATCACTTCACTAACAGGGCCCCACAGGTGGTCACGGTATCTACTTGTAAATTATTGAAACAATACGTTGATTTCGGAATAAAACGTCATGAGACTACGTTTTTTCCAAAAAGTCAGTAATTGTTAAATATGGCTATTGGTCAAAGGCGAAAGTTCCCTTTCTATATTTGCATTACCGACTTGTATTAGATAATGGTCCACCAATTCACACTTGGCCAGCGCGGTGGACTATGGCCTAAGATTCTCTCATTTCGAGAGAAGACCCGTGACCAACAGTGGGACAATAATGGGTTGACGACGATTAGATAATATTTTTAAAGAAATATATAAACGTAATAACGATTTACCACGTAAGAAAAGACGGATTTATTGCTGTTTATTTTTGTGCCTTGTATTTAGAGATTTATTTATTTTACCGATGACTTGAAGAAGACAGCGGGAAACCGTTGGATCTACAAGGCACAGGACCGGTTAGAGTGGCGTCATTACGGAGGCCTATGTCCAGCAGTAGACCTCAAAGGGCTGATGGATGGATGATGATTTAGAGAGTTATTTGCGAAGAATTTCAGTACCCACTATCGTTCGTATTTTGTTATCACGAAGCTTACATCAAATACATTTAAATTCATATTTTTAATATTTTATCATAATTATACATTCATACACAATTTTCTAAAATGTGCAATGAGTGATTTTTTTAAATTCTGCAATGAATATAAAGAATAAATTGCAATCCTGCCTAAATCAATAAGATGCCCAGCTAAACTTCCTGAATGAAGGCTGAGTTAAAATATTTTTCTACAAGATTGAAGACGCAAACGCTCATGTTATTTACGTGATATTAAATGGTCAATGCCACCAATTCGTAAGCAATTTTTAGAGCTTTACCAAGTCAAGGGCTCTACCTGAAGCCATGCTTTTGTACCGAATCGCAAGGAGTGCTTTGACGCTTGTGACGCTAAAAATAGTAATAGCTAGAATATTTCCTCTATCGGACAGTATTGGTTTCATCATCTTGCGAACGTACCGCACATAATTTTGTATTAATAAAATTAGCAGAACCCGCGAGTTGGTACACGCAATTCAATCATTAGACTTTTGAGATTCAGATCTGGACTAATCCCCCTCCTGTTTTTGCAACTGTCACCAATCTATTGAACCACAAAGTCAAATACTAAATTTCGTTAAACTTCAATCAACTTTCTCCGTATATCAGTAATTAAGTCAGTTCACCTTTTTATATATGAGTATATATATGTGTAAAACTATTAATTGCACACTTAATTACAGCTTGGCTTCGCTAACTGCCAATCCTTTGCATCCGACGACCATACATCAGAGTATAGGCTAGTAGTAATTCATTACGTACTTGTAGGTCTTGTCCCATATTAATGATAGGGTCGAAGGTAAGCGGTGGATCAAAGCGGGGGTCCGTTAATAACATGATTTATAGACTCCAGTGCACAAGCGAGATCAAGACACATGAATTATTATTGAGAATATTTACTTAATAACGACCTCACGGAATTGTCTTGTTGGAGCGTAGACAAACTAAAAATAGACTTCTAATATTCGGCACTCTTTATGTTGCTATATCAGTAGAATAAAGCGAAAGATACATTTTTATTTAAAAAGATTTTTACCTTGTTACGCCAAAGAAGTATAACTTCTAACGCGTGTACATAAGTACACACACACACACTTTATTTTTTATTTTTTACTAGCTGACCTACGTTACGCCTAAACGTCAAAAATCTAAAATTATTAGTTTTCATCCACTATATTATGCATGTATTATACATATAAACCTCCCTCTTGAATCACTCTTATCAATAAAAAAAATGCATTAATATTTGTAGCGTAGTTTTGAAGCTCTAAGCATACATAGGGATACAGCGGAAAGCGACTTTGTTTTGTACTATGTAGTGATTACGAGTCTATTCGTTACTTCGTCTATACGTAACCGTACTTATTGTCTGGTTGCTCTGAGGGCGGAAACGGTGAACGGTATTTCAGAAACTGAGGACTTCATTTATGTTCGGTTTCCAATAACATGTTTTAGTAGATAACTCGTCGTGTTCTTTGCATAAATCAGATCTTGTAGAAAATTGTTTTCTACTTTCAGGTCTTAGTTTATTATATTGGTAAAGTTTTAATCTGCTTTGTAACTTCTAATAAGTAAAGATTGTATATGTATACAGATAAACAGATTTAATATAAGTATAAACAGATTTTTTATTTTATGGTATCATTTTAAAGCTTATGAAATAGGCTTTCAATATATATAAATACCTATTATTTTTTTTATTCTTAAAAAAATATAATATCCCATTTATCTATTTTGTAGCGGTGAGACGATTCGGCTGCACGCAAGTGTATAAAATAATATATGAAGTACATAAGTAATATTCAAAATCATAATTAGGTACTAAGTGTTATAATTATTAATTTCTAGTAGAAGTAGCTAAACAACGATAAAAACAATTAATTAATTTTATTATTAAATATTTAATTTTTCTTCGTAAAATCAATTGGTATTAAGGTTTTTTTATAAATCTATTTTGAATCTAGGTAACATTGAAATCAATGCATATATTTGACTACAGAATAATGCTGTAGAAAATTATTATATAATTATAATTAAATAAATAATTTATTACTAACGGGGTTATGAGACTAATACATTTACGAAAGGTTGACTATCCAGATATAATGCAGCCACTTGCGATTTCATCTGATCGACAATCAGACATCATTAATCCAGTTGGTTACATTAATATGTTTTATTAATGAGTTTTCATCTCAACAACATTCGCATATATTGCATTAGTTAAAAATTATCTCATTACGATGATAGATGAGTGGTAAAGATGTAACAATGATATTCAACGAAAGTCGGACATTAATGATATTCCTTGCCCTATTAATAATGATATTATTATCAAACGTTCCATCATTAATTAGAGTATGTCATTATTCGAGTAATGATTGAGGGGCGCGAAATTTATAATCGCTAATGCTATGATGGATTTTAGTGAAATGAAAGATTTACTAGTACATTGACCTTTCGTCCCTGTAGCCTCGGGGTCAGAATAGTTCTACGGTATCCCCTGCCTGTCGTAAGAGGCGACTAAAAGGGGCTTCCGGGGTTGCAGACGGCTAGAGTGGGAGCTCGAACCGTTCGGTCAGGCAATCCCGGGAAGGACGGCGGTATGTATGTGGTCGTAAAGACTAGACGGAGCGGTGGGCCCAGCCGCCCATCTGGAAGGAGCCCGATGGGGCAGCGCGCTCGGAGGATTCCGGTTGAAGTCGTTTCGAGATCCCGGAGTCCTCCTTTTCAGCGCCGAGGACGCCCACCGGGGGGGTTTTAGTGCGGTAAAAATCCCACATAACGCTGCGTCGCTCCCACGACGTCGGATACCTTTGGAAGGTTTCCCCCTCGAAAACAAAAAAAAAAGTACATTGACCTTTACCTATTATCCCACTACTGGGCACCGGTCACATCCCAGACAGACAAGGGCTTAGACTAAAGTCCACTATACTGAACAAGTGCGTATCGACAACATCATGAGAACATTTTGAACAGGAGTCATTAATTTTCTTTCACTGGCAAAAAAGGTGTGTTTTTAGTTTTACTGAGTGAAATAGTACACGAGCTTGCAGTTCACCTGGTGGTAAGTGGTCATTACCGCCAATGGATATTTATGAGCAAATTTATATAGAATTATTAGCTGTCCCGACAAACTTTTTGCCATATAAAAAATAAAAAACATGTTAAGGGTGGACAACCCTTAAGGGGTATGAAAAATAGATGTTGGCCGATTCTCAGACCTAGTGAATAAGCATATAAAGTTTGGTAAAAATCGGTCAAGCCGTTTCGGAGGAGTATGGCAACAAAAACTGCGACACGAGAATTTTATATATTAGATATTTTTATCTGAAATCAATCACATGCGTTGTTACTCCCGAGCACTAAGATGGCCGCCTCGAAAAAAATTGAGCCGGCAACCACACCCTTCCACTCGAAACACAAGAACTGCTTTGCGCTACATATAAGTGTGGCGGTGGTACTTCCTTGGTTGAACTATACCGCTTCTTCCACCTGATAGATTGGTGAATCACTACATAGTATAAAACAAATTCGCTTCCGGCTGTCCTTATGTATGCTTAGATCTTTAAAACTACGCTACGAATTTTAATGCTGTGTTTTTAATACATTGAGTAATGTAGGAAGGTTTAGAGTATAGTAGAGAAACACAGATTATTTTTGATTTTTGTACTTTTAGGCGGAAAGAAGTTCGCTGTGTCGACTATTAATTTATAAAAGAAATGTCCGTATATATATATGAAAAATCAGAGATACATGCCGAGGATTTGAAACCCAGAACCTCCAATTAAGTGGTCGAACTAACCACTAGCCGATACATAAGCCCACCCAAATAGCGGAACTATTTGCAAAACATGCACACAATTTACATCTTTCAGTGCACGCACTACGGGCCAGTATCGCATGGTCTATGCAGTTGGTAATGTCGCCCACCATACGACCGGTTAATTAAGACATCTCCATCCAAATCACATGTTAATTTAGTTGGATCGTATCCGACGTAGGCTTGGATCTTGTTTCATTAAATTAACCTACGTTGATTGGCGAACAGGTAAATCCTGTAAAAAGCTCATTTGATGTTACATTAACTTGTAACTTCAGTTCAGATTGAGTCGTAAGGTGCCATGAAATAGTGTTGGCGAAAAACATGTCTATTCGACAAGTAAGTATGTCTGTCTGTAAAATGGAAATTCTTCACGCAATGCCAGTAGGTACACTTAGAAACATTCTTATACCGGAAATATCGATCTTTCTACGAAATCGAAGAATTTGGCATACTATCCTCCTGATGAAAATTAAAAGCTAACATAGTCACCTCATAAGTTTTTGATTAATAAGAATTGATAGCGTAATACTTGAAAGCCGACCTCTTCATAAGATTCCAGTTCCTCTGCATAAGATTTGAATCCCAAGCTAGGATATATAATTTTTTAAAGTAATTTGTGTATTAGGTAATAATAATCAACCATCATCACCTGCTTTAACGGTGAATGTAAAAAGTTTGCACATGAGATTTATTGTATGAATGTTCTCAGAGATATATCAAGTCTATCAAACTCACACTTGACCATTCTAAATGGAGACACGTATCGTAGTGAGACGATAAGAGTAACGCCGAGGAAATCAGTCTCAAGCTTTATGTTTTTCCATACATAAAAGATTTAACTTCACGCTTCTGCACATTCCATATTCCAAATCATATTATTGGAACTGTAGAGATTAAAACTATATTCTCAATCACTTCATTTATGGCATTAGTCTAACTATTGACTACAGGTACTAATGGTCTCATAGGTTTCTTTAATGAAAATTCATCTACAGTATCAAAAGTTATCTCTACTTTATGTTATGTTTCACTTTTTAATGCAGGTAAAATCGCCGAGCAGAGCTAGTCTTCAAACTATTGCAAGATAATGACTTGGATACTAGCACAGCTATTAAAACATAAGTTATCGAATCAGGTAATATTTGACGTTATAGTTTAATCTATTTTGCACTTTAGGTTAAGCGCTGCGAAGATTAGGCCTGTTTTTGCTTCTGACATCAACTTAAAACTGCAAATTGAAACGTGAATATACATTAAGTTGTTTAGGGCAATAATGGGTACTTGTTTCCGTCGAAGTTAAAATTTACAGGCACAAAAGCAAACAAAAACTAAATAAAACTTAAACTTGTTTTTCGCAAAATATTACATGAACCAGTTTGTTTGTATGTATTTATGTTTGTTACTTTTTCACACAAAACTCCTGGTAACTTAATTAGCATTACACAAAACAAAACTTAATTAGCATTAACACATAGGATACTCATTACGTTATTAAATTAGGTTAAGTACATTAGTTACATTTTATAACTTATATACATAATTCAGTTCATAATTTAAAAAAAAAACTGTTTTTTTACTTCCACGATATTTACATACCTATAAATGAAATTGAGGTTTATTTTTTAAGTTACTTTTAAAATTATAACGCGTTTATAGAAAAAATCTTAAATTGCTTACATTTTTATATAGAGTTAAGAACAGATTAAAATTGGTTCTCAAAATTTAGTGTATTATTGTTATACTTATGTAATCATTATCGTAATCAATACCTACTCTACGCTATACTGAAGCATACATTAATTTTGTAGCGTATTATACTTTTATACAATATAAGTAACAAATGAGCATGCAGTACACCAAATGGTAAGTAGTGACTGCCGTTCATGAACTTTATATAGAACATAAGTTCTGCCAGAAGTCTATCACAGCTGTGAAGCTCCTCCTGAGGACCAATATGGTAGTGTTTTAAGAAAGTGAGCCGATATAGCGCAATGATTTTATTTCACAAACATTTTTAGCGCAAATAATATTTTTTAACGGTTATAATTATATAATTACTAAATACGATGTCAATTACATGAACTATAGTACAATTATGCATTCTGTTCTATACCTACAGATATATTCTATATAAATATACCACACGTGTGTATATAAATACATGTAATATTCATACGTTTGTGTATTGTAATAACCGGTTTGTATCGACCGGAACAATAGTTCATGTGGAGCGAGGATGCGCGGAGGTCGGGCCAAGGTTCGAGTCTTTGTTCTATGTAGGTTACAGGTCCAAGTCATGAAATATGGTAATCGTTTAAACGAACTGTGCTAATGTTATTATCTTTATTACTTACAGCTTCTTATATTTTTATATATATTATAGAGCAGTGATAGCCTAATGGTTGAAACTTGCCCTCTCAATCCGGAGATCCGAGGTTCAAACCCAGGCACGCACCACTGATTTATGTGCGTATTATACATTAATTATCACTGCTTTTCGGTGAAGGAAAACATCGTGAGGAAACCTACACACCCGAGAGTTCTTTAAAAAAAAGTTCTCGGAGGAGTGTGAAGTCCACCAATTCGCACTTGGCCAGCGCGGTGGATTATGGCCTAAACTCTCTCATTCTGAGAGAAGACCCGTGCCCAGCAGTGGGACAATAATGGGTTGACGACACATATTTTTATAGTGGAGGTAGTAAACGAGCGGTGCAACTGATGGTGACTGGTCATTGGTGCCCATGGATATTTGGTAACCAGCGTTGCCAGTTTTTTTTCGGAGTTGACTCCTTAAGAATCGATTTGCATAAGGGCCCGTTATGAGAAAAATGCGAGGAGTAAAATCTACTGAAGAATGACCTCGTTACGTATACAGTTCTGATTACAAAATCGTTACGTAGACAAAAGTTTCCTAGTAAGAAACTCTTTGATACTAAGTGTATAACGTTAAATGATAAAAAAATATTAGAAGAGTCTGTCTTTAACGTTATATTATTTCATCATCATTGACTACATATAGGTTGGTCCTATTGAGAACTAAGTTAAAAGGCCTCAGATTAAGACTTTTTCCTCACCATTCAGACCATCACACAACGCTTAACACAACTGTTCTTAGGCAGAATATGTGTGCGACGGTGTTTTCGAAGACGAATAACACCACTTTTCTGCCGCCGTTAAATCCCTATTTGACACCAAAATAAGAGCGGTTTTTTGGATTTATTGTGGTAGCATCATGTCTGTCGCCAATTCAGGTAGAATTCTAACTTCTTAAGGTTTGATTGCAAACGGCAGTGACTTTCCATCCGGTGGACTCTATTCATTTGTCTTAAAAAGAAAATCAAAATAATGCAACCAAAATTTAATATTAGTATCAAAGTTAAATAAAAATAAGATCATTCTTTTCCCAAGATTAAGGTTAAATTTGGATGAAAACGAATCCGTTACTTAGTTAAATATTTATGCATCCATAAATCATTTTTTACATTTGGTTTAAAAGAACCTCAGGAAAATTTTCTTATCTTCTAAACTAAAAAATTTTAAACAAAAAATACAACCGACTTCCATGCCACATAAAAGTAAAAAATAATTTAAATACATGTTGGTTTAGAGCAAACACAGTTCTTAGTACATAGTCCCGAAGTCGGCGCTTACCATATTTTGCTGGATCATGACTACATGTATCTTATATGAGCGCCGACTTCGGGACTATGTACTAAGAACTGTGTTTGCTCTAAACCAACATGTATTTAAATTATTTTTTACTTTTATGTGGCATGGAAGTCGGTTGTATTTTTTGTTTAAAATTTTTTTTTTCACGCTTTTCAGTCACGATAAAATCAGTTATGGCTGTTGCTAGTCGTCCGCTAACCGGATGAATAAAATTAATTATTCGTCCGATTTTCGGATGAATAAAATTATGTGCTGACGTCATCATATAAAAATAGACTTCTTTGACACAACCGGTCGGGGGCGCTACCGCGCCCCCTCCCTTAGATGCTGAATTGGAAAAATCTGTTCGAACCTAACCTAACCGAATAAAACAACTTTTTCTGAGTAAACATTTATTTAAAGAATAGACCTATAATTATCAATATTTAAAGTAGAAAAAGTAATATAAACCTTATAACTAAGAGTATAATGCAACTGATACTGATAAAAATAACACATCCAATTTAAAAAGGTTGGTAGTACTCTTGCATCTTTCAGGTAATTGTATTCAAAGTGGAATTTTTGATCATAATTATATCCTCTCCGAAACTCATTGTTGGTATTGTGAACAACAACATTATGTATACGTAAGCACAATATGGCCGATGCCTACGGTTTAAACTTGAAGGACCCCAGCATTATCAGGGTTGAGGAGTTGAAGGTCAAAATTATCATGTCATATCTTTGCTTAGTAATCTCATTACATATACGTAAGCACCATATGGCCGATGCTTATGGTTTAAACTTGCAGTACCCTGCATCATCAGGGTTGAGGAGTTGAAGGTCAATTTTCTTATCATACGTCTTTGCTTTGTAAATATATTACATATCCATAAGTATCAAATGGCCAACGCCTATGGTTTAAGCCTGAAGTACCCCTGCATCATCAGGGCCGAAGAGTTGAAGGTCAAAATTATCATGTCATATCTTTTCTATGTAATCTCATCGCATGCACGTAAGCAACAGATCCCCAACTTCTATGGCTTGGGCTTACAGTACCCTGCATCATCAGGGTTGAGGAGTTGAAGGTCAACTTTTTTATCATACGTCTTCGCTTTGTAAATATATTACATACCCATAAGCATCAAATGGCCAACGCCTATAGTTTAAGCCTGAAGTACCCCTGCATCATCAGAGTTGAGGAGTTGAAGGTCAAATTTTTCATCTTATATCTATGCTTAGTAATCTTATCAGATATACGTAGCGATCATGTAGCTAACGCCTATAGTTTAAGCTTGAAGCACCCCAGCATCATCAGGATTGAGGAGTTGAAGGTCCAGTTTTCCACCGTATACAATAATTTTTCTAATGTTTTACCTTACATTTTTTTAAATATCATTTTGAATGCGTAAGATTGAAATAGCTAAGTTTTATGGCTTAGGCATTCAATACCCCTGCATCATCAGGATTGAGGAGTTGAAGGTCAAATTTTTCGTCGTATACCTTTACTTAGCAATGTTATTACAAATCCGTGAGCAACAAATGTCTAACGTTTATGGTTTAAGCCTGCAGTACCCCTGCATCATCAGGGTTGAGGAGTTGAAGGTCAAATTTGTCATCGTACATCTTTGCCTTGCTATCTTATTATATATCCGTAAGCACTAAATGGCCATCACCTACGGCTTGGGCTTACAGCACCCTGCATCATCAGGGTTGAGGAGTTGAAGGTCATTTTTTTTATAATATGTCTTTGCTTAGTATTGTTATAACATACCCATAAGCACCAAATGGTCAACCCCAATGGTTTAGGCTTGAGGCACCCCTGCATTATCAGGATTGAGGAGTTGAAGGTCAAATTTTCATCACATGTCTCTGCTTAGTAGTCTTGTTACATATATGTAAGCACCAAATAGCTAATGGTATAGTTTAGGATAGCTGTAACCCTGCATCATCAGGATCGAGGAGTTGAAGGTCAAAATTTTCGTCAACCTATATAAGCATAGATATATAATACATATTCCAAGTTTCATAAGAATCGATTCGGCAGAAGCCGAGTTATCTCAAATTATCTAAAAAACTTGAGGAGTGGTGGTGGTTTCCACCCCATAACTCAAAGAGTTAAGCATCACAGCATACCCATGTCCAAGAGCAAAAGTTGCGTGACGAAATTTCCTATCAAATGAAAGAAAGAAAATGGAAATCGGTTTAGAAACACCCAAGTTATTCAAGATTTTAAGAAACCGACATTTTCCAATTTTCCGGGAAAACCGCCGGAAGGTTTTCATTTTCCTCAATATGGGACTGCCTGTGAAACTAGCCGCATACAATGTCATATGAATCGTGTCGGTAGGTCGACGATTTCTAGCCATTTCGCCCGAACATACATAAAAAAAAAAAAAAAAAAAAAAAAAATATACGTGACGAATAGATAACCTCTTTCCTTTGGGAAGTCGGTTAAAAATAGCAGTTTATATTGACCCAAACTTCATATGTAAGAACACCATGAAATTGAATATATATTCGTTTATTACATATAAGTTGCCCTATAAAATTGTGCTAATTCATAATCATATTTATAATTATGAATTTATTTTAACCGACTTCCCAAAGGAAAGAGGTTATCTATTCGGCATGTACCTATACGTTTGGAAAAAATAATCAATGTTTCTAATCACTCGTTCACATTCAAGCTACCTAAACCCATCTTTCTAAGCTGCGCGTGTATGACTTGTGCCTACTTAAGGCGTTATATAAATAGACAATACTTACAGAAAAACCGTCGCAGTTCAACTGTCATTTTGACCTTCGCTCTCAGGTCGCGGTGACCGCGCATTAGCATACCGACAAAGCAAGCAAACACTTGACGCTCAGAGCGCTAATTTACCGCTCGTCAAATACGAGTACTTGAAATTAATTGTCCGTAATTTTGTGTAGACACAGTAATAATGAACTTATATAGACAATGCATTATAAAATAAATGATTGCCAAAATGTTCGGCCAGGGAGGCACCGTCGCCACATCTAATTCTAGCATGACGCAGTTCTTGCGTTTCGGAAGAGTGTGGTTGCCGGCTCACTTTTATATTAGGCGACCACCTGCAGTCCTCGGGAGTAAAAAAAGTACCTACTTATTTGCAGTTCCCTTGATGCATTTCTTTTATATTGCAAATGTTTACGAATACTATACGATAATAGGTACGATAAAAACATTGTTGACACCAGATATGTAACGGCATGATCCTTATAGTCTCGGGACTAGATGAAAGCTAGGTTACCTGTGTGTCGCAAAAAGTAACTAAATTAAGGTTTTTGGGGTCGCGGGCGGCCAATATGTACTCGAACCGACTACCCAGTGACCCCAAGAAGGATGACAGTGTGTGTAGATATATACCGTTGTAAGCATCCGAAATCACCGGTTACCTTTTAAAAAGGTAAAAAAAATGTAAACTAACTATGAATATCATCTAAATTAAAATATCTATTTTATGGATGTACATAGGTATTATATTGCATTTACGGTAAAAAGTAAACACTATCAATCGATAGTGTTTACTTTTTATCGATAGTGTTTACTTTTATCTAATTATTAAAAATTATAACCTAAGAATTATTAAAATACGAAATGTACAAAATAAAAAAATATAATATATTTATTGTTTTAGAGCATGTGTTGAGCGCATTCTTACCGCCGCCATTGTCAATCGGCTGCCTTTATCATGCAAAATGTTTGAGTTTCGGTTCAAGCCTGATTTCTCGGGACAACACAATGCGGTTGAAGACTTGGGAAAACTTCGCAAACATTATGTTGTTATTTTGTACACTAAGTTATGAAATTATGTTCACTAAGAATATGTAATAGGAGTTACATAGATTTAAATGGTAAATATAGTTTGTTGTTTGTAGTTTAGTGAGTCAGATACCTAGTAGTATACCACAGACATAGTATATCAACCCAGTGAAGTAATTATTACGAGTAATTATTACGAACGAGTGACCCTTCGCAACGGTCGTAATTCGACCGTAATTTAAATTAAAAAACTACAGTTCATATTGTCCAAAGTAGCACGAATATTTCTCAACTTCAAATAAATTGTAATAATTTTCATTTTTTTTTGAACGCACCCGTTAAAGGTGAAAAGCGGGTTAATTAGCTAAGCTGCATTTAAGAGCAATAGTAGGTATTTTGACAAAGACATCTGACAGTTTTGACGATTGGTGTTTTCATAGTAAGACATTGAATGTTCTATTTCGTTTATGATGTACGTGTTTGTGTCAAATGCAAGGTAGTGTGTGCAATGTGTTTTTAGTTGATTTTATGTAAGTTTTATGCATTGTTTGAAAAAAATGTTAGTATTGCATAATCCTTTTCTACATAAACCTTCCTCCGTCTGTGGCAAGTATCTTAAAAACGGATGATAAGATTTTAATACACGTAACAATATATAGATATCTATATATTCATTCGGAAATAACCTTGCTTTATCTCGAAAGATTATGAATTTCTTAAAATGGTATATATTCAAATATAAATCAAATAATCTGAATTTGGTTTTAGAATAGCTGAAAGATAAAATTCTAATGATTTTACTGTAAGATTTATGATATTGGAATATATATGACATTTTTTTATAAACCTTTTTTATGATTATTTCAGTTTAAATACCTTTAGAATCTTTTTTTTGCCTGGAATATTTAAATCTAAAACTGTTAAAATTCGTAAGTTTTCAATAATCTAAAACTGTTAAAATTCGTAATTTTCAATAATTTTGTCAAAAACATAGGTTTCTTTGTTTATCAATTTGTTTTTATATGCCTATTGCTCACTTGTATTAGTACCGCAATGACAAATGTCCAAATGGGCTCATTAGATTCTGGCAACACATATGTATTACTATGACATATGTAAAAATGAGCCTATTAGATTCTGACGACTACAGTAACGATGTTTGGTTTAAAATCTATTGTTCAGAATAGTAATTAGTGGTATTCTTCCCAAGACCCATCAGCTAAACAAATAACAATAAATAACGTATTTATTGAATGTAATAAAATGTTAAACTTTAATTGAAATAGCGGGATGTATCCGGTTTAAGCAATGTTAAGTTTTACTAAGTAATTAAATATTACTTATTGAAATTTAATTACAGATATCTATTAGAAAGATGTTAGGCTTTAAACTAGTCTTTGATTGTCACATTAACTTCCAAAAGATCGCCATTTTTTTTTTTGTAATCTGTAATCGTTTTGTGAATCAATTACTTTTTTATCTGTGGTCTAACCTAACTCCATCTTCAGATACGTCTTCCACTGATTTTGACATAAAGCTAGTGAAAAGAATATCCCTAACGGGAATCCTTATGATGGAACATTAAAAAAAATGTTGAATTTATGGTACATGTATTATCTGTGGTATCAAAATAATAGCTTTATACTAACTAGCGCCACCTGTATGTAAAACTGTATAAGCTATTGTTGTCTGTGGTCAGAATTGACAGAAATAAAAGCGCCAGTCCGTTACGAACAATACTTGAGTTTTACTATAAACTGTAAATAACAATGACCTAAGTAGAAAAATTGATAGTTGCTTTTTTTACCTATATGCGTTAACGGACAGTAATTTTTAAAATATAAATGTAGATTCGATTTAAGCAGACTTACGTAAAATACCAACAATCTACTAAAATGTAACCTAAATAGAAAGTTATTGTTTCCTGTGTAATTAGACTTATTGTACTAAGATCTTAAAGATACAATATAAATGAAAGGAATATCCGTGTAATATGCGTGTACAATAAATTCGATAAATATGTAAACGTTTATACAAAATTTGGCTATGTCCTTTCAGCGATATCCGTTCTTCAGTTTTTGCGTGAAAGCGTAACAAACAAACTTACATTCACATTTATTATATTAGTAGAGTTAATCAAATAATAATAAACGATCCGCGTGGCGGAGCGGTTACCATACCGGTCTGAGCCGCAATGGGTCCCGGGTTCGATTTCTGGCCAGACAGGTATCCGAATGATGAGTTTAGATTCATGCTCTGGGTCTGGGTTTTTGTGTATTCTTGTGTGTGTCCATGGTACCCACAATACAGGAGAAAATCCTAGTGTGGGGCTATGAGCGTAGAAAACGTGTCTTTTAAAAAGAAAAAAATCCCTGGAAACGCTGTAAGTTTCTGATCGTCAACTAAATTATCAACGGACACCATTTTCAATAAACCATCAAAACATTAAATGCAAGAAACGATTTCTTGTAAACTGGCAGTAACTATCATGGTTATGTATATAATTTCCATCAGTTGATTAAAATTAATTAATAATGGATTATGATCTTTCGTTCCGAGGAAAATTACATCATCCTGAGACTATGAAGTATTGTTAACCTTATGCTATTTTATATTTAACTACTAATAAAATTACTGTTGTCGCTTTGTTAAGTGGTCATAAGTTTAAACGGCTATGGGAAAATTACAAATAATGTTGGTATAAGGTAAGTCCTCGACAACTTTTATATTGTAGAGGTAATAAACAAGCATATCCATCTAATGGAAACTTGCCACAGATTGATTTCAGATAGGGTTACAGCTTTGTCCGATGATAATATATAAGTTTAAGAATACACACACATAATACGAATTAATACGACTTGATTTAAATCTAGTTAATAATTAAATAATAAAACTTATATGGACGAGTATTCAGTAAATAAGAAAGAAAAAGTTTATCGCTGATTATATAAAGGACTTACTATCCATTTATTTATTTATGCATACACAATTAAATTAAATACAAAGGGAGCTTATAATTAACATTAAGTTGAAAGGTACTGCTTATTCCTAATGAAATCTATTCAAGCATTCCTGAGACTGGACATAGGTTAACACAAGGTACGTAGTGCGCGCACTTAATCCATCTATAATTTTGGCTTTACAAAACGATCTCCAAGTAGCAGAATAGTGACGATAGGAATTGTTTAGCATTATTATCAAACATTAACAACAATCTCAACGCTTCAAAGTTACGTAGAAACAGGCGTCCAGTAAACAAACCACGTAACACGCATTAGCATTGTTCGCGCCCGCGTCAGTCGTGAGCTGCGGTCACACTCTGACCTCTGAGCCAAAGGTCAGGTGCAGACAATGGCAATTTGACAATTTGACGACAGACATTCGATATAATGATACAAGTACTTACGTAGCTTGTTATCGGTTGCTAAATTTATAAGTAAATAAAATGTAGCGCGATTTGTGCGTAACTACGTGGTCGCTTGCGAATTAGTGCTTGTGTGTTCGTAAATCGTCAAGAACTAACAATAATATCAACACTTCAAAGTTACATAGAAACAGGCATTCAGTAAACTATTTCGTGTAAACCACGTAACACGCATTAGTTTTGTTCGTACCTGCGTCAGTCGTGAGCTGCGGTCACACTCTTACCTCTGGCCAAAGGTCAGTAGCCAGACAATAGCAATTTGACAATTTGACGACAGATATTCGATATAATGATACAAGTACGTCGCTTGTTATCGGTTGCTAAATTTACAAGTAAATTAAATGCAGCATGAATTCGTAAGTACGTGGTTGCTTGCGAATTTGTTCGTGTGTTCGTAAATTATCAAGCACTAACAATAATCTCAATACTTCAAAGTTACATAGAAACAGGCATTCAGTAAACTATTTCGTGTAAACCACGTAACACGCATTAGTTTTGTTCGCGCCTGCGTCAGTCGTGAGCTGCGGTCACACTCTGACCTCTGGCCAAAGGTCAGGCGTCAGACAACGGCAATTTGACAATTTGACGACAGACATTCAATATGATACGATACATTGCAGGTTATCGGTACGCTTAGTACGAGTTTATTATATTTCCTCAAAACAAGCTCATACATTGCAATGTAAAGTGCATGCCAAGATTTTCTTTTCAGACCATAACTTGCAATGTATTTTTTAATGATGCGCGAAAACATTAACACTGCTTGTTTTGACCAAACATAATAAACTATAAAGGGCACAGTGGCTAAATTTACAAGTAAATAAAATGTAGCGTGAGTTCGTGAGTAAGGACGTGTTTCCTTGCACGTTGTTTGTATTTGTAAATTTGCGTACTTGTGCGTATTCCTCTCTCTGCATGTATGTATATGTTAGAAAGAGAGAGATAGAGACTGAAAGAACCAAATCAAAAACGAGCATCACTCGTGATCTGCGGTTACCCTCTGACCTCTGAGGTCAAAGATCGGGTGTCGGAAAACACAAAAAATGACACCTACAAGTGACATTTTTTGTTAGAATAAATAGATGTAATGAAAGCAGACCTTTATAGATGTACCTACGTACCTTCATGTGCATGTGTGATGTTAAAAATGTGTGCGTGATGTTTTCAAGGTGGTAGAACCAGTGTAGTTCAACCGGGGAAGTACCACCGCCACACCTATTTCTAGCGTGAAGCATTTTTTGCTTTGCGATAGAAGGGTGTTATTGCCGGCACATTTTTATATGAGGCGACCATCATAGTGCTCGGTACCACCAGTTATAACGCATCTGTTATTGACTTCAGATGGCATCCATGTTCTGTATGTAGTTTATTACAGATGTACGGGCGGCAATGACCACTTACAGTCAGGTGGAGTGCATGCTCGTTTGCTACTTCAGCCAGATAAAAAAATGGAGAAATTACATGCATAATGCGGATAGTAACACTATATTATGATGATGTACATATTTAAGAGACTAAACGATAACGTTTATTTCAACGGGAATATTTCATAGAATATAATAAAAAAGTTAGTCTATAAAAATGCGTATGACCCATGTTATGAGGTCATGATTGCTTGACCCTTCAACTAATTTACACCACATCGTCGGTACTCGTGTGACCACACAGGTACCCATACTGCCAGTCACGCGTTGGCTCGCTGCCAATAATGTGCTTAGACTATAGAGACCACAGGTTAAATACTAATACTTAGAACTTATTAACAGACTATAAATAACAATACATCAATCAATATAAGGGAAAATAAACATAACAAAAAAATTACATAAACAGAACCAAATGATACAAATATTTTGTGTAACGATTTTGAGTACAGATGAATTAGTTTATTTTTTTCCTAATTGTAATAATGGCCGGAGCCAGTTTTAGTCATTTGATGCTCACTTTTTTTGTGACAATATATGTAGATTAAAATTACAACAAGTATTACAAGTTTAACCTCTAAGCCCTAAGCGCTTTGAGAGGAAACCCGTATTCAGAGATAGAACATTAATGGTGGCCAATGAAAAAAAAAGCAGAGCAGTGATAGCCTAATGGTTAAAACTTGCCCTCTAAATCGGGAGGTCCGAGGTTCAAACCCAGGCACGCACCACTGATTTATTGTATGTGTGTATTAGAAATTAATTATCAGTGATAATTTATTTCTAATATTCCTCTTCGGTGAAGGAAAACATCGTGAGGAAACCTACACACCCGAGAGTTCTTAAAAAAAAGTGCTCGGAGAAGTGTGAAGTCCACCAATTCCCACTTGGCCAGCGCGGTGGACTATGGCCTATAACTCTCTCATTCTGAGAGAAGACCCGTGCCCAGCAGTGGGACAATAATCTCGTCAACCGAGAATGAAAAAAATATTTAAATTTGTTATCGATCACTAAAAATAAAAATTAGGTCGTTCTCTAAAGCCTTGACTCTTTCCACTCTGAGAGATCGGGCAATTATGAAGATGACAATGAAAAATTAAATTTTAGCCAATTATAACTTGCCAGTTCAATAAACCTTAAACATCCCTCTTTCAATACTTAAACTTGAAACGTAAACACAATGCTTTAACTAGTAATTAAGAAAACCTGAAGTGCATCTTGAAACGCAAGGCAGTGGCCATGAACTACTGGCAACGTATAAAACTGAGGTTTTACTGCGTACAGGAGAAATACCTGATCCGACCCGCGACCTGCAAAGGTCGCCGGCAGCCTGCCAACTGGTTACGTGCGTGTGGCACATGGTAAAAGATACTGGCGGATTCTTTTTTGTTTAAGGAGAAACCTTCTGAAGGTATCATATGCCACGGAAGCGACGATTGTTTATATGATTTTTACCCCACTATAATTTCCGTGGAGGCCGTGCTCGGCGCTGCGAAGAGGACTGAAGGATCTCCAAAGGAACGCAACCGGAGTCCTCTGAGCACGTTGCCGCATCGGGCTCCATACACTGGCTGGGCCCACCGCAACGTCTAGTAATCTGAGTTATGAACTACTGGGAACGTATAAAACTTAGGTTATACTGCGTACGGGGCGAATGTCTACAAAATGTCTACAAGCTTAGTTGGAGATTTGATTTACAAAAGTTTTCATTTCCTACTAACTTTCATCTGCTTTGTACTGTTTCTACTATTTAGGACTCATCATTTCTACTATTTTTGTTCATACTTCAGGTATACTAAAGAAAAAATATAGTAAGCCAATAATGATAAAAGTGAAAAATTTAAAACTTTATTCGGTTGAAAAATACCTACTTCGACTTAACAACACTCTTATTCGTTATCTTCAGTATCTCTACCTCATAGAGTTGGTGGTGTATTTGCGTTGTAAAATAGAAATATATTTAAATGCATACAAAACGAAGGGTCTATTAGCTACGGGAGGATTACCTACTAGAAGCCAACTTGCGGCCTGGGAAGGTCGTCGTAAAATTATCCGCTGATTACGCATAATTGTGTGGACCACGTCATGAGATTACAGCGAATTGAATTTTATATCCACTCCAGCAGAACATCGTAGTTCTGCTTCGCTTATTTTTATTTAAATCAGTTTGTATTAGTCACGTATACATTTTTATTTTTATTGTTTAATTAAGTAGACCTGTAATAGTGACTCATAACATCTTAATCCTTATGGTAACGCGTGTACGCTTAACCTTAATCTGACATGTAATTATAATTACAAATACGTTTATTTACAATTTAATCAATATTAAACATGATAGCGCCTCATTTTAAAGGTATTTACGGTACTACCACTACTAAACTATTTACGGTACGACTCTAAAGTAACCACCGCCATATCTGTTATAACAGTAGTATTAATCGCTGCCGTGACGTAGTAAAGGTTGAAACACAAAATTATTAAAAAAATACATTTTTATTACCTTCTCTGCAGTAAGTAGAATTTTTAAATATATTTGCAATAAATAAGCTTTAGATGTGCATAACGTTACTTATTATGTTAGCCGTTTGTGTCTACTCGTCGTTAAAATTTAAATAAAAAATGTAAAGTGTGACATTAATCTCATTAGAGTTCCATTTAAGGGGTGGTCAAGGATCGTTGAGTTTTATGACCATACGACATTGACAGTTTATCGCTCGTAACTTGGACGACAGAGGTCGAGTGATGCGCAAACCTGCATTGCCGTGTCATCTTTATGTAATGCTGTAAATACCGATGCATTGATTGCTGACTTGGCCTTAACCCGCAAGTAATCGTGTCACAGACAATATAAACGTGCATTTTACACAGATTAAAAATTATCTCTCGTTATATTTATAAGTAGGACGCCATTAAAGACTTTGCTTTTCTTTTGTTTGTCTTTTTAAAATTTATGAAGTGTATTTAATAATAGAGTAAAGGAGTTTTCAGCGTTTTTTGTTTGACACATTTATAGTGAGCAATGAAAGTACTGCATAATTTAAATTTATGAATTTCAAATAAGGATTACTGATGTTACGTTGATGTTTATTCGGCATTAAAATTATTAGAAAAAAATGTACACAGAAAAAACAAAGTGAATCAATTATTTCGACAGCTGTAATGTACTCATTGTATTGTAAATGTATTTTCATATAATATACAGATATAATTATATGTGTAATAAGACTGAACGATAATAGCTAGGATATTGCAACAGATAAACGCACGATACTTAACAATTAATATTATGTACCTCCAAAACTATGTGATTGACAATTGCAATTGATGGAATGTTTGACACTATAAGTCAATATCTGTGTCAGTAGTCAATAATTATTAGTTGTCTACTTTTATCATGAATGTCTACACAAATGTCAATACTTGATATCATATTAAATTATTAAAAATCTATCTTTGCTTTTGAAGTTTACTACTAGAAAAATATTCTCTTTAGCCGCCATGGATGTTGATGTTACAAAAGAAGGTGTAACTATCCATCGTCTAATGTCCCCTATATAGTCGCTTTCTACGACATCCACGCAACATTATAAATAACAAAAAACAAACGTTAAAATTAAAATTATTTAAGTTTATGTAAATCGTTAGTTGTCTCAATAACGTATTTCATCAACAGCCATGTATTGATTTAACCTGAGGACCCATGAGTCATCACTGAATTCTTCGTCTAAAAGGCAAAGGCAAAAGTACTTATAGTGCCAATAACTAACGATAGCGTATCTTTCACAACATGGCGGTCGGGAGATTTATTGAACGCGTCAGACATTAGTCCCTTTGCTATCTGTAAGTGATTACACTGCGTTACAAATGAAAACAAAAATTAAGTACCCGTTGTGAAATGTCATGTTTTCCTATTTATTTGTATCGTTTAGTAAGAATACATATATATTTTTTTTCCATCACGTCTCATTTTTTTCCTGAGGATGTGATTAATTATACTCAAAATTTAAGATATCAAGCGTCATTTTTTAATGGTTCACATTAGCTTTTCCGCAAACAAACTCTGATCTTTCAGGCCATACTTTTGTAGTATAGTGCTTTTCAGTGGCTCGGCTGTCCCACAAACAAAGAAAACAACAGTATTTAGTAAATCCACCCTGTAGCCCGAGTAAAATAGCTATAACTTTGAAATCAGCGCATACTTTCCACCTAAAGTCTTCGTATTTTATCAAATCTAGTATTGATTTAATATTCATATGTTTCTTTTAAAACAGTTGAATATGCTATTGGTACTGACGCATACTTGTTACCATTGTGCAACAATACCCTTCAGACTTTTTTTTGAACCATCAATGAATAAACGCCAGTCTTGTGTTACATACGGAATGTTCAACTCACTCATTAATGTTTCTATATCGTTACAGTAGCATATATTTTCGAAATTTGAATAAAATGAAGCCATTTCTTTATTACGTTTCCGTTGCACAGATACTTTTGTGTAAGGTGCCAATAACTTCCACTCTTTTAATCTAGATCCTAGTAATTCAGCTTGCCGAATTGATAAATCTAAATCTCGTATCAAATCATTCGATTCATGTTGATTTATCAGATGTGGACGGCCAAAAGAACTTGTGGAAGGTAAAAACTCAGGATCATTGCTGCTTTGGTCATTATACTCTATAACATTCGGCAAATCTTGCTCTTCCGATATTTCAATTTCATTTTGGGTAGGAGGTAAAGGAGGAGGCATTTCTTCACTGTGAGGTACAGGTTTCGACATTGAAGGAACGTCAGGATACTGAATGTTGTGCTTGATTTTCTTTGTAAAGCCACGTATGTCAGTCATGCAAAAGTAACAATCATTGTAATGATTACTAGGTTCACGCCATAAAGCTGGAACGGCAAACGGCATTGACATCTTGTTTCCATTAATCCAAGATATGAGAGTAGCATAGCACGAAACACAAAAAAACTGAGGTACCCATGGTTTATCTTGTTTAATAGCACGTCCGAAATAAAGTAAATATGCACTTTTTCGGAAACATTTTTTGATTGTGATTTCACAATATACTGTCCACAAACGTAACAAAACTTATTTGGTGCATTTTTGCAATTGCGACGGCCACTTAGTTCAGTATTCATGTTGGATTTTCAAATAAATACGTTTATAGATATTGATGTTATGGTATAGAAACGAATTATACATAAAATAAACCAGGAAAAAAGTATAATGCATCGAAAACGTCAACGATATCTTATACGTCTAAAGTGAGGGTAGTTAAAATAATAATTGAGATGTACCTCCAAAACTAGACCTGATGGATACCACATATGTTTGGAACATTTAATCTATGACTCATTACCTATTCATTCCAGCTATCAGTTTAACGGGTACCAAAATCGTGTAACGTAGTGTTATCGGTCAATCCGGTGAGGTCAGCCATTGTTCGTGGCGTCGGAAAAATATACGAGCTTCGAATCCATTTTTATCGTGGCAACATCTTAGAAGCGTTTTAGTGTTGCCATTGCTAGTATCTAGTCTAAATCTTTTATAACGGTGTTATAATTTTGTGGGCTGATATCAAAAGTAGATATAGATTTGACAGTTTAAAACAAACAATACGGTAGGTATGTAAGGACAATATACTTATAATTTATGAGGTAGTGATGTAACGAATATTCGCATTCGCATTCGTGAATATTCGCATGTTTTTACAAATTCGAATTTGGAAGAATTGTTTGAATGTTTGCGATTGACGACCAAAAAAGGTCGCCAAATCTATATAAATTTAGTCCAACTGCAAAACTGGTTCTGGTGACCAAAAACACGACGTCACATTTTTTAGATTTTACCGCTGACGTTGACGTCAAATAAAAGAAATCTAATGATGACATTCGTTTAATCACGAGTATGAGGTAAATAATTTGCTTAGTAAACTATTTTTATAGTTATTAATTATTTTTAATTTTATAATTAACTTTTACCAACTAAAGAAATTTTTATTTATTTATTTATTGCACCTTTATAAAACAACAGTTACAATAGGGTAAACTTAATGCCTTATGACATTCTCTGCAAGTCAACCCTGGGTGGCTGGAAATTTTGTATAGATTGTAAACAGAATTGATTAGCTTTCATTTAAGTAACGGCAAGAATTTCATAATATTAATTTGAGGAATAATTGAAATCTTTTATTAAATTAAAATACTTATTTATGATATCAATTTTTGATTGCAAAGCAGACTAAACTGTCACTGTTAATTGCATGCAATTTAAATTTCTTACATTGAAATGATCACGCCACCGGTATCAGGGTTAGATCTAGGCAATTTGAAGTAGTTATCGCCTTTAAGCAAATTGTACTATTTACATAATAAGCGGTTCTCATTAGAATAGTTGACAAGAAAGACCCTTAGTTGAGCCAATTAATATGAGTATTGAATGATACCGACTGTGCTATAAGGAAACAATGTATTTTATAGTGATAGTCAACTCGAGTTACTTATTCGAGTTAACTCGATTTTGGCTTAACTCGAAGCAACTCGAGATGAATTCCTTCTCACTCGAGTTTGAAGTATTATATAGACTGTACATTGCAAGGTTTGTGATAATTGGTAAAAATATTTTATGAAAAAATAATCCTTTTTCTACCCAATATAATTAGTTAATATTTACCCAGCACATGCATATGATGAATCTTTTCTGCTTTTTATATTGATACGAAACTAGGTAACTGAGATCGTGAAAACTAATGATATATCTACTCAGTTTCATCCAATTAACTCGATTTCTTTAACTCGAGTTACGTAAATTTCAACTCGAGTTAAATCGAGTCGTGTTTATTCCGAGTTAGCACATCATTAGTGTTTTATTCATTTATAATTTGTCTATTAAAATAATCCTATCCAGAAATGCAATGTTGTGTAAGCCAGTTACAATTTTTGTTGCATTATAAATATTAATTATTATAAAACATAATGTCAAAAATACATACAGGTTCAGTTTCATTTTGGGGCAAACTCCATTGATTTATATTGGAAGTAGTTTGACACGCTCTCTCACGAGATCTCAATTTCTTAATTGGCGTACGGGAGCGTATTATTTATGCTATTTTCGATATATTTTTGTCGATCCTTTAAAATGTGTTGTGCAAAATGTTAATACTGATTTCGTAATTGAATTGCCAAACTAAGTATACTCATAAACTTATATAGTAGTCATTAAGTCCGTACACATTATAATAAGTACATATTTTTTGTTACAAACTGTTCAAAACAAGTTTTTTGTAACATAATCGACCACTGTGACATAAGACTTCGATTTTCAAAAATCTCCGTTACCCATAACCAACACCGGAAGCAGAGTAAAGTGCTTCTAGTAATAACTATAGAATCTGTTAGCGGTGTCTGGTTATTTGGGCTATTTGGGCAAACAGCGGAGCCGTTGACCTTATCCCACGGACCCTCAAGTAACTTTACGAGCCCCGCTTGTTAGGAGACATGTTTATTTGGACGCCCACGCTGCCCCACGCGTGGCTCGTGCCCGTGTGTGGGCTAAGGTGCGGGCGGCAGCGGTTAGCTATTTAGTTTGTATTGGATTTTGGGATATTTTTTATGAGTACAAATATATTAATAAAAAGTATATTTTAAACTCAAAAGTAGTTTAGAACTGATAAATATGTATAGTATATTTTGGAAAAATATTGATAAAGTCATTTGCAAATTGATAAAATAGTTTGTAAAGTTAAATGATCCAATGAAGTAAGGTCCCTCTTATAAGGTAACTCTCTCATTCTGAGAGAAGACCCGTGCCCAGCAGTGGGACAATAATGGGTTGACGATGACGAAAGTTAAATGATTTATTTTTTCCAATAGTAAAGTCATTTCGTTACAAAACTACAGATATATTGAGGCTTAAGGCATACGTAAATGAATTTTATGCTTGAATCTATATCAAAAATTAATCGCCACTTCTTCCGAGTGTCATGTATTATACAAATACTAACAAAACGACTAGAATAGTTATATTTAACAAAAATCTTCGTGGAAATAATCGCGAGGAATTTATAACTTATCTTTCGGGATTTCCGTTAAAATACGTACGTACAGAAGCGTTCTTCTAATTTATAGTTACAAAAAACTTACTAAGTTAGTTCTACACAATCTTTTGTCACTTTCAACGTTAATAAAATTCTTTATTCAATTCGACGTCAGTTTTGAATCTCCGAAGATAAAATATAGGAATAATATGCGCTAATAATACAATTTAAATTCATTAGTTGGTCTATAGAAGACCCTTTATTTGATAGGGCCCGACGGTAAAGTTCAATACTGTTAGGTAAATTGTCGTAATTATTGTAGAGATAAAAATATGGTTCCGTAAAGTTTTCGTCATCTTAATAATACCTATTACAAAAGTTTGTGAAGATAGTTTGTAGATAGATTTGATGTTGTAACTTTTGATGGAGTATAGATGAAAATTTGAAATATACAGTACCTGTATAACATAGAAACATACTTCATACTAATATTATAAAGGCGAAACTTTGTGAGTATGTATGTTTGTTACTTCTTCACGTCTAAACGGCTGGAGCGATTTTCATAAAATTTGGTAGGGAGTTAGCTGACACTTACTTTTTACTGTGGGAAGATTATCCCCACTGGACCATCGGTACATCGATTGTTTTAACGCGGGCGAAGCTGCTTCTTCGTTCGGCATAGATCTTTTACGTGTTTAGTGTAAAAGGCCGACGATGCCGCAGTAATATGCTGGTTTTTAATATTTATAAGTTCCCGGTACGATTAATTTAAGGGAAACTACACAACATTTTTTTATTTGACTAAAGTAGCAAACGAGCATGCAGTCCACCTGAAGGTAAGTGGTCACTGCCGCCCATGGACATCTGTAATCAACTTCATACAGAACATGGGTTCCATCTGAAGTCAATCACAGATGCGTTGCTCCTCCCGAGGACTATGATGGTCGCCTCATGTGAAAGTGTGCCGGCAACCATACTCTTCTATCGAAACGCAAGAAATGCTTCACACTAGAAATAGGTGTGGCGTTGATACTTCCCCGGTCGAACTACACTGGTTCTACCACCTTGCAAAACTTCGATTAAGTTCTGTCATTTAATCTAACGTTATTTAGGTAAGAATAATAATTTAACTATTCATCTTTTGATACTATACTATATATGTATATACTCATGGAAAATGTAAATGAAAATCATATAAATATTCATTAATGTCCGATTGGTCAATACACTTCTGTAAATATATAAATTACGTACCTAATATGTTCGGCCATTTTAAAATTTCATGTACATTTACTTACTCTTTGTATATTATCGAACTGATCCCTAATTCTAAATAACCTCATTTGTATTGTTCTTGAGAACAAAATTGAGCGATTTGAATAAAATATTTGAGGCTTTTATCTAAACGAGTTCAGTTATGTGTTTGAGGACGCTTAATGTTGTTATTAGGGGAACGTGGGGAGATAAGATACACTGAGGTGTGAGGTGAATGTGACTAGATGGACAATGTTTTAAATTAAATCTCTTCATAAGGTGGACTTTCTCTATATTGGTCCGGTAAAGATCGTTCCGTAGCGATAAGGCTATTTTTTATGAAGATGGTTTAGAAAATAATCATTTTGGATATTTAGTGCAATGTAATGGGTGTTTTTTGTTGATGTTTGTGACATGCCGTCGTTTATAGTAAGTGGCCACCACTGCCCATGGATCTTTCTATAAAGACTACTGTATATCTCTCCTTTTTTTTTCAAGGGGGAAACCTTCCGAAGGTACCCGACGCCGTTGGAGCGACGCAGGGTTATGTGGGATTTTTACCGCACTAAAACCCCCCGGGATCTCGAAACGACTTCAACCGGAATCCTCCGAGACTGTATATCTCTCCTAATGGATGTTTTTGTGTTGATGACATCAACAATAATTCAAAAATCGCCTATAGTACGTACTATAGTGAGTATTCTTTATCTATTAAAATGTATCAATTCCACAATAATTTAGTCTTAAATCATGTGAGACTCAAGTGTTCGTGGCACAGTTATTTAATGTTACACAGTTGTTCTGGATTTTATCCCTTAGTTGCCTCCTACAATACCCAGGAGTAGAGAGGAAGAGGTACTATTCAATACTAACACCACCTGGAATGGAAATATAGAATATAAAAATGGAATATACCCGCATGTACGGCTCATGAATAACTGTATTCAACTCCACATAGATTATAATCCTATCAATACCGACAACTCCTATAATATCATAAATCAACCAATGAATCTCTTATGACCAAAAGAGCCCTAATTATTGTATACCACAACGCTATTTGCTCTTTCTACTTTTATTGCCAAATCTTATGAGAGACCCTCTAAGTTCAAAAAGAGAAATCCAAAGGCTGTTTGGCAAAAAAAACAAGTCAAAATTAGAGATTGTAAAGCAAACACTTTAGCACGAAATATTATTCGGTTATTTTACTGAATGTAACATTTATTAAATGTATATTATACATAAGTAGCACTTTTGAACCCATTCAATGTTAAATCAAATTAAGAGTTGGAATGAATCATTTCGATTCCTAATTCGACACAAGTGGTTGAAGAGATCCTCAACTATATTTAGTTCGAAAATGAAATAACATTACATTGATAAACAATTTCGTCGACTGAGCGAAAAAGTCGGGTCGAGTGGTCGCTTACAAATGAAGGCATTATAAATTCGAAGTTAAAAATAAATAGTGTTTTATCAATGTTATGTATGACACAGATACTATGTGAGAATGATCGACGGCAAGGCACATGTCATGAAGCTTTCTTAATTAGTCTTTAGAAGCAGCAAGAAGATTGCACTTAGGAAGGACTGGTATCCGTTTTGTAGTCGACTTCAGATTTGTCTATTAATAGTGAAAATATTTTGCCTCTTAATTGAGGGGAAGATGAAGAGGCGGAGATGCATTTGAAGAACATCGTAGTCCTCGGGAATATCAACGCATCTATGATTGACCTCAGACGGAACTCTTGTTTTGTACGAAATTGCTTTTCAGGTGGACCGCCTATTCGTTTGATACTTAAATGTATTAAAAAACATATCTACCCAGCGCTACCAGTAGACAATGTTATAACAAACTATGTCGCTGCATAGTATTTGTAATCCATAAAAACAAACTCAAATAAAAATTTAAACAAACGCGCATTAAAACGTTTACAAACGCGTGAACCGAAATGCCTTAAACATGAAGAACGATAACGCCGGAAAACAATACGAGCCGAATGTATGCGATAACCTGCTTTATTTTAACCGGTTAGGGGAGTTTTTTCTGTGGCAGTTATCGACTGATACGACGTTTCAATTTGACGCAAAGGTTAGGAAAGAGGTCATGTGATAAGCCGAACGGAGGTCGTGTGGAAATCGGAAAACTTCTTTATAACTATCGACTTAGTAACGTTATGTGTAGAGACTAATACTAATTCACGTGTACACAATTTTAGACTCATACTATCGCAAAATTGTTACATTTTAATATATAACGGGTACTCACGATAAGAGGTTTTTAAATTCTTCTTGTTGATATTCCTTCGTAATTTCAGGTCAAGCTATCGGTAAAAAAACCGCTATCATAAATATCCATTACATATTAAAAATAATGATTAGTGTCGTGTGATGTCGTTCCAGTGAATATTACAGGAGGCGACTAAGGGAACATTAGGAACATTAGGAGTTCAATGTAACTACTAAATTTCCGTTCCTCCTAAAATACCGCAAACCCACTGCTATCACCAACACGCAAGGAAGGTGCGGGGCTAATGGTAACAATCTGCCTTCAAAGGAGGCAGTAATCTTCAAAAGGCTGACGAATAGATTAAATACTAAATATACTTATTTTTGCATACAAGCAAAATTGTTCTGGCTTAAAAATAAAGAGGTATACAATATAACGAGACATTTGTTATTCTTGAGGATAGTTCCTGAAGATAGATGCTAATTTGACCAATTACTGTCTTAATAAGTCCTTGCTATTTCAATTTTCACTTTCACCAATTCGCACTTGACCAGCGCAGTGGACTATGGCCTATAACTCTCTCATTCCGAGAGAAGACCCGTGCCCAGCAGTGGGACAATAATGGGTTGACGACGACTTCAATTTTACAAGTTATACTGATGTACTATTATACACAGTTACCGTTTTTTGTAGTTTTAATTAGGACGAATTTAAAAGCTCGGAACTCATTATTTGTTGCGAATTTTGTTACTTCTAAATATTTTTAATATAAACATTTTTAATATATAATATAATACGAAATTGATTGTTATTAACACGATTAATTTAATCTATATTAACATTAGATTAGTCATTACATACTGAATAGAATTCAGATATGTCATTATTATATTCTGAAAGTAATTAACTAATACAAGTGATAAATGAATTTTAATTAGGTTATTAATATTTAATTAATCTACTGCACAATCTCTTTTGCACTAATTCTAATTTAATACACCTTACAAAGAACTGTTGTCATTTCCAAATAGTAATATCGAGTGGATATTAATAATTTTAATACTGACAAAATAAAAGAAATTAAAATGAACTAATATGCAAGCGGTCTCCGGCCATATATATATTGAGAGGCTTGTAATTAGAGGTTTTAAAGTAAGTTAAGTAAATTACCTTTTTTAATTCTCTGCGGGGGTAGTTGTACTGTACATTATATGTAAGTTTGTTTGCGAATTTGCATGTCACGAAAATACAAGAGCATAAGAAACTGTAAGATATGATGCACACCACTTATAAACAATGAAGAACAGATGAGGTTAGGTTAGGTTAGTCGCGAAGTTTTAATCAATAAGAGACTGGCATAACACTTTTGCTCCCCCGAGCGAATTTTCTCTGCATTTGAAAGGTTAATACAAAAGTTATATTCCCAAATATTTTTAATATAGCGGATTACATATCTTTACGATAGATCATTATCAAGTAGGTATCGCTAAACGGAAAGGTCACCCAGACATTGGCCTCAGTGCAATGTCAATTATCGCCGGTGGTTTGACAAAGAGCTGTAGTTAAAGCAAACATGATGAGGCGTGGAGATAGGGTTGTCAACTATTTAAAGATATTTTAAATTTAACATTGCAATATCAAAAAATTGTAACTTATATATGACATTATAGTTTATAACCATGATACCATTGATATTACTGTGTAACTACAATGTTTTTGTGAGTAGCATGATATCTTTAATTTCATATTTATATATACTTCAGACTGTAATCATTTTATACTGCAGAATAATATAAACGTAAAATATGAATAATAAGCTATGTACCTATATTGTTTTCTAAAAAAATATTTGCTTGTTTTAATACTATAATGCTCAATGTTTTAGTTAAAAGTGCATATCAAATTATCTTCAAATAATTTCAAAATAGAGTTGACAACCCTACATACAGCCTTCGTTGTGGGCGCAAGGTCGGAATATAAAAGCGGGCGTCAAGAATAGATGTGCCATAAACGTATTGCTTGAAATATTAGAGCATTAGAGGTTTCTTGAAAAATCGTTTTGTATTTGTATGTCCAGATACAATTGCTAAGGATAGCAAGATAATTTAAGAGTATTTGTCGTTAAAACATATTGATATGAATCAGCCTAATAGAATACTTAAATCCTTATAACATAAACAACATTAGTAATGATTAACACAAAAATCAACAAAAATTAAAGAGCATGTATAATTTACTTATTGCATTTATTAAAGCTTTAGACAAAATTTAAATCTAAGTGATGAATTAAGAAGAATCTATCTTTGCTGTCTATAAAATAATGTATAATGTATTTTTACAACTATCATTAATGGTAGTTTAACGTGTGTGTTAGTGTGTGGTTGCTACTAGTGCTGCATCTATTTCTACCTCAGACTAGAAATGTAGCGCTGGTTTGCTTTTTTTAAGGTATGTTAAAGCAAATTTATAAACTCACACGTTGTAACTAGTACTTAGGTTTACTAGGTAGCTTTACGTAGAATATCTGTTCCTCTGTCGGTCTCTATGTATGCTTAGATATTTAAAACTTCACTACGGATTTGAATGCAGTTTTTTTAATAGATAAAGTATTCAAAAGGAAGGTTTTTATGTATAATACATGCATAATATAGTGGAGGAACATTAATAATTTTAGATTTTTGACTTTTAGGCGGAACGAGGTTCGCCCGGTCAACTAGTAGGATATAAATGACCAATTACCCCATGCATCACGAGATAACATTTTATTAAATTAATGATTCGAGAATCTAAAAATGGAAAATATAAAAGGTCCAGTGATCGACACAGAAACAAGATAATATAATTAAATAATATAATTTTATAATTTTACATGCTATTATATTAAAACAAGTTTTAATATAATAGCATGTAAACGTTTTCGTTAAAAATCATGGACAACTTTTGGACGCAGAAAACCCAATATGCCCTAACTCGATGCTGCGAACTCAATATACAAATTTAACTTATAAACATAAAATAAATAACAATAATCTTAAAATTATACTTTTTAGTTTAAAATTAATTTAAAAGTCCTTAATGTTTAAATGGTTATTTAACTCTGGTGTAGAGTTGCATTTTTGAAAATACCGCAAATTTGCTACGCTGCGTCGGTTTGTATTACAGTGTGTGTGTGTGTATAAATAGAGCAACAGCTAGTTAGATATAACAATAAGTAACAAGCTATAAGTAAGACAATTATCACTTATTGATGAGCAGAGGTACTTGTACCCACAGTACCCATAGTGGGTGCAAGGTCGGAATAAAAACGAGACAATAACTAGTACCTAATTATAGAATCAGTCGCTACTTGAATTCGTTTATAATTGCTTGAATATCTCCATAAATATGCACCATGAGAATTTTAAAAGGTTTTGTAGTTCGCAGATCGAATATCTACGTAATAATTTACTACCACCTGTCCATTTTATTTCTTTAGTTTGTTTTTAGGTATATTTTGACATGAAGAGTTCCAACATACCCCTCAAAATCTGTGAGTAACTTCAAATAGGATCGCCAGGTGATAGAACCACCTATTTATTTATATCTAAGATGGTTGCCACATATAAATGGCAATCATCTTAGTCCTGGAGAACAGCATCTGAGGATCTATGATTAAGTTTAGATAGAACCAATGTTCTATATGAAGTTGCTTACAGATGTCCATGGGCGACAATGGTGACTTAACATTAGGTGGGCTACACGCTAGTTTGTTTCTTCAATCAGATAAAAAAGGATCCTTAATCTTATCCTACTCCTTAAAAATGGCTTTGGTAATAGGTATCCATGGGTTAATGGGCAATAACTGATTAAGGTGGACTAGTTTCCTTCCTTCTACCATTTTTACTTCCTTCACATAAAACATAAGAATGAAAGACGATCCCGCCAACCTACGTATCCCTGATGGCTGAAGTTCAGTCTGATAACCTAAATATCAGTGGGAAGATGAAGCAATAAAGGATCTATGAGAGCTTGGATAGCACAACTAGCAAGAAATTGCGCAGAACAGGAAGGAATGGCGCTTTCTCGAGTTGTAAGCTAAGTTTAATTTGGGTTCGTTGAACCAACGGTGATTTTTGAGCAAGTAAATAAATAAGACGTGGAAATTTTAGTTTTACGTTTAAAGCTAAAAGGATATGTCCATACAACATGCTAAACATAGTTTAATATATACATACGTAATTTAAATCTAGGATATCCAAACAGAACTCATTCACGGTTTTCAAGCACTATTTACCTAAGATTTTTTCATCTCAAAATCTCACACACGTATTATTTTATATGTAAGTAGCAAAGAAACAGTCTATATGTCAGCACTTGGTCACTGTAGTACGTAAATATTTGTAACCAACCCCAGATAAGACCCCGGACCAAGAGTCTTATTTATGGTCAAAGACACGTTGATACCCCTGAAGACTAAATTGGAACGTCCTGGATATGATCTACATATGTATATAGACTACAAAGGTATAATACCCATTGAGTCAGTTGATGCACTTAAGGCTTCGATTATACAGTAACATTGTATGAATGAATACACTTCTTGTCTCTTTATCTATTTTCAAGGTGGTAGAACCAGTGTAGTTCGACCGGGGAAGTACCACCACCACACTTAATTCTAGCATGAAACAGTTCTTGCGTTTCGATAGAAGGGTGTGGTTGCCGGCACACTTTCAAATGAGGCGACCATCATAGTCCTCGGGAGTAGCAACGCATCTGTGATAGACTTCAGATGGAACCAATGTTCTGTATGAAGTTGATTGCAGATGTCCATGGGCGGCAGTGATCACTTACCATCAGGTGGACTGCATACTTGTTTGCTACTTCAGTCAAATAAAAAAAAAATCTCCATGTTCATTTTTAACGGTTAAAGAAAATATTTTTCTTACTTCAACCTATCATACACGATTTAACATTATACTAACTAACATAACTGTTGCCATGAGCCATTGAAGCTTTAATCAGGGGTACTCGTTGTAAAGACTAAGTAAGACTTCAATCTTTCATGTTCCTTTTTTTGGGTATTCTATGCAATTTCAAACCATTTCAAAATTTTAGTTTAAAATAGCTCCTAACTGTTATTTTCATCCTTAAATTCGTTGTAACTTTACCCTCTCGATCGGGAGTCCGAGGTTCGAACCCAGGCACGCACCACTGATTCATGTGCGTATTAGAAATTAATTATCACTGCTTTTCGGTGAAGGAAAACATTGTGAGGAAACCTACACACCCGAGAGTTCTTTAAAAAAAAAAAAGTTCTCGGAGGTGTGTGAAGTCCACCAATTCGCACTTGGCCAGCGCGGTGGACTATGGTCTAAACTCTCTCATTCTGAGAGATGACCCGTGCCCAGCAGTGGGACGTTGACGAGAACTTTACCCTATATGGTTGCCTTGAAGAAATCTATGTTGTTTTAATCTGTATATGTATGTCATTGTTTTATTATTGTATTTTGGGAAAAATAATGTGTTTTAATATTACTGTCATTGACATATTTGAGGTTAATCGAAGGTATCCATGAGCGGCATTGATCATTTGCCATGAGGTGGATTGCATGTTCGTTATTATTACTTTTATTTATTATTTTTTTATATAAAAAATATGTTTTAACGAATAGTGCAATCCAAGTTAACTACCTATTTACATGTAAAATTGTGGTTTGTTTTTACGTAGACTTTAGCGCGGCTTAGTGTTTGTTGTTTTACTTTACAGTTTACTCTATAATATAACTTAGACTTTCCAGTTTACCTACATGTGCTTATTAGATCAGTTAGTGTTATCTCGAATTTAAGATAGAAATTTGCACATCTACTTTTATTATGAACGAGAACAACGTAAGTAAATAGATATAGTTTTCTTCCTTGCGGTTTTATAGGTGTGTAAATTTCTTATGCAGCAGCAGTGAAAGACTAATGATAGAAACTTGCCCTCTCTATCGGGAGGTCCGAGGTTCAAACCCAGGCACGCACCACGGATTTATATCTATATTATATAATTATCACTGCTTTTCGGTGAAGGAAAACATTGTGAGGAAACCTACATACCCGAGAGTTCTTTAAAATAAGGTCTCGAAGGTTAGTGAAGTCCACCAATTCGCATTTGGCCAGCGCGGTGGACTATGGCCTAAAACTCTCATTCCGAGAGAAGACCCGTGCCCAGCAGTGGGACAATAATGGGTTGACGATACAGTCCCTATGGACAAAACGTTTATAAACAACTGCAACCTATCTTGATTGGTGAGCTATTAAAAATTAAACTGCTTCAAAGAAGAAAAAATGAAAAAAAGAATGAAGAACTAAAAATAAGTCGATCTAGACACAGTAAACGAATATTAGGTATAACAATGATGATTGATAGCAGAATGATCGTATTATCTTAGAAGCTTGGGAATGTCGACAGGACACCACACCAGTGACCTTTTATACGCCAGTATTTTGAATATTTTATACGTTACAAATGACTGCAATTAATGAACAGCGAGCTCCTGGGACTTTGAAACTCCTATTACCAATGTATAATAAGAATTTAATCCTAAATACAAAAAAAAAAAACAATAACTGACAATATTGACATAACTAAGTTATGTAACAGAGGCCGGCTATTTTCATATATCTACAATGTAATATACAAAACAAAAGTCCAGAATATAAACTTGAGGTCACATACCAGGTCATAAGATGGAGGTCACTTGGCACTAGGGCATTTGTTGACAGGTGTGGCAACCGTAAATAAAACGTATTATTTCAACACGAATCAGCATTGTTCGTTTGAAGGTGTTTTGAAAGAACATGTCATGTTATATCACTTTCTGGTAGCAGTAGTCGGTGTCACTTGAACTTTCAAATGTTTAATTGCCTTTTTAAATTATATACTGAGGTCTGATTGCGTTTTATGCAAACATAAAACAAGATTATAAACAATAGACGTCATTATGGCACAATTCTTTTGATAACTAAGTTGTAAGTACATTAAATTGTATGACAATAAGAAAGATAGTTGTTTACAATTTTTTTTGACAGTTGCGATAAAAGAAATTGTATGGGTTTTGAAGCATTGACGACGTTGACGACGACGACGAATGACGAGTTGATAACATGACTCATGGTCCTCCTCAAAATAACTTTTCTGCAAATCGCTATTAACAAATCTCATCTGAAGTTGCCAATGAGCGTGGGTTAGGCTGTGTCCCCAGTAGGCTAACTGTTCCCGGCCGACTGAATTTGCGACGTATCGGTTTTTAATATGTCCTGCCATAAATTTGAAATGGAGTGTCCAAAGTCTGCTAGTTTGCACTCACTATACGCTGTAATGCTGCGAACTGCGTGGATTGAGCGCAAACTAGCAAATTTGGACACTCTATTTCAAATTTATGGAAGGGCGTACTAAACCGATACGTCGCACATTCTGTACGCCGCTACCAGTTTGCCTACTGGGGACACAGCCTCACAGTGACCCCTTACTATAATCGTTCTCTTTACACACATTTTTTTGTCAATTTTAACGTCATATCGCGTCATCATTACATCCATTTTAACTTGTCATTTGTCATCTTAATTTTGTCTTTATTTTCATATCTTATTTTTTGTCGTTTCGCTGCCATTGCTTTAAATAAATGTTTTTATTTCTAATTGCTTGGATGCCCTCATAACTAACATTATTCAAATTAGCCTTCGAACTAAATGCATATTAGTTAAGTGCTAAAGAACAATTTTAAATATAATCAAAGGTGAATAGATTAATGCATTTGACGCCAATAAATTCGGCCAATATGTCGATTAATGAACCTAATGTACATATTGGCAGGCCAATACTAATGATAAATCAAATGTTCTAAGCGCATAGATTCTTCACACGATGAAATAATCGTTTTTGATAAATGTAATGTGGTACAAAACGCAATTTATAAAACGAAGTCGATTATTATCTGTCTTAAGTTCGCGACTTTCGTATTAAACGTATATAATTCGTACTAATGAACCTGACTTGTAATACTAATATTTATAAATAACAAAACCAATTTCTCAACGTACTTGTGCGATCGATATCAATCTCGAACAAACGTGTTTGTCGATTGAAAGCTCAACTTTTTCACACGACAATTTATCACAAATATCGATCAATAACTGTCATTAATTTTACTAATCCCACGTGCGTTAACTGCTTAAGCATGAGACTTTGTAAACATTTGGACAACATATAAAATTATAAACACAATTTTGGTGATGGGAAAATAATGTTATGTATTATGTAGAGGTAGAAAGCATCTGTTTTGTATTATTACAAAATAGGGATGTAGCGCCTATTCAAACGTAACTCACTACATCACTACGATAACTGCTTAGCGTTCAAGTTTATATGAAGATGCATAATTTTATTCACGCGGAACGCACTTTGCGCTCTGGAATAAGTAACATGTAACTTACTAATAACTTTATTACCTACTTACTTTTGTCACTGCGGTGTAGCGTGATTGTGGCACGTGTGAATGGGTATGTATATATGGGTGGTTCAAATCGCAAGCCCAAGTAACTAGACGTAAACCTAATCTTTAGCTTTTTCGTTTAAAAAATAACTTCAGCATTTTTCATACAACTGAACCATACCATTGATACAATTGAACAAAAAACCACGCCAAGCAGTTCACCCCGTGGTAAGTGGCTAACGCCGCCCATGTCGATTTTCATCAACTTTATATAAAACAAGGGTTATATGGACTAAGTGGGTTGTCTTATATGAAAGTAAGCCAGCAACCACACTCATCTAAACACAAGAACTTTACGCTACTATTAGGTGTGGCGGTGGTGCCTTCCAAGTAGGATCATAACTACTCATTCTACCTTGCAAATTTTTCCATGATAGGTTACGCACTTTGCATTCTTATATTACAAAAGTACTTAGTAGGTTGAAATGCAGTGCACTTTACGTTAGCGCTTACCACGCATAGCTGCGCCAAATAGTTCCGTGCTATCTGAGGCCTGGTATTGCTGGGTTGGTACTGTGATACCGACGTATAATGCGAAGAATATCCTAGGTTTTTCCTGAATGGAATAACTTTTTTGTAGGCAATTTTGATTATATCACACCTATTTCTGAGTAGGTAACATAAAATTAGTAGATGCTCGTGTATTTAGAAGCTGAGATAAGTAGACATGAAGCATTCACACTACATCCTTATTATACATTTAATCCCATTATTTAATTAAAAAAAAATTGAGATTAATTGCCGCTAGCATTGGTCACCAACACTATACAAAAGGAGTATTAAATAAATCAAATATCATGGGAAAGATAGTTTTAAATAATTATAATAGATTTGACATCTCATAAGAAACTTATAAACATTGAATATGACGTACTCTTAAATAATAATTATATAATATAATCTACGTATTTATTAGATAAGACTGGCAAAATAAAAATAAAAATTATTGTCATTAATTTCTATTGTCATATAATCATAGACTATCAAGACAGACATGACAGACGTCATTTGCGAATACGTGGAACCACAACCACGGCAGCTTGCAACTGTGACACAATCAAATATCAAATTAATATGTACCGATACAAACCTGTTCCTATAAAAATGCTTACAATAATGTCCATGCAATGGAAGTTACTTAATTTTATTGTAAATTTTATCTGGTGCCAACCCATTACTGTCCCACTGCTGGGCAAGGGTCTTCTCTCAGAATGAGAGTTTTTTAGGCCATAGTCCACCGAGCTGGCGAAGTGCGAGTTCGTGGACTTCACACGACTCCGAGAACTTTTTTTTAAAGAACTGTGTGTAGGTTTCCTCACGATGTTTTCTTTCACCGAAAAGCAAGCAAGCAGCAATCGAATACGCACATAATTTCAGAAAAATCAGTGGTGCGTGCCTGGGTTTGAACCTCGGACTTCCCGATCGAGAGGGCAAGTTTCAACCATTAGGCTATCACTGCTCTATTATGTCTAATCAGATAATAAGTATTATCTATCTATCTAATATTTAAGAATATATATTAACAAGAATTAAGACAAGAGACAATGAAAATTTATGCAATGTACGTTCTTGTAACAACTACTTGTTATGAGTATATTTTCTTATAGTAGTAACAGCTTCTACTTTTATGAAAAATAAACACCAATTGCCTAGGATTGAAAACATACGTATCTAATTTCGAAAGCATGTATACTTATAAATGCTCGTATGACCCGCAAGTTGGTAAGAACGAGCAGGGTCGGTACAAGGTCAGAACACAAAGGTGTCACGTCATTTGTCACGCGGCGTGTAACTATACCGATAATTACCTGTCCGTACACCTGATGACACGAATACGTATAAACTTCGCGTATGGTTATTCCTTCGAATTAAACTTTTGGATATGAAATTCAAGTTTTAAGAATAATAACCTAATTGCGTCGGAAGGAGGGTGATGTTTTACGAGCACACACAGATCTGTATGTTGGTATTTAACTCTGTATTAGTAGCTACCATTTTATATAAAAAAACTCAGCATGGCATGCTGAGTTTCTTTTTTATTGGGATTGAAAACATGAATCTAATTTTGTAAGTCTGTATCTGTATACTTATAAATGCTCGTTTGAACCGCAAGTTGGTAAGAACGAGCAGGGTCGGTACAAGGTCAGGACACAAAGGTGTCACGTCATTTGTCACGCGGCGTGTACTATACCAATAATTACCTGTCCGTACTGATGACATGAATACGAATAGACTTTGCGTATGGATTTGCCTTAGAGTGAAACTTTTGGACATGATAACCAACTGGTTGAGGATAATTACCCGATTTTGACAGGAGAAGGACAATGTTTTACGAGCGTATGTATTCTGTGTTTTTCCCCTATTTTTGTACTGCCTCCAATTTTTTCTGCACTTTCTTAAGGTTGACTGGGAGAAAATGCTATTAAGCATTAAGTCCGCCTTTTGTCCATTGTTTTTTTTTATGGTCAATAAAGTTTAAATAAACAAATAAAAATGTGTGTGTTTGTATATATGTATGTATGTGTGTTTATTTTTGTCACCGCTACAGCCCAAACAGCTTGACGAATTGTAAAATATGACATCACTGGAATTGACACAGTGGTATAGGCTTAAATGATATAATATTGATCTATAAACATGGAGCCTGCAATCAAGGCGAAAGTACAGGGAAGCCACGATTTTTTAATCATTATGGGTATATATATGGGTATCAAATGAAAGTTAATAGTCCACTACAAAAAACCAGTCTATTTAAAAAAAATAACCGTTTTTAAGTAGAGGGTTTTTTTTTAATAATTGTAGTCTGTTGTCTCCGTACTTGTTTTGTAGTGATACAATTTTCACTAGAGGTATAGATAGTACATCTTAATTCGTAACAAACGAACAAGTCACATCGATGAAAATAAACTATCGTTTTCAACTCCATTCCTCAATAGTTCAAGTAATACATGTAATTAACGAAGGTATAGCTTATTGCAATTGACAGCCTAATAGGTAATATCCTCTCGTCGGAATACTTTCTCCGTTATTTTAATTCCAGTGAAACGCAATGACGAGCAACGAGGTTCTTCATCAAACTCCATATAAATTAATTTTCATTCGTTTTCTTAGCATAATCGACGGATATGCAAATTTTATCTTGTAGTTGATCTATAAGAGAATCGGTTTGATTTTCATTGAACTGTTGCATAATTTGTTACGTATAAGCGAATGCATAATATTGTTTTAACATTTTATTATTGTTGTAAGAATCCAAACAGTATTTTAATGGATTAAATGTGTTATCAATTTTAAATTATTCTTTTTCGTAACAATTTGATATTTTAAAACAAAAAGTATATGAGATATTAATTGATATATGAAAACACAAAGCAATTAAACCATAAAAAAATCTTGATGATAAAGAATAATGTCTCGTTCGAATTTTATACTTTTTTTGTCCATAAGCATTCGGTTTATAGTTATGACCAGGCCATGTCTCGCGGTTTTACCCGGACTTCAATATATAAAATGTAATTTACTCAATAATGTAAATGTACTTGTTGATAAAAAAGATAAAGATATCTTAAATATATTTTACTAGTAAATTAATTAAAATGAAATAAAGACTAAAATGTACCAAACATTTACTAAGTACTATGAATAAATATATTTTCAAAACTTTAAATTCAATTTAGCATTTTTGTTTGATGCCAACTCAGAAACAGACAGAACAGAAAAAAGAATGATTTATTTTTAATAGTATATGCGTTTACAGACTCACGAAACTATGATTTTTATTATATGTATGTATTCAGCAGCTTTATGTCACGTCGGCCGAAGTACGTGTAATGGTCCGAACTGCGCGAAAACGTTTGTACTGGTGTCATTCAAAAGACGTACCTGAATACAAAACAACTATGCATGTCTTTTGTATTGAATACCTACTCCTCATAAAACAAACTGGTGATTATTTAACGATGTGACAGAGGGTCACCATATCGGTGTAATACGCAAAGAGTTCCGGGTTCGATCCCCTGTCACACAAATACCTGAATGTTGAATTTATATTTCTTTCTAGGGTTGTGTTTGAAGAAAAGAAAAAATCGCAAGTCAAATACCTCCTTCTTGAAAAGACTTAAGTTAAAATAGAACCTTCCAGAAAAAGAAAAAACACGAGTCAAAATAACGCCTTCTGAAAAACACTTACCTAAGTTAAAAAATAATATTTAAAATCGGTCCACTAAGGGCGGAGTAATCCTTGTACATACATAAAAAAAATAAAAAATTTACCGGCCGAATTGAAAACCTTCTTCTTTTTGAAGTCGGTTAAATAGTTCCTCCCGGAAAAAGAAATTTACACAAGTCAAAACAACTCCTTTCGGTGACTTTATCTTAGAATTTTCAACCTTAGCACGTCAAGAAACGCCGCGGGCCATAGCCAGTTCAAATCGCCTCCATCATAGCCAGTAACCCGAGCCTTATTTCCCGCTAAGGTCGCACAAAGAGAGGCATTCGCGATGTTTTGTAAACACATCACGCGCGAGATGCCGCGACCGTCGCTGGAATGTGACGTTTTCACTCCGCACTACGCATCGGGTTTTTGCTCTACGCATCATGTCAACGAGACTCGAGTCTTGGTGCGTTTACATACGTATAACAGAGAAATAGGGTTTGAATGTTCACCACCGTAGTAACAGGGTGGTACAATATCACAAGAACGATAGAACGATCGGTTGTCAACGATACTCAAGTCGTGGTAAGTTTACATACGTTTTATAACAGAGAAATAGCATTTGGATGTTCACCAGCGTAGTAACAGGGTGGTACAAGATTACAAGGATAGAGCGATCGGAATGGTATTGCTACACTTATTTTAGCATGAAGCTGTTCTTGCGTTTCGGTGGAAGAGATTGGTTGCCAGCTCACTTTTATATGCGGCGAGTCCTCGGTAGTAGCAACGCATCTGTGATTAACTTTTGGTAGAATCCTTGTTCTGTATGAAGTTGCTCACAGTAGGCTATTGGCATTGGCAGTGACCACTTGCCATCAGATGGACTTCGTGTCCGTTTGATACTTCAAATTTATATAAAAAACCTGATAGTAAATAAATCGACAACAGATAAGATGCCTGAGATTATGCCTGCTTGAAGTCGATCTCCTATGCGTTGTTTTCCCTAAGAACTAAATTGTAATGCCTTGGATAAGCTTGTCTCCCTTTTAACCAAAACACACCACAGCGCTTACACCTGCTTTTAAGAAGTGCCCCGATGGCGCTTCCACAGTCAAACCACAAAGGATTTTCATCTTCATTTGCCGACTACCGTTAAACAGACCCCTTAAGCGTAAAATCGACATTGACAACACAAATTGAATCTAATAATAATATGCGAAAACCCTTGCTACCGTACTCCGAAGCGAGAAATTGGACAGCTTAATTCACTATATGATGAAACGAAGACTTGTGTCGGCGCATGCGCATAATCGCCGCCATTACAGAACCACAATAGAATTGGGCGGCGCGCGCCGTGAAATTGCGCTTTTAAATACTTTCTATTGCCTGTCGCATGTGACTTCAGATGTAAACGACTAATACAATATCATTGCTTCCTGTGACAGGCTTTTTTTATTAATATACTTTAGCTAAAGGTGGATATGGAGGAGTATGGATGGACTGAGGAGGTAAGACCGCCACACATTTCTTGCGTATCGATGGAAGAGTGTTGTTGATTGAAGAGTCACTTTTATAATAGGTAACCATCTTATTCTAGTAAAGTTGCCGGTGATTGTCTTCAAATATGACCCCTGTTCTATCGGTATAAAGTTCTTTAAAGTGACTTTTGGTTCGCATAATACAGTTAATACGGCAGGCTAGTTACAAATCTACCAATACTCGACAATCAACTGTCTTACAGTACCCTAAGTATTATGTCTTCTTATAACAATAATCGTTTTCGTTTACGTTCATCATTTCGAAGTACATACCAAGTTATGATCGAAAATGTAAACATCCAATGCAGATTGCAACGTCCTGGCGCACAAACATTTTTTATGACACGCAAACTCATACTTTTTTATTAGTAATATAACAACTCCACGGACTGTTCGTCCGTGTCTTTTTTGTTTCATATGTTATCATTTGTAAATATTCATTTAGCTCCACTAATTTTCCCGCCGTCACCAACTCATACTAAGCAAACTCATACTAAGGGTATAACAAAACAAAACTTACAGTTGCGTGGAGGGCGGGTCGTTTACCTAGCGCAGGTCACATTGCATGTCATCGACACGCACTGCCAGCTGATCAGAATGCCTGAGCAATCGCATTTGCTTGCATTGCACAAAAATTCGTGTTTTCGGGTCGATGAACTGTAATGACGCAAGACCATAGCGTACTAATTAGTTTGTTTCTAGTCCTATCGCTCCTTGTGTTGCTTAGCACGTATTGGAAAGGGTGTGGCTGATATTGCACTAGTATGAACATGGGTGAACGCTGGTGTGTAACTTTCATGCTGTCTGCTGTAATTCAAAAGACACGTTAAAGCATTAATTCTAATTGGTATTATTTAATAGGGCTGGATAAATTGTCGTAGGCCTTATGAAGGAGCGACAGCCCACTGATTAATACTCTGCCGAAATCTCTGAGTCCGAGGCACGCACTTCTGGTTTTTTGAAAAATATGCAAAAACCTACAAACCTGTAAGTTGTTTAAATTAAAGCTCTCAAAGTTGGGTAAAGTCTACTAATTCACTTTTGGATATGGTATAAAACTCTCTCAACGGGGACCCGGGTCAACGGGACAACGGGTCCCCCCGTGCTCAGCAATGTGATAGTCAATTGACCACTTAAGCATGACGCATAAAAGGTCCTTACCTTTTACCTTCGGCTTCAACGTGGATTGGGGAATAGTCCTTACTATTCCCCAATCCACGTTGAAGCCGACTGGTAGAATTTCCTGCAAGCCTCCTTCAAGCCTGTTTCATTTATTGAATGACTTAAGTTGGTCATAAAAAGGGTTGCAACGTAAACAAAATAGCTTAAAATCTAAAGTCCTATTTTTAGCCCTCGATCCGGCAATATTTTACATCTGACCCGGCCGACAACGACAACCGGTCGCTTCGTTAGCCGTCGGCCGATCGCGATTAAACGTCAATTAGAACCATTGTCGCGCGCCACTCGCCCCGTAAATAACCAGCAGTCAATCCACCGCGATCCAGTTTCGTCGCTCGCATTAATGACTGGAGCTCGCCAAGACTCGGGCGGTAGGGTGTGCGGTGAGAAGGATTGCTTGCCGGTTTGATACCGACTTCGGTCCGGCAACCATTGCCTTGTGGGCTTTTATACCGACTTCGTTCTATCTACAACTCCTAGAGGACCTACGGCTCCAATGTTTGAAGTGTCAAAAATTGGGTGCTTCCCAAATAGATAAATAATTTAAAAAAACTCACCTTCATATGAGTTATAATAATGCAAATAAACAGTTTTTCTTTTAGTGACATTAATGGCCGTGACTATTACTTTCTTTTTTTCTGCAGAGTACACTCATAAGGAGTTTAAATCGGTTGAAGCTAAAGGTTACTAATGACGTTATTACGAACCACGTATTTGATAATAATAAACAGAAGGTTTGTGATATGGTTACATTGAAAAACTTATTGGCAACATTAAGTCATCACAAATGCTACCTAGATATATCACAACTATTTATTACAAGCATTACACTCGTATTTTTAGTAAATAAACCTGAAACAACTTCACTCATTCATGTCTTCGTTACCAAACATAAGTTAGTATTTGCGTGTTTTGTGGAACAAGAAGTCGGCACTGCACCGGTATCTCTCCATACAACCCGTACACATCGCTACAGTCAGACCCACGCCGCACTGACACTTGACGCCGCTAAAGAGTCCTTGCTGTCTCATTTACCTCACGCGAATAATGTACAGCCTAATGTTTTCGAGAGGTAATTACCACGTATCGGAAAGCAACAGCGTTGGAAATGGCTACTTGTAATGCAATAGCAAGGAGAGCTTGGTGTTTTGTTATGTAAGATCTATCTGGTAAAATGAGATGATTTGTGCTGGAAAGCAATTGCTAGTCAGTATTTTCATGCTGTTGAAAAACATGTGAGAATTTATATTATAAAAAGTAACTGCAACCAATATTTTGATTGCTTAATATAAGAGTAAAGCAAATGCCTTAACTTATGAATCTTATAACTATAAAATTTCGTAAAAATCCGTAGCAGGGACTCAAAAATCATAGATAAGGAAAATTGCGCGTTCGAAGTGGCCTCCGGAAAGAATTAAATCGCAACTTACAGTAATAACAATTAGAGTGTAGTGTCCTTTGAATTATATACAATAGCTTAGCATTATACGTAAAAAAAACAAAATTACAACACATATACATCTATGTACAGTGCACCGAATTAAACATACCATGTAAATAGAAATGATGAATGGTCCTATATATATATATATTAAGCGTAATTGTAAGATTTCTTTAATTGCCAACGTTGTCACCACCGCACACGACAGTGTGATGGTGACAGCGATGGCCTAACGTGGAGCTAAGAAATAAAGACTTATTGTTAAAAAAAGAAGAACTATTGTGACAAAAGGCACGGACGATCAGTCTGTGGAGTTTTTGTGTTATAATAAAAAAAAAACTATAAAATTTAAGAACTTAATTAGAATACTTTAATTGTTAGTATAGTTTGTTATACTAATTTTACCCCAATACAATATCGGGGTAAAAATATTCAATTTAGTATACCAACGGTTTAAATTACAAATTGTCACATGAAATATAAATATTATTTTCCTTAATCTTAATTCCAGCGATAATGATAATATAGAATAGTTGGTAGTAGTAAAAATACGGATATTATATTATACTATCCATATTTTTATTGATTAAAATCACCACTTTCTCTTCTCAAAACAAAAAACATGACGTTTATAATAATTTTTATGATTGTGATTTGAACGTTTCCTGTTGAAATCACAAAAAATATATAACCAATCGTATCTTGGTTGGTACATATATATTTTACGGAACCATAATAATCTAAGCAGTGGTAATTCAGATGAAAGAATTATTGACTGGTCATGAACACTTACAAGCGCCGATAAGGTTTACAAGCTCGCTTGAGTTACACAATTTATTCAGCTACTGCCATGCTTATTTGCGAAGTAGCTTATAAAATGAAGTAGCCTTATTTCCGACAGATTGTAATTTAAAAAGCGAGTTGTATATTTTGTTCATACTCCATTACAAATTCATTTTTAATTGCATATATTAAATATACATTAATTTTATTTAAATATTTTTGTTTATTTTTATTCATTTGTATTAAGAAGTTAATTATTTTATTAAAATGAACTAATTTTAAATAATGTGTATAACCGACATGTTCGAAATAAAAAATATGTTTTACTATGATTTATACGATACATATACGTATTTTTAACCGACTTCCAAAAAGGAGGAGGTTATCAATTCGTCTGTATTTTTTTTTTTTTTTTTTTTTTATATTTGTTACCTCATTTCTCCGGACTGGGTGAACCGATTTAGATGATTTTTTTTTTATTTGAAAGGTAGTGCGTGTCATAGGGTCCCATTTTTTTTTAGTATTTTTTTTTCGGTAACTTCGGGTTTTAGTTGTATTCAAATACATATGAATTTTATCTAACATATTTTAGAGATGAACATAAATTAGGTACTAGATTTCATACTTAAATATATTGATTCGAATCAGACGAATAAATCACTATTAGCACTACAAAAAATGTAAAGACGAAAATATAAGTGCTCAACTTAAATCCTTATTTCAGTAATGAAACAAATAAACATATCAAAATGCGGACATGTAAATAACGAAGTATATGGTTAATCTGTCTGTTAATTGTAACGGACATTTTAAAAGTTCATCGAGGTTGCTTTCTCATGAAAGTAAAGGGTAGCAAAAGTATATTACGAACTAAAAATCGAAACATCGATCGAATAACTGTATCGTTGTTTTCATATAATGTTCCGTACTATTAAATTAACAATAAATTTGATTTCAATTAAATAGCAAATATTGTTTCCAAAAATCAATGTATTAAACATTTATTAGATTTTTGGAAACAATATTTGCTATTTAATAATTACACGGATTTTTTTTTCAATCATCAAAGTAAAGTTTAAAAATATGTTATAACTTAAACCATAGTATACATACAAAAACTATATATACAAATATATATATAGTTAGAAATAAACTAATAAGGTAGGCGTCATCTATAATAGTTATACTTTGAAAGAGATCATCGAATAGCTGAGTAAATGCTCTGACTTAGGAAATCTAGCCCAACGGTCGTGGAAATATATATATTTTTTTGATTATTGAGCACTCTTCTACATTCTTATCTTATGTTTATCTTATACATTGACATTAACCTAAGATGTCGCGATATTTCCGTTAACTCAGTCCTTTCGTAATTTCATGGGTCATCGTAAGAAATACGTGTTTTAGTATAATTTTGTTAATTTCTGTCACATGTGTGTAATTCTGTATTGATTTGAAATATATTTTCAATCCAAATCAGTGCATATTAATCAAAATGTTATTAATGAGTTCAATGCCCAAAATTGATCATTACTAATATTTACCAATAAACCAAATCAATATCTGTTAAGTTAAATACCAAGCCAGCGAAGTGGAACCCTAAGGCTGCGCCGGCGCATAAAGTGCTCCAGTTTCCGTTAATTGGATCATGCATTAAACTGTACTGTTAAATATAATTATTTTGTTATGGAACCTTGGACCGGACGCCAGTGACGCAACTTTGCTCTACAAAACGTAATATTTACTGGGCCATGTTTGCCATCCATTTTTGGACTCAGAGGCCTTCGTTTCGTGAGGTGAGAGTTCAGTTCCGACAGTCGTGGCTTTTTCGTATAATGTGCATTTTTATAATTGATTTTAATTCATATGGAATTTCATACCTAAAACGCTAGACTATTTGCATACAATGTGATTTATTCTAAAAAACTAAATTAGACCTCTGAACTATAACAAAAATATGACCGAAATTAAAATGTATACAAATAAATGTAGGGCTTGCTTGGTATATTTACTACGGGATTGAATATCGTATATATTAAATCCAGGTCATAAATTCCATGAGTTTAATTTTACCAAAATCAGCAGAGGGACAATAATGGGTTGACGACGACTAATACTATGGATAAATCTGAATTAAATATTCTATTTTATTCTGTTACTTTTGACGTGAAGGAATACCAAACATTCATTCATTTACAAAAAGTTACGAATTTATAACAAGTTTTATTACTTTGTTGACAATGTAAGGTTTAGGCTGTGTCCGACTGAATTTGCGACGTATCGGTTTAGTACGCCCTGCCATACATTTGAAATGGAGTGTACAAAGTTTGCTAGTTTGCGCTCACTGTACGCTGTAATGCTGCAACAGATTCAGAATTTATGGCTTACTAATCTTTTCAAACAGTAAATCAGACAGTTATATAACTGACTTCATATAAGCAGAAATTGAAAGTAGGAATAAGAAAAAAAAAATTCAGTCAATATTATTTTCTTGCTTAATTTTTTGGATTACAAACTTTTAATCTGTGTTTTGAGCCTCCAGACCATTTATGGGAGTGGAGGCCTTCAAACGAGGGTTCAGTTCCGCCTGTCACCGCCAAAAATTCGATATTTACTTTCGCTCCGATTTTCACGACCTCACAAACCTCAACGTGCTTAATTTAAGCAACTAAGTCAGCTGGTGATTGGTTGTATGTCATTTCGTGCTGCCAAGGTCTGATATTTCTTATTTCATTCGTAATTGATACTATTTGCATGACAAATATAAGATGCTTATTTGGTTCCATTTCTGCTTTATCACGTCTTTTTGCTTTCTGATAGTGTTTTTATTGCTGTTCTTGTTTAATGATCTTGTACGAGGCGTTTTATTTTTATTTCTTCGATAGGAACGTACGAACTTCCACGTAGACCTAATATAGGATCGTTAACTTCAAACTTTCTAAAGGATGTTTAGTCGAAATGACGATGACCTACAATCCACTGGACTTTACTTAATTTATCATACTCTTAGTTAAAAATACACATTTTGTGCAGAATTTCCTCTTGATATTTAAAACAGCACATTTAAATCAAAATGTAAAGTCGGATCATTTATTTCGCTCATCAAAACTACGGTAAACAAGTTCGAAACCTCTTATAAAATGATTCTTGTATGTTTTTCTCACGAAAACACGACAAGATTGCCATAATATAAATCCTCTATTAATGATTATATCTAAATTATATTAATTACAGTGATTGATCATGTCAGCTCCATCTCGTTAATGCTTTAGGTGATGTTTATAGCCAATAGATTCGGCGTAATACTTATACGGACAATGATAAACGGTGTAACATCTAGATGCGTTTCTATTTCAAAGTATAATTATAATTAATTTATTCCACAAATGAAGTCTTCACAAAAACTTTTAATAACCATTCCGAACTTTTAAAATCCGATTAAACAACATTAGAAGCAGTTATAACCCATTCAATAACACTAAAAATTAACACCTTTTCAAAACCCAGGGAATTTGTTCCGTGATTTAATTAAATAGAGCATAAAGCATCGATCCGTAACATGCAAGTCGAATGTGGAGCGATTTTTTACATCCATTTAAACCAGTTCAAAGAGCACGTGAAATTTGAGTACGTAAAAAGAGCACTGCGTCTGCGACGGTCAAGTAACGAACATGCTTCACTGCAAGTTTGGAAACTGCAAACTATCGTTTTTTATATATTTAACAAAAGGTCGACTCATAAGTCAGATTTTTTGATTAGAAATTGTGAGATATTGCGACAAGAGAACGGACAGGGGCAAGTTACTTCTTTTGTCGCATATTCGAGTCAAAAAATGTAAAAATTGCGTGTATCTAATGGTATCGTAATAAAATGTATGAAGAACTGCTGGACTTGAGCATGAACATTAGAATAAGAATTTTTGACTAAACCTCACGTCACTCCTAGATACAGAAAGTGACGCAGTATTAGATCGATCTGAAACTGCCATAACATTTATATCCCTCCTCTACTCACTGGAACTGTTGACAATGAATTAAAATAAATACGCATTGTTGACCGCAACAAAAAATCCTCTTGGCCGAGTAATAGCTGCAAATTTTCTATTTACGCCCATTAGGATTGATGTGTTGCTTACATTACATTATGTAATTTGGTTAATTCGCTTGTCGTCATTCAGTTACAATGCAACATGTTACTTACAGATGAGGGACGTAGTAGACGGTCGATTTAAAAACCTACTGAAGACACGACTGTCTAAACAATTTCTTAATCGTGCGTTTTTAGTTTACGAACCTGTAAGACATGCTCGTATTTATTAATTATTATTGTGTATTGATGTATGAATTATGATATATTTTTACAATAAATTGTTTAATGTATGCTCTACTAGATTTTACCCCCAGCTCCGTCCGCTCGGATTGTTTATCACGAGGCAGAATATTCTATGCTGAAAACATCGTATATCAAATTTCAGTCCAATCGGATCACTACTTTTACGTGAATGAGTAACAAACATACATACTTCATAAAACTTTAGACTATAAAATGTCCTAATACTAACCTTACTACTAACTTTACTTGCGGCTTCGTTTGCGTTGAAGCCCTTAAATAAATATCATAGATCATGACATTCCAATAGAAATGAATATTTTTTAAAATAAAAGGTAGGTATATTTTTTCAATACAAGTTGAATAGTTAGTGCGTGAAAGTTTAACAAACTAACATTCACATTTTTAATATTATATAGGGATAGTAGGGATTAGTAGGGTTCAATTAATATATTTTACAGGCGAATTAATTTTTCATAACTATATTATATATAGTTTTTATGACTGTATTAATAAAAAACTTTTTGAAATATATCCTAATCTTTAACACTTCTGTAAGAGTGTAGTGAGCAGCAAATTTTCTACATCAAAATCACTCCAATGAATTAAAAACGGACCGTGTGCGTTAGGCCTTACTCAAAACCTTCACTTTGGCTTCACTTCGTCCATCAGCCGCTTGTCGAAATGTTTTTATGCATTCTCTTGGGCATATTATTTACAACTTAATTTTAAATTTAGCATGCATAATTAAGATAATTATTTACTGTACACGTTAAAGTCCAAAGTCTGGTAATAAGATGAAAAGATAGTCGCTCCTGACTCGTTTTGCAACCCAACATTTATAATTAATTTTATTAACTTCCTATAAACATATTATATTGATGAAGTTTGCGAAGATGAGTGAAAAGATTGAAATTTGCGTCACTGATTGGCGCAAATTTAACGTCAAATTTGGCTGTAGTTTGAAAGTTTGAATTGTCAAAAGACATGATAGTCTATGGATACATGGATTACCACATAGGATACTATTTGCTGTCGTGGACGTGACCGAGCTAGTGAGCTATAAACAAATTATTTAAACAAGTTCTAAAATAATGATGAATAAAAGTCATAATTCATGGCCCAAGCCACAAAAACCGTCAATCGAAATTACCACTGAGACCTCAGAACACTTTTTTGTAAGAAATAATTAGAATAATAAGATATGAGTTTGTTATAATGTATACTTATAGCAAACTTATTTGCAACTTACATCTAAGTTTCTGAAAACGTATACAGGTATTTTGCTGGAAATACACCTAAATAAACTGCGCTAGCGCAAATTTTAGATGAGGGATGTTAGCTAATCCTTTTATGGAAAGTTTTCAAATCGCCCGAGGGCGTCGGGGTTTACGGTTACCTAATGATAACTGAGACCAACTAGTTAACTGGCTCTCTGAAGCACGGAAACCATCTTAAAACAACTAGCAGTAATTCATAGATAGGTTACGTTTTTCTTAAAAATATAATCATATCTATAAGACATCATCGACGTTACATAGATTTTTTTTTCAGATAAAATCTGTGACCAGACTTCTGTAACCAATTCGACTTAGAAAAGGCGTTCAAACTAAAAGTTAATACATGCGTTATTACTCATGAGTAGAAAGAAGGTCTACGGAAACTTAAGTCAGCTTTCAACCAGAAATCGTCTTTTGTTAAGGCCTTAGACATGAATAAGTATTAAAACTGTTGGTAAAAAATCACTTCTTGCCTGAATAATACCAAAAGATACTTGTAATTCAACTGTCACCAAGGCGACAGACGAACAGGTCTTCCTCACACAGAGAATTGTCCAAGGTAAACACGCAGCCCCATCAGCCCAAACGTGCAACAAAGAGGTGTTTGTAATAAGAATAAAATCAAGTTTCATGCTCGTGACTTCTCTAACCATTCGACGACCTCCACTTACCCGCGACGAATCAAGCGATCACCAGATTCCACTAGTCTCCGTGGCAAAGAAATTCTCGTGACTTCCACTTGTCGACCTCAACCTGTAGCCGAGACTAATTGAAATCGGGACAAAAGCCAGGAATCCACTTGCCGCTCAATGATGCCCCAAACGTGACCCACACCTGCTGGCAGACAACAAAAACCCACCAATCGTAACAACTCGAGTTTTCTCGCCGTTCCAATTCAGTGGTTTCCACCAATCATTGGACTACGTGCCTCTGGTTTATTGTTATAGGTTTTGTAGGCTCGCTCCATAATGGCATGTACTTTCGCAGTACATTGCTATAATATACAAGTAAATATAATGGATCATGTTTACATGAACAGTCAATACAATAAAACATGTTCCATCATATATCAAACGATTTATTACTTAATGAATGGCTTACACTAGGTATAGTTTCAAAAACAAACAGACAAAAATATAGTTTAATATTATGATATTTTAAAATATTATGCTAAGAATATTTTTCTTTGAATTTAATGATGATGAAACCGAAGAATATATCTCTTTTGCCTTGTTTGAGGTTACACATTTTATTGTTGAATGTCTGTCTTCGAAACAAGCAAGTTACCAACAGAATAAGGTACAGCAGAGAAATGTAAAAAAACTACATCTAAATAAAACTAAAACCAAAAACCTGATGGCATGCCACCTGATAAAGTTAAGCCTGACAGCACAGCGACATCCTGGTGACCTGCACCTGTCACTGAAGACACGGAAAAATGTCCATAAAAACCGCTCGATTGTAAAATTGTATCACGACGAAGCCAATCAATCGGTTCACGGTCGAAGGACATCGGTTATTTTACGATACACGTCCAAAAAACGGTGAATGAAATAAAACCAATGATAGATCTGTTGGTTGAACGTCGCGGTGATAGATATAGGCGACACGAGTATCCTATGCCACCCGAATGGATTGTAAATTTAAAAAGTAATAAAATCCCAACATACTACCAGAAGTTCATAAAAGTCTCTAGTTAATTTAAAGTTTAAAAACAAGAAAATTGAAGAAATAAGAAATTATTTAAGTAAGAATGTAAGGCCTTCAAACTTAAAAACTGTAGGGTTAGTATTTGATTTAATTCGGAAAATAAGTGTATTATTTTGTTAAAGTTATTATTTTCAATTTCACATAGTCAATGTTCTGACTTCCTGCATATCTTTCACTAAAGCGTCCTGAAAAGAATTTGTAGTTTATGACACTTTAAACTCGATAACTACCGTTCAATAATACAACATATCGCACCATATTCCTTCTCCAAATTGTAATCAGCTTCATCCAAAATTACGGAATCAAAAAGCAAATGTTACTCCAATTTAAAGACTATAAATGTCCGCTTACGAGAGAGACACTGAAAAATGTACCGTCAAATGCCGAATGGTAATAGAATCGAGCGACTGTCAAGTTTATGCTTAACGGGAACATCTCAATGGTAATGCGAAATGGGGATCACTGTCAGTTTTATGCAAGACGTGACCAGACGTCCGTCTTTTGCATCCGACGAAACACATAAATAATGTGCACCTGTCGAAATCCTAAAAGGCCTGCAGAACGTGGTTACCTACATTGAGCAGGAAATACTAAGGATGGATAGGAAAATGTTTTGAGACTTATTACATAGGTACACAATGTTAGTATTACAATAACCCACATTTTACTGTTGAATGAGTTTCGATAAGTGCATTTGAAGTTATACATCTATATATTAATACGTGAAGCAAAAACTTGTGATTCGGTATTAAGATACTTGCCGCAGGCGGAGGGGTATAAAATAATGCACGGTTATATTTGATGTAGAGAAGGATTGCGCAATGCTAATATTTTTTTCAAATAATGGATAAAACATACATAAAATCAACTAAAAACAGATTACACTGCATTTGACATAAACACATACATAATAAACGAAATAGAACATTCAATGTCTTACTATAAAAACATTTATGGTCAAAAATGACAGATGTCTTAGTCAAAATACCCGCTATTGCTCTTAAATGCAGCTTAGCAGCAGACCTATTTCAAATTTAGAAGCATTTATTTATTTTTAGGCTGATACCATCTTACTAAATCGTTTACTTAAAATAGGTAAAAATAGTAACCAGTTATGGAATAAAGATTGATGTTGACTCTTTACTTATAATACTTTTCTAGATTAGCTAAAACTTCGTTGAAGTATTTCATTACAAGAATTTTAGCAGTGTTAATACAAAAGGCACAAATCTGAGCGGCGATACAATCGAACGTGAGCATTTAAACTGGTCCCTATTTACCTAATGGAATCCATTTATAGGGGACCACATACCGCACTTACGTTTACCTCATTCTTACATAACGCAACAATATGCGGATATACTCCGTAAGCGGTGTAAGCCGAGACCACAAAGCGTGCTCCTACAATTTAACCTGGCTCGTATTAAAACGATTTAGCATGATTCTTAAGCCGACACTAAGTCTGCACATTACGATTACACGCTAAATGTGATCGTGCCCTAAATCAGCGCAAACTTGCATATCTGATAAAGCGAAAGTCGCTTATTGTGCGCGAAAGGATTTTATCTGCCTGCTACATACAAATTTTCTTTGCTACACTTCCTGCACGTTGGCAACATTGACATTTAGGTTGAAGGCACATTTCACCGGACTGTGATGCATGAATGATTGATTCAAACCACAGTTTACAGCAATCACCGCGCGAATGACATATGCCAAGGTCCTAGATTTTACTCATATGTCCATTACTGATTTTATTCCTTGAATTATTTACAGAAATAAAATAAATAAAGAGAACTTAAAGCAATGTTATTAAATTTACACATGAAATAGAATATCAAAAATATAACTACACGCCTTCGTCACATCCCTATTAATAAGGAATACAGGTTAATTTAATTTCGCTTTGTGTATTGAACTTGTCATAATTATATAAAAAATGTTTCAGCTCTTCAAAAATTAATTGAAGGGGTCTGTCTCAATTTTTGTACCATTTTTTTATAAAAAAATCAGCGCATGATATCGATGCATTTCTGCTTTTATCAAAGAGTACATACACACTTTTGCGTGGTGGCACGTGTATCAGATAAGAGATTCAGATAAATATATTCTTTCTGTATTTGTATTATGTAAATTTCTTAGCGTGTTAGCAACCTATTATATTTAATTTAAAAAAAAAAAAACTTGACGGTGCAATAATATAAAATGTGTTGCCATTTACCTACTACTTGCATAACAATTGATACATAAAAACTGCTATAAATAATGTACGCGATTAAACTAGGTATACCCCAGTACTTATGAGTTTCCGATTTTGAAAATGGAATATTTATCCAATCCGTAAGCAATGAACCAGGAAACCATAGATTTCATCCCGTTCCCACTGGTCTGTCACGTAGTGCGGTCGCCGGTCGCGACCCGCGCCTGTGCCGTCGCGCGGAACCGCCGGTAAAAAACACTCGTGATCTCGAATTACCAAGAATCGATTCCTTTTATTTTTATTCCGCGATAGTTCATCAGGTTCATCGTTTTTTTACCCACCGCTTTGGAAATGAGTCATTGCCACACTTTTAATTCCTTAATATAAAAATAGATATCAAATGGCATATTTATATATCATTTATTTTTATAATTGCCTATGCGCAAAATGTGAGCTGCCATGCCAAAAAAATACGGTGACGTTTACGCTTCAATGTCAAATAAAAAAGTACCAATGACAGATAAGCTTCAATATGTTTTTTTTTAAATTTAAAGTAAAAAGGTAACATTAAAAGGTTCAATCAGCACTTTATTTGTTTATTTTTTGACTTTACGATTTTGTTATATCTTTAAAACAGCAATATAATTATAGCCAGTACAGTGTTCCTGATTTCACTGATTAAAAAAGGTCTAAGCACTTACCATTTTATAAAGAAGTAACGATAATGTGAGGAAGTATCACTTAACATAATGTTGTATGTAAATGCGGAACGGTAGCGAAATGACAGAACATACTCATGTCTGACCTTTGTAATGACTTTCCTTGTTTTTAACCTGCACATCTTTATAAAAAGTATGCGAAGTTTACTCTGATTCAACTAAAGATAGGTAAGATTCACATGAAAATAAGGTTGAATGGAGGTCGCGACCTAACATTGCGGAGTTAATATTAATAGCTAGAAAAACTCTCATTACTTAAATTATAGGTACTTGGGTCATTCCAGTAATTTGGATTTAATAATGATTTTTAGAACTTATTTTATTTTGAGTCGGTGCTAAAGTTTTTTTGTTTATTTTTTGTTTCTCTTTTTTTACACAGATTATTTAAAAATAATAAAAATAAAATAGGTAGGTAAGAATATTTTAACACAATAAAAATAAAAAGGACACTGTATTTGATTTTTATTATTTTTAATATTTATGTCGAGTTTTGAAATTAGGATATGAAGTAATGAATAATTTTACATATCGGAATATGCTTAAAAATGGTTAAATTATAAGTAGTAGAAAAACATTACCCTAGTAAAGGCTATTGACTTCAGATGGAACCCACGTTCTGTATGTAGTTGATTACAGATGTCCATGGGTGGCAGTGATCACTTACCATCAGGTGGACTGCATGCTCGTTTGCTACTTCAGTTAGATAAAATAAGATAAAATAAGTTTTAATTTAATTAATATCCACCTACTGTAGAGTACATTAATGAGATACAAATCAAACCTATAATAATTATTATTACATAAAGCTGTATTATATCTTTAAGCGGACGAAACGAGGCAGACCTAGATCATAACTACGCTATTAATAACAATGAATTTACGACAATATAACCAATGCTCGAGTTAAAGTTATAATATAAATAGTCGTCAAAGTCCACAGGTACAAACCGAGTGGTATCAACTTACTAACCGCAATGCACTGGTGTTACTTCAGCTTAAGCATTCTTTTTTGAACGACCGTTGACCTGTGTCTGTACGTATATTGTTTCTTTATATACATGCTGCAACCTTTTTAATAAACTTTGTTTGGTTTGGAATAAGTATAAAAAATTACACCTATCATTTACCTATGTATACACTAATACGTCCCTGTAGCTCCGGGATCAGGATAGGGCTACGGCATCCCCTGCCTGTCGTAAGAGGCGACTAAAAGGGGCTTCCGGGGTTTAGACGGCTAGAGTGGAAGCTGGAACCGTTCGGTCAGGCAATCCCGGGAAGGACGACGGTATGTGTGTGCGCATACCGTCGTAAAGACTAGACGGACCGGTGGGCCCAGCCGTCCATCTGGGAGGAGCCCGATTCCGTTTGAAGTCGTTTCGAGATCCCGGAGTCCTCCTTTTTAGCGCCGAGGACGGCCACCGGGGGGGTTTTAGTGCGGTAAAAATCCCACATAACCCTGCGTCGCTCCCACGGCGTCGGTTACCTTTTGAAGGTTTCCATCTCGAGAACAAAAAAAAACACTAATAGCTAATTCGCTCAATAACAGGAGTTGAATCCTTTTTCGTTTTTTTACGTCTTCGTTTATTGTACAATTATATATAACTAGTTTATTCCTGCGGCTTCACCCGTGTCGGCACGTCTACCAAGGGAATGTGTCTTGTGTTAGTCTTGGTCATAAACTATGTGACAGTCAAATTTCAGCAAAATCGTATAAGTTGTTTATGTGTGAAAGAGTAACAAACACATTTGTATCCTTACAAACATTCACATTTATTATATTAATATGATAATAAGATATTGAAATTCAGATGCATTTTGCGGAATAATGCCAAAAAACCTCAGTCCCAAATTGGACCCAGAGTCGAACAGTCTGGTAAGGTAAGTAGGTAACTTGATGGCAGACGGTTACCTACACAAATAGAACATCTCTGGTACACTAACAAAGGCTAAAGGCAAGCGGTATGTAAAGCATACATTCCTGGGTCGACGCGCGACCTCGGGGACCACTCCGCAGTCCGCGCACGCACAGCGAGCATCCGCATAACCTTACACGTCCCTGCACTGACGCGACTGCGTTGTACACTTTTGTGCCTAGACGTGAACTTTGTACCTAACTCAGGAAAATAAAACTCTTTTATAGGATTGGAGCACCAAACGAACATGCGATTCAAACTGCCGCTTATGGACACCTGTAAGCAACTTCATACAGAACATAGGTATTATCTTAAGTCAATCACGGATGCGTTACTACTCCCGAGGACTAAGATGGTCGTCTCATATAAAATTTAAGCCGGCAATCAACTAAACTAACATAATAAACTCATACTAATGGTACTGCAGAAATAGAACACCTCTGGTACCTTTGCCAACAAAGGCAAGCGGTATTGCCGCACTAAAACCCCTCCGGTAGTCGACCTCGGCGTTACAAAGAGGACTCCGGGAACTCCAAAGGACCGCAACTCGGAGACCTCTAGCGCGTTGCCCCATCGGTGTCCTCACAGATGGGCGGCTGGGCCCACCGCTCCGTTTGGTCTTTACGACGGTATGCGACCACACATACCGCCGTCCTTCACGGGGTCGCCTGAACGAACGCTCTAGCCGCACTCTAGCCGCCCGCAACCCCGGAAACCCCTTGTAGTCGCCTCTTACGACAGGCAGGAGATACCGTAGCCCTATTGTAATCCCGAAACTACAGCTACGGCATCCGCATAAACTTACACGTCCCTGCACTGGTGCGATTGCGCTGTACACTTTTGTGCCTAGACGTGAACTTTGTACCGACATCATGAAAATATACTTTTACCAGAACCAGTGTTGACCGACCGAGGCAGTAATTCCGCTCCAGCTACTTCTAGTATGACGCTGTTCTAGCGTTTACCAAAACGGAAAGAAGAGAGTAGTTGTTTGATTCACTTTCATATTAGGCGACCATCTTAGTCTTTAGGAGTAGCAACGCATATGTCTTGAGATAGACTTTTGTTCTGTATGAAGTAGCTTACAGGTGTGGATTGACTGCTCGTTAAGTAAAAGATATAAAAATAACTTGAACATTTCTGTAGGTACCACGGTTATAACTTCTTCTGCCTCGTAACATCAGTGTGAAGCGCTGCTGTGTTATGATTTGAAGAGACACATGCTTATCCAAGGCGTTAGAATTTAGTTTCCAGATGTATCATGGCACCAGTGCAATCCTCTGGTAAGACTAAATTTATATAGTCTTCGAGATCATATACGTGGACTTTACGCATTTGCTACTAAGTGTAGTACTACACTTAGTTACTTATACCAAAATACAGAGTGACTGCGCGTGTATATTTATAGTATTGAACAATAGTGAAAAATATTGCTGCTTGGAATGATGTAGTGTATTTTAATTGGGCTGGCTGTCTAATTTACTGGGATACTTATAATCGTAGACATCTCTGCAGTGATACGTCCACATTATTTATTTAAACTTGGATGCCTAAATATGAATTTTAAGTTGATATAATTTACATATATTTATAAATGTAAATTTTCTCCATGTAAAATCAATTTCACGACATTTATACATCTTTCCTAAGAACCACGAATATGTAAAGTACAAAAATACAAGGATAACCGGGATACTCATAATCAGTTTCTCTTAACGCAAGGAAGACACAGTAATGGTACGCTACAAAACGTAGCGAAATTTCTTAATGTCCGCTCAACGCTTGTAGCACAAAACTAATGTGTCATGGGGCTGCAGAAGCTATAACTAATCTTAATCGTATGCACAAACACCACGACATGTGTCTCTTCATTGTTGTATTCGGATGTCACTTCCGGAACGACTCGTGACTCGGTCTCGTAATAATTTTGAGAACAATATCATATGGACATGAAGATAATTCCTAATCAACTTCATCCGTCATAGACTATTGCGGAGACGGTGCGTTTATAATGGAGCTGTTTTTGAAATAACTACCATGACATCGATTTAAAAAATATTTAATAATCATAAACTTCAAACCATAACTTAACACTTAAGAAATTACAAAGTATTAATAGTACAGTCAGGGTCTGATTAACCCTTAGGCTAATTAGGCTGCAGCCTAGGGCGCGAGGATTGAGGGGGCGCGCTGATATCGTGTTTTCGTATGAACATATTTGAACTAGACCGAAACAAAACACTAACACACCAGAGGATGTAGATTTGGCGACCCTTTTTTTTGCTTGACAAGCTGTAGTTAATACTTTTAGCCCGACTGTAACACACCTGGTGGGGCGCGTCCTTATAATTAGCCTAGAGCTGTCAGAATTCTTGATCAGTCGCTGGGTAGAGTCTTAGTTAAAACTGATAAGTGTTTAAAAGTAATAGTAAATATTGAGGTTCTACTTAGAAAATACCAAAATCACATACACTTCTGACGTTTGTGAACGGTGTATGCAGATGCAATCTTGTAGGTTGTGATGAGAGATACCTATACGATACGTTCTTGGTCCTTAGGAGAAGCAATGCTTCTTTAGTGGACGTCCAACCTAATGGACGTAACGTCACTACATAGTATATAATAAAGTCACTTCGCCCTCTCTGTCCCTAGATCTTTACAACCATGCTACGGATTTCAATATTTTTAATAGATAGAGTGATTTTGGACTAAAGTTATCTTACAAAACATAAACAGTAAGTAATGTTTATCCAAATCGGGTATATTAGCCGTAAACGAATGTTTAAAAAGCCTAACGACTAAACCATAGATAACAAAACGTATTAAAATTTAAATTCAAATTAAGAACGTTCGAAAAATACGATAATAGTCGATAAGCCTATATAATTATTTATTTAAACGTTACCCAGTCGGTCACACAATTTTTCATTCGGAGCAGACACGAAGATTTCTATTTCTAAGCCAGCTACGTGACAAACGTATAAAGATTTCGTTCATTAATTTTACTTCACGTGAATCGACTGTTGTTTTGGGTATTACATTTATGGACCGTTATAACCATTTATGAAAAACGGGTATTGCTCTATGACATGAATATTGGCATCTTACAGGTCGGGATTCACACAGACATGCACTCATAACTTTCACACGTATTAAAAATATTGTCAAATGCTGTAACAGGTGTTACAATTAAAAGTTATATAACATATTTTTGAACACAGATAAAACCGCGGGCAAAGTCTAGTACTCACTATAACAGGCAATAATAGACATTATTTATAAGTATGAAGAACTATATCGCAAATAATAAGTAGCTTTTAAACCGTATTTAAAAATGGTTATTTATGAAACTAATTTTTAAACTGCCACAGACTACAATGTTGCCAGAAGTACTAAAATCAAGGGCACCATTGCAATTTTTTTTTTTATAAAACAAAACTTAAGGTACTCTTGCCTTACTTTATTTAAAATGAAATTAAGACGGTATTTCAATGACTATTTTCGTAATTTATTAGTAAGCAAAGTGTTGTCTTACTTTTTTTTAAAAACTAAGCAGCAGAAGGATTTCTTTCGCTGTTTGTTTTATCATTGTACCCACAAACCATACAATATACGTGACTATTGTAGGTAAGTCGTTTCCATTCGTCCATCACTCCGTGTTATCTATTGGCTATTAACGATAATGACCCACTAATTACCTTTGTTCGCACGGACGTCATCAGTCCGGTGCGCTACGCTCTCGGATGTCCCGATTTTTAAAATTAATTGAAGGAAGCAAATTGTAAATCTTTACCATCTTTTATATCTTTTAAATATTTTAAATGCAAAAGTTTGTGTTTGTGTGAGGATGTATGTGGGGTTGTTACACAAATTTGGCACACGGTTTATGATCTAGGTCAAGGTTTCTCAAACTTTCAACTCCACGTACCTCTGGTAAAGTTTCCCAGTGACAGCGAACCCCTTAACTTAAGGAACTAATTAAATCCCCCCAAAGAAAACAATAAAATTGACCGTTGAGGAAAATAAAAAACATTTATTTCAATAAAAGTTAACAATAAAGTGCCAAAGGTAATGCATTTTTACTACTATTCATGGGATGGGTTTGATGTTACAAATGGAGTCAATTTTAGGAATAATTTTTTATTTTTATCACATAAATCTTGTCGTGAATCCCCTGCCATCGAGTGGTGAACCCTTAGGAGTTCACGTACCTCACTTTCCGAAACCCTGATATAGATTATCACCGACCGAAGCAGACAAAGCCGTGAGAATAAGCTAGTCTTCTTTATAAAAATGAATGTTTGTCATACAAACAAACATTAATTTTTCTCCCGTCCATTATAGAATCGTAAACTATTCATTTGATCATGTCATGATCTTTAGCAAAGTTGTTATTCATGAGCTCGCGAGTGTTTCTGGTGTATTTTTGTGATGGCGTATCAACGCGCACAGGGAACAACTAGTAATTGTATAAAAACAAAACGATTGTCACTTGTACACAGTATCGCAAAACCTAAATAAGTAAAGCTAAACGAATAACACTTGGATATTACATATATATTACGATGAAACCTACTATGAAAGCATTGTTGGTATTTCACCCCTAAGTGGTCTAAATTGTGGTTACATATTTGAATTACAGTCAGCGCATTCGAAATTGTGGAAAACAACTATCTCATATGATTGCAATAAGAATTAATTATACAATTGTTCGTTTCTTTAATTTCAGGAATGTATCATCCTAAAATCCTTCTTACGATAGATCAGCTGATAAACAAGATTCTAATAAGACTATAATAAGATTCTAAATTACCCTACCATATGTGTACCATTAGGATATATAATAAATTACCAGAAGACGTGAAAAAATTAAATTTAAATCAATTTCAACGCTCTTTGCGCGACTGGTTACTTAGTAAATGTTATTATTCTGTAACAGAGCTCTTATTATAACATTGGTAATAAATTTAATCTTAATTCAGATGCAGTAGTTTATAGGTAGGAATTATATGAAAAAGTTCAATTGACATGTTTATACAATTAGTTACTAAGGGTGAAAATAGTCAAATGGAATTAATATTGGCAGGATTTTTTTAAATTATATTACAATAACTTGAGATTACGAATAATAAATGATTTTAATTATTATGTACAGACATTTGCATGCCATATTGTAAATGACTAATTGTGTAATATGAGATATTAAAACCTCAATTTAAACCGCAATTATTGCAAATAAATCATTCTTTCATTCATTCTAAAATTTGTAACTTATTAAGTTTTACTTTTTTATCCCGTTTTTTTATTTATAATCTATGGCTGTACGACGAGTATGTCACAGTTTGAATTGTAGTCTCCTTTGGGTGGAACATTGATAATTGTTTTTATTTACGCGTGCACGAATGACTCGTTACGGTTAAACAATTTCTGACATCATAATTATAACATGAATATATATACTTGTAATTAGTCTTATTTACTAGTAGCTTATCCTTACTATAAGCTGTGCTATAAGTAAATTTCAAAAAATTAAGTCTTAACTACGTAAGTACGCATTTTGTAACCACTTAATTTAATTTAAATGAAAATGTAAACGTTCTAAAAAATTAAGACGCCATTCGCAAATCAAAAAAAAAAGGAGGAAAAACTTAAAAAATATATTTTTAGATAGAATTTCAAGTTTAACTTTAATAAGAAGTTTACTTGGATATTAAATTACTAACTTAATTAAGTACTCGCTTGGTTTAAACTTTAAGGCTAAGATTGCTAATGAAACATTAACTCATTGACTAAGTGTTGCCCGTGACTTCTTACTTGTTCACTATTATATAAATTAACTAGCTGTCCCGACAAACGTTGTTTCGCCATATAAAAAATAAAAAAAAATGTTAAGGGTGGACAACCCTTAAGGGGTATGAAAAATAGATGTTGGCCGATTCTCAGACCTACTGAATAAGCATATAAAATTTGGTAAAAATTGGTCAAGCCGTTTCGGAGGAGTATGGCAAAAAAAACTGTGACAAGAGAATTTTATATATTAGATAAGTGCCAATGTAAAAAACATTTAACCGCTATTTAACCTTTTTAGGGTTAGAATATCAAAGGATTCTTCCTAAGAGATGTTTAAATCGAAAAATAATAACAATCTATTATCAATATAATATATTTCTGTCGTTTTGCTATGATTACTCAGAAGCGATTTTTTTCCGCTTTTACACGAGTAATTTTATTAAAAAACGCACATACTTATGTTAGAGACTGTGTATAGTGTATAACAATAGTATCGTAGTGGTTATGAAATATAAAAAAAAACAATAGTATATAGGGTTAAATGACACGCTACACTATGTCAATTTTGGTAAATAAGCATATATTATTCATATGACCTAGACATTTGTGAAACTAAGTACCTACTTAAGTGTTTTCTTTATTAATATGGTAATTAATAACCAGTAGTAGGTAATATATGTTTTCATTTTCAATTTCAATTTCAATCACAGATGCGTTGCTACTCCCAAGGACTATGATGGTCGCCTTATATAAAAGTGAGCCACCACACCCTTCCACTGGTGGTACTTCCCCGGTCGAAAAACACTGGTTCTATCACCTTAAGTTATGTCGTATTGTAAAATGTTCATCTTTATAGCTAATGTGGTAAGAAAAACATTGGTAGGTATTTTATTTCTTCAAGACATTCTAACCTTAAGAGTTAGGTACATCTGTAGCCAAGTTCAGGTAACAGCAGTTTCTGGGTTTCGGTGTGAATGCCGGCTCATTTTTATTTGAGGCGATAATTTTAGTTCTCGGGAGTAGAGACGTACTTATGTATCTGTGATCGACTTTAAATAAAAACTTTGTTCTGTATGATATTGTTTACAGACGGTCAAAGACAGCAGTGACCAGTTACCATCAAGTGGATTCCATACCCGGTTGATATTTTAATCTTATAAAATAGAAATTCAGGTATAAATAATAATAATAATATCTCAGTCGGTTATAGAAAAAACCTTAAAGTTTTTTGTCCTTACTTTGCCGCATTTATGATACAAAAAACTTTCACCGTTTTATTACCTTAAGTTTTATTAATTAAAAACAATAAAAAATATCAGTGTCACAGAGCACCATAAAATAATTGATTATTTAGCACGACATCATAAATTACACTTATATTAAAATTATTTAAGTTCATTTCATTTTAATGACCTTATATTTAATAATTATTATATAAGAAAGGAACTTTAAATAAGATGAGATAAGGTTAATAGTTGGTTGAAAAATGTTATGACCGAACTTGCAGATTAAATGTGATTTTTTTTTACCGATTAAGTAATTGTGCCTTGCAGTTAAAACAATCGGCTAAGTGCGTATCGGACTCCCGCACGAAGGGCTTAGTACATAATATAGAAAACGGCAAAAATCACGTTTCTTGTATGGGAGCCCCTTAAATATTTATTTTAGTCTCTTTTAATTTGTTGTTATAGCGGCAACTGAAATTCGGCTACACGGTTCATAAGATACAGCCTGGTGACAGACGGACATCGTAGTCTTAATAATAGGGTTCCGTTTTACCCATCGAATACGGAACCCTGAAAACGGAAGGCAACCACAAATTTGTTATAACTTCCAAATGTTAACGATAAATATAATTGAAACATATATACATATTTTATCAATCAAGTTTTGGTTTGATTTTTTGTATAAATTATAATATTAAGTAATAGGTGCTCTGTGACATAACTTATGTGAGGAACTTAATGAGACAAAAAATTAACCGTAAAATAAATATTGTGTTGTAATAAAACGGTATAATTAAAGAAAAATATATACAAAAAAGATGTAAGGAAAGTAAATACGCAGATGAACTATTAATAAGTTAAAGTAAAACTATTTATAAGTTGACATCAAAAGCATGAAGTACCTACTTATTTCTTGTTTTTGCCTTTGATTTCAATGTTCTTGTGGCTATTCTTGCTTTCAAAAATAAACGCATGCATGAAGTCTAAAATAAACATCCCACATTAAGTATAACTTAGTTATAGTAATCAACTATTTCTACGACCACCTTAACATTAATTTCTATCTGGTGCATAAATCGAAAAGTTTGCAACATTTTCCTAGAACTTAGTCGTCGACTGCGACGACTAGGTACTAAGCATAATTAAGAGTGGTTTTAACTGCAAAACCCTTATTTTAGATCCTTAACCAAAAGCATACCGAAAGTTGATGCCTTGAAGGTAATTTCGTTTGTAATTACGATTACAACTAATTTATATCAGACGTTATAGTAAAACACAAGAAACGCAGCAGCAATAAAGTTAAATTCTGTATTGAATTATTATATGAAACCCATGAGGATTTTTATAGACCCCTGGACTCGTAAAAAAAGTAGAAGTATTATTTGAATTAACTTCGGTTATCTTAGTATAGCAATATCCTTAATTTCTTTTTACTAATTGTACCTATCATTTAATTAGTACGAGCATCAACTTAAATGTCTTCATAACTATAGGTATCCCTTTTAAATTTAAATTATCTTCTCTAATTACTCTATAAATAGTTAAATAAATTGATTTATGATTCACTGTTTTTATTAATAGTAGTTGTTTCGTAATTAATGAAATCTGCACCTTACAACAGTTTTATTAGAAAACTGCATGAATATCTTACTGCATATTCTTTGGATAAATGCATGTAATTAGCATTTAAATACCGTCATTGCGTTCATAATCAATAGCAAATATTGCCAACTGATTAATAAATTATCTGAACTATTTACAAGAATTGTTAGTTTCGTAACTTGGACCGAATTCCTGTTAAAACAACAAACGCCTACCTTTTAGGTATTTCCAAATGCAGTCCTCCGCTGCTGAAATGTTCCTCAGTTTGTCCGATAAAAACAGTGTGATAAAGTCACCAAAACACTCGCAACACTGTCCACTCAACGTCCTCTCGACTCTCGAACAGTCAGGATTGAAAATGATATATTATTATATGAACAGGACATTAATGTTATCGGCGGTCAAGTCTACCCACTTATCACTACAATTAGCATTCAGTTTCCACACGTGGTCCGGGACGCGGCGCCGCAGCGTGTTGTGTACGACCTCAACGCGCCAAACAGTCAGCCCGACTGAACCGCACTGAGTCAGTCACACCTACACTCACACTCAACAGGTGAAAATGCAACAGTGTGTCACTCGTGTCCGACCCGAACCCGACTCAGGTGAAGCGGCGTGTGTGCGTGAACCATTTCGTTCGTGTTAGGCAGATTTATTACCGTAATGGCGCATGTGTGCGATATTTACAGATCTCCTTTGTATTTGTACGTGGTTACGCGCGGTCACAAGTCACGTGTCGGTGTGTGCTGCCTACCTGTTGTGCCCCCGCAACTTTTCAGTTTTGTACTTCTTTTAGGGTTGTGTAAGAAATGTATTATCTTATAAGACATACATTTTGCTTGTTATTGTTTTGTGCCGCAACCGGCATCGGCTGTTGAGACAGCGTCAGTAAACAAGAAGCGGTTTTAAATTAGAGCGTCGCGTTGGAAAACAGGTCTTCGGGGGTTGCAGTTGCAAGTTTTATTGGAGCGAAAAAACTTATCAGTATACTTTATATAAATCAAACACGTGCAAAACCTCGACATCTCACTAACGGACTTTTTTCGTGTATCACACTTCACGCAGATTCATGACTTGGCAAACAATTCAGATATTGTCAACATTTTTTCAGATCGACTTTGAAATTTAAAAAATCGATTGCAAATAAAATTTCTCGACAGCTACTAGAAGTATAGGTGTAAATAAAGGTCTGTACTTAAAGCTAGGATTTATAATTTGAATCTAGATCGGTCACTGGCGGCCGGCGGCGGTGCTTATCCGGAAGCCCATCTCCTGCCGAGATTGAGTCTGCAACGATCAGGCTTACCGTTAGTTCTTTAAGGCTTCGCTTGTCTGCCTCACTTTTAGTTTTTATATATTATTAACTGTTGCCCGCGACTTCATTCTTTGTCTGTTTCTTTGACTAATTAGGCTTTAACCTTGCATTATTAACGCCTGTTATTATCTTATCTTATTTATATTATAAATGCGAATATTTGTGAAAACTACGAGTGGGATTTCGACTGACATACGATGCTTATTACCTTGGTAGACGTGACTGAAATAGGCAAAGCTGCGAGAATAAACTAGTTAGTAATACTCTTATTCAATTTTTGCATATCATAAAACGAAATTTGATCATTTCTACTTGATTTTATTTAGTCAAATTTAGATTGAAGATATCGATTTAAAGCCAAATCCTAATTTACATAGGTATTTATAAAATTTCATGGGTTAAAATATATTTATAGGATTTTTTTTTATTTATGTTAACACGCACGCCACATATCGAAAGATTAATGTACTATGCCAGAAAGCTTCGCAGGCGTAAACCCAATAAACAAATCTATCTATAGTAATTGATTTTGGAAAAAGAGTTAAATTTACAGACAGACATGCATCAATATTTTATATAAAGATGAACGGTACATTTAGCAATATGTAATAAGTTGTAATATAATGTTTCTTGAACTAACCGTTTTGTTTAAGGAGATTGCATAGATAAATGTAACTCTACAGCTACTTTCCTTGTAAATCACTAATCTAAAGTAGATACTTGAACGATAAGAGCGTCTATTATAATTACGTAGGCACATTTTATGTAAAGTAAATATCGGGAATGAAAATAGAGTGAAATTTAGAAAATTTTCTGCCCAACGGACCTTTTTCTAGGTTCCGTACCTCAAGCATAAAACAGAACCCCATTACTAAGACTTTACTGTCCGTCTGTCCATCTGTCCGTCTATTTGTCACCAGGCTGTATCTCATGAATACAGTACTGCTAGACAGTTGAAAATTGCACGGATGATAATGCCCCTATATCTGTTGCCGCTATAACAATAACAGGATAAAATATATAATTAAGCGGGGCTTCAACAAACGCATTTTTAACGTTTCCAAAGATAATGGCACGGAAACCTTCGTGCGTGAGTCCGATTCACACTTGGCCGGTGTCATTTCTAGTCTCTGTTGAACTTAATGAAGCTAATCGCTACGGCCATGTTTAAGAATATGCAATTAAACCGGAAATTGATGCAAGGTTGTGAGAAAAAATAATTAAACAATGTTTATGCCGGACACCCACCAGTTTGATGTATCAATAATTATTGCATTAGAAAGATTTAAGACCGGACATTGTTTCACAGAGGAAATTAAATTACGTAAATGACTGTGGCGTTTGAATGCAACAAGAATTCTAATATATCCGTTTATTGCACAATTATTTTATCTAATTATCCTAGGATTTCCGATCACATGTTTTAATGTTTTGCTTTCTTTGGTTTCTTCGCGTATAACCCAAATTTTGACAAAATCGTTTTTTTTTACAGAATTGTTTGTTTGTTGAACGTTGGTTGCGTGCGCTTAAAACTTGTAAGAAATAGATTTTCTTGTGCAAAATAAGTCGTGGTCTGATATTTGTTTTATCTTAAATAAAATTACGTTTATTTTATTTTGTCATTTGTTTTATAAAGTCAGTTATTTTATTTTGTCAGTGAAAGTCATGTCACATGGGTCCAGCCGTTTCTAAAACAGACGGAGAGTAGGTACTTTGTTAGGACTAGCATACTTTAGTCATACATGCATTTAGTGTAAAACTATTTTGACATCCCAAAAAGTCTTTTAAATTATATTTATTTGTATAGACTCATAACATACACTATTGTTCAAATTACACTCTTAATGTGCACTGTGCTCAAGTCTCATAATGTGCACACAGCTCAATTATATTGCAAAAAAATATTTGCAAATTGAAAGTAACTGTCACTTTGTCTTGACGTCAGGGCGAGTTCAAACAGATTTATCTTAAACTTTATATCGACTGTTGTTTATCATCGATCATTGCTAACTACCGATTGACTCGAAATTTTATCTCATATTGTACTGTCATTTACTTGTACGTAATAGTTATTTTTAAATACCTCTTAGTAGCGGTTTCACAATGTTTTTAGAGACAAATAATATTGCGCAAAATAAAATTTAAGATTAGAATTTCTGAACTAACCATGCAGAAAAGTATGGTAAGCGAGCGATTTAGCCTTCGAATAGGAATAAAAACATAGTTTACGTGAATTCAAAGCAGGTAATACATTCATAAGTGTTATGACTCATATACACAGTTAACATATAGGAATATATAAGTAAAGTGTATACAATTAATCAATCATGCAATAAATCTCTTAATGATCCATTACATTTCGTCCCAAGTACCTTTCTTCGTGAGAAATCCTAGAGCTTAAAGCAACTTGGTCCATAAAGCTATTAGTATGATTTTAATATGTGCGCTTGCGTAAAGACATCAAACTTAAATAGCAAATAGTAAAATTTTACGGCATTCTACAAACATATTTCCATTTCTACTTGTAGATTCTGTATTTTGGTTCACTATTCAACCTACGTGGATTTGAGCGATTTGCGGATGAATGCGAAAGTGTGCACGTGTTCCCGCCGTACGGTGCGAGGAGAAAATACGGGTACCACTGTACAGTGGTACCCGTATTTTCTCTAGCCGGTAACAGTCCGGCATAACCCAGCTGCTGCCCCGGGTATCCATTAGGTTTACCCGCTTAAAAAAAACAGGATTTGATTTAACTCCATACTTTTGCTACCCATAGTCTTCTTCCTTCTTCTAATTATTTTCCACCGCTTAGGTTATCCTATCCTACATACAATTTGGTACCCAATTACCAACTTTACTTATAAAATACACATACATATATAGTAAGCATCGGAATATGATGTTCTTCATAAACGTAAGTGAGATCATACGATCCGACATAAGTGAACTTTATACGTCGTAAGGTCACGGAATTTTAGCACTAATACAATACCTATTAACATCTCATGTCACCTTGGCGTAAGTGCAAAGACATTGTCATCTCGTGCCAGAGAAAAAACGCCGTAAAACCATCATAAAAACGATTCAATTAAACCTTAGCGTTTAAACTTTAAAAGCCCTAATCATTTACCCGATAAGTACTCTGTAGGGCCTTTTATGGAAAACATGGGGCTTGTACCTATAGAACCCATAACGTTATAAGGAGTAAAGGGAAATAAACTATTCTTCTTCGTAATACAGTTCGTATTTCAGTGAAAGGTGAGAAGCACATACGATATTTTTTACATGATTCAGTGGAATCGTGACCAAGCTATTTGTATTGTAATTTGCACCTAATCAGATGTAAAACTAGATTGATTATCGGCTATACGGAACGCTCTGCAGCTGATTGAGCCTCTATTGTTCCCGCGATATTTTAGAGGTAATTCATGGCATTGTACACAAGCCTTCTTTATGAACTGTTTTTAGGATAGATTTTCCCCGCCACACCTATTTTCACCTAATAAAAGTGACGAATGTTAATTTGTTCTGATTTGAAGGGTTGTTAGGGAGATATACATACATGCCCTTTTTTTTGTACGAGGGGGAAACCTACTAAAGGTACCCAACGCCGTGGGAGCGACGCGGGTTATGTGGGATTTATACCGTACTAAAACCCCTCGATGACCGTCCACAGCGCTGCGTGGGGGACTCCGGGATCTCCAACGAAACATAACCGGAGCCCTCCGAGCGCGATATCTATTTCAGGCTCATCCCTGGCGAGCGATTACGCTCACCGCAGCTTCTGTTATTTACGGCGGCGTGCGACCACACATGCCACCGTCCTTCCCGGGGTCGCTTGGCTGGACGGTTCGAGCTCCCACTCTAGCCGCCCGCAACCCTGAAAGCCTTTCGTCGCCTCTTATGACAGACAGGGGATATCGTAGCCCTATTCTGATCCCGGAACTTCAGGGACAATCTACTACACCCACGGGAAGTAAGGGTGTGTTGCTATTTAAGAACCAACCACACTATTTATTGCATTTCAATTATTATGTATTATCTGGCTATCCCCGCGGCATCTGCGCTTTGGACTCATCTGACATGGTAATGAATATCCCCCGTGTTAGTCTAGGTCTTAAACTATGTGTGTGCACAATTTCAACGGAATCTGACCGGTAGTTTCTTCAAGCAAATAAACATTCGTCCCCACAAACTTTCACATTTATAATATTACCTAGCTGACCCGGCGAACTTTGTTATGCCTAAAAATTAAAAATCGTAAATTAAAAGTGTTTCTCTACTAGGTATATTGTACACATATTACTTAAAAACTTTCCTCTGATATCACTCTTTCTATTAAAAAAAAACTGCAGTGTAATTCGTAGCGTAGTTTTAAAGATCTAAGCATCATAGGGACAGGCAGCGAGAAGCGAATTTATTTTATACTATGTAGTGATTAGATTTTTACAATTATAATTATCTAATGCTCACAATGCTAACACTTTGTCCACCAATTCGCACTTGGCCAGCGCGGTAGACTATGGCCTAAACTCTCTCATTCTGAGACCCGTGCCCAGCAATGGGCCAATAATGGGTTGATGAGAGAATGCTCACAAATAAAACAAATAGATATCGAGTTAAAGAGCGGATACGTCTGTTACATAACCCTTCTAACGCCGCCAGTATTTACAATTTCAATTAACCGACGCCGCAACAACACAGCTGCAACGGTTGCAAGCTATTTTGAAAATACATACCATTTTATTGACATCATTGATTTACTCTGACGGATGCGTTAGATATATTGTAGTTCCATACGAAAAACTTAACTAAGATCATGAATTACCTTTTTTATTTTATATCTTATTTATCGTTAATGACATCAATAACTTAAAAATCAAATTTGTAGGAGAGGTAGTTAAAAATTAAACATTGATTATTATTTATATCTTTTCACCTTACTGCCTTAGAAGAAAGAAATTAACTTTAAATGAAAGTCCGCCAATTTTGATGCAAAATTATTGAAACTCGGTATTTGGATATCTGGTTTGATAATATTTCAAATCTGTTTCAAAATACACTTCAAAAATCAACTCTTAAGAGGGTAAAATAGGGATAGATTTTTTTTTCAGAAATCCGGATAGTTTGATGTAAGCTCAATGAAACTTAGTGTTTGGCTTTTTGGTTTAATATATTGGTGATTATTCACAAAATGGGACGTGGCTATATTCAGCAGTAGATCTCTCAAGAAGGTTATGGTTTGTGCGAACGAAGTCGCGGGTTCTGTTAGTGTAACATAATATACCCACATTTACTTACACACGTACTTACATTTACTGCACGTTTAGATACCTACACATATACAAAATATTCTCTCTCGATCGGGAGGTCCGAGGTTCAAACCCAGGCACGCACCACTGATTCATGTGCGTATTATAAATTAATTATCACTGCTTTTCGGTGAAGGAAAACATCGTGAGGAAACCTACACACCCGAGAGTTCTTTAAAAAAAAAGTTTTCGGAGGTGTGTGAAGTCCACCAATTCGCACTTGGCCAGCGCGGTGGACTATGGCCTAAACTCTCTCATACTGAGAGAAGACTCGTGCCCAGCAGTGGGACAATAATGGGTTGACGACGATACAAAATATTGCATCGCTTAAACTTGTCCAAAAGGAGATTCAATACTACAATAGTACGAAACAGGCACCTAACTACAGAGGGCAGATAAAGCGCAGTTACACGTCTGTTGTAACCCCACGAACGCCGCGGGTACTTACACGCATTTCAATTAACTAACATTGCGCACAACATGCAATAACTACAACGCATGCGGCCATTCAGCTAGGAAATGGAGAAGCGATAATGATTTACTTTTGTTATATAAGTGCTTGATTATTTATAAGCCTGCTCTCTATTTTGTTATTGATCCTAGTAGCTGTTTGTATCATTGCTATTGCAGAGTTTTTAAGAATTGTTACATTTTATAACCCAGCAATTAAAAAAATAATGAACGGCTGCCATTTTTATTACCCATCGCAAGTGACGATGTATTAAGGATTAAATTCAGTAGACTAACGGATTTTAAATGATCAATAGTCGTTTATTTACATATATTTTATATTATTATTTGTTTAATACATTATACGCTTCCCAACTACTCTGTAATAGTATAGATATATAAAGTCTACATTGCATCTACAGAAAAAATTAAGCCTGTAAAGGACTTTAGACTTCATTATCATCTTAGACACTTGAGTATTTTAAAATAAATTCAAAATCTTTAATTATATAATATTTAATAGTCTATTTTAAAATCAAAACACCCAAGCAAGTTTCAATATGGGTACTCACCAACATATAAACGATATAGCACTACGAAAACAGAAACAGCAAGCATTGACCATTCGCAAATACAACAAACATTAACAATCCAGGAATACTCAAAGCCGAGTATTCGCAGATCCTAGGCCGTCCGTACACGATAGCATTCTAGTTTTAATTTATTCAGCCTCGCAATTAAGGCTGTGTTCCCACTAACACAATGGACGGCGCAGATGCGACAATTGTGCACGCAAACTGGGCTATCTGAATCGAAACAGCGACCCGTCCGGCTATCGGCCGGCGCAGTAATCAAAAATAATAATTTATTGCTTAGCCCCGCTCGCGATTTTACAATGGCTCAGATGTGCCTTAAATTAAGTGGAAGTTGCGCAGTGTAATATTTTATACGAGTGATTGTTGAATTTTGTTTAAGTAATTCAAATGAATAGAAATGCAAATAGTAAATTATGCGTACCCAAAACGTAAATCCTAATACTAAGATTTCGCTGGCCGTTTGTCTATCTGTCCGTATGTCTGTCATCAATCAGGCTGTACCTCATGAACCGTGATAGTTAAACAGTTAAAATTTTCACAGACGATGTATTTTAATTGCCGCTATAACAACAAACACAGAATAAAATAAATATTTAAGATTAATATAAATAGGGGCAGAGTAAAAATAGGGGCTCCCTTACAACAAACGTGATTTTTTTGCTGTTTATTATAGTATGGAACCCTTTTTGCACGAGTACGACTCATACTTTTTTACTTTATGTGACCCGGGTTATTATAGAGCTGCTCAATCGTAATCTATAGGATACTCGAAATAAAAGTGTAACTAAAACCCTCAGTGAATCATATAAAATGTTAGGAATAATGTCGGATAGAGACGAAGTCTATATGACAAAAATATGGGTTTGTGATTAGAGGTATTAAACGATATGATAAATCAATTCATATGATCACTTATTTGTATATACTTTGCCATTAAAACTCCGTTAAAAACTAATATCCGTATCTGAAACTATTAGATAATCCTCAATCAACGAGCTGCATGCTCGATCGCTGCGGGCAGTTTGCCAGGTGTAAGCTCGAAGCATTTCTTGCGTTTCGATGGAAGGGTGTCGTTGCCGGCACTTTTATATGAGACGACCATCTTAGTCCTCGGGAGTAGCAACGTATCTGTGATCAAATTCTGATAGACCCTAGAAGAAAATGCAGTCCATCGAAAGTGGCTTGCCACCCATGGACATTTCCCATCGATCCCAGATAAGGATGGAGTATCCAAGGTTGATCACAAATGTGTTGCTATCTACACGGATTAAGTTTGGATGCCTCTGATAAGTATGTCTCATTTTCCAATTCTTTCAGACCAGAGAGCTTAACACTGTTCTTTTTAGGCATAATTATTAACAGAACAGAAATACATGTGGCCGTGCTGTCTTCGAACATCGAACATCTAAAGAGTTATACAGATGCAATCAAATTATGAATGGGTAAAAAATATACTTTTTAGACAACAGAAAAATTAGGCATTAGTGATCAACCAAAGTAGGTCCGAAATTTAGAGAAAAAAAAATTACCCCTAACATATATTTTTTCGTAACACGTGGTTCTTCGGAAAACTCAAATAGTTCATGTGTGAAAAGAGATATCACGAGGAAACTGTAGATAATACAGTTAAGACCAACATAATTATTTGCAGCAATTATGAGCCATGCCGTTTACGGTCTAATCTAATAAGGAACAGCGGCCATTTGATGAAATTGCATCGAACCCGTACTTTCTTTGATCACGTAACTGTGGTGGTAACAGTCGATCTTATTTTTTTAATACCGTTCGTAACATATAATAATAAAGCCGTTATTGTTGTAACTATGACAACATCGCTTGACGTAATACCGGTGCGGACTTAGAACAGCACTCTGTGAAGCTTGCAACTTTGTTTGTGGTAGCAAATAGCTATAGTAGATACAACTGATTTGTAGAAGGGATTAGAATGGATTTTCGGTATCCTCTTCGTGTTCGTGATTCTATGCAAGTGGCAAGAGTGGGTATGATTCAGTAATTCCGAAATTGCCGACAATATATTTGTCCGAAAGCCGTCGTGAACACTCGAAGGTGCGGGATAAACGTAATTGCTTTCCAGGGGAACGCTCGACAGAGGCACCGTGTTCAGACTTCGGTTGCAGCTGATGGAGATCCCGGACAATGGAATCTCACATCTCACATAACTCGGTAACGCTCCCACGATCAGGGGTGTCTTCTAAAAAAACCGCACCGTCATCGTAATAAAAAGTAAAAAAATACAGCATATATTATCTAGGTAAAATTATTTTTTTATTTATATAAAATAGTAAATGAAATCTATCAGTTTTATAAAATACCTCGTACCTACATAATAATATGAACAAAGTTGTTGCAAATTAAAATTATCTCACATTTTTTAAAGCCAGATTTAACCGCGCACCCAGCAACAAGAAAGGATAGACCGTTCAGATATGATTTGACCAGAGAGGTACCACCACCACACCTAATTCTAGCATGAAGAAGTTCTTGCGTTTCGGTGGACGAGGCGTTTCCAACTAACTTTATTAGAGGCAATCGTCGTAGTCCACGAGAGGAGCAACGTATCTATGATTCACTTCAGTTACAATCCTTGTTCAATCAATCTGTATAGGTAAAAAATCGAAAAACATACAAACCTGGTTCTTAAATTACTACTTAATTTGCGTTGTTATTTTTATTTCTATAATTTTCGGTAAGGTAATATAGTTTACACACCGTGTGTTTATACCAGCAACCAACGGAATATACTTACTCTTCGGTGTCTGATTTATTTTATTGTGATTAAAAAAGATCAATTTTATGATTATTTATTTAATTTAATTAATCCTTACGCAAATTATTATACGTTACCATTATATAGGTATACACTAGAAAGTCTTAAATCATTCAAGTCTTAGTTTACACTCTAATATTAAACCTAATGTACAATCCACTTAAATCACCCACATACGGTAATTTCAAAGGCGTTGACTAATCAGAAAAGTCGATTAACCTTCAATACTCACGAATTCTTTATTTACAGACAAATCCATTCATCATGTGTGACCTTTGCCCGGCACAATTAACAACGCTTTAAAAATATCACGTTTTGGATTGATATTTATATAAATAATAGATATGCGTGTGCGCTTGTTACATATGCAGTACAATTCAATAAATAAATTATTGTTCAAGCCTTATTACATCGTATATATATCAACGGATACCGTTAATATTTATTTTTTAACCGACTTAATAAAGAAAAGAGGTTTTCTATTCGTCACGTATATTTTTTAGATCCTTATAGTAAGAAATGGTATATTTATTTAGGTATATTACTAGAAAATCAAGATAATACTAGATAACGAATTATTACTATTAATGTATTCAAACACACACATTGACTTTTTATTTGCCCAAAAAGGCAAACGCTTCAAGCTATTTCAGGCAAAAAGACTAAACCTATATTTTGATAGGAAAAACCTGTTGTTAGCACGAGTACTATAACATTTAGTGCTTTATAGTGATACAATCTGAAATAATTAAAAAATATAGGTATGCGAAATTTAAACTTTGCACTGCAATCTGCGGATTCTAATTTTTTAATTAAACAATCACCCCTAAGGCTTTTCTAAGCTGAAGAAAAAAATGTTTTACTATAAAAACTGTTTTTTCTCTTTATGAGGTTGAATTTTATCTAACGAGCTTGCCGTCCGCCTGATGGTACTGCCGCCCATAAACACCTGTAACCAATTTCATTAGAACAGGATTTCTATCTGAAGTCAATCACTGCTATATACTCCCGAGAACTAAGATACTAGCCTCATATTAATGTAGGCCGGCAATTACACCCTTCTATCAAACGCGAGATTTGATTCACGCTAAATATGGCGGTGGTACTTCAGTTGTCGAAACTTGTGCTAACTGATTAAGTTTTTTTATCTGACTTGCTTTTGCTACTTCAGCAAACGAACATGCAGTCCACCTGATGTTAAGTGGTCACTGCCGCCCATGGACATTTGTAATCAACTTCTTTCAGAACATGGGTTCTATCTGAAGTCAATTACAGATACGTTGCTACTCCCGAGGACTATGATGGTGCCTCATATACAAGTGTGCCGGTAACCACACCCTTCTATCGAAACGCAAGAAATGCTTCACGCTAGAAATAGGTGTGGCGGTGGTACTTCCCGGGTCGAAATACACTGGTTCTACCACCTGCAAAAAATATGGACAGATGAGGCAGTAATAGTTAAAATATCTTTTTAAATAGCATCATCTACCTTCTCAAAATGCTGCCCTATCGTATCATCAAACGTTTTACAGAAACAAATACATGAGTCACAACTTTGTATCTTTTCAAAGCAAAATCTATCAAGCTTCTAATCGAAATAGAATAAGCAGCAGTGGGCGATAGATTCCGTTATATATTATTTACTGCGGGCAGCTCACTCGACAAAATTCATAATGGTATCCGAGTTCGCTCGTGCCGCAGTATCGTACCATTAAAAGCACATTTATTACCGCAGCTTAGACCTAAATCAGCGCCGCTAATATGATGCTCGGGTAATTATGATCTGCTTTTAAGCTGTACAATCTTGCAGGGAAAGGGTTTGTTCTTAAAGCCGATCAGGTATCGGATATGCGTTGCAGTTTTTCGAATTTCTAGATTGGAGTATTTGTTTTTATAATATAGCGGTGTAATGTAAACAACTATAATTACATAGCCAGCTGACTTAGATATGCTTCGATCATCTTAGAAGCGACAATATATCTGTGATCAACTATATGTGTTTTATGTAGAGCTATAGGTTATACATTCCTTATATGCCATAAAAAGGAATTTTCCATATTGAGCTGGAATATAATTATTGTAATAAAAATACCGTAACATAATCGCAAAAATCTCATAATAATACTAAAAGTAAATTATTAACTAAAAAAAGAAAAAGAAATCGTCATAAATTTGGCTTAATAATCCTACAGAAATACCTAACAAAGTCAGATATTTCTGCCACAATTAGTTGTGCATAATAATTAATTGTCCTGAGGCAACGGATTGAATTGTTTACGACAGAAGTCAAAAGTAAGGCTCGCGGCCGGTAATTAAAATATTTACAATAATACAACTCGAATACCAAGTGCCAGTTTAAGCGTGTTCATTAAATTAATAATGCAAATTTTATTCGCGGTGCAAAATTATACTGTAATAAGCTGCGTAATAAATCATATAAAGCGCCATTTTAGTATCACAGCAGAGTAACAGCGGTCGGTGCGCACGCGCCACTGCCGCCATCTTGTTTAATCTAGAGCCGTTGATCGCGGAAAAGCGCGCCAACCTTCAACGACCTTCGCTCTCCGACCGATCTAACCGACCCGTAACGTCACTAATTCGATATCACGCACACAATTCTAGGCCGTATGTCTGCATTATAATTTGAATATGAAATCATTTTCCTATGATGTTTTCTCCGTCTGTTGCGACCTTCATACCAATTAGGTCTTGAAACGACCTGCCCAGTATATTTTGTGCTCCACAAGCAGGCTAGCTTAAATTAAATCGCGGTCTCTATAAATCGATCAAGACAGTCGATTTATTTCAAAGTGATACTTTGTCACATTCATGAGTACTGTATCGATAGGCCAATGTACAAAAGGGAATTGTATAATAAGTATAATGACTTTGTTTTGCAAGTGAATGAAAATATGAAATATTTTAATTTGCATATGAAGGTCGTTCTTATTTAGTTTTATTTGTTGCAATTATTATAGTTGGTATTTATGTTCATGCAGTATTGCCATGTATAAATTAAAATATTGCAGTAAAGCGTTATCTCGTAAATAATGTTATTTTTTTTGTTCTTATATTCAGGCCTATGGTGTTTTTCCAGCTTCGTTACAATTTTTAGCTCTGGCAAACAATTTCATTTACTTATTCATAAATGCCCTTTCGGTCAATATTTTTTTCCCGTAATGTTTTCCGTCGTTTAATCACGAATAAACTACTACGAACGAATTACTGTAACTATTAGCTTTCTTGCATCGATATATAGTTACGGATAAAACTATTTCTCTATTGTATCTACTATACACATACAACTACGTAATTGAAAGATATTTGCAGCTGCCGAAATCAACTCGATCAATTTGATGCACCACCTATAGAAGCTTTCCACCTGCAAACCTAGTGACGGTTTTAGTCAAGTACAGGGTTTCGCTAAGTGGGGTACACGAACCCCTAGGGGTTCACTATTTGATGGCAGGGGTTCCCGACTAGATTTACGCAATAAAAATACAAAATTATTCAAAAAAATCATTCGATTTGTGACAATCACACTCATACTCATCACATTGATAATAGTAAAAATATATTTATTTTGCTACATTATTGTTACCTTTTATTGAAATAAAGACATTATTTTCTTTGACAATCAATTTTATTGTTTTTTCTGAATCCCAAAGAAAACAAATTGACTGTTGATTGATTTAATTAGTTAAGTTAAGGGGTTCGCTGTCACTTACAAACTTTAATAGGGATACGTGGAGCCGAAAGGTTGAAAACTCTGGTCTAGTAGACCATCTTACTTATAAGTTCCTATTTTTGAAGGAAACTTCTCTAGCGGCGTTGTACAGTTTTTGTGACGAGTAAAAATGTTGAACTCGCGTCAGGACACGAGACCTGATCAAAAATTCAGGAAACGCTATGGTAATGTTTTATGATTTTTCTGAGAGATAAACTTTTTAATCTCAAATAATTGCAGTAGTTATGAAGTGTTAAATTTTTAATGGGATACAAATTGTCATATTATATTGATAATTCGTGCAAAATGATTCCCTTAGCTTCCCAAAATATCGAAAATGCAGGACCTTACTATTCAAGTTTTTACTTCTGTCGGCACTCGCGGAGTATTTTTAACATTTTTCGCTACAAGTCGTAGCGAAAAATGTTAAAAATACTCCGCGAGTTCGCGTTCCATCGATATACAATTACGGATAAAACTACTTACTATATCTACTATGCGCTACATAATCAAAGAGATTTGCAGCTGCCGACATCAACTCGATCAATCTGATGCACCACTTACTGAAGCTTTCCACCTGCAAACCTAGTGACGGTTTTAGATTCATCTTGATTTATATGTCTGTAAGGCCGTTTATCAACAGAGCTACCTAGATGTCGTAGAGCAAGTGTCGGAAATGGTGTAGTGTAGAGCTGTAGCTGGGTTGTATAATATTAGAGCTTTCTACATTAATACCAATTGATCAAAAGATTTAATGATATTCTGCATATTTATAGTTGTATGGCAATTTAACGTGGAAATCTCCGTAGTTTCACTGTATAAACGCCAAAGTCTTAACTATTTCTAACTTGTTGCTTTATACGAAAATATTCTCCTATAATATTCTTTATCACGGAAAGAGTCGTAATGATTATCTTTTCATAAATATATAAAACAGAGCGTCTTCAAATGAAATCTAGATTTTTTTTACCTAAAGGGTAACCGTTTTTGTGTCATTTATATAGCTAAGATTTATTTTCACTCATACCGCGCTTACAGAAGTTGTTACAGTTTTAAAATATTTACCTGAAATTTCAAAGATGAACATAAGATTTATGATTTCCGTACACATAGAATCTCATAGAACATTAGAATTTTCTTCTGTGGGTGCCACCAATATAATCCAAATTTATCAAAAAGCTCTGGCCGGCGATCGAACCGAGAAGCTACCGCATGTCAGGTATGGTACCATTGCATGCGAGTCGTCACAACATAATTTTGCCGTAAGACCACGTATCAAAACCACAATACAGGTACAAATCTTTGTAATAAGCCCCCAGCCGTTACAGATTGCTCTTATCTCTGCAGTGGTTGTAAATCTCGGAGCAGGAAGCGTGCGATGAAAAATGTACGGCAGCCACCCGGAGCCGTGTCGTGATGATACGTTCCGCGATTTATTGGGCCGCTTGATAACAGGTTGGAGGTTAAAATGTATTAGACTAGATGTATAGCAATTGGTCTATCTATTTTAGATTCTTCAATTTTAGATTCTTCGTTTATGAGGACAAGAACAAGCCCCCGCCGTGCTTAATTCTAGCGAAAAACAGCTCTTGCGGTTCGGTGGAAAGATGTGGTTGATAGTTCACTTTCATCTTAGTCGTTAGAAAAAAATAGCTCCAGAGTATGATTTTCTCTTGTGTCGTGGGTGTCATGCACACACAAAGACTATTTCAATTGGATTAACAAAAACAAATCATGATAGTAATATTATTAATGAACTCGTATTTCTTGGTTTACAGGTGATCGATCAAGAGCTGGACGAGCTAGTTATTACAATACAAAACCTTTTTAGGTTAGGGTATGACTAAAACTCAGCTGTTCGTCTGAACATCTGTCTGTCACCGGGCTGTATCTCATGATAGCTAAACAATTGAATTTTCGTAGATAATGTATCTATTTCTATTGCCACTATAACAAGAAATACTAAAAATTTAATAAATTATATATTTAAGAGTGTCTCCCATACAACGAACGTGATGTTTTTTCCGTTTTTTAAAGATATTGGTACGGAACCCTACAAGTACGAATCCGACTCGCATTTGGCCGGTTGTGTTTTTTTTCTGGGAGAAACTTTGAAGAACAGCTAGTCTTATATAATTTTTACTACGTACTTAATACTTGCAGCGCTAAATCTAGAGCAAACACACCTGACATTTAGGATATTACAAGGTTCGTTACATTAAATTTATTGTACGCATAAGGTCTATAAAACTTACTAATATTATAAATGAAAAACTATTTCTTACTAAAAGTACTGGTCGGATAAGATTTACTTATAGGATACTTACCGTAGTAAACGTGAATGAACAAAGCGGGGCCGTAAGAATAGGCTAGTTAGGAAATAAATATTGGATTGTTTTTTCGCCGACCTTTCTATTTTTTACTCCGGACGCAATAAGGGGGGTCGTGTTATAAGTTTGGATGCTATGTCTGTACTAGAGGTGTTACGAATATCCGTATCCGCATCCGCAAATGCGGATTATTCGCATTAATTCAGACATCTGCATCCGCATTCACATCCGCATCAATCAATGCGGAGTTTTACGGATTCAGATTCACATCAACAAGTAACTACATGCAAAGAAAATGGGCGGAGCAAGTATGGCACGTGCTTCGCGTTTGCTAACTTCATTCGGTAACTGACGAATAGGAAGGCGCATATTAGTTACAAGATCCTACAGGTTTTAATTGTTGTGTTTTTTCTTATTGTCAATAAAATAGTTCCAGTGAGAGTTTACGGTGTGTTCATACTTCACACTCCATAGTTTTTTGCGGGTTTCATTAATATTTTGATAAATTGGAATGTCGCCGCCAATAAAAAGTAGTATCTGGAGTTATTTTATAATAGATAAAAATGATCCCGAGAGGTCGGAGTGTAAGATATGTAATAAAAGCTACTCGCGGAAGGGTCGCACTACTACTTCTTTGAAAAATCACCTGAAAGCAATACACCTGGAGGAGTTCAGTTTATTCCAAAGTGAGAATAAAGTAAAGGAATTGAAGAAAAAAATTTAGATGAAAATCCACTTAATTGGTGGAAAGCTAACCATTGTGAATTTAAAATTCTCTCCAAATTAGCATGCCGATATTTATCACCTCCACCAGCCACAGTTCCAAGCGAACAGCTATTTAGTGGAGCTGGGTTAATATATAATCCGCTAAGAAACAGGTTGGAAGCTGAGACTGCAATATTGCTATTTACTAAATATAATTTACCAATTTTTAAGTTTAATTATTAAACAAAGATTTTTTTGAAGCTCAAAATTCTGTTGTGTCATGTAAAACTAAAGACTTGTGTAATTTTATTTTAGAAATATGATTAAATAAATATAAAGTTAATTGTAAATTGATTTTTTGCTACTTATGCACTCAAAAATTAAATAATTATCCTTTTAAATCCGCATCCGCATCCGCATTGAATCCGCATCCGCATCGAATCCGCATCCGCGGATGTGAACTTCTAATAATCCGCATCCGCATCCGCGGATGTCTAAAATTTTGCATCCGTAACAACCCTAGTCTGTACGTCTTTCTTTGTGTCAATCTGTCTGTGGAAACGTAGCTAAACGGATGAACAGATTTGGATGTTTTTTGTTGTTAAAAAGCTAGTTTCCAGGTCCTTATAAAACGTGTTTTATCAAAATTGGCTCAGCCATTTGCTAGATGCGTAAAAGGAAAGACGAAAAATCTAATGTTTTTAAATATACCCAAGTGGGGTATCGAATGAAAGGAATGACTTCTATATTACAATTAGATATATTATATATTATTCTTACTTTAATGTAGAGACCGCAGAAAACAACACTCTTTCTACAGCATAACACAACTTAGTAAGTATAATATTCCATATTGAAATCACTAAATTTACCAAAGCATTTCACATTTGCATAGATACTAAGAGCTAAGAAGTGGGTCGTCTACATCTGATCGCACTAATTTAGTATATTGCCTTCCCAATACACAAAGCGGACGTATCTCGCATTCTTGCCACTAACGCCATTGCCCATGCAAATTGAAATTGTATGGTAATTAGAAATGACATTGTAACTAATAATACGTGACTATCAGATACTATAGCGTGTGTGAGTTGTTATTTTATGTTTATGCCAAACATTAGTAATGGAGGATACATATATATAGAGAGTAGCTGTATTTGTATATTAATGTAAAAACCTCGTAAAACTTGCTTGGAAATCTATAAATATACATTTATATGTATAAAAAATCTGATCTACTATGAGATAATTTAAGATTAAATTCCTAAGTAAGTTAAGTATGTGTATTGTTTTGTATTATAGTCTGCGCAAATAAATCGCGGGCAACAGTTATCCGTCTATCAGCCTTTTTACGTCTACCATCCATCCATCAATCAGCCCTTTGAGGTCAATGATGCCACTCCAAACGGTCCTGCGCCTTCTGAATCCAACGGTTTTCCGCTGGCTTCTTCAGGTCACCGGTCCACCTGGTGGGGGGCGACTTTTGCTCCTTTTGCCTAAACGTGGTCGCCACTCGAGGACCTTTCTTCCCCATCGGTTATCGGTCCTACGAGCGATGTGGCCGGCGCCATTTCAGCTAGCTAATTTTGAGATCTATGTCGGTAAGCTTTATTCCTCTAAGGATTTCATCGTTGCGTCTCGTAGCAAAATTCCGATTAGCCACCACTGGACATAAACCTCTCAACAACCTGAGGTTTTGGCAATAATCATCATGTCAAGCATACTTGTTGATGAACGCAGGGGGGTTGATCTTACACATAACGATGCCTTGTGTTTTACCTGAATTCCTCTTACAATATTCAAGGGAAGAGAAAGAGTGGTGCTATTAAAGATAGATATCATACAGAAACTGTTCTTCATAGGGTTGGTGGGGATGAATATATGTATATGTAAGAATTAATAGCCTAGTGCTATTATACAAAATACATTAAAATGCATTTATTATATCCAAACTACCAGGACCTTTAGTTTGGATAAAAATTTTGGAACTCTACCAACTGACGATATAAAATAGAAGTAAAAAAATCATAAAAAAAAGTGTTTAACATACTGATAATAAAAAAGTTTTTTACAAACTGGTACAATTACTTTGCAATTGAACTTTACGCTTATAAGTCATGGATTTAAACATCGATGTATCTAAGTTGTGAGTACAACATAGGTAGTCTTACGCGCGTTCACACGTTCTTACCAGCTAAACTCGTTAATTATAGCTACATACCGCAGTACTAAATCTAGTGAGCTGCTCATAAACCAGCGACAATCGCTCATCGGCGGTTCGCTGATCGTAATTATCGATAGCGACCGCTAATTGTGCGAGTATCGGCAGCCTATCGGACTGAGGTGACAATGACGGGAACATTGGATGGGACGGACCGAGATGTATGATAAGAGATTATAGACTTAGTAGTTTCAAAGCGACCTACCTGGCTATTTCTGCTGGAAACTGAACTGTTTTGTTCAATAAATCGTGATTCAGTCCACCCCTTTAAATACCCATTTATATAATACTCGCAGAACTCGCGGCTTTGTTCGCGCCATTCATAATCCATCCATTTCACTTTTAAGTTCAACTACTTGATATCCTTCCCATCCCCTGTTTAACAATAGACACCATTATATTGCACCTCAAAGCCAAATACAAAGTTTAAGCCGAAAATCCGCCAAATTTGATGTAAACTCATTACATCAAATTTGGCGATTTCCAGAAATACTTTCAACCTATTGTATCCTTTTAGGGGTTAATTTCTGAAAATAGAGAAAAAGATCTTTGATTATATCAAACCCGAAAGCCAAATATAACATCCATTAAATTAGGTTCAAAACTTACGGACTTTACTAAAGTAGGTACTTAAAATTAGGTGCACGCATGTTTAGCAGAAGTAAACGATCACGTTCAAACAATAAATAAGACATTAAATTACTTCCCCAAAAACTTATGGTCACTACACAGGAACCCATAGATCTACATGTTTGATGCTTTCATCACATATTATCTTCTGTTCTATCTTAATCTATCTATTGTCTTTTTACAGATGAAGGCTACCGCCGGAAATTGCGTTGACTTTTTCTTTAAACTGATTTCTAATGTTATATAAACTTATTTTCTATATTCCTGAGGAAAATTACGTCTGTAATTTTAAATAGACTACTATATTTCTAAATTAAAAGTTACCGGTAGACCAACTTTTTATTTCCTAATTTTAAATTTTTCAACATTTTTAGAAGATTGCAGTACATTCAAGGTATTATAAGAAACTATTTTTTTATATAAGTGTTATAATATAAAATATACAGTGTATTATTTTAGGTAAGTGGTCACTGCCGCCTATAGACATCTGTAATCACAGATACGTTGCCACTCCCTAGGACTAAGATGGTCGCCTCATATAAAGTGTACCAGCAACCACACCCTTCCACCGAAACGCAAGAACTGCTTCACGCTAAAATAGGTGTGGCAGTGGTGCTTCCCCGGGCGAACGATTCTTATACCACCTTCAGTATATAATTGTATTATTACATTATTTTATAACTAGCTGTTGTTGTAACTTCATATACACAGTGTATAACACAATATAAAACAAACTATGTATTTACCCCTACTTTACTTCTGGGTGGAATATCAAAACTAATATTATAAAGGTGAAAGTTTGTGAGTGTGTATGTTTGTAACATCATGTCTAAACGGCTGGAGCGATTTTCATAAAATTTGGTAGAGAGCTGACACTCTGGATTAACATATAGGGTACTTTTTACTGTGGCAAAAATATCTTATTCCCACGGGACAATCGATACATCGATACATTTTACGCGGATGAAGCTGCAGGGTTCCGCTAGTAACTTCATATACGTAGAGTATAACACAAGATAAAATAAACTATGTATTTACCCCTACTTTACTTCTGGGTGGAATATCAAAAACTATTTTAGTTAGTTTCAATATATGATGTATGGTCACTATATGCGATTTTTTTTTGCCGATATTTTGATCCTGGTCATGATTCATGTGAAACATTTGCAAAAGAAAAAATAAAAATATCGCATATACGTACTCGTTCGAATTATATTAAAATGTATGAATTCTTTTAAAACTACGTCTTAGTTTGTACATCGTGGAATCCACATTTTACGGATTCAGCTTCAGGCTCTGTGATGATCAGTCAGAATTGATTATCCTTTTCTTATGTATAAATTGATACTATTTCTTACGTAATGTCACGATAAACATCTATACACAATAATATACGTTCGTCACTCATTAAAATCGTATTGTTACTGATGTCATTGATAAGCAACAACAATTTGAACCACAACAATAATTCACGCCCGACATGCTTCGTAACACTAAAATTAATGAAGTGTGCCTAGACTTGTTTGATTATTATAAATTATGAAGACCAGACCCTAAACCTAGAATTTGCCAATGCGGCCGGCCTTGCCAACTGGCTTTCCTTTACTATACTAGGCGTGGCAGCATTCTGCCATTGTGCTTAAGTATTCCGTAAATGACTAAAATATTCTGAATCTCGCTATCTAGAATTAGCCGCGTCGTTTACAATTTACATACAAGTTGTGACATTAAACTTGCATATTTACCAATGTTGGTTCTTAGCTTTTGAACATCTTATAATTTAATCTAAGTCATTTTTGTTAGTTTTTGGTGGAACTTATACATATAATCCATAGGTCAGCTTTTGAGCAGATGGTGATCGCCTAGTTCTAAGAAGAAATTCGTTATGAAATCCGGCTCAAAGGACCATTTTAAAGAATCATTCTTACATACGCCTGATCCTATTTATAATACGGAAATTACTTAAGCCTTTTTATATTCTGGAAAGAACTTCTCGAAACGACAGTTAATTAGAATTATCTCTGAAAATACTAGTTAAAGTTATCAAAATCAGTTATAATACAATTTCCGAGAACAATCCTATCAGTGAACATTTTGACCAGTCCACTATTAATTAGCTGGACCACTAAACAATAACTTCCTATCTTAAGAACTGTTATCGAGTTGATCTGAACCTACTTTATACAGAGGTTGCTGATACTAGTAATTGCAGATATCGGTAGATTTGAAACGCTACATTGTTTACTCACTTTCACGTGACCCGGGACAAATACTAGGAAAGTGGTCCGTTCTAAATGGTCATCGCCCACCGGCCATTACTCTTATTATAAGATAACTAGCCTGTCCCCGCAATTGGAGTATAGAATAGCTTCTAACAGAGTCATTGAATGTGATAAGATGAGGTCCATTAATTACAAAATCTAATAATAAATTACCCTAATTTTGGCGAAATTTAACTTGCTTTCCCTCTTCTGTTGATACGAGTATCTGAGTAAGTCACAGCTCTACTAATATATCAACACTCACAAGCATAATTAAATGTTTCTGAATTATGAAATTTTAATTTCATATCTTTTATCTCTTGTTAAACATGAGAAGGTCACCAATATTTACAAACAAACAAAAGCGAATATCGCTTAACTTTTAGCTTTTATGATGACAGGATCTTGACAAATGACATTTGATCTCACCGGGTAACGTAAGATTTTTATCCCTCGGTGGTAGTCCTCGCAGCTACGTAGAGGACTCCAGGATCTGCATTGAAACGATACCAAAGTTCTCTGAGTATGGTGCCCTATCTCTGTGTCACGCTTCAGGACTTCGAGATTTCGGAAGAGCAGTTAAGCATTTCACACCTTCTGGTGCTTATAATGATATGCCGCCACCCGTAACTTTACTAGGAAAACTGGCTAGGCGTTTCAAGTTTTCACTCTGGCCACCTGCAATCCCGAGAGCCATAATTTAGTTGTCTGTTACCACAAGCAGATGACGCCGTGGCTTATTTTGGTCCAGAATCTAGGGACATTCTAAATTATATCTACTGAGCTGATAAAATTTTCTCTATATTTGTACTACTCTATTCTGTTACCATTCAATACCTACAGACCCATTACAATAGTACAAACAATCAAAGTATACCTTTCGAGCTGAAAGAGAATAGAAAATCAAACCCACATAAATGAACCAATTTCACGTATCACAATTTTGTAGGACTCATGCAGGTGTATCGGCGTAGAAACTCCTTTTGGATTAGACATATACTTAATCACATAGGAAAATTATTATGCAATTAGAATAATACGGGTCGCGAAGACTAATGATAGGATTTACCACGTTAGTAGATTTTTTTTGAACGCAGGAGAAACCGCTAATAATTTATATAAATGTATAAAGTGTGTCCATAATATTAGGTGCTACTTTTGTAATTTAATAAGTTTAATATGAACTTGTCTTGTGTAAATTATTGAACCAATATTATTAGCTTACTTGTATTGATTTACTTGTATTGGGTCCACCAATTCGCACTTGGCCAGCGCGGTGGACTATGGCCTAAACTCTCTCATTCTGAGAGAAGACCCGTGCCCAGCAGTGGGACGATAATGGGTTGACGACGACTTGTATTGATAAATAAATAAGAATAGGACATAGAAAGCAAAGCCAAATGCAAAGACTTAGAGTTGTCAAAAATGGTCCATCAAGATGTTTTAAACAACAAACACTATTTAAGGAAGTCGATCTATCAAAATCGAAACAGCCAACCTTTGTAGCGTTTCAAACAAATCCATACAAACAATGGCGGCCGATTCGTTTTCTAAGTTATTAACGCTCCGTTCCCGTTCGCCTTCAGTTATCAAGGAATTATCTCGGCTTATCAATTCGCTGGTCCAACTGACGGGGTGTCGTGGGCGAGCCGATTGCGCTGACAAGGCGGCTTGTCGAAATTATTGCCGCGGAATAAAGTAGCCGTTTTATGCAAGGGAGTTTGCTGTAAAACATGTTTTGTTTTAAATGTTGTACGTGGGTCGCGGCGCCCGTTCTACGTCTTTTTATGAGCTGGACTCGAGTTTCTTTCGATAATACTACGACAAGAATATATGGGAGTAAATTACACATACTTATTACAGGCTTTCCAACTTAGTTAACTTAGTTCTTAGGGACATCAACGTATTAAATTCGACGGTAAGTTCGATTCTAATCTAAAGTGAGATTGGTCACAGATGTCCATGAGCTGCTACACTACATGCTCGTTTACAGCTTGTATAATAAAGAAATACTTTATCTTATACGCCACTCTAATTCAACTGAGAGGTCTGTAATAATTCCAGTACGCTAAATTTACCAAAACGCCTATAAAATTTTCGCCGAGACTTGATAAATGCTATACAAATTTGATTGTATAACATAATGTCGGGTACGGGTGTTCATAATATATATTTTCTACTCGTGTTTTCATACACACAAAATTATAATTTTTAAGTCTGTAAATCTCGCCAGCATTAATATTGATGTATTGAATTTGCTTTTTAAAATTTGGGTACTGCGGGCGTTCTTCTTCTTCACTAGGCTGGACACTATTTGTCCCTGTAGTTCCGGGACCAGAATAGGACTACGGTACCCTCTGCCTGTCGTAAGAGGCGACTAAAAGAGGCTTCCGGGGTTGCGGGCGGGAAGAGTGGGAGCTCGACCCGTCCGGCAAAGCGACCCCGGGAAGGACGGTGGCATGTGTGGTTGCATGCTGCCGTAAAAACCAGCAGGTGCGGTGAGCAGTTCACGCCCACCAGGGAAGAGCCCGATGGGGCATACGCTGAGGACACCGGCGGCGGTCAAGTGGAGTTCCCGGAGTCCTCTTCGCAGCGTCGACGTCGGCCACCGGGGGGGTTTTAGTGCGGTAAGAATCCCACATAACCCGCGTCGCTCCCAGGACGTCGGGTACTTTTTGAAAGTTTCCCCCTCGAAAACAAAAAAAAAAAAAAAAAAAAGGCTGGACACTATTAATTTTGATTGACGTTGCGGTGTCAGCTTCACCTCAGTGTCACCCTTCCGTATCCTAATATGCCCAAATCAATTAAGATTTGACATTCCATCGTCCAACATATACATATTTTTGATTATCAAACCAGGACCGCGTGGCGGAGCGGTCACCATACCAGTCTGACATGCAGTGGGTTTTGAATGATGAAGTTAGAATTCTGTTCTCGGTCTGGGTGTTTGTGTATCCGTCTTTATATGTCCATGGCACCGACGAGACATGAGAAAATCTTACTGTGGGGCTGTGAGTGCAGAAGATGTGCTAAACCAAAAGTTTACCTCAAAGGCCTACTGAATAACTGTACAAAACGAAATTTAAGTTCCCAGATACTATTTGACACGTGGCCGCTTTCATTAATTTGCATTCTTGCAAGACGTCTCTTAATTGCAGCCGACCCTTGCGTGCTTTGAAACGAATGCGAAAACCACTGGAGAACGCGAACGATATCAAAGAGCGACCATTAGGTGATACTGGAGATTAAAATATGTATATTTAGTTACTATTGGAATAGGTTTAAACTTTCGAGAATTAATAGAATCAACCGTTTGTATGTATTATACATCGTTAATCAGAAGAACAATATTTTGAAAACATCCGAACATACGCTACGCAATTATATGGTACTTAAAATCTTATACGTTATATATATATATATATATATATTGAATTTGTACCTAACGATAAGGCAGACGGGCCACCTGATGGAAAGTGGTTACGGTCGCCTATGGACATTTGCAACACCAGAGGAGTCGCCAATGCATCGCCGGCTTTGAAGGAGAGCTCTTTCTTAAAGTTATATTATATACAAATGAAGCAGAAATTTGTTTTTAAGGGAAACAAAAACATAGTGATGTGTGCCAGATAATTATCATAGGAAACCCGTGGTTTAACAATGATGATACTTGTACATCATATTATTACCCACATGACTTAGCATTTACTACAGCAGTGAATATTTACAGAGGTCCAGGTTCGAATCCCTGCAAGGCACATTCAACTGCGATGGTAGTTTGTTGTTAATTTTTTGCATGTCTACACATACGTACTTTGTTAATGTTAAGGCATCAAAATTTTTAGTTTTGTGACAGTAATTTTATATAAGTACCAGTCCCATTATGATTACTACCATGCATGTTTTGCGGCAAAGGTAAAATGTCAGAAAACATTATTCTAACGCATGCATTACTGGACCAGCGTATCTGTATCAGTAAATATTATTTATAGTTCAGGCCAAACAGTTAGGTGCAACCGTTTCTTTGTATCTACTGTTGGATAACCGTTTTAATCTTTTATTTTAACTCTTGTGCGAGTATACATACTTAATATGTAATGTTATATATGTAATATGGAACTTTTTTCACATTTATTCGAAGTAACGGCATTTTTACTTTAACTGTTTTTTTTTGGTTGAGTGAGATATTTCCCTAGTTAACCGAAACTGTAGACTTTTATACAAGTGTTAAATAGTTAGATTATTGATTATATTCCACATATCGTTAACCCATTATTACTATCCCACTGCTGGGCACGAGTCTTCTCTCGAAATCAGAGAGCTAAAGGCCATAGTCCACGGCGCTGGCCAAGTGCCAAGTATACCACATAATCTGCATGATTTGCGTTGATATTATACTTTCATATATTCTCCACTAAATAGGTACGTATACGGAGTTAAAAAAGCAACTTCAAAATTTATTTTTAATAATAAAAAGGTATAAAATCAAAATGACCGTTTCTGTTTCGATCGCTCAAACTAATGAGCAATCTATTGAGTCGTAAGTGTGACTGGGCGACGTTCTAACACCTTAACAATGCCCAAATAGGAGAGACACCCAGCCAACACTGGGTATAAATACCATTGTTTGGACTACACAGTGTCAAACCAAGAAAGGTATATAACCATATATACAGGCCTTTGTAAAATATCTTAGTACGAAAGTAGCGAGTACCGCTACCTTTGCTTACATTGTTTATGGGTTTCGCTTATGTAATATTTATTAAGTAATGCAATTCCTATTAATGTAATTTACAGGGTGTTATACATAGCGTGATAAATACAACCTAAATGAAGTTAGAGAAGCCTACAAATTCGAATAATTGTAATAGAGTTTTCAAATGTGAATGACTCGTGAAAGAAAACGTACTTTTTCGTTTTCTTTCACTCTACCCCCTAGAGTAACGTAGACTATGAATACTATCCCTAATTTTTCTAATTTAAATAAAATCATCTTAGGTGGCTTTACGGAGGATAAAAATGAAGTGGTAGAGTGCCATACGGCAAGTACGGTGGTATGCTAGTAATTAAACTATTACATGTCTTTTATCGCGGGCTTTGAGCGCGGCGACCGAATCAAGAAATCTCGTAACGAAAAAAACCTACCACCGCCCACCATGTAGCGCGACCGAGCGTCCGCTTAACATGTGTATGGTACGAAAGTACGAAGCTCGCACGGATCGAGACAAGCTGCTCAGAAATCGGACGGATATGTAAGTAGCTATTTGTGAGAAGGCAAAGAAAAAAACTTGAATCAATATCAGAGAAAAAAAAATTGCATAAATAAATAAATAATTATAATTGCATAAGTTGATAAAAAATGCTATGCAATAGTGCCGCACGTTCTTTTATTTGTTCGTCCATAATATAATCTCATAATAGGGCAAATTGAACTCCTAATAGTCCTATATAATTGAATCTATCAGTCACTCTGTCTGGAAAATTTGCGGCAGATGTTAAATTTCAAAGTTAGAATAACACATAGGTAATAATTATACTTAGTTAAGTATATACATATAAGCTATAAAATATGTACATACGTACTATGCATAATACTTACATGATACTTTAATCGATTGTTACTTGTTCTACAAGTTCTTAACGTACTTTATACGCATAAATGTTTCTCACCGACCCATTATGTCAATCACAGTTGAACTTACAGGACGTTAATTCAAAAAGTCGATAATTAACGAAAAAGCGATCGCAAAACGTACAAAATGTGAGACACTTTCTTTAAATGTATTATAGCTATTGATTGGTATGAAGCATACCGCGTAGGCAACTTTCAGTCTTATGTTCTTCTGTGTAAAGACATATGAAGTGTTCATGTAAAGAGCTAAGGTATTCGTAATTAGTGCAGTACAAACAGACCGGTTAAGTGGTAGCGGCCGCAGGCTAAAGGTTATCGATCCCGCTGATACAGTTTTCATGCCATTTCCTTTCTCATTAAGTACTTAATTCATACGATGTCTTAAAACCAGTTTTGTACTCTAGTTCTCGCACGAACTTTTAACTTTTTCTGATTTTATCGATTTTGATGTTAACGTAAATTGGTTATCGTTTACCGTTTTATGTTATATCATTTTGTTTTTAAGTGGCTACAGAGTGTAAGATGAAGGATCTCACCTCATTAAGGCTACAAGTTAAATTTATATAATGTCCACAAAATTGCTCTTCAGATAACATAAGATACTACAAAACACGTCTGTTAATTGATCTTACCACGAATCTAAAAATGTTTCATAATTCCTTTATTGAATATTTGAATGATAAGCGGTAATTGAGTAAAATACCTATATAAATAGCACCATTGTTAATTACAATAATATAAACATTTTCAATAGTTGCCTATTAAATAGAAATATAATTATGTGAAACTAGATGTTTATAGCTCTTTATTTAATAGGCATAACTTCGTGCATAGAAATAAATTATCTGTCTGTGCATCTTTTAGCTTTACAACTTTTTAAATACATCGTAGCCGCTTTCGCAATGTGTTTAAGTCTGAGTTAGTTACTTCCTTAAAACGCATTTATTTTAAAGCTTATTTAGTTATGTTTAAGTGAAGTTGGCTACCGGCCGTTTGGTGTGGTGAAGCAATAACGAGAGCGTGTCGATGCTTATTAATAAAAACACGTATAAATATGACGACGCAGAGTATCGGCGGAGATAAAAGAAGGCCTGCACTTACGCGCCCTCTCGTATTCATAGTGTTGCTTGGATATTCCTCGATTTGGACTTTAAATCATTACGGTGCAATTTTTGAGGAATCTTTACTACACTTTTTTGAGTTGCCTATGCTGATCCCTGCTAGTAAGGGCACAAATATCCTGAAGGTCCTGAAACAAGGCATAGCTTTCACAATCAATTAAAATTTCAATCTTCTTTTCTGTTGGTTATAGAGGTCCATATGTATGTCCCATACTATAAGATTGATTGTTATTATGTTGCTTAATACAATTTCATCAAAATATATAATTTAAATACAAGAATAAATTATGTATAGCTCTATATTAGAAGCAAAAAAAATAGTTAATATTTACATAAGGTAACGGTGTACTAAAGTTTGAAGGCTTTAAACCATTTAAAGCCTTTAGTACATTAACAAAAAAGGTCTATTATGGTAAAATAAACGTACTGTGACGAATAAGACAAAGAAGAAGAACCAATAAGAATAATAAAAATAAAATAAATCTATAGCTCTACGCGTCATCTTAATTCGTAGCGTCGTAGCTCGGTTAAATTTAACTAACTTGATAATCAAAAACTGACACTGATATTACGTTTTATAGCAGACAAACGATGTCCATTGTAAACAGTATACTACAAATAGTTAAGTACACAATCGTATATACGCCATTCTCCGTCCATATTACTTATTTTATTAAAATATTTTTGTTTGTTTTTCTTGGAAATCTATCGCTCAGAAAGTCTCTTAAAATTTTCTCTTTATAACATAGAAAATATTTTGAGGGATCTTAAAATCAGGTTACGTCTTCATGAACGTCGACATAAATGAACACATATTTTGACTTATTAAAAAATCTTACAAAAGTGTACAAGTAAGCGACGGCGCGGCACGGCTGCAGCAAAAGAAAAGTAAACAAAATCAAGTAATAAGCAGCTTTTAAAAATATAGCACTTGTAATCAAAAGAATGCATATAATATTGACCTCTGGTTCATACTATAAATACAAGGGCACTGATGGAATGTGCTATAGTTTAAATGAGGCTGCGCAGCCGAACCGGTCTGCCCGCGCAACTTCGGGGAAAGGCCGCCATGATTTATAGCTAAAATTAAAACTCGCACGAGGACCAAGGAAATGAGACCAGCTCGATTGACTGCTATTACTGATAATTTTGATGCTTGGGTATTAAAGTTGTGTGTTTTGTGACTTGTCAGCTTGTTAAACAAACACGATTATCGTGAATGCCGGAAAACACTCGTAATAATCCATTTTCTGTAGTAGGGTGATATTTCAGAGTCTGGTAATTTTGCTAAATTGCAAAAGAATTGGTATCATTGACCTGTACAAATCGGGTGATTTGTCCTCATTATACTCGCACTTCCCTGATAAAAAATACATTGTTGTTCCTTGGTTGATGTCTTCAAATAGAGTCTTCAACGTGTTACAACAACGAGTTTCTCTTTTATACTTAGTGCCTTAAGTTCCCTGTGCCCTGTCCATCATGTCAGATTATCCAGTGGTCATCATCCTGGCCTCAAGCACTGCCCTTCGTCATTTTAAAAAACTTTATCCTTTGTCTTACGTTCGAATGTGCTACGTAGTTTATGGTTTTAGACTAATATTATCGCGGAATTAATATTTTAAAACTTTACGGGTACTCACGGGTAAATATCGGCAAAAACAATTCATAAACCGCATACCGTGAGTACCGGAAAAGTATTTAAAATGTGGTACGTAGGCCTTTGTGTTTTTGATAATCTTTGTTATAATTTTTTCCATGTATCTCTAGCATGAAGTCATTTTATTTTTGCTCGTTTAAATAACACATTATTATTATTTGAGCGCTTGCTAAAATATCTTTTACTATTTTATGTTCTTAGCCGAATAATCGAGAAATCTAGACACTAAGTAAAATGAACGCTAGAAACATTCCGGAAAAAAATTATAATAATTCAATGTACACTCAATCAGGTACATGAAAAACTAGATATCAATTCATGTAGCTTGAGTGAATTCGCAAAAGTTGTTTTTAATATTTTATCTTACAATAATATATAGTTATATTTAATAATAATAGAGGATAATATTAACCTTTTAAAAAAATGAATAATTGTCCACGCTATCGTATTGGGTGCTACCTGTAATGATAGACGTAAGTCTGAATAAATAAATAAATAAATAAATAATAAATAAATGTGTATTATTAATTAATGTATTAAGGAAGTATCGCAAATATGTATAAGCAGTTCTCTAAAATTAAATCCAAGATGTTGTTTCATTTGCTCACCGTCCAAATGAAACGAGATCAGCAAGATTGACTGCCATTAACGACAATTTGACGCCGTGTATTTTACAGTAATTATGGTTATTAAAATTGTTGTATAATTTCGTAACATCCCACCAACCCGTTGATATGTCGTACCTCTGGTCCATTCTTCGAAAAATCTCATAGAAGAGACCGGTTGCATTAAGCATTTTGTAAACAGCTTGAATATTTGCACTTTAGTCTTTAATAACTTGTAGCAGCTATGTATGTGTCAAAATCTTGAGCTGAATTTTTCCTTTAAATTAATCCCTAGTGACAATTTTTGTATAGAAGTAGAAAATGAGTATGCAATAGATCTGGTGGTAAGTGTTCACTGCCGCCCATCAACATTTGTAATCAATCAAAAATAAGATCAGAGTCTTACCTGAAGTTGACCACAGATACCTCCCGCCTTAAATGAAGTTGACCACAGATTATTACCCCTAGGGAAAAAGTTGGAACGATGCGAATAAGTATAATCGTATCTACTTCACCACCTTGTTTTAAATGAAATTGTTTACAGACGTCTATGGTAGGCTTAACTACTTACCATGAGTGGCCTGCGGCCCATTTGCTGCTTCATTCGAATAAAAAAAATTAAATAAAAAAAAAACACGTTTAGAACTTGACAGCGCTTAAAACAGTCGTTATTTGGCAGAAATAGGTGTGGCATTGGTGCTATAAAATTCTGCTTAGAGGGCATCTATCCGGAATTTAACCTTGGTTTAGATCAACTAGATATAGGTACCTACAGAATACGATATACTAGTGCCTCAGAGCTATTTGCGCTTTTGGCTACAATAAATATTTGTCGAATAACAGAACCAGTTCAAAATCAGATAAAACTGAGGTATTTCGACTATTTAATGACTGTAGGCAAATACGTAAAAGTCAACTCGAGAAATGCAATTTTAAACGATTATGACCTCTCCCAGATATTAAGAGGTGTTTTATTAGAGTTCCGTACCCAAATAATTCAAACGGAACCCTATTATTAATTCCGCGGTAAGTCTGTCCATCTGGCCCGCCTGTCCGTCTGTCTGTCTCCAAGCCGCATCTCCTGAACCGTATTAGCTAGTCATTTGAAAGTTTTACAGTTCATGTATTTCCATTGCCGCTATAACGACAAATACTAAAAACAAATTAAAATACATAATAAGGGAGCTACCATGTAACCGACTCGACTTTTTATAGATATCGGTACGGAACCCTTCGTACGCGAGTCCGACTCGCACTTGGCCGGTTTTATCATAGGATGAAGTCATTCCGCGGCACAGAATTGAATGTTATCAATCCTTGTAGATATCTCGGAACATTATCGTTTATGATTACATCCAAAGTAATGAGAAAGCATGCATGCTACGAGTGCTTGAAGGATCGATCGCCGACGTGAAACTGGCATTACTGTTACTTGCAAAGTGGTTAAGAGTTGAAGATATTTGATTCGTATACAAGTATTCTAAAATTAATAATATATTTTTTATAACGTTGAAGTAGCTAGTTAACATATCCTACTAATAGTGACTGCTGTCCATGATCTTCCTTAATCAATTCTTTGTAGACTAAGTTTTCTATCTGAAACGACTCTTACAAATTGCCACTCGTGAGGTATAAGATGACTGCCGTACACGTCACGCAGTCTGTTTCTCCACGTCTTTACCATCCCGGCGACAACATATTGATACTGCTGCATTTTAGTCTTTAACAAAATAGGCTTCATACAAAAAAAATACAATCCTAATTCAATGCGCGTTTACAAGTTCCGAGTACGTTAACGATCCTGATCATTTTCATGAATCTTTGACATTTGTCAGCGTCCTAATGGTAGTTTGAAAGCATCCGATGTTGAGCATAATATGAACGTCCATTATTTCATATTGAATCAGTATGGGAGAAAATAGTCAGCCTTTCCCGTTTTATAGAAAGAACCCAATACACGTAGCATCAATTATACTGATAAGAAAAGATTTAGTAGTTTTGATCCAATGGGGGTCAGTGGCGGTTCTCAACTACTTCCTTAATGTGCAAAATAATGGACAACCAGGGGAATATCTTTAAAACGTTGACGTCTTAAACAATACGCTTTATCCTGTGAAAGATAAGGAAGAAGTAAAGAATCATCATATAATTCCCGAGCCAGCATTGTTCTTATTGGTACATCAATCGCCGATATGCGTTGCCCGGTGTAGCGAGGGTATATATTGCGCGTCCAGATAAAATCGCGGCAGTCGCGCCGCGGTAACCGTGGCGCTATCTTGATCAGGGAGCTGGTAACTGCTGCCCGCGGGTCGTTCCATACAAATTGTATGGCATATCTACTACTACTTTTGGGCATAGTTAACCTTATAGTTTTCTTGTACGATGTTCCCGGCCGCTAATGGGGCCGATTCATCGCGTCAACGGTGTGAGAACGGCCCGATAGTACGTTTGATACGATTCGCATTGTATCTCCATGCCATATTGGAACGGATCGATTCGTTCTGTCCTATCAGCGCTCATTGTGTTCACAAGACGCATTTAATTGCTTTAGTCTAATGATACTCGTGCTTTAGGAGCTTAACAATTGCACAATATATAAGCAAACATTATAAACACTTGAATCTCAACGAAATGACAGGACAATAGTTTAACAAGGTTAGGTACCACATATACTTAATTTCATCAACAAATAGGTGATTCCTAAAACTTTTTCTAACCTTATACCATTCTTTCTCTGTCTTCCTCTGTGCTACTAACTCTTCCTACCCACGTTCACTTCATGCAATTCACAGGACAAAATATATGTCGCACTATGGTTGACCAAAGAACAAAGATCCTAAAGAATTTTGATTCAAGAACAATGTTTCTTTGATGCTGCTATGCTTCTACTCTTTCTCACTTTATTAGACACATCTTTTGAATGTATCTTTATTTCTTCTTTTTCTCACTTCTACTAATCAACCGCATCGACTCCATTAAATTACAATAAATAGCATTGTATGTAATACTAAATCGATTAAGTTATTGTTTATTTACAATTGCTCCAAAACAGTGTTCAATTCTCCAATTTATGTTATATCTTTTGATTACCAAAATATTTATGTAACTCAATAGACATGTGCCAATTACGGGCAAGATTGTGGTCCCAACCGTCACTCAGTCATTGTTTATTTGTCAGATCGTAATCTGCGCAACGAAATTTCGTTTGTCCGGTAATTCGATTGTGAATATAATCGGAGATCTAGATTTTGCAGGTAGCCATGCAACAGGTAGCGGTAAGTGGGTGAAAGGTAGTGTGACCATGTTTTAATTTGGCACTGGGACTGGCCTGTCAAATAAGGAGGTTTGATCACTTTAGGTACATTAACTCCAAAATGTAGATTTAAGTGTAGTACCGAATATTGTTTTGAAATAAAGTTTTCGCTTACAGTGTTTTTATAAAGGATGTTTTCATATGTGTTAACAATCCATACTAAAATAAATTCAAAAAAAAGTAGGTACTTGTTATGTAGTTTTGTTATGCCCAATAATTAGGTACAATTATTTTAACTTTTAAGAAAATTTGTATCCTTTGATATGATTGACAGTTAGCAACCTATCTACACTTCCGTACAATGTTACAAGAAATAACAACCATAGGGTCCTTAAGCATCTTATGACTTTAAGATAGCATTAGAAAATTAGATCGTTTTTGTTTAAAACAGTTCAGTGGAAAAAATCTGATTTCTGCCCATATTTAATGAAATTATGAAAAATCATTACATTAACATTCATTAGCTTTAATCTGTCTTTCTCTATCTAACTATATATCTACATATATATACATACATACATAAATAAACGCGAGAGGACATACAAAGTACATATACCGGTCGTAGAACTACCTCTACGCTTTTCATTCTGAAAGCAGTAACTTGTAATCCGTCCATTATAGTGGGAATCCGTTATTACCAGCGATGTGTGGTGGCACTAGTGAAAGGTATCATTGTGGTGTCACAAGGCGACCAGCGCTTTATATAAGCCTGTAAATAGATGGTGAAATAACACCTTAACCCTACTATTATTATAATAACTCGGGTTCAGCGCTCGTCTAAACTGTTTATTTCACAGCTTTAGTATTACTAAATTTATAACTAAAAACTAAGTTTAAAATAATGATATTAACATAAATCATAAATGGATATTCTAACATGGGAGCGTTCAAGTATTATGTAACGGAATTTTTGAAGATTTTAGACTCCCCCTCCCCCCGCCCCATGTAAAGCAATGTAACGTTTTGCTGCGCTCCTTACTCCCTCCCTGAACTCTGGCAGCAAGTCTCTGTGGCCGTATTTTACTTAAGGTTTTATATTTAAACTAGTCGACTAGAGTAAAAAAAATAAAATAATCAGTGTTCCTCCACTATATTATACATGTATTATACATAAAAACCTTCGTCTTAAATCACTCTATCTATTAAAAAAACTGCATCAAAATCGGAAACATAGTTTAAAAGATCTATGCATACATATGGACAGACTGCAGTAAGCGACTTTGTTTTATACTGTAATGATGAAAACAAACACGTTATATAATACGTTGTTTAAACCCTCCTTCTTCCTCTCCTGTATTGCATCGTAACGTTTGTCAAGACCCCCCTTCCCCCAAATTGCGTTACGTAATTTTTGAACGCTTCCTGTGATCTTTTAATGTAAATTTGTGGAAGTAATTATATAATTACAAGCTTTTGCCAACCAATTTCCAGGCGCACATATGGATATTACAAAATTTTTAATAGATTATACAACAAAAAATTCACGTAAACAATCTTTCACATGTCTAAATTTCAAACCGAAAATGTTCATAAAAACTTATAATTACTATTGAGGGAAGAATTTTCGAAATTAATTTAATAGTAGGTACTTAAATTATTCTTAAAACCTAAGAAACTTTAATACTTTTAAATTAACACCAAAACTCCTTTTTTTTGGAACAAAGTAGATAATTTTAAACCTATAGAATATGTTATAAGAAATATTATTATAGAGATATATTTTATCGCGTTAGATTAAACGAACTACATATTCTACATTATGCTCAAAAAGGCGTAAATAGAAAAATCACATGAAATGAAATAAATAAACAAAAAAAATTGCTATAACCATGTCATAAGAACTCTCAACGTCAGGGTGCCAAAGCATTATCCAGTATTTGTTTTGAAACACGATCGCATTATTTTTAAGAGCTACATAGATTTGGAACTCACTCACAGTTCATCAGCTCTTAATCCAAAATTAACATTATATATTGAAGTCGTAAAAAAACACCTTCTACTCTCATAGCCCCACAGTAAGATTTTCTCCCATGTCGTGGGTGCCACGGACATACAAAGTCGAATACACAAACACCCAGACCCAGAACAGAAATCTAAATTCATCATTCAGATACCTGTCTGCCCAGAAATCGAGCCGAAAACGGCTTCGCCTCGCGGGTCGTACTTTTTGTTTCGAATAATTAGCAGATATCTTGCATATTCAGCTTACCATTAGTCGCTGTTAAGGAGAAATTGTCACGCTGTGAAGTCCCTGAAACAAATAATAATTAAATTAAATTACATAAAATATAATCTCATGTTCCAAATGCAAGAAGATCCGCCGATAGGTTTTTTTTTGTTTTGTTCGATGGCTTCTCGGTTTTATGACCATTTTGCCAATGACAAGTGATAGGTAATTTTTTCGAATATTAATTGTACTTTAAAAAAACACTTTGATTTTTCTAATTCATACAGGCCAGTTATATCGATAAAGTCAATTGTTGGGTTTGAGCTTCGATTTTGGAATTAAAGTTGCCAGAAGCTACTCTTTTGAAATTAAAAAAGACGTATAAACTGTCTAATGTTACACGTTTGTTTACTACGTTTACGTTGGGAATAAACTACAGTGTTATTTAGAGTAATGTCTATGCCATTACTGCATTTTGACTTATTCTACGTCCTGTACATGTTATCCCATATTTTCATATAAGCACAAAATGATAAGATATAAAAGTGCATTTATACCCTATCTGAAGTGACGTAAATATCTTTTAGCAATAATTACCTCTAGTTAGCAACTCCAGCAACTTACTCGAGAAATGGAATTCTGGTGTAAACATAATTTAAAGAACCATTAATTCAAAACATAAGTACGTCATAAACGTTACAGGACATTAAAACCGAATCTTTTACTTTATATAAAAATATTTCACTTGTAAAACACACACACAAAATAAGGCAACATTTTACTTTAATTTGAACGCACTCATTAACATCACATAAACTGACCGCAAAAAAAAAACAAACAAATACGTATTCCAAATGTAAAACTGTCAAGTTTTTGTCGCGAATGTTATTCGAATTTCGAACTGCCATTAGGGTTATGACAGATTTGTTTGACGGAGCCAAACAAACTTCGAACTTCGAAAGATATAAACGTTTCGTGACTCCACATGTTATTGTGTCACAAATATTACTTTCTGAAACATCGACGGAGGCCGATTGTCGCGAACTGTTTAATTATGCCGCCGTCCCGATTCATTAGTGCACTGGGAGACCAGGGACGGCCTTGTTAGATATTAAAAATAAAAACTTGGCGATAATTTGTAATAAATCGAGAAAATTATTTCATGATACCTACGAGTTTCTTATAACGTTATGATGTTACATTCTATCTATGGCTTTGGGGATATTGCACAGTTCTGGATCATGCACTTATGGAGAAATTTAAATCGATGTAATCGTAGTCAATATTATTTATAAAAAAATCACTGATGTCGATGGGCGCCGGTAACCATTTACTTACATTCATGTGGACTGCATTATCGTTTGTTACTTTTACATATACGTGAAGTCATATACCTTACAATTTCCTTTCCAGGGTAAAGTTGCTGATAAATATTTTTTAACATGCACGTTATTTTGTAGATATCTTCAATATGAACCATAAATCAGGCAAATAAATATTTACTGTGTAAATATTTATTTGCCTGATTTATTTTATAAGTTGCTTTATTTCCAAACATGTACTGTTTAATTCTAAAACGTGCATATGTGTAGTTATTATAATAATTAAATATTATTAAGAATCCCTTCTGTATTCACAGTGATCATTTCAAGTGTTTTATTTACACCTTTCTTATGAACGCTGAGTGCGGCCCATGTCTCGTCGCTGGAGGTCAGGGTTGCCGACGCTCGTATTTTGACCCCCATACACCCGTCTCTTACCAACACAAGGCAAAAATATATTTTTATCCCGCACACACAGGCCGCGACACTTTGCTTGACTTTTAACCCTTCACGTCATTATAATTCCTATCCTTTTCTTGCACAAAAGAAAACGCGTATTGTCGTTTCATTCTCACAGGTTATGACATATCGGTCGACTTATGACCCGTACATCGGCGTTCGCTTCGTCCTCTTTTATCGCCAGTTTTTAACAATAAGCCGTCCTTGTCGCTCATGTCACGACCTACGACTAGCCACTTGAATAGATTAGGTGTTTTCGACGAGTGTGGGTTCAATAATCATTGATAGTCGGTTAGTTCGTTGGCATTTCAAATGCAAGACTTGGATTAATTTTTCAATTAACGATGATTCTGACGTTTAACTATCATAAAATAAGTTTTTAAACTTTACTAGGATTGAATTTTATATGAGCATGTGGTTAGGTTGATTGAAAACGGTCGTGCCCTACGTAGTTTAATATGGTGGCACCACTGCCACAAATATATCTGCTTTATAACAGCACAACAGCAACTGAAGGGAGAACTTTAGAGAGACACGTATGTAAGGTAATTCAAGATAGCTAGCATTATTAGGCATAGGTAGTAAGTACTCTGGGTTTTTCACGGATGCTTCATGCATGATTAACAGCATTTTCCTGTACCTACTCCTTCTATATCACTATATAGTATAAAACAATGGTAATGCTTAGATCTTTAAAACTAGGCTACGGATTTTAATGCAGTTTTCTAATGATTGTTATTATATAAAAAAAATGGATATAAATAAGAAAAAAGACAAACCCGCTGAGTTTCTTGCCGGATCTTCTCAGTTGAGGTCATTTTCCGATCCAGTGGTAGTGTAAGAAAAAATAATGTAACTGACAATTTGTAAGTGCCCCCGTAGGCCTATACAAAATAAAGACATTTCATTTTATTTCATAATAGCTAGAGTAGTTCTAGAGGACGGTTTTTATGTATGATATAGAGAAACACTGATAATTTTAGATTTTTTTCTTTTAGGCGGAACGAAGTTCGCTGGGTCAGCTAGTTGAAAATAAAGTAAGCTATGTATCTACTAGTGAAGTAACGAATGTTATCACTTGAACATTCGCGATTGCGGATGCAAATGCGAATGTCCTTCATCTCGCGAAAGCGATTGTTGATTTTTTCAGTTATCGGCTTAGGGCCGGCGCACATATGACGGAGCGCAGCGCAGCGCCGCGCAGCGCAAGCCCGCGAAATTTTCTTAACGAATCACACACTAGCCGAAATTCGCGCTAATTACTGGGAGAATGCGCGCGGATACGCGCGAATGCGCGCGGATGCGCGAGCATGCGCTTCCATGCTCCTCAGAAATAAATTGCTGTTATTTAATTTTGGATATTATTTCTAAAGGGACAATGACGATAATAGTTTGACAGCAAAAAATGCGCTGCGCTGCGCTCCGTCATATGAGTGCCGGCCCTTAGAGGGCCGGTAAATCTATATGTCGACTGTTTTTTTTGGCCGTCAACCTGCAGTATGATTTCAATTTTACTAACACTCATATAATATAGGTATAGATGGTATGTATTCTTTGATTATAAATTTATTATAATTTGTTAAAGTTACTCTTTCTGCTTACGTTACGTGTAACACTTCTTAAACTGTGTTTTAAAGTACTTATACTGAACGTTGTATACACCTGTAATGGCAAATCACAAAGAACATTCTAAAATGTTAAAATGTCCCTACTGTATAAGTGCATAGTGATAAGTCGATGGTGTTTCTCAAATAAATAAATAAATAAAAAAATGTGTGCGTGTACTACGCGCGTACACTCGTAAGAAGTGAAACTTCTTTATGACGTTATTTTTCAAAAAATAAAGCAACTTTACAGAAATTGGTTAAATAAAGTTAAATTAGATAAAGTTTAATAAAAGGCATTTATTGAACTTTATCTAATTATCTAATCTATAATAATCTATCTAATATCACGCGTGGTAGGGATAAGAAAAAGATGGCGCGTAACGGAAAAAAAAAGATGGCGCGTAACAGAAAAAGATGGCGCGTAACGAAAAATAAAAAAAGATAGCGCGTAACAGAAAAAGATGGCGCGTAACGAAAAAATGTTACACTAATTTTTTTCCAACCCCGATAAAGAAGTTTCACTTAAGTTTCACTTCAACAACCCCGATAAAGAAGTTTCACTTCAATGAATTTGGATAGATTTGGCGGCCTTTTATTGCAAAGCACTGCAATTCACTATTCACAAAAAAATCGGACAATTCTTGCGAATGCGAATGCGAATATATAAATACGAATTTATAAAAACATGCGAATATTCGCGCATACAAACGAGAATAGTCGTTACCTCACTAGTCCCTACATAGTTCTTAATCCCGAAGCGCGTTAGCTCTCGGTAGCAATCTCAGGTATTCCTAAGATCGAACGTGTTACAATTGCATTCTATTTAAACGTGTTCAGTGGAATTTGTTCTAGCCTGCTTATAGTAAATTATCTAGCTTTTCTTACATTTCACTCTGATTTATTTAGACTATTGCAATTTTCATTCACTAGCGAATAACTAATTTGCAAATTATATTTAACCACTCCATGCGTATAATAAAAATGAAAGTTTTGCTTGCCTGTACATCACAAATACATATTTGCCTAATAGTATATGGGACTGAGAATATGTAAGAATATAAACATCAATGTTTTCAAGACTTCATGTGTCTAATTGTCTGTGTTTGAAACCACGTCAAAGCTATATGAATTACTATTAACGGACTTAACCATTATACTTTACTACTAAACTAAAGATCGTGAAGTATTCAAAATTAAGCACTACCAATCCAAATCCTATCAAATCCAGAGTACAGATCACCTACTTATCTCTCATAAATATTTTAGCGTCCTTTCCAGCAATAAAAAACATATCTTTTGCACATTTAACCATGACAGCTAACGTGAAAATACAACTTTGTACCAAAGCCAAAATATTATTAGTTTATGTTGTATAATATTGAATTTCAAGCAAAAACAATTATATCTAAGCTGTGAAACCATTCTTGTACCAAATTGGTTATACAATTTAAAAAGACATTTTTAAAATGTACAATTAATTCACCTTCACTTACTTTAAAACTACCTTCAAATTAGATAAATAAATTACTAGACTAAAGATGATATACTTTTTTTTGCGAAATAACCTTACATTTTAGTTTTTAATAAACTCGAAACTAGATCACAGTTGTGACAGCCCCGGAACAGAAATAGACAGGGGTTAACAAGGTGAGGCCCGCTAAATTGATCTGCCACCAGTGTCGGGCAATAGCGAGATCGCGTGTCTCGAATGTACCCGTAAAATAACAATGAATAGTTTATACACCGAGTTTCTAACTTTCAATGGGCCTTAATAACTTTGGCAATAGAAACAATCGATAGAAATAAGAGGTTAACAAGCTTGAGTTCGCCTTTTTTAGAAGGTGTGGTGAAATGTGGTATGTAAATAAGAAAAATTGTTTTATTTACAAGAAGTCGTCTCTTGAAAATGTTTTTTAAGACAAATCATTGTGAATCGTGTTTATAGACTCTTTGTATTTTATATATGGTATCCGACTATCGGTCTTTAAGTAGTGTGAAATATAGTCAGTTTTATTGATAAAACACCGATTATTCATAATTTTTCTTCAAACGTAAAATGTCAGCCATTCAATTGTTTTTTTATATTACCGAAGTAGTTCTATTAAAATGAAAAAAAAGAAAGCTTGCAAGAAATGCATTTTTTACTGTTTTAGCTTTCCTGCAAAATTATGGCCTTTCATTCGCTGTTAGCACATAATCTCTAGTATTCATATACCTATACCTATATTCATATACCTTTAAATATATGCAAATCAACTTCCTCGTTTTTTTAGAATAAATAAGTAAAAAAGTATTACCATAAAGTATGTGACATCGTAAGTAACCCGTAAATTTTCTCGTCAACCCATTATTATCCCACTGCTGGGCAAAGGTCTTCTGTAAGAACGAGAGGGTTTAGGCCATAGTCCCCCCTGGCCAAGTGCGAATTGGTGGGCACCCGTCAGTTAATAGTGATTGATTTTATATTACTGTTCTCTTATTCAAAACATCTTTTGTGAGAGCGGAAACTAACAAAAGCTTAAGTATAAGTAATCAAAGGTTAATAAAGTGGAAAGTAGATACTACGGACTTTAAGAGAGATCTGCAATCAGCATCTATGATACCAATGAATAGTTTATACGCTACTGAGTTTCAACTATTAGAAGACTTAATTAACATTAGATGAAGGCAGCTGATTAGCAGAAATATACAGAGGTTAACAAGGTGGGGTCGCTTAAGTTGTAGTGATCTGCTATGAGAAAATACATGGCAATAGCTAGCTGTGACTTCGTATTAGATACGCATAAAATAATTAGCCTTCCATATTTTATTTCACTAAGTGGTAGAACCACCTATTGTAGTTCGACCAGAGAGGTGCCACCGCCACACTTTTTTTATATGATGAAAGTAGCAGTACCATGCAGTCTATGTCACTGCCGCCGATGGACACCTGTAAGCAACTTCATATAGAACATAGGTTCTATCTAAAGTCAGTCACAGATGCGTTGCTACTTCCGAAGACTGAGATGGTCGTCTTATATAAAAGTAAGCCGGCAACCACACCCTTCCATCGAAACGCTGGAAATGCTTCACTCTAGAAATAGGTGTGGCGTGGTACCTCCCCGGTGGAGGTACACTGGTTCTTCCACCTAGTAAACACTTATTTCTAGAGCGAAGCAGTTCTAGGTTTTCGGTAGGTATATAGTTGGTCATCCACCTTCATATGAGGCAACCATCTCAACACTCGGGAGTCGTAGCAACGCATCTGTAATTGATTTTAGATTGAATCCCTGTTACATAAGAAGGGTTATATGTCCATGGACGATAGTGACCACTTACTTCCAGATGAACTTCATCATCTTCAATCACAATACTTCAGTCTGTTAAAAAATAAAGTACCTAATGGGCATGCTATTGCTAAAATTCATTCATCGCTAAATTTTGCTTTTGGTGACTCAATGGCGGTATAATTAATTACTGCTACTCGTTAATAACTTCTGTATTTCGGTCCTTGACTGCAAAATCTAAAGATTCATATAAAAAGAAAGTCAGGTCGTCCCCGTCCACATTTTCCCCTAATGTGTCTCGTAAAGTAAATGAAACACACATAGGAGCGTATCGGCCTCGTAAGTTTTTCTAGCAGCTGACCTGCGGCGAACGAGAGCGCTCCGACCAACTGCAAGGAGCTACGAAGAATTTTTGCAGAATTGTACTTGTAAAATCGTAAAGTTATACTTTTCTTTTTTTCTTTTTATGAATAAAGGTGCCACATACAGGTTATATTTTATTGGCAAAGAGCATACTAATTTAATCCTCAATTTTAATCTATATTTACAAAAGCAACTACTTTCGACGAAGCACGACTAAACTTGAACCATCAAAACTATAACTAAAAATGAGTAAACCAGACGTATACAAAATTTATGAAATTAACGCCACCTAAGAATGAATTTTTGGTATCTTTCTTAAGGGAGTAAAACACAAGCTTTATTTAGTTACAAAAGTAAAAGTAAATAAAAGTAAACTAAGTAAAGTCATGGTTGTATAAAACAAACATGTCATATCCAAAACGATTCGTATCGTAGCTCGTGGAGAAGAAAGCGCGATGTCTGGCGGCGCGTGCGCACTCGTGTTTTTGCCGCGATGAATATTTATCGGTGGCTCTGACCATTAGCGGCGCTCGCCACTCGCTGATACGCTGATCCACTCATCCTCTATATTCTCATATACAGCACAGGATAGATCACCATATATAGTTTTTAAACCATAAAGCTCAAGTATTCGATTATTTTAATTGAAGTGAAATTTTAGGCGCATTGAGTATGTATGAAGTTACCGTCTTAGCCCTCGAGAGTGGCCTCGCGATCTGTAATTGACTTTAGATAGAACCCTTGATTTATAATAAGTTGCTTATAGATGTGCGGAGGGCAAGAAGTACTTACAAACAGATGTAATGCATGCTCGCCTGTTATTCAAACTTAAAAGCAAATCATGTAGACCTTCCGACTTAACTGAGATAAAGCGCATATACATTACATTTATATAATTCATTTGCAAGAATTTATATTTTTATCACATTGAAGGAGCAAACAGTCTATCTCATTAGATTATCGCCGCGCATATACTAGCTCTATATAGCACAGATTTTACTTCAAATCGAACATAGGTTTGTTACCACTCATGGGGACATGGTCGTCTCATTTGTATCTTAATGGCATCCACACCTTTGGTTAGACCCCCAGACATGCAAAACCATGCAAAGAAGAATTTTATTTCATTAAATTACATGAATTTTACCAAATAAATTTCGATTTAAAGTTATGTTACCTTTTTAAAACCCGCAGGTAAATCGCGGGCGAATCCAATCAACTATAAGATTTACACACTGAAGTATAAAAAATGTATGCGTGCATGCGGTTAAATTATAAATCAGAGTCAATGAATATATATGCAAATATTAAAACTAGAATTTCAGGATCATTAAATATGTACGTAGCTACGCATTATTAATTTGGGTGCTAAGCATTTTTTCATTGTTTTAACAAACTTCGCGTTTGATACTCGCTGCATTAGTTGCACATAAAATGCTTTTATTAATACTAATTTTCTAGTCCCTAATATTTCATGATATGATTTTAAATTAATATTATCGCGGAATTTATACTTTTCATTATGTAACGGGTACTCACTATATGCGATTTTTGAATTTCTTTCTGCCTATATTTAGGCCCAATTGCATAGATCGTTAAATATTCTTGAATATTTCATGGGGGTAGAACATTGGTTAGTCCGGGGAGGTGGTACCTCCTACACCTATTTCTAGCGTGAAGCAGTTCTTCCGTTTCGGTGGAAGGATGTGACTGCCGGCTCACTTTTATATGAGGCGACCATCTTAGTCTACGGGAGCAGCAACGCGTCTGTCATTGACTTCAGATTGAATCCTTGTTCTATATAAAGTTGCTTACAGATTTCCATGGGTGGTATTGGCCACTTACCATCAGTTGGACTGCATGTTCGTTTGCTACTTGAATTCTACAAAAAAACGTATTCTTATTAAATATAAAACATTTACGTGAAAATCTAACCAAAAGAAATGCACCCGTTGACCCGTTGGTGCACCCAAAAACCTTTGCGTATATTCACATAGACAAGAAAAAAACAAATATTTTCATATCTACCAACCACACTTGCTTAAAAAAAGTAATTATAATAATATATCTTAAATAATAACTATCACTTACGACACACATTTTACTTCATGCATGGACATTTATAATTCTTACTTTTTTTACTCATATAAACAATCTGAAATTAATTTCGAAATAACTCTACCATGTAGAGTCTAGACATAGACTAATATCCGCGTACATAGTACGGTACTTTCTTTTCTAGGTACAAATTACCAGTAGCTTTAAAATGCATACCAGTTACATGGATAAGGCCGGCAGCACATTATTTACGAGTAATGCTGGGGTATGGAAACAACTGCCCTTTTCCGTTCTGTATCTACTGACTAATTAATATTGGTTAGGAATACGTGAGGCAATGGTAATCTCTGCATTCTGCCTGGTGAAAAATACAGATACAATATAATTTAAAATTGTCATACAGATAATTAATAATTTAGAAAAATGTTTTTAAACTGTGATTTTATTGTAACCGTTATAACTTAATAATGGTATAGATACGTAAATCGAAAACTATAGGAACTTTTACGGCAAAAACTATAGGAACTTTTAAGCATCAAAGGAGTGGGGATGTATAATATTTCGGTATAATACCAGTTATAAATATATTAAGTTGAAAAAAAAACATTATTTACATTACTGACAATGCAAAGTATGTACTTTTGCTATTGCTTTTGCTTAAATGTAATTTAGACAATAAACTTCATGTTATAATAGGCGTCTTTTAAATATTTCTAAAATTAATGCAAAGACAAAAAATACATATCCTATAAACTTTATAACATTAAAACTGTTTTCAAATTATTTACCTTACCAAAAATAAAATATATTAAATTTAAACAACCTTATTACCGTGCCTCCGCTCGATTCGGTCACTTTTATAACGGTAATAAGTATCATTTGTCAATCAAGAATATAAATTGTGTGAAAAATTTTCATGTCAAAATCCAAAAAGGAATTATTGCGTGATAGAGTATTAAACATACGTAGACTTTTGCCTTCATAAAGTTTTTAAGTATAAGATCTTTTCGATTGATATCAAGTTTGATCTAAATTACGGTTGAAGTTCGACCATTAAAACGGACAACTGCACAGTTTATTTGAATTTATACCCTAAGCTACACAGAAACCGAAAATCTATTTCTAATCTTAAAATTAATTCCGTAGTCATTATCACCTAATGTTCCTAATTAACCTAATATAATAACCTGCTATAATAAGACACACCCAGTTACACGACTATACACAAATAAACACACATACAACCAAACAACAACACATACAAACACATAAACATGCACGCACACAACACACGTACAATATAATACACATACACAAAAAACTCTAAATATATTTTTACCAACAAATTCATACGTGATGTATAAAATAGATGTATTCGAAATATTTCAATAAATTTAAAACAAGGTTATATAATTTGTGTAAGCTGCAATTAACCAGACTCTAGGTACTTGCAGTACAATCGCAAGCTGTCCGTGGGAGTCAGTGGCGGATTTACCAGCAGGCTGAGTAGGCTGGAGCCTAGGGCGGCAAATTTTAAGGGGCGGCAAATTTAGTTCATATTTTTTTTATTTCGGTTTACAAATTAAACAAAATATATATTATACACACATAATACGAATTTCGAAAATTGGAGAGAAATTAAAATATTTAACAAATATCGAAATATTCTCATATCCAGTGCTAATTAATAAATATTTCAACATCTCTGCATGAACAATTCCTAAACGCTTTACTAATTATACATTACTGATTATGAACTTTTAGAATATCGCAATAGCGATTCGATATTATAATCGAAAATTAGTAATTTTTACATATATTCACTGATAACTGCTATAATTTTTTCTCCGTGTACCTAATAATTATGAGATCTGCTTACCCAATTCAATCATGATATAATATCGATGGTCTAACCATGATTGCTGCAGCAAGTTTGCAACTTGTCAAATTCAATTTCAGAAAGTAATTTCTTTATGCGTAAAAAATACTGACTAAAATTGACTAATTTTTATTAACTAAAAAACTACTTCAATATCTTATAGAGATCATATTAATCGAATAAGTGAGTGAACGACTGTGACTTGACAATAAAAAAATTCCTTCCACAAAATATGAAGTGAGAAAATTTGCTCATTAGAAAGTTGATACATTTTATCAGTTAATTATTTTATTTGTAGTAAGAAAAAGTTTTGAAAATCCAAATGAGCAGGCCTTAAGCGCTCATGTCGTACACGAATTATCTAAATTAAATGTTTACATCAGTAGATTTGATAACTTTTTTGCAAAGGCAACTTTTTCAGAAAATGTCGATGGGAATGAATTAATTATAATAAGATAAAACAATACTCAGCTGCAATTTTTTATTCAACGGCTTCTCTCCAATTAAATAAGTATATTTAAAAAAAATTGAAGTGAAAAAATGTTTTTTTCGAAAGTTATCGTGTTTACTGTGAACACGATCATCCAAAATCCATACGATATGGCATTAAAATTACTTCCTTTTAAATAAAAAATAATTAATCATAACCGAAAAAATATTTTTATAAGCTCAGCGATTATTTTTCTTTCTGATAAGTTGCTTTTTAAATAATATTCATGTACATCATATTTGTTAGGTACGGTTCAATGTGAGAAAATATCGGATTTGGATTTTTAGGCAATAATAGAGCATACCTACTACGCGCTTCGCACTTAAGGCATGCAATTGCGTAGTCGTATTTGTATTGTAACGCCAGAACAAACGACATGACGATTCGGTAATTTCGATATTTTTTCCTTAAAATAATGTTTTTTAATAATTCTTTGCTATAAAAATAACCAAGGATCTAACACGGTACCATAGTTCTCAATAATAATAACTATATGGGAAAAGTTGATGTAACGAGGATGATGGAGCACAAATTATAAAGTTGAAATTTCATTGATAGAAAATTGATATGATTGTGGACTAAGATATCAAAATTTAGAGGCGGCAAAAATTTAATAGCCTATGGGCGGCAAATCTATAAATCCGCCACTGGTGGGAGGGCATTGGTGACTTGTATCACAGGCTTGGAAAAGCCTACAACAGGCACCAGGCTCTCACTAAGGAAGGTTACTGTATTGCTCTAATATATAAGCCTAATTGTAGCCTAGTACATAAGACCTACTGTCAGAGCAAATAAACGAAAAATAAATATATAAACTGTATAATTATTAATAATAATAATGTGTATAATTTATAAAGTAACGTCTACATTGTAGACATTGCATTTTTGCAACTATCAAACTTTTGTAGCGGTGACGAATATAACTAAGTTTATAAAATATTTATTTCTTTATCAACACTATATTATCTCCATGTTTACAAAATAAATAATAAAATAAGCGCAGTACTAATATTTACCTATATTCGTTTTTTGCAATCGAGAAAATATAAGGAATCAGAATAAAGCTCTAAAGGTTAAAATAAGAGCTCTGTAGCACGTAATTGCGTAACAAATCATTGTACATTAATCAAATAACACATTTATTTAAATAACCAAAATTCTCGCATTATTGTTAAATAATAGCAATAATTAACATAAATACCTGCCACAGATACACAACACTAATTGCTTTAAAAGTAAAGAATGAATTCAAAATGAGAACGTGTCGAGGAATTTATTACATGAACAAAAACTATAACATTATTTTTCTGCTAATAACAGGGGAACGTGCGCCTGCGTTTTTCTTTTTTCCATCATATTAATGTTTAGCTCGTGCCAGTTATTAGCTAGTCGCATTCGGAAGCGTGTACTTTCTTGCAAATACAGTCTATAACTAAGTTTGCGCCAATGTTATAAGCAACACATACGATTACAACCCTTATCATCTTTAAAATAAGTAAGAAAATTCCTTGGAAGTTTATTTTGTCTTAACCGAACTTGCGTGGATCAGATACGACAGTCAGTTCTAGTTTTTGCCGCGCATCCGGTGAGGGCAATAATTATAGGCTTCTATGGCTGCAGGCAGATAGCTACGATGGGTGTATCCGCTCGTTTTTTGAGCGTTGATTTTTCCTGCACAGAAGTCGTCGTGTCAGTTTCGCTGGATGCTGCGGTCGAAGCAAAAAATGCTAGGATTCGGTCATGATATTCGTGTTGCCTATCGATGGTTAGTTTTTGTAGGTAATGTTGAAGAAACACTTCCGTTTGCATCGGGTTATAGAGTTAAAATAAGCATTTAAGCACTTGCGAACAGCGAGGTATGTGTATTCCATGTGTTTCCACATTGTGTGTTGCCAATAAAATCAACCGCAAATAGGACTCATATTGCTAGCATTGAACATTAAGAAAAGATGCTTTTATTATTATTATATTGATGTAGCAAATGGGCAAAGTAAATGGCCACAGCCATGGACATGTAAGCAAATTTATATATTATATATTTTAAAGAACTGGCTTTCCATCTGAACTTAACCTCAGATGCCTTGCTATTCCCGACGACTAAAATGATCGCGTCATAATGATAAAAATTACCCCCCTCCCCAATTACTCTGATCGCAAGCGCAAAATTTAAGAAAAAAATTAAAACTATGACAACTGCCTCGATTCAAATGATACTATGCCATAATATGACACAGAGATCATTGGAATCATAGTTTGTAACTTAACAATAATATATTACAATTCGTCAAGACGCTTGGGCGCGTGCCAAAGAATTGAACATACGTACATAAATGCAAACATATATAGGTACATACGCCCGAAAAAATTACCCTCCTTATGACGTAGTCGGATAAAAAGTATCCGATAAGTACTAAGTGCTCATACGACCGGTCGCGTGCCATCGGCACTCGGGCGTGATGCACGCCAACCATATAAAATACTGCAAACTGAGTTCAGTTGAATTAAAACTGTTAATATTTTGACCGAATCTAATCAACGTCGTCGCTAAAATCTAATTAATATTACTCGTATAAATGCGAAAGTCTGTGAAGATACATAGGTACGTGTGTTTCTTACTCTTTCAAGCAAAATCTTTTTTTTTGTTCTCAAGCGGGAAACCTTCAAAGCGACGCATGGTTATGTGGGATTTTTACCGCACCAAAACCCCTCGGTGGCCGTCCTCGGCGCTAAAAAAGATGACTCCGGGATCTCGGAACGAACTCAACCGGAATCCTCCGAGCGCGTTGCCCCATCGGGCTCTCCCCAGATGGGCGGCTGGGCCCATCGCTCCGTCTAGTCTTTACAACGGAATGCGACCACACATACGGCCGTCCTTCCCGGGATTGCCTGACCGCACGGTGCGAGCTCCCACTCTAGCCGCCCGGAACCCCGGAAGTCCCAATTAGTCGCCTCTTACGACAGGCAGGGGATACCATAGCCATATTCTGATCCCGGAACTACAGCTACCGACCGTCGTTGAAATTTCCCACACGTTTATAACTAAGATTTACGCATTATACTCATTACCGTGATAGACGTGACCAAAGTGAGCGGACCCACGGGAATATATAATACAAGGTGATAGAACCAGTATAGCTCGACCGGGGAAGTACCACCGCCACACCTATTTCTAGCGTGAAGCATTTCTTGCGTTTCGATAGAAGGGTGTTGGTTGCCGGCACACTTTCACATGAGACGACCATCATAGTCCTCGCGAGCAGCAACGCATCTGTAATTAACTTCAGATAGAACCCATGTTCTGTATGAAGTTGATTACAGATGTCCATGGGTGGCAGTGACATGGTAAGTGACCATCGGGTAGACTGCATGCTCGTGTGCTACTTCAGTCAGATAAAAAAAAACAGTTCTAAATGTAATTTAAGTCTAAATGTAATTTAACCTAGTTCTTAATGTAATTCTAGATGTAAACGTATTTTAAGGAAGTTAAGTAGTGTGCCGTCGGATTGTGCAGGCAATATCTTGGCCATGTTTGCACTGTTACGTTGTGGTGTGAGAGGTGTCGAGGATGTCCGTTTCACCGTATTTTGTCAAATGAACTTAATTTGACATCGGTGGGTGTAAAGTTACTTCAAGTAATATATTCTGATCAAACGAGTGAACTGCATCTAAAAAGTATAACTATTTACTTTCTCCCGCCGATGGACATTTGTAACCAACTCTATAATACAACAGAGGTTAAACTGTAGCCGAAGACAGCTATGTAGATGTAATAAAATACTAAGATAAGCCTTAAAAAAGTTGTGACATTTATTTTTATCTGACTGAAATAGCAAACGAGCATTCAGTCCACATTATGGTAAGTGGTCCATGGACATGTGTAATAAACTTCATATAGAACATATGTTCAATCCGGACTATAATGGTCGCCTCATGTGAAAGTGTGCCGACAAACACACCCTTCCAACGAAACGCAAGAAATGCTTGACGCTAGAAATAGCTGTGGCGGTGGTAATTCCCCGGTCTAGCAACACTGGTTCTAGCACCTCGTAAACCTTCCACCAAAATGCAAGAACTTCTTCAAATTATAAATAGGACTGGTGGTGGTGGCACCGTGTTCTGGTTTCAAGGCATATAATTTGAACGCTCTCTTAACAGCATAGTGGATTTTATTTTAGTTGTAAGTGTCATTGACGCAAATAGAAATCTATATTCATCTCTATGTAGAAAAGGGTTGTTATACTTAGCTGACGGCAGGCATTCCTAAGGTCTAAGATTCTCACTCATATCAAACTGACGGTATAGATTGCACATCCTTCCACAAAAAGGACTTTGCAAATCTTATTAGAGCAGTGATAGCCTAATGGTTGAAACTTGCCCTTTCGATCGGGAGGTTAGAGGTTCAAACCCAGGCACGAACCACTCATTTTTCTAAAATTATGTGCGTATTAGAAATTAATTATCACAGCTTTTCGGTGAAGAAAAACATCGTGAGGAAACCTACACACTCGAGAGTTCTTAAAAAAAAGTTCAGGAAATGTGTGAAGTCCACCAATTCGCACTTGACCAATGCAGTGGACTATGGTCCTATAAGTCTCTCATTCTGTGAGAAGACCCGTGTCCAGCAGAGGGACAATAATGGGTTGAAGACGAATTCTTATTAAGTGGAATTAACATTGCATACTTAAATATACAAATGCGTTGCTTCCGCGGATGACTAAGCGCTTCATCTAATTACATATGGACAAGATGACTACAGTTATATAATTTATATAAAACCTCTACTCATATCATAAAGCTCGCGTCAGGTATCAATGTCACAATACGGAGCTGATCGTGGGCAATTTTCTTTCACCGTTTATTTACAATGACGCGAGTTATGCTCGCAATTTGCAGAAGACATGTAACGAGTTGTATGTGATCTGTGTTGGCTGGATTTGGTTCAGTGTTACTTTACTGTTCTGTGCCGATTGCGATGTAGTTTAGAGACATAGTAAGTTGGGAGCCAGGGCTAAATGTGAGGATGGCGGTTTGCCTCCAACCATCTGCCAACATCCATTCCAAAATTAAAGTTTTGGATGGCGGGATAGTGCGCATTATAAGAGTGATCACGATCTAATTTTATTGCAGGTTTTGTAGTTCAAAAAATCTGAAATGCAGTGCTGATGATTGCTAGCAAAATAGGGTAATGAATTAAAATTCCACGGCTGACTTATAATCTTCTTAAAGTGGCGACTTCACGCTACTCATCAAGAGATGGCGCTACTAGTATTCTGAAACACGCTATCGAAACATTTTCAATACCCCGCATATATACAAGTTCCGAACAACGACTGTCGGAGCACGGCCGCTCCCCAGGCATGATCACCTAGCCTGGCGGGAGATCTCCCTTTGCCAAAGTGGTGACCCCAGACAAGGACACGTCCCTTCACGATGATGGCGACGTCACACCCTGGATGGACCGCAGCATCTCAACATCAGATAAGCAGCTCACCAGGTGCATCGCAGCACATTCGGAAACGCTTCCTGTGCCTGGTCCAGCTGCTCTCCGCGACATCACGGACGGCTTGAGCAGACATTGCTCGCCCCCACACTTCGCTCCACCTTCGCCACCACGCCATCTCTTGATGAGTAGCGTGAAGTCGCCACATCACCCCCTGCTCAGACCGGAGGTCGATAGGTCCGCGAGTCTTCGCTGCAAGTACCGTTGGATCGCCCTCTATCTGCGGTGAGTCGAGATGGGAGGGCGAAGTCAGGTCTTGGGAAGCCCTCTATCCTCGGTGAGTCGGGATGTGAAGGTGGAGCGAAGTGTGGGGGCGAGCAATGTCTGCTCAAGCCGTCCGTGATGTCGCGGAGAGCAGCTGGACCAGGCACAGGAAGCGTTTCCGAATGTGCTGCGATGCACCTGATGAGCTGCTAATCTGATGTTGTGATGCTGCAGTCCATCCAGGGTGTGATGTTGCCACCATCGAGAAGGGACGTGTTCTTGTCAGGGGTCACCACTTTGGCAAAGGGAGATCTCCCGCCAGGCTAGGTGATCATGTCTGGGGAGCGACCGTGCTCCGACAGTCGTTGTTCGGAACTTGTATATATGCGGGGTATTGAAAATGCTTCGATAGCGTGTTTCAGAATACTAGTAGCGCCATCTCTTGATGAGTAGCGTGAAGTCGCCACATCAGGTAATGATTAAATTGCTCAGTCTTACAAAACATAAATTATGATATACAAAGTGGTAAATTTTCTCCGCAGTATCCCGCATGTTAAAATTGATTCTCGTAAAGTTTATAGTGACTTTACATAAGAGGTAATCAAAGGATATTTATGATATGATTCGAATATGTATTAGTAAAGATTGACTTCTGTATGCTATCTTAACGGATATTAGAAGTCCATAAAACAAAGAAAATTGTAAGTTCAAGGAAAATGAAAACAATACGCGTACACGGTGCGGAGTAATCAGCGTAACAGGCCCCCTTTTGTGTTTGAACGTCACAAAACACTGTCTTTTACGGCAATTGCCTCCATAATTTGCATGTGCATATATCACGAGGACAGAAAAATGTGGGGTTTCCACTGAGTCCGACTAAACAGCGTTAATATCAAAATTATGTTAAAAATATTACGATTGCAAATTAAGATTTATTGAAAGCTTTGTGAAATATAAAAAAAAATTTTTTCGTTACAAAAAAACACAACTACAAAGTTTACTACTTTGGTCTAGGACAAAATATGGGGCTTATAAAACAGATGACGTTTCAAGTAAGGAGTATTTATTTACCTTACTTTATAAACTAAGGTAAATAAATATTACATAGTCATAATTTCAAAAAATGCACGATATAATAACAATTAAGTCAAATAAATAAAAGTGTTCAAATAGACAGCCTAGTCTATTTGAACATTCCAACTGTTATTTGGCGTAAATTTCTGACTCGATACCTCACAGATAACACTACAAGACAAGATCTACCGTACGCAGTCTGTCGTGTACCAGTTGTAGTCGATACCGCGAAATAAGTTTACTTCGGATGTGTCGGCAGCATCGAACACCGTTCCCGTCCGTGAGAATACGCCTGTCCGGTGTTCTCAAGCATGGTTGCGATGTTTGCAAATATGAGAGAGTCGTAAACAACGTGACAGCTGAAGATGTTTATAGTGACGTGTCTTTGGACGATAACGATAAGATAAGAATTTTTGCCGTTCGTGCATTGAAATTACAGAATCAATTCTTATGCAGATAGTTTTACGTTGATGCGTGAGGAATGACTCTTGTTTGTTGCTAGTTTGGTGGTAGAACTCCTTACGTTTTGTGTACTAATTCCGATGATTGAGAAGAACTCTTTATGGTTCGAATCAGGATTACACTTTATTAACAACAGTGCACTGGGCTACTGTATATTTCCCTGCGAAATGTGTAAAGTTGACATACTTATCCAAGGCGTCCAACTTCGTCTTCAGAGGTAGCAATGCATTTGTTGCTAACCTCAGTTAAGACTGATTTTATCTGGAGTAGATTACAGATGTTAATGGCCTATAGAGGGTACTATCCACCTGGACTGCATGCTTGCTTGCTATTTCCATATAATAAAAGTGCGCTTATAATGGGTATAATAAGTTTAAACTCCTCCTAGTAGTAGGCCTCTAAGGCATCGCACATGACAAGGACTTTAGTTAAATTGCAATTTTCAATCCGCGGGAAAGTAACACAAATCACTCAGATATGTAAATGCGTACAACTTTATTATACGTCTCCGTGGTATGGTGGTTTATGGTCCCATGGGCCCAAGCGCGCTCTCCCATGACGCCACCTTGTGCTTTTGGGCGGGAAAACGCGGCTACGTAATGAGCTATGGTAGACACACCTGCTATTACACAAATTGCATTTGAATAGAATTGCCAACTGGCTGCCTGCCTTCGACCAAGTTTAGCTTGCGTATTGCTGCGACTTTAGTCTCAGGAGATAGCGAAGTTTGACTGTACTGTAGTTGATAAAGAAAACGTTATTCATAAAAACGAGGAGTATGTTTGCTTCCTCTTCTTCAATGTTAAGTTTCGTATTCTTTATTTGTCCCCATTTTTCGATAACCTCTCTCCATCTGCGTATATATTCCGGGTAACATGTGGGTACAAAATTGGTGCGGTTCTGATCAGATCAACGTAATAACTGTGTTCCGACGCTTCTTACACTGGGTTTTCCCGACGACAAGAAGCTTCTCTCAGTTATCTTTATACATGATCTTAAGTTCTTTAGAACATAAGCGTTAGTTTGTTGATCTGTCCATGTTATTCGCAGCGTGAAGACATTCGTAAATTGAGGCAATCATACATATCTACAAACCTGCATCTATGCGAACACTTTTCGTTCAGAACACCTTCTGGTTTGGACTGTATTGTATGACATCTGTATGACATAGATCAGTGATAACCTAATGGTTGAAACTTGCCTTCTCAATCGGGAGGTCCGAGGTCCAAACCCAGGCCACACACTACATTACACCACTGGTATGTGTGTGTATTAGAAATTAATTATCACTACTTTTCGGTGAAGGAAAACATCGTGACGAAAACTACACACCCGAGAGTTCTTTAAGAAAAAAAAATATCTCGGAGGTGTGTGAAATCCACCAATTCGCACTTGGCAAGCGCTTGGTCTAAAACTCTCTCATTCTGAGAGAAGACCCGTGCCCAGCCGTGGGACAAAAATAGGTTGACAATGATGTGTGACACCTTAGCAATTATTCAAGCTATCAACAAGTCAATGAAATAATACCATATATAATTTAACATTATTATAGTTTAACTAGGTCGTTCCCGCGGCTTTGCCCGCTTCGATACGTCTCCTAAGTTTAATAACTTAATAGAGTATCCTATGTGTTAATTTAGAAAATAAATTATGTTCCCCTATAGCGGGGGAGTAGAATAGGGCTACGGTGTTCCCTGCCTGTCGTAAGAGGCGACTAAAAGGGGGCTTTTCGGGTTGCGGGCAACTAGAGGGGAGCTCGAACCACCCAGCCAGCAACTCCGGGACGACGTGCCGTCATCTGTGGTCGCATGCTGTCGTAAACACCAGGAGGCACGGTGAGCGCAAGTGCTCACCAGGGAAGAGCTGTGTTCCGTTGGAGATTCCACCGGGGAGTTAGTAGTAGAGTTAGTGAGGTCAAAATCCCACATAACCTGGCGTTGCTCCCACAGCGTCGGTTACCTTTTGAAGGTTTCCCTCTCGATAATAAAAAAAAAGTAATAAACTGCTTTTTAATTAACAAACTTCTTTTAATAAACTTCTGATTCTGGTGCCATATGGCAACAGAATCAGAAGGGTAAATTTTGTGTGAAAGAGTTACAAACTCACATATCTATATCTTCACAAACTTTCGCATATATAACATTTTTAAGAAATAAGACAATAAGATATCTACCAACGACCCAACTACTTACCTTACCTTTGATATGTAGACATGTTACTCGTTGTACGGTTCATGTCACATAAATCACAAGCCATCCATTGAAACGGTTCAGGTCTCCTCAATCAAGTTATTTTCCTTATTAGCTAAAGTAATAACCCATGAGGGCACAGACTAATCTAATTGCTACCCATATTGTCCCCTGACATTTCTTGACCAGCTGCGCCAAATCATAGGTTTGCTTGGTGCTAGTGCTTCTCAAAGTGTGTCATAACACGCCCCTGTGAGTGCTGGAGGTCTAAAAGCGGATTTCATGTTATGTCAATGATTCATTCGTGCCTTTATGTACCAAATATATACCAAATGTTTATGTATGTGCAACATTTACTTTATAAAGCATATTTTATTGCCCAGGCAGAAATAGTAGAACTCTTTTTGCTTTACTTAAATTAGGGCATGATACTACAATGTTAAGTTATTCGTCGACTTGAAAACTTAGATGATTTACAATACAAACTTCATGATCTACAAAATATGTTAGAGAACCTATGGCTTTTACCAAGCAAATGATAGGTTAGCTCGCTATTCGAAGTATACCCTACGACAAAGTTGTGTATACGCACGCTTAAAGTATAAGGAACTTTGGCTCTTATTTCTTTTAAGTGTAGGATTAAAATAGAGTGTATTTGTATACAATTGGTGTGTATCTTTGTGGGATTTGGTGGTAGTAGGGGCGCAGGGCAACTCCGCCCCAGCATATCTCACATGGCAACTTCCGTCGTGCCGTTCATGGTGACTTGGTGATTTAAGTGCTACTGGCTTTAAGTTCAATATACTATTATTTTTTTATTGGGGTCAAACCAACTTGATACTGAAGGCATAAATAACAATAGTTAATTGCACTAGTACCGAGTGTTGCGTCCAACATACAGAAAAAAATCCTAGTGAGAAGCCACGTCTTTAAAAACATTATATATTATTACAGTCCACTATGCTCGTCAAGTACGATTTAATAAACTTCACACCTTACAAAACATAATGATTGGATCCAAGACGTGTGGACTTGCTCGCAATATTTTTTATAGAATTTTAATAGCAAATGATAGTGCAGTTAACCTAAGCGTAAGTATTTGCAACGTGCAATATTTAATAAAGAATAAACAAGAAATTATTTCACGTCAACCCATTATTGTCCCACTGCTGGGCACGGGTCTCCTCTCAGAATGAGAGAGTTTAGGCCATAGTCCACCGCGCTGGCCAAGGACGAATTGGTGGACTTTAAGAAATTATTATGAAAAACATACACCCGACTTCAAAAACTTAATTAACAGTCGGTTTTTTGTTTTCGTAATAATATATTTCTTTTATTTCAATAAAAAATGACATAAAAAATTGTCCCTCCCCCTTGTGTCCCTATTTACAAGCTCCGTCAAGTCAGAGAGTTCTAATATATGTCATATATCACAATTTAAGCCGTTTTAGGTTATGTACTATCGACCAAATTGAATCATGACCCACCTTGCTGACAGTTCGTTTGTAATTTTGGCAAAGACAAATTCGTTTTCTTGTCGGGCGTGGAAAAATCACTCAGAGTGACTTTTTAAGAAAATTAAGGCGCTCCCTCACCGGGAGCATTCGCGTGTAATGTAACATTATAGATTCCACTTTGAGTATTACATTACACACTCCTTGACCGTATCAAAACTAGCGCATTGATGTTACAAGTTGTATCAAGATACTACATATTGTAACATTACAATGTTCGGTTCTGCTCGTTCATTAATGTTTAACGTTACAATCTGTATAACGTTACATTCCATGCGAATGCTCCCTATGAGGGAGCGCCTTTAGAGTACGGATATTTATTTAATTTTTGAAGGCAAGGTTAGCGACAAACCCGGTATAAGACATTTCAGGAAATTACCAAAATTTTGTAAATATTATCAATCTAAATATTATTATTAATACATTACGGCAAAATATGATTAGTGGGATGAATAACGAAAATTACGGATATTTCACAATTGAAAATGACTTGGGAAATCTTCCCAACAGTAAGTTGCATATTTATAAAGATAATTATTATTGGGTATTGGCAATGTTAACTAAATTTTCATTTTAACGGTGGCATACAAGACAATAAAAATATTTGTAAAGAAAGCACGGTCAGTAAAATCAGTAACTGTCAGTGTCATATAAAATAATAACAAGTCGGTTTCCAAGACAACAAATGTTGAGGCAAATTTCGACCTAATTGCGTTTGAATGGCTGGAGGATAATAAGCATATGGTGGGTCATGAATCAATTTGTTTGATAGTACGTGCCAAAGAAATAAATAACATACCTACATACGAACATACATACCATCGAAAAACATTACCGTCCTTCTGAGGCAGCCAGTCTTCGAGTAAAACATTCTATATTATTTTAGACTATATTACCGCGGAATTAATACATTTTAATACGTAACGAGCACTCACAATATGCGGTTTTTGAGTTTCTTTTTACTGATATTTCGATCCAGTTTTGCAGTGACCACGATGCATGTAACTAGATCGAAATATCGGCAGAAAGAAATTAAAAAACCGCATATTGTGAGTATCCGATTACGTATTAAAATGAGAAAACATACTCCAATAAGCACCGTTCGTATGTTAAAATCGAATTATTATTAAACAGTCCTCAGACCTCTACGGATCGCCGGTAACGGCGCGTCCTCCCTGCAGTTCCGGGATTAGAATAGGGCTACGACATCCCCTGCCTATCGTAAGAAGCGACTAAAAGGGGCTTCCGAGGTTGTAGGCGGCTAGAGTGGAAGCTCGAACCTTTCGGTCAGGCGATCCTGGGAAGGACGGTTGTATGTGTGGTTGCATACCGTCGTAAAGACTATACGGAGCGGTGGGCCCAGCCGCCCATCCGGGAAGAGCCCGATAGAGCAACGCGCTCAGAGGACTCCGGTTGCGTTTGTTTGGTCGGGTACCGTTTGAAGGTTTCCTCCTCGACAACGAAAAAAATATGGAGTTTCTTTTTCATAATATGAAATTAGCAAACTAATGCGCATGAAGTCCACTTCATCGTTAATGGTAGCTACCATCCATATGTTTCAACTGGAGACTTGCTGATCTCTGAGGTCAATACTAGAATTTTATTCTTCGTATAAGTTTGTCATATAACCCACCAAATCAGTATTAGCGCAATAACTGTTGTTATTAGATACAGATAGCGTTTTACCCTCTTTAAAGTAGTTACAAACGTTTGCAGCGGCCACTTACTTTTCTACTTTCAAGCATTCCGCCTAGTTTTAAACACTTTAATGACAAATGTAACCTCTAATTTTAGCTTCATGGTAGGCTTCCCCGCTATTACCGGAAGTGTGCCGAAAGCTCGTTTCGGGTCGTTGCTCAGTACTTTGTCAACGGTCATCATTTTCATAATTGTTCTTTATGGTACAAAGTGTGTGTCTGTCTGTGTTTGATACGTTCTAGTAAAATGTTATACGATAAAGGAGCAATGACCATGAATTATTGTTTTACAAATTATTAAAACAAAATCAAGCATAACGCCCATATTGAGTCTTCTAGTGCCGACTACGAGTTGGTTTTACAAGTAATTATTGTAAAAATATAGTTTATAGAGTGTTCCGACTTCAATACCCGGCCAGACTGGCATATAATAATTTTTTTTTTTTCAATATATGATGATTATATGATTTTTCAAACAAATAACTCCAAGTTTAACTGAAATATTCCAAAATCTCAAAGACGTAGCTAAATTTCATCCATTTGTATCATATTTTAAAACATTCTTAGGTATTATTAAACGCGCACCCAAGTATGTATTGTTACTCCAATTTCCAATAACGTGTCCATAACACGTACTTAATTCAAAACCAAGTAATATAAGTAAGATTATTACTACAATTATTACAACAGTAAAAAGACAACCAAACAGAGGCTCAATAAAATGTAACAGAATATTCAATTCTGTTGCAAATGACCCGGCCTGTTTCTTTCGCCATTTTAATAAATTATCTCCTATATTACTTCCGCGTGAAACCCGCAAGCGCCGCCGCAAACAACAGCTAGTCTTAGAAAAAGTCTGACCTGCGGCGATTCACTCCACCGCTTGTACTGAATCGGACCCTAATGAGAAGACAGGCAATAAAAGTAAAGAAGTGTAATTGGCTGCACGCGCTGGCCACGCTTCTTCTAAGCACACCTTTCTAACATGCTAAGGGTATGGTGTCAGTGGTAGCGGGTGAAAAGCGGAAGCGTTTTTGTAAGAATATTTTATCGTACCTACATATCGATTATATAATTATAAAAGCGGGAAACTCGATTGCTTAAAATAATTAACTGAATAAGGAAAAACAAGTACATATCTAATCGAAAATGAAATGTGTTAAATTAAAAAGTGTTCATGCTTTTTGCTTTCGTAGTTTTTCTGTTTTTTTTTTTCTTCGGGTTATAATTTTTTGGCAGTAAATTTTTGTTTCATAATAAAATATCGCTTTTATGGAACTTCTATTAAATACATCTCAGGATAGCAGAAAATATTTTCGTTTTATTTCGTACGTATTTATAAAATATATATATTTAGCAATAGTCTGTTTACTGGCTTTCATTTGATACCCCTATTTTTATGATGATAAAAAAATCCTTTGCCCCTTATGTCTGTTAGAGACTGATAAAAACCGCCTTATGCACTAAGAGTTACAAGCATTATTGACTGTGACATGTGCGTTTTTTCTGAGAATCGAATTATGTAGAGCAGTGATAATATAGTGTATCGATATTAAATCTCTTTTCATTTCCATACTCGCCGTTATTAGGACCTTGCACGCTTCTACTTTGTAACACGCTTACAACTCGCGTTGATTTACACATCTGGCACCCGCTGGCAGCGGGTCGTAACCCAACACACTACACACCAATGCACTCACTATTATTAAAGACATAAAGACTAATTCTCTGTGACACCACAAAGTATTCCCCATAACTGTGATAGACGTCGTAATATATAGTGCTCCTGATAACGTTTTTATTGACGGGCAATTTTTTCACCGCATCTTTCCGCAACTCGTTAATATTGATAATTGTCGGTTATTGCCAAGAAAATGTTGTAAGAAATCACTAGGCTCGAGTTACTGTTGAGTGTACTGTTCTTGAACGTTTTCTGTTCAAAGTTATTTATATTGCTAAATACAAATATACTTCAGATTGTTCAATTTATTTGGTATAAAATTGTGTATAAAGCAACTACACTTATTTTAGATTTAGCTGTATTCACACGATCGAAGTAACAAACGAGCATGGCCACCTAAATAAAGAGGCCGTTGCCACCTTTGACATCTTTAAGGAACTTCGTACTGAACGAGGGTTATATCTGAATTCAATAACTGATTATTCCCGAGGACTAAGATTATCGATAAATAAAAGTAAGCCGGCAACCACACCCTTCCATCGAAACACAAGAACTGTTTCTTATGTTTCTAATAAGTGTGGCGGTGTTGCGTCCTCGGCCAAATGATATACATACTGCAAGACCCGGCAAGTGAGCCACTGGGCTCATCGCATCTTCTGGTCGTTACGGCGATATGCTACACATGCTGCCCTCTTTACCAAGGTTCTTTGCCTAGATACTCTTGCCACTCACAACCCTAGAAGCTCCCATTTGTCCCTGTAGCCTCGGGGTCAGAATAGAGCTACGGTATCCCCTGCCTGTCGTAAGAGGCGACTAAAAGGGGCTTCCGGGGTTGCAGACGGCTAGAGTGGGAGCTCGAACCGTTCGGTCAGGCAATCCCGGGAAGGACGGCGGTATGTGTGGTCGCATACCGTCGTAAAGACTAGACGGAGCGGTGGGCCCAGCCGCCCATCTGGGAGGAGCCCGATGGGGCAGCGCGCTCGGATGATTCCGGTTGAAGTCGTTTCGAGATCCCGGAGTCCTCCTTTTCAGCGCCGAGGACGGCCGCCGGGGGGTTTTAGTGCGGTAAAAATCCCACATAACCCTGCGACGCTCCCACGGCGTCGGGTACCTTTGGAAGGATTCCCCCTCGAAAACAAAAAAAAAAGAAGCTCCCATTTAGTCGCCTGTTACGATAAGCAGGGGACACCGTAGCCCTATTCTAATCCCAGAACTGCAGACACAAAAACGACTCACCTAAATAATATAAATATTTGAAGTCATATATCAGAAAATCATTATCGTCTACTAACAACAGTTATATTCCTACTTCGATATTACGCATAATTACACGATTACAAGCACAATAGACCTGTAACAGAAGAATTACATGTTAATAAGTGTTCAAAGGTTACTCATTCTTGATTTAGCGATTGAACCGATAAACTGCAACGTTGATACCGTGACCGGCGCGTGCGGTGACGCTCCGCTGCGCATATACTCTCATGGAGTTTTTATTAAGTTGCGATGTTGATGAATAACTATTGCAAATTTATTTTACATTTTTTTTACTATCTGATTCCCGCGATTCCAACCGCTTACTTCATGTTTACCACGGTAATGAGTTTTACAGGCACATGTTACGTCATAAACTGTCTGTGTGCCTTTCAGAAAAATCTCGTCGATAGTTTTTATGTTAAAGAATAAGAAACACAAACATCTTCACACTTTCGCATTAATATCACTACATACTACGTAGTATAAAACAGAGTTGCTTTCCGCTGTCTGTCGCTATGTATGCTTAGATGTTTAAAATCACGCAACGGATTTTAATGCAGTTTTTTTAATAGATAGAGTGATTTATGGGGAAGGTATATAATGGAGAAAACTAATTATTTTAGATTTTTGACTTTTAGGCGTAACTTTTAGACGAACTTCACCGAGTTAGCTAGTTTTTAATAAATTAGTAAGATAACAGTGATGTAGCAAACAAAGACCACCTGATGTTAAGTGGCCAATGCCAACCTCACCGTTCCACAGAACGCAAGAATCGCTTCACGCTAGAATTAGGTATACCGGTGATACCTTTACGGTATCACCGGTACTGGTACAATTTACGTTCTATCTTGCAAGTGTAAGATAAGAAAAGAATTTAAAGCTAACGATGACCCGAACAAGGTTTCCGGACGTTGCCGTCGCCTATCATTATCAGTTAGTTGCAGTTTTAGTAATATATAGTTTTTATTTTATTATTTTTAATGATAGTCCTGCCAACCCCTTAATTTTCCACGTTGGTCACGGGTCTTCTCTCAGAATGAGAGAGTTTTAGGCCATGGTCCACCGCGCTCGCCACGTGCGAATTGGTGGAGTTCACACACCTCCGAGAACTTTTAAAGAACTCTCGGGTGTGTAGGTAAAGAATTTATAATAGGCACATAATTTAGAAAAATCAGTGATGCGTGCCTGTTGAACCGCGGATTGAACCTCGGACCTCCCGATCGAGCGGGCAAGTTTCAACCATTAGGTTATCTCTGCTCTTATCGCTTTTTATACAGTAGATACAAAATAGATACATGTATATATAACACTGCGTAAAGAAATCCTCTAAATAAATAAATAATACGACGGTATTGTTATCATTCTTTCGTGTTCCTTTTTATCCACCTTTAAATACTTCGATCGTTTTAAATAAAGCAAATACACACGCAGTCCATAACGTACGCATAACAAACATCGAGTATTAAACTTTAATTTATCACATCAAACGGTTTCAAACGCGTGAAATGTTTGGAGAAAACCTATGTACGTACAGATAAAATCACTGACAACGCAATAGACGTCTAAGGAAAACGCGGTAGTCCTTTAGCTTGCACAGAAAAGGCCTTTGTCCAGTACCAGGATTGATAGGCAAACTTTTTTAGCTTACAGGTAAACGTGAGGCGGCATCTTAATGTGATTATTACAATCGATATATCATGCAGATTTCATCTTATCTTAAATTGAAGAAAGTTTTCAATCCGGCCCATTTGTCAGAGGAATAACTGCGATTTATCCACAGGGACTACAATGGAAGGGGCGAAGGCCGTCCTTTGGTATTTTCGTAATAACTACTGTATTTCTAAGCATCGATTCAAGCAAATACTTTAATACAACACGTGAATGACAAAAAACACCCATTTATCATCAATTCTTAATCCTAAGTGTTCCATTATATTTTATACAGACATTGAACGTGTTAGACACGTGTCGTGGCAGACAAAGTAGTATTTTCCTATAAAATGTGAAATTACATGTTTATGTTTATGCTATGCCTGTCTATTTTTTTTTGTATAGAAGAATCTATACATTAATACGTGAAGTAAAAATTTGTGATTCGTTTTTAAAACACTTGCCGCAGACGGAGGAGTACGAAATTACATACGGTTATAGTTGATGTAGAGGAGGATTGCGCAACGCTAATATTTTTTTTTAAATAATGCATATAACATAGATAATATCAACTAAAACACATTACACTCACTACCTTGCATTTAACACAACTTAATAATCAAAATAGAACATTCAATGTCTTACTATAAAAACACATAACGTCAAAAATGTCAGATGTTTTTGTCTAAATACCCGCTATTGCTTTTAAATACAGCTTAATTAATAAACCTCTTTAAGCCTTCATAATTCATAATTAATAATTATTTATTTGCTAAAATAAGGTGCTTTACATAGGTTGTTAGTATTAAAAAGTTACAATGTCCTCTTATCCTTTAACGGGTGCGTTCAAAAGAACTTGAAAATTATTACAATTTATTTAAATTGGAGAAATATTGGTGCTGCTTTGGACACAACAAAGTTTAGTTTTTTTAATTTAAATTACGGTCAAATTGCGACCGTTGAGACGGATGACTGGTATACATATACCTATGTACTTTACTTTCGTTTACTCATATAGAATGTACAGGGTGAACATTTTGTATAAGTAATACAAACCTCCCCTATATTTTCACGTCGAACCAAAATATTCAAAATTAAAACACAAAAACATAACAACATAGTATACGATTCGAGAATACCTAATACACGCTAGCGTTTTGTTATTATAAACGGTGTTGGTCCTTATTGGCCGCGGACTGGTCGCCATAAAGCATGCATTCAATTATCACACGGCGCCCTTCACACCCGGTAATTGGAGGACGCCTCAACACTTGTATGGTCACCATGATTTGTGGAGACGGGAGACTGAAATGTATTACTGTTTGCTTAGACTAATGTATTACTGTTTGTTGAATTGGCTTTGTTTTACATTTTGTTTATTTGTTACGTTCGTAATAGATGTTTATACTGCCATTCATGAACATCTAACTAATCTCATATCGAGCAAGGATTGTGTCATGACCCGTCTAAAGATGCGTTGCGCCTTCTAAGGACAATAATCGGCGATTAATATTTAAGTGTCCCGAACCAAACGTAAGAACAGCTTCAATTTGACAATATGGAGTAATTGCATAACGTCTAGAAATATCGCTAAAATTTAAAAAAAAAGAAATCCCAAATGAATGAAAAGTTAATAATTAATACCATGGCCACCCTACCAGTACCCGCGTACAACACGCAACGAGCCCAGTGGTTAACAAGTGGAAGCAACGAGAGCGAGTCGAAAACGGCGCACAGTGGAGTAAATCAACTCGATAGTATTTACTGCAGTGATTTACAACTGCTGCTCTGTTATGAATTCAGCTTCCTGCATTCTTGCCCCTGTATAGATATTTGGTGGACAATAACAATATGAATTTTAACTACGTGGTTGTGTAGTTTATGCGCCTTAGGTGGATTACTTAATTTAGTAATACAATACAAAAGTTGATGCAATACAAAGATGGATAACCAAAAAAATATTCTCTTTGCTATTGTAAGAAAACGTATGTACTAATATAAAACAAATTAAGTACATTGTTAGGTACTAGTATATATACCTAAATAAACTCCTATATAGTTAAATAAATACATAGTATCTATGGAAAGTTCCCATTGCCACCCTTGGACATCGTTAATAAATTTCAGTTTAGTATGTAACCTTTCTAGGGCCACGGACTTATTGCTATCTTCAAAAGAATCAAAGACTAAGTTGAACCTTCTTGTACAAAGGTACCCTTACCACATCCATTATAATAGATTACAAAAATACTGGTTTTATTATACTGGAATGGGTGTGGTAAGAAAGCTGCAATAAAGCAAAGACATTCAAGGTGTGCTGATGATAGAGCTGCGAGCAAAGCATACTACGTTGTTACCTTATGCTGTCATGTTGCTATATTTGCAAGGTAGAAAAAGTATGGTAAACATAGAGGTACCACCACCACACCTAAGGACGCCTTCACATTAGGTCGCAAGTTGTGCGGCAACAGCGCGTCAGCCGCGCAACTGCAGGGAAATTTTTCCTATTACGACTATACCCGCGGGAAATTTTTAGAATAGGGTGGCACGCTGTCCTCCTATAATGAAAATAACAATAAAAAATAAATAATGAATAATAATTTCAATAATAAGAAAGCGTCCATTGCAGTCGCGCGGCTGACGCGCTGTGGCCGCGCTACTAGCGACCCAATTTGAAGGCGTCCTTATTATAACGTAAAGCGATCTAATGTATCGGTGGAAGGGTGTGGTTGCCGGTTTATTTTCAAAGAAAGCGACCATCTTAGTCCTCGGGAGATGCAACGCACTTGTGATTAATTTCAGATAGAGCCTCTGTTTTTTTAATGACCCGCGTGGCGGAACGGTCGCCATGCTGGGCTGACATGCAGAGGTTTCTGGGTTCGATTCCCGGCCAGACAAGTATCAGAATGATAAATTAAGATATCTTTTCTAGGTCTAGGTGTTTCTGTATACGTCTTTGTATTTCCATGGCACCCACGACATAGGAGAAAATGCTACTGTGGGGCTGTGAGTGTAGTGCGGTGTCTACTTACTATCCTGAGGACTGCATGCTAGATTACTACTTCAATCTTCCGCTTCAAAACATTATCTCCTCGGATTTTCCAACGGTACGAAAACTCATTCCACATTTATCACAGATTACAAGCATTTAATTAATTTTGCACTTACCTTAAACGGAAAATCATATTATCGAAGATGGGGTCTATTTCCTCTTATATTTACAGCATTACTTTAATTAAGATTTCAATACGATGGCATACGTAGTAGTCTATTAATAGCAGTTCTAAGGCCCTGTTCAAGTCGCGCCTTTCTAGAAACCTTTAAGATCTAAACTAAAATGTATGTAATAGAACCTTTGGAAACTAAATTGATTAATTTTATAACACAGGAGTGGTTAACAAGCTTGCTATCTTCAAGAAAGGTGCAAAAAGAGCTCTCAAAAGAAGGCGCTTCAAAGAAGGCGATGCATTGGCGACTCCTCTGGTGTTGCAAATCAACACCAGAGGAGTCGCCAATGTTCATAGACGACGGTGACTGTTTTTCATCAGGTGGCCCGTCTGTCTTATCGTTAGGTCCAACTATAAAAAAAAAACTATTTGAACTTCGCTGGAGATGACCACAGATACGATTTTACCCTTTAGGGACTGTCACCATGAACAGTGATAGCCTAATGTTTGAGACTTATTCCAGGGTCCAGGTTCAATCCCTTGAACGGATTACCAACTTTTCTAAAATGATAATTATGTTTTCTGAAAATTAATTATACGTTTTACGATAAAAAAAACATCGTAAGGAAATATCTGAGAGATCTTTAAAAAGAAAATCTAAAAAGCGTGTGACGGCAGCCAATTCGCGCTTGCCCAACGCGGTGGAGTACAATTAAAACTTTCTCATTCTGAAAGAAGACCCGTGCCTAGCAATGGGACAAGTGGGACAAGAATGGGTTGACGACTGTCCCCATGAGACATTACGTAGGCTTGTCATCATAGTTCATAGGTGGTTTATCTGGAATATCAGATTTTTATTCCCTCTTGGAGCAGCGATAGCCTAATGGTTGAAACTTGCCCTCTTAATCGGGAGGTCCGAGGTTCAAACCCAGGCACGCACCACTGATTTATGTGCGTATTATACACTAATTATCACTGCTTTTCGGTAAAGGAAAACATCGTGAGGAAACCTACACACCCGAGAGTTCTTTAAAAAAAAAAAAGTTCTCGGAGGTGTGTGAAGTCCACCAATTCGCACTTGGCCAGCGCGGTGGACTATGGCCTAAACTCTCTCATTCTGAGAGAAGACCCGTGCCCAGCAGTGGGACAATAATGGGTTGACGACATTTCCTCTTGTTTGTCTCGTGAAAAATAACATAAACCACATTGACGGCAAGATTAAAATCGTAAAACTATCTAATTGTGGTCCTGTATGCGAAATCAATGAAGATTGTAGATTGTATGTAATTATTTTCTCCCTAGAGCGGAACAAAAAACAAATAGTATATAAGATAACTTGTAAATCAATTCAATCAAAGAAAAAAATGTTTTTTGGGGACAAATTTGCATATTCTGCATTTTGAGGACTTCTTGCATTATCCTTGCATATTACCAGATTAGTCGCGTCTAAGAAAGTGTTCGTGTTTTAGTTATTCTAGCGCAATAGACTCTAGGTCAGTCACACTAGGCTCTAGGATAGGTTTTTGTACACGAGTACTTTAAATAAATATACATGTTTATAATTTTTATGCATTACATAAACAAAACCCACGCCCAACATAATTCCCAAAATAGAAACTGCAGCGATGAGAGTAGTAACGCTTTTCTTTTCCCTTCTTAATGCCAGGATAATATTTATGAAAAGATTATTCACTGCAGCACATTCGTGTACTGGTATTTCGTATAAATGAACATGTACTGGATGCCGTCATAAACGCATAACATAGGAAACACTTCTAACTGTTCGAGTAGAAACAGTTTTCTTCTTATAGTCATGAGCAATAAAAGTATCTCTATTTCTTGAAAAGATATTCCCCCTATCTAGAAGCCATTGAAAAATCCAAGGATCTATAAGCCAAGGTTACATAACCCGATATAAAACTGGCGGGGTAAGTCGGCAGGTGCTACCGGTGACCCCGCACCACCCCGCATGAAACATTGATGAGCACCGCCAACGGTGTGAATAAAGCTACGCTTTTCATCTAGATTTTTATACTAAAAGACACTTTTAAAAGGCTTATAGCTTTTTAAATTTTTATTTTTAAAGTAAAAAAACTATAATTTTGAAATAATGCGCATTCGTTTATTTAAGCTGTGATTTCTCGAAGATATAGATGGATTTTTGTTTACTCAGTGAAAAAGATTGGGTCTGGAAATATATCTGAACTGATTTTGTCGTTACTTCACTAAAGAATAAACACTGCCTACTGTCTAACTTCATCTCTTAGTAGTTTAATCTGAAGTCAATCACGAATACGTTTGCTGATTCCGAGTACTACCTACAACTACACCTTTCCACCTAAACGCAAGAATTGCTTCACGCTAGAAATATATGTAGCGGTGGCACTTCCCCCATCGAACCGTAGACGTACTACCATTTTGTAGAAAGTATATAGTTCGATTAATATAATCGTACAATTTGTTTCATTGTCCATTCGCTGCTTAAAGCTCTTAAACTTAAAAGCACTTTATGTTTCAAAAAAAAGGACCTTGCACCCTTACAGAACATGTCAATGATGATGCTATAGCGAAATGGATAAGGCGGTGGCATTTCTTACACCTACTAGTGAACCTTGACAAAGTAAGCTAAGTTAGCTCAATTAGGCCCATAATAATGTATTCAAACGGTAACCAGTAAGCAGTATCCATATAAACGCACCTTAAGACCGGATGCGGCAGGTGCACGGCGAGTTCAGCCGGGTTCGCCGCGAGCAAACCAGCTCCTTCAATAATATAAGGAATGGATTGTTTCCACTGATCGCTTTGAAACGACATAAAAATAATTATTGGATTTATTAAAAATTGATGCTTTCACTAGTATGACTATGTTACTTCACTGATGACAATGACTGATGGTATTTTTTTTCTGATATAAAATAAAGCGTTATAAAATTTCAATCAGTGTGACTTCATTAGATACCCTTCCTTGTTACTTGGAAAGTGTCACACAGAGATCATATAAATTTGGGTGTAAACTAATGTAATTTTGAAAAATATGTATTTCAAAGGATGATTTTTTTGAATAATAAATGAGTGGATTTTGTTGTATAATCGATGAGTAAAATTCATAGCTGACGCTGTTTTGGACACCATAAGTTGTTTTGTTGCTGTGTGCGTATTACCTTGAATCAGGCGCTAATCACAAAATGAAATAAAGAAATATTGCCAAAACAACAATAAATTATTGGTAACTTCGACATAAAAACTTTTCTTTAACAATTTAATAAGTACGTATATTTTTCCATATCATAAGTTTCAATTTTCTCGATATCAGAGTTGAACTTACTATATGGTTCGCCCACTGACTATTTCATACAATAGTATATGAACGAATAGATTTATTAATAACAAGTATGCAACTATTATATTAGTATATCGTAATATTATCGTGTCTTATTGGACAATGAAAAAAGACCCCTTGTAAGAGTAATGAGAGCAGTTCTCGCACGCCTCTTATTATCTGTGTCTAGTGTTTGTAGTATACATAGTTTTAAACCCTTGGACACTGGAACTTAAGGAAATTCATACTCTTTGCTATTTTCGATTTTATTAATTCCTGACGCGGCTAGTTACTTTGTTACAAGCTTCGTTTTCCTTAAAATGAATATTTATGTACTTGCAAGTGATTTTTATCAGTTATCAGTAAACATTTCCCATTATTTAAGTCTAACATTGATCTAAATTGATATGTGATTATGTACTATATAATAGAATATAATGTTTAAATTTTAAAAAATGTAATATTGTAATATTAACGCTCCGTGAAAATGGACTTTAATAAAAAAAAAGGATTTCACAATAGCAATACATTTGAAATTGTCAATTTCCTACGTTGACGTAAGCGTAATTTATAACGTAACACCATTGCGAATAGAGTTAATACTACAAGCATACATAAACAGCGTAAAAAGACGTCAAAGTATCACGCGTCACTAACATACATCACTAAATCTCGTCCCGTCCCGCGGAATTTAGACAGCACAGCTAAAATATTACACGCGCTCCCGTGACGTAACACAATTTCCTACATTGACATAAGCGTTATTTATAGGAAAACGCCGTTACGAATAGTGCATATATGACAATCATAGAAAAAAAACCGTAAAACGACGTCAATGCATCGAACGTCATAAATATACGTCACTAGATTGCGTCCCATCCCGCGGAATGAAGACGGCACAGATAAAATATTACCCGCGCTCCCGTGACGTAACGACAGCCCCGCGGCTGTCATGCACTAGTAGTTAGGTGGCAGGGTATTCTATTCATAGGCAAAATATTATGCAACTAGAGTACTTATTTTCTAGTCTTTTAATAGTAATAGTCACCCGTCGCAACGTTCGAAATTCAACCGTAATTTAATTTAAAAAAACTAAACTTCATATTGTCCCAAGTAGCACCAATATTTCTCTAATTTAAATAAATTGTAATAATTTTCATCGAATCACAAGTTTTTGCTTGCCGTATTAATACATAGAAGATACCAGTCAAAAGGTAGACACAAAAGTTAATGACCACAATCAAAGATCATGGTATAGACCGTCAAAATATTTTCAAATTAAAATTAAATGTCATATTAATAAAATCCATCGAAATAAAATTGACAAATATACAAGAACATTTTCACAGCTTTGAGAACGTCATCATCTTGTTATAGACATGATATAACAATTTGAAGATCTTTCTTTAAAAATTGGGAACGAATGAGTTTTTGGTGTACCTAATTAGACTTAAGTGGTATTCGACCAATAAAAGGCAGCTTCCTTGCTTCTGTGTTACTCCGATATCTACATAAATTACTTACGCACTTGTATAATTTAAATTCATGAATTAATGCATCGCTGTTACAACTTATATGTATACTTAATTAAAATTGGTTTTACATATCTTCGTCGAGAGTTTGATTTGTGACTGAAAGTTGTTGAAATAAAAGAGCAGGTTAAGTGTTTATCGTTGGACAACAGAGGTTAAAGCATGTTTTGGCTACTAATCGTATCAATCTCTCAAATTCATTTCAGTTTAACGCTATGTACAGATTGACTGCACTGAAAACACAAGTACGTAAGAAGGACCAATACTGAATTGCAGCCTACCGTACCTCGTTTAATGCCATAATTGGTTCTCCGCAAGTATGTGGTATTTGCAATTTTTATTCTTACGAATGTTCTCTTTACACTCGTATATACTAAAGTAGTTGTGAATTTCGTTCCGACTAAAAAAAGGCAAAAATCTAAAATTAACAGAGTTTTCTTCACAATATTATACATGTATTATACATAAAAACCTTCCTCTTGAATCATTTTATCTATTAAAAAACTGCATTAAAATCCAAGCGACTGTTTTATATTACTTAGTGATATATAAGTATAAATATACACGAAGTGTATAAGTAAGTAGATACAAAGTATATAAGTATAGTAGATACGAAACGAAGTGTACGAGTGTAGAGTTTACATTAATTGCAGCAACGAAGCCTGACCGTCGCTAAAAAAGCGCGGCCATCAACCCACCACGCTCTCATTCACCGGCAAATGTGACCCGCGCCCGCGAGATGTATCGGAGAAATCCATTACTCGATGCAACTGGCTCTGCTCGCACTGTGGAGACGGAGAATGTTCGTGACTATCAATTCGTGGACAGAAATATGCTCACGGATCCGTCAAAGCAAGTTCTAATATAAATTAGGTCGTTGTGTTTTAAACGATGTACTTTATTAGATTTTTGAAGTGAAACTTCTTTAGGCGCATGAGGGTAAAATTTTTACAGATGAAACGTCATGCCGGTATGCAACGGAAGTGTCGGAAAGAGAGTAAGACTGGGCGAACGTAGCATGAGCAACTAGCCGTGGAGTGAGAGTAGGGAGCAAGCGAGTGAGAAAGATTGAGAGAAAAAGTGAGACAGAGCGAACGTCGTATCACGCCTTTTTTTACCTTCCTCTTAATCTTGGAAATTTAAAGATTTAGATTTGTATAAATATAAACAAGATTTATAAATTAGTTCGCCAAAGAAGTTTCACTTCTGACATGTGTACTTTGTACGCACGCATGTTTTTTTATACCTACAGTATATATACTGTGTACGACGTAATATTTGTACTTAACAGACTTGACATTATAAAAAATGTAATCGGTTAGGTAAAGGCATGCATACACATCCAAGGTAAATTGTTTGTTATACTCGTCTTTCACGTTAAAAGGCGGTTCGACTTTCTTGGGTGACATCTTAACGAGTGTTTTAGATTTCTTTTCTATCATTTCAGTTGTGACAGAAGCGGTACAATAGTATTAAAGGATAAATGTATAAATAAAATAATTTTAAATTCAGATATTTTTATAATATCTACTTAATTCATTGTGGACAACTGCGCGAGCGAATATCTTAGCTTTAATTGAACATTTTATTCATTTATATCCAGGGCAGTTACAACACATTAATCATAATTCAGTAAAAACAAACACAAATGATGTAAAATACCTCATAATCAAAGATTCCTTTCAAACTTACCTAAAAAAAGTAAAATACCAAGACCCCAGTGCGTACAGACCCAATCGCCAGAGCCGATAAAAACCGAAGATGCACACGACCGCGCATGGTCAGCAACCGACCATATAGGAATGCGGCGTACGCACCAACAACTCCTATCCATTATAATTATCTGCCACCAGCTCTTGACAGTGGTAGATGGTCAGTGAATTGAGAAAAGCCAATTAACTAGTAAACGCAGGTTTGATTGGGAGACTCGACGGATTGGCTCCATTGATTCTTGTTATAAGTGAAGGTGCTAAAGTTTGCTAAGTGGCTCTGTTTTTTTTTGTGATAAATATATTTTATCCGATTGTCGTTCTAAAAGAGCGTGCAGTCCACCTGATGGTAAATGGTCACTACGGCTAACAGACATCCGTAAGCAACTTCATATAGAACATAGGTTCTATTGAAGTTAATCACACATGCGTTGCTACTTCTGAGCATTAAGATGGTCACCTCATATAAAAGTGTGCCGTCAATCAAACCCGGCCATCGCATGCATGCAGATCATCATCATGTCGAGTAGCCGCTGATGTTGTGGACACCTGTAATGGCCTCAGATATAATAAGACCTTACCTCAGGTTGGTCACAGTTATAATGCTATCCCCTAAGGGCTAAGTTGGAATGTCTTGGATCAGTATGTCTCCTTACCGTGATCGTAAAATACACGTGCTTATGGCTTCAAATCCTAGCTTTTTGAAACAGCAGGGATTTCACCTACCTTTAAGAGACAGAATATATCCATAATATTGCCACTTCTATCTAGTTACGTTGATAACTTGTTGAGTTGCATAAAATGACAATTCTACTACTAGTAAGTCAAATTAAAATGTGACTTACTAGTAAATTGAACGCAAATAAGTCCATTTTAATACTAGCACTGCATTGGGTATTCCTTTATAATTATGAATTTTCAGCGAAACCGACCACATTCTCGATAATATCTAGTTTTCTTATTCGCCAATTTTAACCTAAGAAATACTCATTAAAAACAGTTCTGCCGTCACAGTTGTAAAAAGAAATCAGAACACCATGTTAACAAATAGCTCACGATAACGAGTCATCAGGGACATCGTTAGTATGTACTTTCTGACCCGTGCAATGTAAATTAGCTAAGATTGTCCGAATCAAATGCATTGTACTGAGTGAACAATAAGCCGAATAGGAGCTAGATAAGCGCGCATTGTGTGCAGCGACTGCCGCGCGATATCGCGGCAACCTCCGCACGGCATTACCACTTTTTATGGGAATAACATGCAAATTGACTTAACTAGCGTATTGCTCTAATATTAAACGCATAACCCGACAGGTTATGCGTTTAATGTGTACTTTTTGTACTTGTGTGTGTGCTTGTGTACTTTTTAATCAATTTACAAAGTCAGGAGTTCTCTTCACTGTCAGCACGTTTTATCGCCTAATCTGTCTCAGTTGTTATTGTTTACTATCAGATGTTATATCCTGTCATATACCTAATGTGCGTTTTAGAAATATCTGAAACGGAATGATCACGAATCTATGCTTTTCTTCACCAATCACATTGGTATAGCGTGGTTGAATACGATCCACACCTTACAGAACCTTTTTTTTTTGTTTTCGAGGGGGAAACCTTCCAAAGGTACCCGACGCCGTGGGAGCGACGCAGGGTTATGTGGGATTTTTACCGCACTTAAACCCCCCAGGTGGCCGTCCTCGGCGCTGAAAAGGAGGACTCCGGGATCTAAAAACTAATTCAACCGGAATCCTCCGAGCGCGCTGCCCCATCGGGCTCCTCCCAGATGGGCGGCTGGGCCCACCGCTCCGTCTAGTCTTTACGACGGTATGCGACCACACATACCGCCGTCCTTACCGGGATGGCCTGACCGAACGGTTCGAGCTCCCACTCTAGCCGTCTGCAACCCCGGAAGCCCCTTTTAGTCGCCTTACGACAGGCAGAGGATACCGTAGCCCTATTCTGACCCCGAGGCTACAGGGACGACGCCTTACAGAACCTAATAAAAAAGTGACAGCAACTATATTAAGGGCGCGTGTTATCTATACTTATAATAAAGTTGTAGAGAGGTCAATTCTGTACATGAAATATTTTTCCAAAATAACTATCAGGGCGTGATTAGGGATCGATACTGATGCCAAAAATGCAATCAGTAAAATTTTTGTCTGTCTGTCTGTCTGTCTGTCTGTCTGTCTGTCTGTCTGTATAACCGTTATAGAAACAAAAACTGCTCAGTGGATTTTAACGAAACTTGGTACGATTATTCTTTATACTCCTGGGCTGGTTATAGTATACTTTTCATCCCGCTACAATCAATAGGAGCAGAGCAGTAAAGGGAAATGTTGGGAAAACGGGAGAAGTTACTTTTTTAAGCTTCTGTCGCGTGTGCAACCTTAATGGTTAAAGCTACACAGAAATCATGTATGAGGGAAATATTTTCCTTAAAATTATCTAAAAAATATCCTACGACAGCATATGCCTATCTTTTATAGTTGACTCACAATAACACGTGTAACTCCCGATAGCTTAGCAGTTCAAAGCTTTCTGATTATATTTGTCTACTCTTACGTTTATAACTCAGTCATCTATCTGTACGAAAATGAACATGAAAATGAAAAATGAAAAATGAAAAATGAAAAATGAAAAATGAAAATGAAAAATGAAAAATGAAAAATGAAAAATGAAAAATGAAAAATAAAAATGAAAAATGAAAAATGAAAAATGAAAAATGAAAAATGAAAAATGAAAAATGAAAAATGAAAAATGAAAAACGAAAAATGAAAAACGAAAAACGAAAAACGAAAAATGAAAAATGAAAAAGAAAATGAAAAATGAAAATTTAATCATATGGGATGAATATACAATGGCCCACCGAAAAGGAGTAGATGCGGTAGACAGAACTTTAAGGGACATAAGACAAAATGATCGACCAATGGGCGGTATCACGGTTTTATTTTGTGGTGATTTTCGACAAACTTTACCGGTAATACCACGCGGAACCCGAGCTGATGAGGTTAGGGCTTGCCTGAAAAGTTCTTATTTGTGGCGTGATATACAATCGGTGCATTTAACTATAAACATGCGAGTGAGAACTGGAGATAACCCGGATGATCGTCAATTTTCTGATACACTGTTAAAGATTGGCGAAGGTACCTATCCACAACTACACCAAGGAAAAGTTATTCTGACGCCTGAGTTATGTTGTATAGTGCAATCCCAACTACATCTTATATCGTCGGTTTACGGTGACGTAACAAATATATTAAATAGGGACAATTCTTGGCTATGCGAAAGATCCATCTTAACTCCTCGCAATGACCAGGCATTTGAGATTAATAATAAAATACTGTCGAATATACAAGGGGAAAGCAAAGTTTATAGTTCAATAAATAGAATGGTCGATGAACAAGACGCCACTAACTACCCGATAGAATTTTTAAATTCTTTAAATATGCCCGGACTTCCTTCTCATGAAATTTGTTTAAAAATTGGCATTCCGATTATTCTGCTCCGAAATTTAAGACCACCACAACTTTGCAATGGAACTCGGCTAAAAGTAACCCGGTTGCAACAAAATATAATCGAGGCTCAAATTTTAACAGGTTGCGGTGCAGGAGAAACCGTCTTTATTCCCAGAATTCCCTTAGTACCTAATAATTTTCCATTCCAATTTAAAAGAACGCAATTCCCAGTATCGGTGTGTTATGCAATGACAATTAATAAGGCTCAAGGGCAGACTTTTCGTGTTGCTGGAGTAGATCTCGGTGTCAGTTGTTTCTCGCATGGTCAGTTGTACGTCGCTCTTTCCCGGGTCAGTAGTTCCAAAAATCTTTACGTTCACGTGCCGGATGGATCAACATTCAACATAGTTTACCCGGAAGCTTTGCATTGAAGTATTTTCGTTATATAAGTACTTAAGCCTTCGGCAGGATCAGAATAGGGCTACGGTATCCCTGCCTGTCGTAAGAGGCGACTAAAAGGGGCTTCCGGGGTTGCGGGCGGCTAGAGTGGCAGCTCGAACCGTCCAGCCAGGCGATACCGGGAAGGTGGCGATATGTGTGGTCGCATACCGCCGTAAAGACTAGATTGGGTGGTGGGCCCATCCGCCCATCTGGGAGGAGCCCGAGTCCTCTTTATAGCACCGAAGACGGCCACCGGGGGGGTTTTAGTGCGGTAAAAATTCCACATAACTCTGCGTCGCTCCCACGGCGTCGGGTACCTTTTGAAGGTTTCCCCCTCGAAAACAAAAATAAAAAAGGTTCTTAAGCCTCATGTGAACGTGATCTAAACAATATTACCAATACATTAACTCAATAACACACAAGGAGTTACTCGCTGGCGGAGTCGCGGGCAAAGCTATTAACAATAATATTGTGCGGTTCCGTATTGCGATATTTTTCAACAGTATTGTAGATATGACATATTATATTTCCCTACTAAAATACGAAAGTTAATCTGTCTGTTACATCAAAACCACTGAACCGTGAGGAAGGACATAGGCTACTTTTTTTTTACGAAAAACAACGGAAACGCGGACGAAGTCGCGGGCAACAGCTAGTTTCAAATATTTTTCATTTTAACGGGTAAGTCAAAGTAGTCTTAATAACTGTTTGTAGCATCCAAAATGCAACAGTCTTAAAAAATATTCCCAAAAAACGGGATGATGAACATACCTTTTAGTTCGACACGAGTCCATTCTAGTTGTATATCTTAAATTAGGGGTAAGATTGTCCGAATCGAATGCATTGTACTGAGTGACCAATAAGCCGAATAGGAGCTAGATAAACGCGCATTGTGTTCAGCGACTGCCGCGCGTTATCGTGGCAACCTCCGCACGGCATTACCACTTTTTCATAAGAGTAATTTAAAAAATGACTGAAAACTTTAGGGGTCACAATTTCAATTTAATACTTTTAGGATTTCGCTACCGAATATTAAGTCTCTGCTCTCTGAGCGTCTCTCATCTCGACCGTCTCATATCTCTCTATCTCATATCTCTCTATCTCCTAACCTGTATTTCTAAAGTGTTTATTATGTCAGTTATTAAACAAATAAGTTGAAAAAAGAACTCGTAAAAATGACCGGGATTTTTAGCTGAATGGTTAAGTCCGACTCGGACTTAGTCATTTATATATTTTCTCTTAGAAATTTCAAGATGACCAACAACCTCCCTGTAAGTTTTTTTTTTTGTTTTTGGCCTTTTCCAAGACTGTGATTGTTAGAATAATATTGAAAAATGAAATAATTCCGTTGTCTGCCATAAATAAAGTCATTATTTTAAACACAAAGCAAAAGTTTCGTTTGAGCTATTCATATTTTGCCTTAACATATAATTCCAAAGCACCCGAAGAGTTAAATAACATAATCAATAGGTGTGTAAAGCCTACGTTTCATGTAGATCTACTCTCTTTGACTGCACTGGAATCCGTAATACTCTATTTAGGAACTGAACTGGCTACAGAATATTTTATTGCCCTGTGTATGGATAATTCATCCGTAAACTATGTCCGAAAGTCCATCCATACTTATGAAAATAATCAGAAATACACTTTAAACTAAAAATAACAAGTAAGTAATCTTTGAAAGATATATAAAAAAATGTTACGCAAACCCGCTTAGAGAGTGCGAATGTGTTTAATTACTATATAACCTAATAAAATTAATGCTATCATCTCCTTCATCTGCACGGGCCGCGCAAAGATCGTTCAAGAAACTCAGTAGGTGCACCATTTATAAAAAATAAACAGGATATAATTTCTTCGATATTAATAATTTCGTCAAAGGGTACGATACGCCCGATTTAAACCTTAGCTGAATAATAAACATAAAAAATATTGATTTCGAGTCGGCAACATATATCAGCAAAATTTGAATTGTTGAGTATGTTGTTAAATTCTAATCGTGCAAATGACGGTTACCATTTTGGCCGCCTTGAACAATTGAATTTGTTCAAAATAATATTAATCGAGCGCCTATATATTACTGAAATGTTGAAATACTTTGAATGTTGATATTTTGAAGTAGATAGTGTCATCTACAAAACAACTACGTATTATCGGTAAATATAATATTGAATGAGCGCCATCTGACACCCTAACGTCGACTTGGTGGAAATTCGGTTCAAATAATAGGTATGTGATCTGAATATTTGAACCGACTCAATGCTTTACACCTCTACAGTCACATTTCACCGAGCGAAACTGAGTTTCTATCCAGTACATCTTATATTGTCATATAGAATTAACACTAATTCTTGCGTAATATACCATGTACCTAAATGTAAAGGTGAGAACGCCAGATGAGAACATTGAAGCGAGATTTTAGTTGGCTTTTTTATAATTCCACACCACCATAATCCGTGAAAGATTTTTTTACAATTTAGATGTAGCTACCGAACATGCAGTCCATCCGATGGTAAGTGATCATAATAAACCTCAGATAATATCAGTTTTACAAAAGGTTGGCCACAGGTGCAGTATTATTCCTAAAGACTATGTTGATATGTCACGAAAAAGTTTGTTTCTTACCAGACCCTTCGATCTGGAACTGTTGTGTGATGAACTCTTAAAATCCTATTATTAGACAAAAAAGTTGAAACGTATCTGACCTCAAATACTCACTGGGAAAGAACCCGAAAGGGGTATCGTGCTCGGAGAACTCTGGTTGTGTTCCGTTGGAGATCTCCGAGTTCTCCTCGCAGTGCTGAGGACGGCCACCGGGGGGGTTTTAGTGAGGTAAAAATCCCACATAACCCGGCGTTGGTCCCACGTCGTCGGGTACCCCTCGATAACAAAAATAAAATAAAAAAAAGCAGAAAAGTTGTGGCGGCGGTGCAAATAAAAATTGTGGAGTTATAAAGAAAGAGTGAGAGAAAGAGATAACAAGCGGAGTCCAGCAACAAAAACCAACGAATATCTTTGGAAACGTAAAAGATATAGAAAGTCCTAGAGTTCTTATCAAGGTGGTAATACGAGTAATTAAGCATCTTTCATAAGGATTGATCTGCGCTGATTCACAGCAGTGGCTCTTATTATATCGTAAAGTTACAATCTTACGCGCACCCGTACAATTATTATTAATTAGGTATATAGCATGAATATCGTTTCTGAACTATTACATTCATTAATCTCCGCTGTTACTTTTAACTGTATTCTCGTAACTTGACTAATTCTTATTTTATTGAGGAGTAGAGTTTGTAAGCACTGAATTGAATGATGAAACTTCGCGAAAAAGAGGTTGAAAATATTTATTGTTGCCCTTTTCCTAACCCTTAATTATTCTCTTAATACCAAAATATTAAAAGCCTGTCTACTAAATTTATTTGCCGTTATCCAAAAAAAATACATCTAATATGTTTTTAAAAGAATCGGGTCCGTGACTGCTTTCAGCTATTCCACATAGTCAATACTTTAATTGTATCAGTCTGTATTATAGAACTCAATGTATAGTTTATATTTATCGGAATAAACTGAAATTTACAGCAGTTTTCACACAAAGAAAAAAAAATAGTTTATTTTGATAAATATTGGAAAATAATTGATAATACATGCGGTTTACCATTTCAAGTACTTACACGCGACAGCGTGTTACAAGTTTTCTAAGTAGCTTCTTTTCGAAAATCTTTACGACATTTTGAAACTGTTACCGTTTTAGCAATTCACCCGATCCACTCACGGGGCATGTTTTTTTTTATCTGACTGAAGTAGCAAACGAGCAGTCCACCTGATGGTAAATGGTCACTACCGCACATGGACATCTGTAATCAACTTCATACAGAACATGGATTCCATCTGAAGTCAATCACAGATGCATTGCTGCTCCCGAGGTATAATGGTGATACTATGATGGTCGCCTCACGTGAAGTGTGCCGGCAACCACACCCTTCTATCGAAACGCAACAAATGCTTCACGCTAGTAGTATGTAGGTGTGGCGGTGGTACTTCCCCGATCGAAGTACACTGGTTCTACCACCTTCAAATGTTATGTCAGGTATACCAGGTGGTAGAATCAATGTAGTTGATGAGGGGGAGGGGGAGCACCGCCACACTTTTGGTGTGGTTGCCGGCAAACTTTTATATGAGCAAACTTTGTCCTCGGGAATAACAACGCATCTATGATTGACTTCAGATGGAACTCGTGTTCTAAAAGTTGCTTACAGATGTCCATGGACGGCAGTGACTTGCCATCAAGTGGAGTGCAGGCTCGTTTGCTACTTCATCTTATAAAAAAAGTGCAGTCCGTTATTCCAGCAAACACATACACCTCATATCATACATTTTGAAGCTGTAACCGTTTTAGCAATGATGTACTCACGGGCCATGTTATGTCAGGTGTAATAAAACATGTCAGTTTAGAGAAGCCAGCTCGACCCGCGTAACCGGAGCAAGGTCCAGTGGAAATGAGGCGAGTATCGATCATTATAAATTTCCAGTTGCCGAGCTAACGGCGTCCGCGCACGCGACCTCGCTCAAAGACTAGTCGATTTTCCTAACAGACGAGTCTTGGAGGTTTGTCTAATGGTATTTTTGTTTAATACATTTCTTACTGTCTAATCTATAATTCTATACTGATATTATAAAGAGGAAAACTTTGTATTTTTGTATGTTTGTCATGAATTAACTTAAAAACTACCAAACCGATTTTAAAAAATCTTTCACCGTTAGAATGCTACATTATTCCTGAGAAACATGCTATTTTTATTACTAGAATATAACATATACCTTTGTCTGCGCGAACAAACTCGCGTCGATTCTACTAGTAAGTAATAATTATACAATACAAATTTTATTATCACTTAACTGGTGAAGAAAACACACTGGTGAAGAAAAACATCGCGAGGAAATATGTGCTTAAAAGATATAAAAAATCAGAAAGTTAACTCTACCTTTTGGACTTAGCCAGCGCGTTTGCTATGTGGCCTAAAATGGTATAAAATCCTTACATCCTTAGAGGAGATACGTGCCTAGCAGTGGAGACAATAATGGGTTGACGACATTACCAAGGTATTAATTTAAATCGTAAATCACTCACTCCCATTCCCTACATGTTTTCGTATCCAACTAAGAAACACTATATACATAACTAAACCCGATGACTGCAGCAGTAATTCCTAATAATCTTAATCCATTAGTTTTAGCAGTACAAAAGTGCGAACGGAGAGTGTAACTATTTCAAGTAACTTCGTCTCCAAATCCCCGTGAAAACGCATTTTAATTTTCTTTTTAATTCTTAAGAATTCAAGTAACATAAGACCTACAATTCGATCCTAGATTGTATTCAGTTAAAACGTGACGACTAAGTATATTACATTATCCAATCCAAAACACAGGCTCATACGAAGAACGTTTGGCAAGGGTATGTCACATTGTTGTGCTGGTTCTATTGAAGGTGGTAGAACCAGTGTAGGTCGACCGGGGAAGTACCACCGCCACACCTACTTCTAGCGTGAAGCATTTCTTGCGTTTCGATAGAAGGGTGTGGTTGCCGGCACACTTTTACATGAGGCGACCATTATAGTCCTCGGGAGTAGCAACGCATCTGTATGAAGTTGATTACAGATGTCCATGAGCGGCAGTGACCATTTACCATCAGGTGGACTGCATGCTCGTTTGCTACTTCAGTCAAATAAAAAAAATCAATCAATGTTAATTTATTACACGAACTTATTAACGAATACACGTTAAACGAAGGTCAAGAGTCACTTGTAGGTAATATGTAGATAAATTAACCTTTAGAGAAGAATATAGAAACTCATAGAAAATAAATCGTTTACCTGCCTCGACGTAACCAATTGGTTTATAACTATTAGAACTATGCTAGTATGTACCACCGCCACACCTATTTCTAGCGTGAAGCATTTCTTGCGTTTCGATGGAATGGTGTGGTTGCCGGCACACTTCTATTTGGGGCGACCATCATAGTCCTCGGGAGTAGCCACGCATCTGTGATTGACTTCAGATAGAAACCATGTTCTATTTGAATTTGTTTACAGGTGTCCATGGGCGGAAGTGACCACTTACCATTGAGTGGATTGCATGCTCGTTTGCTATTGCAATCAGATAAAAAAATGCAGCTGCAATAAAAATATCTCATATCGGAGTGAAATTGTTCTACCATATCGATCAAAGGTTCAATTCCAGTGATAATCTCAACATCGGCCCTGTATCTATCCTTGTAATATACATTGCAAAGTAGGAACGCTTTAGTACAATATAATGTATGGGAGGAAACATAAACAATACTTGTATTAAACAAACGTAATAAACTCGTATTAAGGACAATATAAAGTGTAAATGATCGGCGTTGTAAACACTATTTCTCTAAATTATTATTGAACCACAATTTACCGTTTGCATAAAGAAAGGTAAGCCTCAACGTTCGACATAAAATTGACAAAGATGTATAGAATATACTAAACAACGGACAATGAATTATTGCAAATTAAATATAATACAATGTCATAACAACATTGATTATAATGTTGATAAAAATTTATCCAAATCCATTATTTCGTTTTCTTTGTAGAAATAATATCTAACGTATCATAAGTAAATAACTTAAATGGTTTAATCAAGCATGAAGTCAATTTAGATAATACAGTATGACCAAAATAATGAAGACAATCTTATCTATATCAAACGCAAGGATAAGGAAGGTACAGAATAGAATTTTTTTGAGTATGGTGTCCGGCTATAACCGTTGACGTATCTTTTTAAAGCTGGTAGAGCGTATATGAACAGTTAATTGTTGAAACTTGCCCTCTCGATCGGGAGGTCAGAGGTTCAAACCCAGGTACGCACGACTGATTTATGTGCGTATTAGAAATTAATTATGCTTTTCAGTAAAGGAAACCATCGCGAGGAAACCTATACACCCGAGAGTTCTTTAAAAAATAAGTTCTCGATGTGTGCAGTCCATCAATTCGCACTTGGCCAGCGCCGTGGACTACGGCCTATAACTCTCTCATTCCGAGAGAAGACTCGTACCCAGCAGTGGGAAAATAATGGGTTGACAACGAGAGCGTATATGGTTCGACCGGGGAGCTACCACCGCCTATGTCTAGCGTAAACCAGTTCTTGGGTTTCATGTTTTCATGTGTTCATGTCCATGGGCGGCAGTTTTCACTTACCATCAGGTGGACTGCATGCTCGTTTGCTACTTCATATAAACGTATAAATTTGGTGGGAGTAAGTTAAATGTATAATATAAAAAATATATATTTTTAACTTAGATCTACAAAAATAACAATCGCATTGCAATCTGTTCTTCTACACCAATACTTGATTATGCAGATGCCTGCTATCCCAACATTACCAGATAACACACATCAACATTGTTTTTTCTCAGATTGAAGTAGCAAAAGTAGTAACCGATCCTTTCGCTTCCGAGAAAACCTTGTACTATGCACCTTAGACCAAGTAGACACACATTGAAGGGTTTTGGATCCACGATAACATGTCCATGACACGTATCACACAACCCTACTTTGGGGCTGAAAAATACAAATGAAAATTATAATAGGTGCAGCCTTTATTAAGTCAATTTAATGGGCCTGGACATTACCTCACAGCTACGTAAGGGCCTGATCGTACTTTATCAAGCTTTTAAAATGCTGCTTAATGAAAATATTAATTATTTAGCGTAATTTATTCAATATTGATCAGGTATTATACCCGTTTAGCATTTATGTTGACAAGGTGGTAGAACCAGTGTAATTCGACCGGGGAAGTACCACCGCCACACCTATTTCTAGCGTGAAGCATTTCATGCGTTTTGATAGTAGGTACCATCATAGTCCTCGGGTGTAGCAACGCATCTGTGATTGCCTACAGATAAAACCCAACATGGGTTTCATCTGTAGTCTTTAAGTAGTTGATTACAAATGTCCATGGACGGCAGTGACTACTTACCATCAGCTGGACTGCATGACCGTTTGCTACTTCAGTCAGATAAAAAAAAATATATATAATAAATACTAAAAAATAAATAAAAAATAAACAGTCTTTGACTAACTGATCTCTGGCACCATTACTGCGCGCGCGCAGATTGCTCCGTGCTCCGCGCGCCATCTATAGATCACTGCGCCTGCTCTCTATATTTACTCGCAACCGATAGAAATTAACAACAATCTAAGCGTCCAATTCAATTGGCTCTGTATTCCTTTATAATATGAGCGAATATTGAGCGTTTGTTGGTTAAGAAATCGCATTTTTTCCGAGGATGCTGTGGTCGTAGTTGAGTACCATTTGCCGTATTTTAGTGGCGTCGGCGTATAAATTGCACGCACTGATTAACGCTATCTCGTCGGAAGCGCGGTCGCACATTTCGACAGCGATTTATTCACTCATTAGCTAAATAATCGCTTTATCCGCTAATTGGGGCTGTTGATTAAGGTGCCCTTTTTTGCGCATTGCTTTTAAATTGTCTGCGGCCTACTCGTTACGATTGTAAAGTTCAGTTTGATTAAAGCTAATGTACACTAACCGCGTTGTTTGAATACCTACTTATTGACGCTGCTACGTCTGTAACAGAGTCCAACGTAATTCTTCACGGTAATTACTTACTTACTTACTGTTGCCTATATAATATTTCTTACGAACTTAATATTATATATAATATTGTAATTGTATAAGAAGGTGATTTATTTATTCAATGATCATTTTTTGCATAAGATTTAAGTAGCAACCGATCGTTCAGCTCATCTATCCATCCGTAGCCAACTCCATATAAAACAAGGGTTGTACCTGGAGCCAATCAAAAATGCTTCGCCACTCCTGGACATTCATATGGTCGCCTTACGTGTAAAAGGTGGTAGAACCAGTGTTTGACCGGGGAAGTACCACCGCCATACCTATTTTAAGCGTGAAGCATATCTTGCGTTTCGATAGAAGGGTGTGGTTGCCGGCACACTTTCGCATTAGGCGACCATCATAGTCTTCGGAAGTAGCAACGCATCTGTGATTGACTTCAGATGGAACACATGTTCTGTATGTAGTTGATTACAGATGTCTATGGGCGGCAGTGACCACTTACCATCAGGTGGACTGCATGGTCGTTTGCTACTTCAGCCATAAAAAAAAGCCAACCAAAAGAGAGGTCGGCATATTGTAAAGAAAATATTATAAAACAATAAGTAACCTAATCGTCATCCATTTATAAAGAACTTCATTGCACTATGCGTCACAGTATTAGGTGTGGTAGTCATCACTTAACTGCTGATAACAATTAGGTATTCGTTTCGTTTTGTTTTGAAGTTATGCATCACAAATTCAATGCACTGTTTTAGATCTTTTACTTGTTCTGTTTTTACTTTTTTTAGGATAACGCCACCGTGATCGTGGTCAGGATATTTCGCTGTGACAACGATCCATGTAACTGGATTTTTTTTTTTATTTGACTGGAGTAGCAAACGAGCACGCAGTCCACCTGATGGTAAGTGGTCACTGCCGCCCATGGACATCTGTAATCAACTTCATACAGAACATGGATTCCATCTGAAGTCAATCACAGATGCGTTGCTACTCCCGAGGACTATGATGGTCGTCTCATGTGAAAGTGTGCCGGCAACCACACCCTTCTATCGAAACGCAAGAAATGCTTCACGCTAGAAATAGGTGTGGCGGTGGTACTTCCCCGGTCGAACTACACTGGTTCTACCACCTTGAGAATGAAAATGGAGATGAGAATGGATGAAAATATTAGCAAAAAGAAATTCAGTAACCGCATAACGTCAGTACCTGTTATATAATAAAGAGTTTCAATTCCGCGATATTAACCTCGATTTGGGTAACATTGAACATTTTTTACAATATTTGTGATATTATAATCTGTTTTATATTTATTGCACCTTGTTTTTATTAAATGAATAGTGTCCTTTTTAGCTGGTTTATTAATCTAACACAATAAATTTACGGAGAAAACAATGAAACTATCCACAATTACCCCTAAAACTCAAATTCAAAGTTATCCTTAGTTTTGGGTAACTTTGAATATAATTTTTTGAGGATATAAAATCCGTCATTAATCGAATATTTTAAGGTCTGGGTAAAATTAATTAACATTATTTTGTTAATTAAAACCAAATCTATAAAAAATACATTTATTTTGATATATAAATACAATAGACAACTTGGTCTTGCCATATGAATCAAGGTCGATCAATTTGGTGGTAAATTATGATACTAGTTTTTTTTTGATTATTTATTCCATCCATCCATAGGATGGACGGAACATCGGGTACCTTTGGAAGGTTTCCCCCTCGAAAACAAAAAAAAAAAAAGGATGGACAGAACATGGACATAACATAGGCCTCCCCTAAATGGCGCCACTCCAACCGGTCCAGTGTCCTCTGAATCCAACGGTTTCCCGCTGTCTTCTTCAGGTCACCGGTCCATCTGGTAGGGGGGCGACCGGTACTCCTTTTGCCTAAACATGGTCGCCACCCGAGGACCTTTCTTCCCCATCGGTTATCGGTCCTACGAGCGATGTGGCGGCCCATTGCCACTTCAGCCTGCTAATTTTAAGAGCTATGTCGGTAAGCTTCGTTCGTCTACGGATTTCATCGTTGCGAATCATGTCTCGTAGCGAAATTCCGAGCATAACCCTCTCCGTAGTACGCTGAGCGACCCTGAGCCTCCGAAAAAAATATTTTTTTATGATACAGGTAATTTTGAACCGTTCAAAGTTACCCATATATCATCCAATTTCGACGTCGTCAAAAGTTTAACAGTTTTACGCAATATTCAACATGGGATACGGATAGTACAGTTTCAAAATAATAATATACAATATACATTTTAAAAATAAACACCAAAACACACCTGTTTACGGTAAGTTTTATATTACAATTGCTATTTCAAAATGAAGCATTAAACACTTGCAACAACTTCACTACGGAAAAGGCGGTATTTTTTAAAATTATAACATTAGCAGGTACCTTTTTTTACTTTCATTGCTATTACAACATTTTGGCAAACCATTTTACGCAGGTACGATATTGAAACAACAAGAAGTTTCCATGTAATAAATTAATATATTTTTTTCACAACTTTGTTCAAAGTTACACCGCTGTTCAATGTTACCCAAATTGATTGTAGTCGAAATCATATTTATAATATTTTAATATTATTTAATAATATTTTTTGTATTTTTTTATTTATATTACTGGTGATTTTTTTATTTGACTGAAGTAGCGAACGAGCATGCAGTCCAACTGATGTTAAGTGATCACTGCCGCCCATGGACATCTGTAATCAACTACATATAGAACATGGGTTCCATCTGAAGTCAATGCGTGGCATGGATGGATGGTTGGATGGTTGGATGGTTGCCTCATGTGAAAGTGCGCCGGCTACGACACCCTTCTATCGAAATGCAAGAACTGCTTCACGTTAGAAATAGGTGTGGCGGTGGTACTTCCCCGGTTGAACTACGCTGGTTCTCAAAATATTGTACTATGGCCGCTAAAATGTAACTTAAAATTCTGCATAATGCAAGTATTACATTTTTTTTACTAAAAACGTGCAGTTCAGATGCGTATAATTGAAGCCGGACATGATATTAGGCACATTGTTACCTCTTTGGCATTAATATTCAAACCAACCTTTACACTCAAGAGTAGCTAAACGAACATAACAGTGAAGTAAGGTAGTTCGCAAACAAATGTGCAGAACAAACCAATCCAAAGCAGGAACATCGAGATGGCACGATACCACTATCTGCAATCGTGCTATTGTTGCTAGATTTAAGACTCGTTGGAACCGACTCCTAATTGTGCGCGCGTGCCTTTTGTCTCACCGGTAATTACTTTTATCTATAAGCACTGAACTGCCCTGGTGTCTGTCCATTGTAGATTGAGTAGGAAATTATTTGTTAGTTTATCGCAGTTCGAACTGTTTGTCACGTTAGCTTCAAAATACATTAGTAATCAATACAGTTTTGTTACCTTTATACTTTCAAATTCTACACTACATTTGAAGGTATACAAGTTATTTTGTGTTACAATTTTTAAATCCTCGCAACTTTTTACAAATATAATAATTAAAAGGGTTTAATATTTGCAATTAATGGGAATTATGAAGGCATCGTCATATTATTATTTTGATTACCATACTGTAGATAAACACGTGTCTCTTAATAAGTTTGCTGTAGACTACATCACTCGCCAAATACGCGAATTGGAGACATTGCCTACTTAATTTTACTCGTACTACAATGAAAGTGATAGATGTTTTTTTACTATTGAAGCTGCACTGGTATTAAATTTCAGTGCACACTACGATATACCGTATCCCAACTTAAGTTTGCGTAAATCGTCACGTGTGTCTGAAATTTGATCCCCGGAATCTCTGCGTGGAAAGCTAAAATTCATACTACTACTTGTAATTCTTTTTTATTGTTAAACTAGTTGACCCGGCGAACTTCGTTCCGCCAAAAAGTCAAAAATCTAAAATTATCAGTGTTCCTCCTCTATACTATGCATGTATTAGGTATACATAAATACCTTCCTTTTGAATCACTTTATTTGTTAAAAAAAAACTGCATTAAAATCCGTAGCGTACTGTTAAAAATCTAAGCATAGATAGGGACAGAGCGCGAAGCAACTTTGTTTTATATTGTGTAGTGAATAGATTTCAAATATAATTTACTAAATTTATGAGAGCAGAATTATTACATTAAATTGTGCTAAGAATAAAGTTTAAACAAATCATTAAAAATCTATTTTAGATGAATTGTATTTTTTTAAAGAATAATATACTTTTTGCAAAAACTGCGTTTGCATTCTTATTGAACATAGATGATCTACGTTCCTGCAAAACCAATATCAAGAATAGTTAACCGTATGAATAAAATGACGATGATTTTGACATCGAATGTTTGTATGATTGTAAGTTATGTTTAGGTATGTATAAATCATTTTACAAGATTCTTTTCTCATGTTTTAACTTAAATTAACCTTAATTACTATTCCAAAAAACCTTAAGATATTTGTATTTTTCTTGTCATTGATTACTATTGGCAATTGACACAGTGTTCTATTTATGAATCCACATTGTCACTCTTTCTTTGCGTAGTTAAAGCAAACTCGCAAGGCAAGCTAGTGATATTTATAAATCTAAGCGATTTACATGTTAGAAACGCGATGATATCGCGCCGCCCGCGACTTTGTTTCCTTTACGCTCGGCGTGCGGTTCATGGCGAGGGATCATGTTGGCCAGCAATTATACTGCACCTGACCTTATAAGGTAATTAGGTTCAGTTCATGGTGGTATTTGAGTCCAAATTCAAAAGGAGCAACGTATGAAGACTAGGTTAAAAGCCTCTTCGCCCCTGTAGTTCCAAGATCAGAATAGGGCTACGGCATCCCCTACCTGTCGTAAGAGGCGACTAAAAGGGGCTTCCGTGCAGGCGGCTAGAGTGGGAGCTTGAACCGTTCGGTCAGGTGATCCCGGGAAGGACGGCGGCATGTGTGGTTGCATACCGTCGTAAAGACCAGACGGAGCGGTGGGCCCAGCCGCCCTTCTGGTAGGAGCCCGATGGGGCAACGCACTCAGAGACCATCGGGGGGGTTTTAGTTCGGTAAAATCCCACATAACTCTGCGTCGCTCCCATGGCGTCGGGTACCTTTTGAAGGTATCCCTCGACAACAAAAAAAAAGGTTTAAACGCCTCTTATCCTGTTTTGGGACCAGAATAGAGCTACATTAACGTTTGCCCGTCGTGAGAGGCGACTAAACGGGGGATTCCAAGGTTGCAAGTGGTAAGACTTAGCTTAACTTAGCTCGAATCGTCCAGTGATCCCGGAAAGGACAGTCTGTTCGCAAACCTTCATAAACGTGATAAAAGTCTAAAGGAACGTAATCGCTATCCTTGGTAGAGTCCTACGGGGTCGACGCGCTCAAACTTATGTAGGACAGCGAGTGTTTTAGTATGATAAAAATCAATCGTAAGACCAGCAACATAGACACTGGGTCAAAGAAAGAAGCAAACATTGCTAGTATAAGACATAGTAAGTGCGGTAAAATATTTGATTCTCAAAAAATTTTTTGTTACTCGTGTGGTCTATACCCGTACACTTACTACAACCTATAAGAATCCGAATCATGTTTTAACCACGGATTTTACAAGCAAGTAGATGTTCTTAGACGTGCTAACGTTAACTTGGACAACGTATAAAAGTACCGCTAAATGCTCATTTTGTTTCAAAAATCTAAATCCATCATTCAGATACCTGTCTAGTCGAGAACCAAACCCGGAACCTACTGCGTATCAGTCTGACTGCTCAGCCTTACGAATCCTACATACAATTTTTTTTTTTTTTTTCATTTGACTGAACTAACAAACGAGCATGCAGTCCACCTGATGGTAAATGGTCACTGCTGCCCATGGACATCTGTAATCAACTTCATACAGAACATGGGTTCCATTTGAAGTCAATCACAAATGCATTGCTACTTCCGAGGACTATGATGGTCACCTCATATGGAAGTGTACTTCTATTTTGTATAATAAATAGTAATTATCTAAAACATTAAACGTAAACATTTATTTTATTTAAAACATTTCTTAGACCTAAAGGCCGAAACTCGCATATTTTATGTTGATATACGCTTTGAACCTTCCCCAATTTTAGTTAGAAACTTGTGCTTGTGCGGAATGAAAAATAAATAAAGCCAGAATTTTTACTACCTTGCTATCTTACCCACTACAGCAAAATATTAATTCAAATCTTATAGCCTCGTTTTCATATTTAACAAATTACTTACAAATTGGTGACCCGAGAGCTGGAGCTTACCTCGGTCAACAAATAAGTTTAGCAATTCCGCGAGGTAATGCTGCTAGCGTCTTGGGTACATTTCCATCTCGGGATTTGGCTCATTCATTCTATTTATAATTGTAAATTTTAGTAAATAAAATCGTAAATTTAGGTTAAATATTGTAATATTTATATTAAGGTTAAAGTTATTTCTCATAAGAATTACAAATTCACTTACAGAGAAAATTACATTTTTCTTAAACAAATAACATGTCACTTAGCGTAGGTTACATTATAGTGTTAACATTAACATAAGTGTATTTAGTAACAGAAATATTATGTTTCGGACGAGAAAGGATTTTTAATTACAATATCAACATTACATTTTAATTTTTGAATAGAGGTTAGAGAGAGAAAATAATAAAACAGCGCACTGCGGATAGCATAGAATCGTTACTAAAGATACATTCAACTAGTAGCGGATAATTGTTAGAGAGCGGACATAATTACAATGTGGAAATTTAATTTTTAGCTGTTAGTTTTATTTGCATAATGTTATCGTGTATTTTTTTTATTATTATTGTTATACTTTAATATCATTCATAAATAAATTGATAGATTTTATACATAGTGTGTTTTATTTGAGTTGAGTATAATGTATTAATATTTTTTTTTTTTTTTTTTTTTTTTTTTTTTTTTCAGCTACGCCTCCACAGACATATCGTCCGTGCCCTTTGTTAGCATGGTTTTATTTTTGTCTTTACGTCATTTTTACAGCTCCACTATGAGCCTTCGCCGTCGACATCGCCCACAACTAGGTAACAGTGTAAGCTGTGTGCGGTGGCGGCAGCGGCGGCTTTACAGAAAACCTTATCTATGCTTACTATATAGGACCAATTTTTTTTTTTTTTTTTTTTTTTTTTTTTAATTTTTTTTTTTTTTTATTATGTTTTGTTTTGTTTTGCTTTGTTGTATACATTTTGGGACATCTTAGGACTTGCTTTCTTTATAATTTATCGCACGTCAAGCCATTGACGGTTTCGACTCCAAAAATATTTTAAATTCACATCGAACGAGTGCTTGCCGATGTATTGAATTTTTTTTTTTGCCTTTTTTTAATAAAAAAATACTTTATGGCAGTCTTCTCTCTCTCCCAATGTTGAGCCGTTGCTGTCTTGACGTGGCGTGCGATACACTATAATTGTATACCTTTTAGTCCTTTGCGGAGGCCATTTCGAGCTTGCGGTTTGTGGCCTTGTCTATGAGCTTCGAGTCCCCGCTACGGATGGCCATTGAGATGTTATAATCCTCCAGTCTTTCGTCAGTGGCGTTCATAGCTCTTGAAATGAACTGAGCTATGGCGTCATTGCTGCAGTCGGTGTAATATGTGCAGCTGATGGTATGGCGCGACACTGCCACTACTGCATGGGGAACACTGTCGTGCAGTTGTAGATGATTTGTGGTAGTTCGCACAATCACCACCGTCTCGTACGTTTGTCCCTGTGCTTCGTGTATGGTAAGGATACGTGAACCCTTTCCACTCCCGAAGCCCTCTTTCTTCAGACTCTCTTTTTCGACTTGAGTGTGCACCAAGTAGAGAGTCTTCTCGAGGGCCTTTGGGATCTGCGCATCCATGTACCGCTTCAGCTTCAGGGATCTTATACGTGACGTGGACGAGTATATGCCGCTGTAGACCTCGCTTAGGGCGTATGCTACGTCCAATGGGTTCCTGTGCGTGCACAACAGTTCTTGGCTAATTCCGGTTATATGGTTTGGGCGGCAGTATCGTAACTCGAAGAGGTTGTTACGCTCGATGTACGGCAGTTGGTTAATGTCTCCGATGAGCATCACTTCCGTCGCTCCGGTCAGCCTTATCGCCATCACAATGGCCCCGAAATGGTTCATTAGTGCCTCATCGACTAAAAGCCGTTTACAGCTACCTTTTGAACCATTTACTAGTACTGAGGCCAGTGTGCGCACTTTTGCTGTGGCGAGCCTTCCGGACTTACCGGTGCGGTGAGTGAGTCTCGTACGGAGATCTTTTGCTGCCTCCGTTGTGGTGGTGATGATGATGTCTTCATTCTCCTGAAATTGATTCACTATCCATGTTGATTTTCCGCAGCCTGGGACCCCATTGATCCATGAGAATTTGGGTATTTCCCATGAGTCTAGAGTGAAGAGGCCGCCGCACTCACCAGATAAGCTTTCCGCCATAGCTAGGATTTTATCGTCTAGCATTATCCTGGTGCAACGGGCTATCACGACTAAGGGGTCGTCCGTTGGGGTACAGAATTTCTCCCGGCCTAACCGCTCGCTCTCTACTTCGTCTTTTGCAACGAATCCTCTGGTTGCACTATAGGCTGCCATATGACTCCCAGTTTCCACGCCTGCAATCGTCTGAGAGGTTTCGTTATTATATATGGCAGCTTCTGCTTTCTCGAGTCTCTCCCTCAGTAGCTTCAGGTCTTTCTGGAGGAAGGATTGCATGATGTTATGGCACGTCCTTTTATTGTCCTCCTTCGTCGCTACTGTCAGTGCCTTGAACTCGAGAAATGCGTTTATGTAGTGATCCAGAGGGATCCTCGCTTCACGAAGAGTTGGCGGGTCGACCAGGCCCTTGTCGGCTTTAGTCAAAGCGGTTCTTGGCTGTAGTGAATCCTTTTCAGGAGCTTTTGTCTGTGTCAGTTGTATATCCAGCTTGTGTGACTGATGTTTTTTGCCTGGGATTTGTTGAGAGGCGGCTTTGAACGTCTTCATTATCGTTGACAGCATTCCCTTCTTTATGCTTTTCTCAGCTTGCTTCTGATCTGCAGGTCTTTCAGCTGATCTTTTCTGCTGAAGTCTTTCCGATCCGCTGAATTCTTCAGGGCTTGCTATGGGGTGTCCCCATCGGTCTTCGGGGTTTCGGGAGGAGGATGGGCCTGCGTTATGTGGTTTTAGAAAACTGAGATTTTCTCCCCTGTCTTCATATACCACTACCTCATGTTTTCCAGACGCTTTGAGGCTTCCTGTGTAGTCCTCCGCCCTTCCCTTCATGTGCCCCACCACCATAGCGTCCAGGCTTATTATCCTCGGTGTTACTGTGGGATCCTGGCCTGGTTGTCCTAGACTCAGCAGTACTGCACACACTTGGGCGAACTGGGTCTCTTCGTCGCTCCCTTCAAACAGTGCTATAATTTTGTTTCTCGTTCGCACTATTTTGCAGCGTTTGCCTGCTACCGAAATTTCGGACAGCGCGTTGTACGTGGTGCGCTTCATTGTAGCTCTGAAGGTGCTGCCATTCAGCAGAGTTGCTAGGCCAGGTGAAATGCCTATTCTGCCAGAGCACTTTGTGTTGCAGAAGCTTATGCCGAGGCGCTCTTCGTTGTTGTCCATGAAAAGGGCCACTCCCCGGATTCTCAGTTTTGGCTCCCCTCGTTCTGCTTCTTGCAGCAAGTTGTTAAATGCTGTTAGTGTGTTATCCAGGGGGTTTTGGTGCGGGGTGTGGTCCTCGTTTGTTTGGAGCGTGATGGTAGGCGTTCTTGGGGGAATTATTGCTGTCTGCGATAATGTAGAGTTTCTTTTGGCTACTATCCGGAAGATGGAGTCCAAATAGTTAAGGAAGTGTGCCCTCTTTTCTTCGTCTTCAAGGATTTTTGTCAGGTTTGGTTTTTCTATTTTGGCACCGATTTTGACCTCCGTCTCCATTCGGATCGACAGGAATCTGGGGCATTCCAAGATCACATGCCAGACTGTCTCGCTGATGTTGGAGTCGCATTCGCATCCCGGGCTGTCTTTCAACTTAAACCGGTGTAAATACTCTCCCATTCCTCCGTGTCCCGTCAAAGCTTGCACTTGTGCCGGTGTCAGTTTGGTCTTCCTGATGATCGAGTAAGCCTTGCCCACGTCCGGGAAGAAGGTCTTCGTTACTGACCCGGTGCTCGAGGTGGTGTAGCGATCTTGCCATTTGCGGATCGACTCCTCTCTGATTTTTCTTTTGACGAATGACAACGGAATCTCTGCGTAGTCTGGGGTGGTGGGTGTGTTCTTGGCAGCTGATTTCGCTAGCTCATCTGCCCGTTCGTTTCCAGCGGTTCCGATGTGGGCTCTGATCCAGAATAGCTGAACGTGTCTTCCTTCTCTTCTTAACCCTCTGATGTTTTCTTTAATCGCCTTTGTCAGAGGGTGGGATGGTCTTGGGTTATCGAGCAGTTCGAGCGAGGATCTTGAGTCGCTCATTATGTTTACATTTTTGTTTCTGCTCGATCTCGCTTGTTCCACAGCCTTGTGTAGTGCGAAAAGTTCGGCTTGGAATACTGTACAGGAAGGATCTAGACTATAGGTCGAAAAACTGGTTTCCCGTCCGTCCTCCCACCATGTTAGGGCAGCACCTGTCTTTCCCTCTATTTTGCTGCCGTCGGTGTAGATGTGCGGTCCGACGATATGGTGGGCGGTTAGGGTCCCGTAGTCTACATTCTCCAGCACTCTGTATTTGGTCGTTGTAAGTGCGGAGGGGTGAGGTAGGTCTCCGTATCTCACCGTCTGCTCCAGTTTTCTTCCGGGTGGTAAATAGTCTATAGACACGTTCTTCTTGGCCTTGTACAGGCTAGCTGATTCTTGGATCCGGAGGTCAAGTGGGAGTAGCCCAGATAGGACGAGTGCGGCAGTTAGTGACACCGTTCTGTATGCCTTGCAGGCCTTTTGGGCGAAGCCCCGTTGCAGTGCCTCCAACTGTCTCTTGTTTATTTGAAGGTCTGTCGCCTGAGACCATACGCTTGAGGCATACGTCACTATGGGTTCTACTACCGCTATATAAATTGTTCGTACTATTTCGGTGTTTAAGCCCCAAGTCACCTTCGCGGCGCAAGCTAGTTGCTTGTATATGCCTGCCGCTTTTCTACATACGGCGGCCACGTGCGATTTGAAGGTGAGTTTGTTGTCTATAATGAGACCCAGGAGCTTCATCTCTTTCACCAGATGCAGTTGAGTGCCCGACATATAGAGCTTTGGAGGATCGTACTTTAGCTTTCTAGTGATGAGCAGCGCGTTAGTCTTGTGCGGTGCAAACCTTAGCTTATTTCGAGTCCCCCATGTGACTACATCTGACAGAGCGTTGTTGGCTGATTGCTCTAGGGTTTCAGTTTTGGCGCTTGAGAACACCAGTACGATGTCGTCCGCAAACGCTTGGCAGTAAACCTCTTTGTCGGTTAGGTGGTTGAGTAGCGGGTCTAGGATGATGTTCCAGAAAGTTGGCCCTCCGATGGATCCTTGGACGCATCCTTTCGTGGTTTCCTTTTCGTGCGCCGCTCCGGCAAAGTTGACCCTAACCTTTCGGTCTTGGAGGTAAGAACTGACCATCGCGTAAATGTTTCTTGGGCATTTTCTCCTTATCAGTTGGTGTTTCAGTGCCGGCCACCATGCGTTATCGAAGGCCCCTTCTATGTCCAGTGAAACTAAGAGCACGATTTGTATTAATATTTTACATTTGTGTGTATGTGCGTTTGCGTAATATTAACTTACAAATTCATTTTTTTTAATATTATACAAGTCGTATACGATCCCCACTTCTAACGCTTGTGTATTTATCGTTGGGCGTGCTACAAATTGCAAAGTGGCTGTGTTGTCCGTTAATAGTACATTATTAGCAAACTACCATTTAGCCCGAAGGCCCATGACCCTGTTGAGATCATACAAAGCATGATACACAATTATTCATCACGCCTACTAATCAGTTCGTGATGGAAAACTGTAATTACGTTAAAAGTTCATTCGTTCGTAACGCTAGAAACATGTGTCTAAGAACTTCAAGACAATTTTACAGGGATTGAATCACTCGAAATACTAATTATCCAATGGTATGGTTATGTTATGGCTATTTTATTTTATGCACCCCTCCTCCTCCTCTCCCTGCCTAAACTTTTGCAGCAATTTGCTGTGGCCGTATTTCACTGAAAGTATTATACTTAAACTTAACTCACAGTCAACTTAACTAAAAGTCAAAAACTTAAAATTATCAGTGTTTCTCAACTACATTATACGTGTATTATACATAAAAACCTTCCCTTTCAATCATTCTATCTATTAAAAACATGCATTAGAATCCGTAGCGTAGTATTAAAGATCTAAGCATACATAGGGACAGATTGCGAGAAGCGACTTTGTTTTATACCATGTAGTGATAAAAAAAACAAAAAAAAAAATATGCTTTGTTCTTCTTCTTCTCCTGTATCGCAACCAAAACCTCCCTCAAATTACGTTACGTAATACTTGAACGCTCCCTAAGTACCAATTCTTAGTAAATTGCCAGTGACTACAGACATCAGTGATAAATACTAAATTATATTGTTATTTTATCTTCAAACGTCCACAAATGCTGCCTATTACTTAAGTTTGTTGGTTACTTAGGTTGCCTCATATAAATATGTACCTACCCTAATATATATGTATGTGTACCCGATAAAGCAAAACTCAACAGCGCATAACGCTGCGTTTAAGACAAAAGTTAAGGTGTAGCGGTAGTGCTTTTACAGTCTATTTGCGAAGGACTACTATGACACTTTCATAGTCTCGCGGCTTGTATAGAGTTTAATCGATTTACTTACATATAAAGCTAAACAAAGTGGCGCTTGAGCGTGAATTAGGGTCTAAATTTCATGCCCGCTTTCGCGCTTCCGTTCTTAAGGATGTCTATCCCTGTTGTTACGAATAAATTTTACAGTCTCTTTGTTCTATAAGCTTTTCAAGGTTCAGTGATGAAACGCTTTTCTAACACGGATTTTTCTATCATCACCATTCCTGGCATGGGTTTTGGTGACTGCAGAGTGTGTTGATGTTAAAAAGGAAGATACTGCTGCCTTTGTTCTGAATGTTGTCTCTTGGTCACCTCCTAACACACCCAGCGACCGTGACTACACGGCACAATCTTCAATCACGGCACTTTATAACTATTGCAGTTGTTTACGAATATGCAAATTGTGAAAACGTTTATTTGTTCAATAAATCTTTTAAATCTTTTTTTTTTTAATTTTAAAAAATCTGTTACTTTTTTATTGTTCAAGATTGACACCACTTTCATAATAATATAAACCTCATTAACATTTCATTATCATGTAAGTTTTGTACTTAGATTAGTAAGTAATAGTACATTGTTTTTGTTATGTTGCACTATCCACGAGAGCTGCTGCCAACAAACTGTTGCACAGTTTGGCAGACTGTAAAACTATGTACTTTTTTTGGTAATAAATTAAACAAAAAAAAGTCATAAAATCTTATAGGTAGTCTCATAGTCGGTTCGAAAGATCGAAAAACCATGCCCGTAAACAAAAAAAGTAGCAACACAAAATCACATACCTTTATTCTTACTCTGGCACCGTAGCTGGTCGATGATGCTCGTGAGCCGGTTCTCCCGATGGCAAACCACCTTCACTTCATCATCATCTTCCACTTTCACTAACACTTCACCTCTCTCATCACCATCACTGCACTTGTCATCCTCATTTTGGGTAGTCATCGCGTGATGCACTTTAGCACTTTTTAATACTTTTTCTGACATTTCACTTAGTATCTACAGTTTGAATTCCAGACGATAAAACTGCGAATAAATAGAAAACCGATTTAGTTTCACACGGTAGTTTCTCACGGTTCGAAATTTCTCCAGAGCCACATGAACTGTCGTGAATAAGTATAAAAGAGATGATCTAATGTGATCAGCCGGGAATCGAACCAAATCTAGTCTGTACGCGTATGGTAGACTTCAATATTATGACACTAGTAGGTATATCTTACTACTAATATTGTAATACCCTAAATAAATTTCATATTTTAGTATGTAAACTGATAATTATTATCTAGCTTTTAGCCTTTTTTATAGACTTTTTGTACCTATCCTCTTCCGCTTGAGCCTAGTTCTAGGTTCATGGCAACTTTTGAAAACAGATGATTAGATTTTATTAGCTGCAGGCGTATTAGTAGTCGTGGTATTTATACATTGAAAGCATTTTCTGTCTTTGGTTGTGGCTTATGATACAGGTATATAATTTTGACGAAGCTAATTATAAGGATGAAATCTTTATTTTTACCCTGTGATTACAGCATGTGATCATAAAATGCCTAAACACTATATTACCCACTCCTAACTTTAAATAAGAATATGTCTAGTTATTTTAGACTTAGATTCAATGTTCGTTTTTTTTAAATCTATAGCAATTTTGTCAAAAAAGTATTTGACATTTTACGTTCATTATTCATTAAACAGCAAAATTTTATAGGTTATAGGTACTAGGGATGACCAACAATAAAACTGTGATATAAATAAGCGTTTCTCAACCCTTAATATGCCGTTACCCTAAATAATATAAAGAATAGTATTTAATATTTAGCCACAATGCGTTACTATATCGATGTAAAAAAACTGGCTAAGTAAAGTAAATAATAAATAATAATTAGGTCTAAATAAAAACTTCTAGACATTTTTAACGTAATAACAATAATATATAAATCGAATCAACTATTATAATAAAATATTTAGGGCGGTTGCTCATCGTTCGAGTTTTTCCAATGTTTAGATTACAAAAAAATTGTTCTACTTATCGGTTCAATAGATTTGAAGCAAATTAACTATCTCAGACGGAGAGACACGCGAATAATCTTATATTTACGTTTCACATTTTAACGCAAGACTATCTAAAAATGTTACCTTTCATTAACATCGTATAAATGACATACATATCATAATTATATCAGGCGACGTGGCATAGCACTCAAGTTGATACAAAAACATACTCTCGATCATTTACGATTATAGTTTAGATTTTACAAAGCCACAATATTTCGACCTGGTATTTTATTTTCGCGGCCGGATACCAGGTCGCGATCCATTTGAGAAACGCTGATATAAATCATAAACTCAGTATCGCTACGCTAATATCTATGAATGAATAACTAATGAGTAGATTATTGTATTTATTAATTAAAACTGGATTATAATTTATATACCAATTTAAAACCATTCATCGATATAAGTCAATCATTGCGACTTTGTATTATCCAACAGTACAACATATGCCTGCATGTCATGATAAAAAATCATGCTCGTATGCCACAGGATTGCGTGACTTGGCCGAGCTAGAATCACTGTGGAAATACATTAAACAGATAACAAACACTTGAGTAGCAATCATCGCACCTTAGGTACTTTTCACAAAGTCACTTTACCTTATACACTACCTACTATGACATCTTGTATGAAAATAGTTTTATGTAGAAGTGTTGCACTAGTATGAGTTTATTGCGTTTTCTAAAAACAAATTTGCGTTTCAGCGTGCAAAATGACAACGTAAACGCAATAAACAATCAAATGAATGGGCGGAAACGTAAACAATTATCGTTTTGAAGGAACGCAACAGAGTCCTACTAAGGGCTCAGTTTAGCTGTCTAGTCACTGCAGCCTAGCCTGCAGTTTAACTACTCGTAATATATTAAGATTGGCCAGTAACGCAGTTTCACTGCTACATCCGAGGATCATCCTCGAATGTAGCAGTAAAACTGATCGAAATGCGCCATGAGTGTTTAATATAATGTACTAGTTGACCCGGCGAACTTAGTTTTGACTAAAAGTCAAAAATCAAAAATTATCAGTGTTTTTCTACTATATTATACATGTATTATACATACAAACCTGCCTCTTCAATCACTCTACCTATTAAAAAAAGTGCAATAAAATCCGTAGCGTAGTTTTAAAGATCTACGCATACATAGTGACAGACAGCGAGAAGCGACTTTGTTTTATACTATGTAATGAAGTCGCATACGATCATGAACTTGATGTTACAGACATAGACATCTGGAACCAACGCTAAATAGTATAAGAATCCTATCAACCCACATACATTGCTTCTAAGGAATAAGTTAACATGCCTCATATTAATATGTGTGCCTTTCAAAATACATTTTATCCGCTTTATACCTGGCTTTTGTTTTTTGTGAAGAAAACAAAGTGATAACAAAGTAATGATAGTAACGTTAATGTTACAAATACGGAATGTCTCTGGTTTGGTTACTGTTTTAACATTTATTGTGTTAAATACACGGCTTGTTTTCTACGGTTGAGTCTTGTCAAGCCATTATTGTCCCACTGCTGCGCACGGGTCTTCACTGGGAATGAGAGAGTTTTAGGCCATAGTCCGCCGCGCTGGCCAAGTGCGAATTGGTGGATTACGGTTGAGTATGTCCGTGTTAATTTATATTTCTGCGGAGAGTCACAGTCAAAACGACTCAAGAAGCGTAGTTTGGGTTGTTGGGCTTAATAATAATACATTGTTACATTGTTAATAAAGATGTTTAAAGTAATCCTCATTCCGCTCAAAAAACAACGAATTTCAAAAACATACTCAAGGACATGTCTTGAGAGAACAAATGTTAACGTTTGATAATAACATTTCGACATACATATGTCATCTTCAATCTAAATATAGATCGAAAACAAAGTTTACCAATGCGTTCGGATATGATAAATTATTCTCAATCCATATCATCGGACGAGTATCATATTAACTGCGATCCTCACAAACAGCTTACGAATATAGACTGTCCAAGAATATGGTACACAAGTGTTGCAATCAATCAACGATGGAGACATTTACAACAACAAGAGAATGCTTTTACTGAAGCATTCAAATAATACCGAAGTTATACGTTCACGCCTGCTATTGTCTCGAATTAAACGACATTGCACTCAAACACGTCTGGTTATTAATCATAGATGGGTCCGCTCCCGAAAATCTGACCTCCAATGACCCCGTATTCAAATTCACACACAAAAGCTTGAAATAGACAGTCCTTTACACATCAAAACAAGCAACTTGTTATACTTTTTGTTATAAACACGGTATAGGTAATTCAACAGGTAGACGGTACAGCAGTTTATCGCGACGTCCAACTGATAACTGAGGTGTCAGGTCAAACGAACAAATGGGGCGGCTCCGGTACGTACGGCCTGATAAGCGCCGATAACGGGCTCTTAACCTTCCGACGGTGACGGTGGAAACGTGTTAACCTACTGAAAGGGACAAATTCATTGACTGAAAATCCATTGGATATTTACAAATGTTAAAACGAGGTTTAGAAGTTACGTCAGTGTCATCACTGTCACATCACTGTCACATCACTGTCTGCAGATCTCCTGACTCATTTTCCTTTAGACAATCTAAGGTTGTCTGGAAGAAATCAATATTTTAGTGGTAATATTGCCTGTTGCACCTAATATCGTATGTATTTGTTAATATGTATATTTTGATGTAAAATAAAGATGTCTACAGTTGGTTTGCAATAACAACTAAGAAGAAATGTAGGAAAATGCAGATTTAGTGCAGTTGAAAAACTGCATCAAAACTGTTGTGACTGCGTTCTCCGTTTGTGAGTTTTAACATTCGAAGACAATTTAAAGCACACTGCGCTATCTGATAGCAGTTTTGGTGCAGATTGTCAAGCTAAAAACAGTTTTCTAACTGCAAACTAGCGATTAGCTTTAATACAAATTTCCTACAGTATGCGTAGTTATTTAGTTTACTTCAAAGCAAAAAGATTTAATACAATGTCAATAAATTTACATTTATATTACCTTTATGTAACTTACCTAATATATTAATTGATATATTTACTTAAAAACATTAAATCAACAAAGTTTAGTACAACTTAGTAAATATACAATACAATGTTGTCTCACTTAACCTAATGGTGCAACAAAATGTGTTCGAATCTACTACGCTTATCAGTATAGCTTAACCCGTATAGCTCACGAGCTTCATTGCTTAGCAAATGCTGAATTAGTGATAATTCTTAGTACCTAAAATCACTAAAATCACTTTGTGTACTATGAGTTTCCCATTTCCTGTTGTAACCTTATTAATATTTTGAAAAAAAAATACCTCGAGTATGATTGTATGCTATGATGCTATGTTCCCACTATAATGAAGCATACAGCAGTATGAGGAGCATTAAAATAGTTACCTGCGTGAAGAAAATGTAAGTATACATATTTGCAAGAAAAGGGCTTGTATTTTTTTATAAATTATGTTTATATGTACATTTAGTACCTTAAAACCTTTGAAATATTTTTAATGTTGTAATATTTTAGTTCAGACTTCTTCGGTGATTGTCGGTGATATTGGTGTAATGGGTGATATGGGTTTGATGGTAAGTACGTTTTAATTCAGTTTTCAAAAGTTTCGTTTGGTAATTATTGTTTTTTTTTATAATAATCTTGTGTGTATATTCATATATTTTCTCTTTGCAGACTTAGAAATTTCATTTGATCGTAATTCATACTAAATTAGACTACGAGATATTAGTCAAGCTTAGCCCATGCGTATGACGTTACTGACAGAATCTAATTAATCCAACCCATTAAATAGTATTTGCAAATAATCAATAGATATTTGGGGCTTACTAAATAACTCCATTGACTACTTCCGTCAGATGTAATCCACACTTGTTTAATAACATATTTAAAAAAACGTGCGATTTGAACTCGTATACGGCGGGTTCAATAGTACGAAATTTTCAACTTGATGATTTTTTTTTTCAAAACAAGTATAGAAGTATAAGGTAATGCGTGAATGTTAAAAATATTGGCTTCCTTTTTAGGTCTTTTTGTATGGGAGAGAATCTATTAACGGAACTTCTTTCGTATCAACCAAAAATCGAGTGGACACCTTTCGCGTGTTATTATTAGTATTTATTTTTATAGGAGCTAAAATGTTTACTTATTAGAATTTGAAAGTAAAAGCAGTGACGGTCAGATAGCCAAGGCATAGTAATAAGGTAATTTACCTTTTGAGTACGGAACATACTTTCTTTAGCGTCATTAACAATAACACCATCAACGCTTTTCTACGTCACAGCTTAGGGTCGTAAAGTCATAATCCAAGGCATTAAAGACTCAGGCATTTTAGGTATCATATGAACCAAATGACTTTTCACTTGGTTATGATTCACTGATTAGTTAGATTTGACTAGAGGGCACTGAGGCGACCGGTCACAGCGTCGTGACGCCGATAAGCTGATAGCGCGGTATCAGCTGCACGAGCGGACAAAGGAAAACCGTGCCGCTCAAGGAAACTCTGATAGCGATTTTTCATTGCTTACTTATGTTCAGAGTTTTGAGTTTTAACTTCAATTACATACGTTTTTTTTTAAATAAAAATATATTTAATATATTATAGAAGTAGCTACCGAAGTCGCAGTCCACCTGACGGCATCGGAATCATATGCGCGATTGGACGAGGAAAACCGTGTCGGACAAGAAACCCTTGTAGCGGTTTTTCATTTTACGTAGTTTTATTCACAGTTTTAAGTTTTAACGTCAATTAGTAATTTCTTTTTATCATTTTTTGTATAGAAATTGCAAAGGCGCATCCAGCCACCCTAAGGAAAGTTGCAACTGCCGACTATAGTTAGTTGTGACTTTGAGAAGATGGGAACCCTAGAATAGGTCCAAAATAGTTGTGTTAAGAAGTCCGCGTCACATAAAAGTGAGTGATAAGTAGCTACTCATCGGTCGAACTACACTTCTTCTATCTGATAAACCTTACCACGCCATTTACCACACCAACTATTACTTAGGTGTTTTTTTTTATCGCATTGTAGTAGCAAACGAGCATGCAATCCACCTGATGGTAAGTGGCTACTGTCGCCCATGTACATCTGTGAGCAACTTCAAACAGAACATGGGTTTATCTGAAGTTAATCACAGATGCGTTGCTACACTTGAGGACTATGATGGTCGTCTCATATAAAAGTATACCGGCAACCACACCCTTCCATCGAAATGCAAGAATTGCTTCACGTTGGAAATAGGTGTGGCGGTGGTACTTCCCCGATCGAACTACACTGGTTCTACCACCTGATAAAACGTATAAACTGTGTACGTTGCCTACAAACAAATAAATCTTGGAAAGAAGAAACACAAGGTTGTCACGGAATTCACGAACTATAACTAATCTACGTGGGTTGTCATCGCTACAATTGTCCCCGACAAGATACTGAATCAATACGAGCTGAGTCATTTTATTTATCGTCTGATTGCATTTCCCAAGAAACAGGAAACAAAATAATCTATTGCTTATTGCGACACTGGTGATTCCTGTTTTCAGTAGTGTCAGTAATCTGTCAATTGCTAAATGATTAAATCGTACTAATATACTATATATCATACAAGTATTAAAAAGGCGAAAGTTTGTGAGTGTGTATGTTTGTTACTTCTTCGCGCCTAAAGGGCTGGAGCGATTTTCATAAAATTTGGTAGGTTTGGTAGGTTAATCCAAAGTGTCAGCTAACTTAGCTGACACTCTGGATTAACATATAGGCTACTTTTTACTGTGGGAAAATATCTTACTCCCATGGGACAATCGATACTTCGATTTTTTTAACGCCAGCGAAGATTGAGCTAGTTAGTAAATAAATATCGCTTTACAAACTGTGCAGTAGGTGTCTTTGACACATACCACGACGAATATACACATACCCAAACCCAGAACAGGAATCAAAATTCATCGTAAAGATATCTGGCCGTAGATCAAACCTGGAACCTACTGCGTGCTTGACCGGTAAGGCAACCGCTCCGCCACGCAGGTAGTCAAATCTCAGTAACATTATAAATGCCAAAGTTGGTGATTGTTCTCTTTCCTGCAAAAAACTACTGGATTTCACTGCACATGGTTTATGACCTAGCGGCGGCCGAGGCGGAAGTAATAACTTAGCTTACCATTTTTTTTTATCTGACTGAAGTAGCAAACGAGCATGCAGCCCACCTAATGGTAAGTAATCACTGCCGCTTATGGACATCTGTAATCAACTTCATACAGAACATGGGTTCTACCAGAAGTCAATCACAGATACGTTGCCATTTGCGTTCTACCACCGTATTTAAATAATCCAACCCTTATTTATAATGTATTGCCTGGACATACAAGAAAATGCTAACACGTATATAGTAGTGGCGATTACCAGCGGACAGGTAAATAGAACAAATCTCAATAACTTATGTACGATACGTGAATTATTGAGATTATTTTATCATCTAGTATTATTAGTAGTACAACTACTATCAATAGCCAAAAAATCCGTAACAATTTGCACCTAGTACGTTTTCTTAGTAATCTCGGGACCAGAATCGAGCTACGACATCACCTGCCAGCCGTAAGAGGCGACTGAAAGTGTGCTTCTAAGATTGCGGTAGGAGCGGGAGGTTGAACCGTCCAGCCACCGATATTGAGAAGGAGGACGGTATTTAGGTACTTACCGCATACCTTAAACATGAAATGGTGTTGTAGGCTTACACACTCACTGGGAGGAGCTTGACAAAGCACTCAGAGGACTCCGATTGCATGTCTTATGAGAACATAGTGTACTCTTAACAGAGCTTCGAATGACCACCAGTGGTTTTAGTGGATATAATATGTAAAAATACTAGGACCATAAAATTTTGAAGAGTATCAACTTCACGTATTCTGAATCTATTTTATAAAGTTAAGTATCATCTAGCATTTCGCGTGTTGATGGATGACCGTAAATAGCTTTTCATACGCGCTTCCGCATATCGCAGGGCACGCTTAGCTTTTGATCTCATTGTTATCTTTGGCATACATCCGACATAGGGCAACTACTAATGGCACGTAGTTTCCTCAATTGATTCACACTGAAACGGGGTTGTAGAGGGTTTTAACTTTTAACTCTCGGCAGGGTTCCACAAGTTGTAGAGGCGACTCGGGTCTAGAAGTTATATTTTTTTTTACGTCAGGGAATCTTTTATAGGCTTCTCGCCACTGGGTAACGGAGAGGGTTTGTCAGAATTTAATCTCGACCGTATACAGACTAAACCATTGAAGGTGTCCGTTCGACGGCTTTCGCTAGGGGGCAGGAATACGCATGTGCATTATTTTACTGCAGTCCGGGGAACTTGACCGCCCTTTGCGGCGGCCTCATCTTTAATGGGAGTCATTGAATCCGTTTATAAGATAGGCGAAGAATAGGTAGTTTAGGAAACTACAGACCTAGATCTGAGTAAATCGAATGTGGACAATCTTGCGACAAGCTTTTTATATGATAGAAAGTTGTAAGATGCTACTAAATGATGGATTTAACTACTACAAAGTTAATTTATTTCTTTTCAGTGTATTGAAATGAAACGTTAAGAAATTATTGTTGTTTTAAAAATTATTTATTTAATATAATTTTATTATTTATCATTCGGATATCTGATATTCCTTACTCCATGGACTCCCAGTCCAGGGCGCCAGGTCATGACCTCGCATCGCCAGAATTAGACCGGCGACAACGCGCATTGCCAAGTCGCAGATGACATGTCAAGAAATATTAAAATGAATATAAAATGATATCAAACGGTCCACGATTATAAAACGGTACTTAGGTATATTATGCTATATTTTTGTTCTTTTTGATGTTGTGGAAATACTTTTCACATGTAGGTAATTTATACATGTTATCCTAGAAATCCCACCTACATTAAAGTAATATCATATAGAGTTCTTATGATATCACAAACACCCCTTTTATATTCTTCTGTTACCCGAGTTGTAAGAACCGTTATTAGAAAAGAAAAGGTCTCCCGTAAATAAGGGAAAAAGAGAAGGAAGGGACGATTTTTATCACGACAATATGGGTGTCAAATGACAGGTAAATAAAAAGTATATATATTATTCCAAAAAAAAAGTATAAATACTTTTATATTACCATTTTGACAGAGACTCATAAATTAAGTACCTATATTGTAAACAACTTATTCAGTTTTAGCGGTCCGGTTTTTGTTTTCATAACAATTCTAAAATTAATTCTTACACACATAACTATATGCGCATGATTATAAGCACGATGCAACAGTTTCAGCTGCAGGAGGGCGTCGGGTCGCGACCTCGCGACGGGATTAGCTCGCGACGCCAACTAGCGTTAACTATAATTACTTGAATACAAATTTGTTCTTCGGGATATAGGAAATCGGTATCGATTTTGGTTGATTATGAAAACAGGATATGAAATTTCGCACCTATATTTGCTCAGATTTTTTATTTATTAAAGGGAACTAGTATGGAGTACACAGTTCTTTATACCACAGTTTATAGTGAGTAGCCTCTGCTGTACATGACCACCTGTAGTACACCCTAAATATGAATAGTTTTACCAAAAAGTGACCATAATGAGTTGTTATTCCTAAGTGCTAAATTATTTGTTATAACAATATGCGCATGATTAAAAAATAGCACCGATACAACAGTTTATAATATTTATTATAGTTTACGTTGCGTTAATATTTATTATTATTATGAATTATTTAAGTACACATATATTGTTCTTCGGGATGTAGGAGAACAGTATCGATTTTGGTTTTTATAAAAACGGGATTTGAAAACTATTACCTAAAATTGTTCGAAATTTAACTGTATTTTTTTACTAAAGCGAAATATTAAACGAGTTCGGAATTCATTCGATGGTAAGTGGCCACTTCGTTTTTGACCATTGGAAGTGAACAGCAGGTATACATAGTTTTGCCTCAGAGCAGATTTGCTTTCCTATCCCTGAGAACTAAATTAAAAGCCTTGAAAAGCTTTGTCGGATATATAATAAGATAAGACAAGCCTCTCTTATCGTACCCTTAAAAACAAAACACAGCAGCGCTTAACGCTTGTTACTAGTCAGAAATAGTTAAACCGGTGATATCTTTGAAGTACCTCAGAGAGTTATTTGTGTTAAAATCAAGTAGCAAGCGAACATGCAGTCTTCTTGTTGGTAAGTGGTCACTTCCACCCGTGGACGCCTGTTAGCTACTTCATGTATAACAAAGGGTCCGTCTGAAGTGCTTGTCTGAAGTGACATCCCTATACTTCACTTACCTATGAGGCGGTCATCGTAGTCATCAGGAGTTCTACCTTTTGAAATATTATCTTTTGCGTATACGTTAATAATTGTACTATATGAAAATAGTTGGTATATGTAATTGTCGTGTGAAGCTTGGCACATAGCTGAGCGCGTGTTGATCTAATTTGGGCAACACGAGGTCGTGACCTGCGTCTGTGCGTAAGAGACGACTATGCAACATTTTGAATAATAACTCCTAAAATTATTTATAGCAGGAAGAAATCTTGATCTGTTTTTATTAACTAATAATATAACTATTAACACGATTAACTATTCAGACGATTAGTGTACACAAACAGCAATAGCGTAGTGCAAAGATAGTCAACTCAAATGTACCCAAGCTCTACCTGCTATTACTGCTGCGTTTGGACTTTTCACTCTAAAAGTAGATCTTTGTCCAGAAAATAAAACTATAAATAAACAATAGATAGTATAAAATAAGCATAATGATATTAAGATTTCCTTTCCTCTCCATTTCTATTAATCAAAACCGACTCTACACAGATTTCCATGATAAGAACGTGAAAGAGTAAAAAGACTTAAAATTACAATTAATATCTATAGTACGTACCTATAGATTCGACAGTGAAATATTTGTTCATTTTTAATATGTGGCAGGTACTCAAGATCGTGGTTTTTTAATTTTTGCCTGTACTCCGGCCCAGTGACATGGATCGTGGTCACGGCAAAACAGAAGTACCCATAACATATTATATATTAAAATGTATCGATTAAGTGATAACACTAGTCTTATCAAAAATATAAATGCGATAATTTGTGAGGATGGTGTTTGTCACTCTTTCACGCAAAACTACCGGTTGGATGTCGCTAAAATTTGGTGCACACATAGTTTATGATCAAGATTAACACAAGATATCCATTACCATGGTAGGCATGACCGAATCGGGTGAAGCCGTGAAAGTAACCTAGTCTGAAATAATTCTAGTTCTTTAAACAAATACCGTCTCCTGTCTTTGGTATGCCCAAACATTATTCGTTATGTACATCGATGTCGGTCATTCCAATATTTGTTTGGGCGGTTTTGGCGTGGTTCCATGGCTGGGCGGATATTTCAGGAGCCCCGGGCCGAGGTCGTGACCTCCTACCTTCCTCATCTACGATGCAGCTACGTCAAATGACGTTCAACTTTGCCAAAGCAATTTGGGGTCCAAGGTTCGCACCTTATACTTTTCTATTTTATGTGCGTATTAGAAATTAATCACCACTTTCCATAATGGTGAAAGTAAACATACAAATCATTCGTTCAAAATCCAATATGATATTTTAGAGGAATCTGCCCTTACCAGAGCTACTTTCAGTTCGCCTTTCGGATATAGGTATACCTATTTTTTTATTCATACTCGTACATGTATCGTATGATGTTGGTCTTGAACAAAACCACTCCTCTTCTCGTGAATGTCTTGAACGGCGATTTAGAAACAAAATCCAAGGTAGACCGCTCATTACTCAGAAAAACGCTGCTGCCTCTTCCTTTCAATTATTAACACCTACTGCGGTCACCAATTGACATGCTTGGTCCGCACCGGGCATGTGTCTTAATTACTGGCTAAGCCTCCACCTGAAAGGCCTTTGTCAGGGGACCTCAAAAGACCAATGAATAATTCATACTCTCATTCACATAATCACAATAAGTACGCAAAATGATTCCGTAACACCTTCCTTATGTGACCTAGAACAATTGTACAATGGGTTCGATGTTTACCCACAGTACACCTGTTTCAGGCAATGCAACGCTAACACTAATTTTAACATTTGTGTACCGTTCGTGTAGACTAATCCATACTTCATAAATTATAGGAAAAGCGAGAAATTCCGGTCAATGAATAAAATGGACATGAAATTGGTAAGTAATATTTTTACTCGGTTGTGTAAATGTTGTTATCCATTTTATAAATGTAAAGGCAATAAATTCTATAGGAGTGTTACAATTTTCAGATATTGCAAATTATGATTTTCTACTTTTTACCGAAATCTTTATCACAACTACAGTTTCAATACTATCATCAAGATCAAATAAATGGATATCGAATAGAAGAATATCCTGACTATGGAAATGAACCTATACCAAATATCGCTCCTCATAATTTATTTGAGGATTACAATGAATATGTAGATAATTTCAAAGAATGTAGATGTTTGTGCTACACGTGTGTCGATCTCCAGCCTTGTTGTAGAAGCGTCTGTGTAAACTGTGCAACACCACAGTCAAGTGTCATGATTGTACCATATGTATACCCTATTATAGTAGCTAAAAATGACAAGGATGCGTCGAATATGAAAGACAAGGAGACAACCATTTCAACAACATCAACAACACTTACAACTACTACAGTTACTGTAGCAACAACAGTAAAAGCTACAACGGAAACAACAACAATACAAGATAGTGAACCGGATTATAGAATTATAGAACCAGACTCAAGCATGGCGAAAGTAGAAAAAAAATTCGTTAAAGCTGATATTCCTGCAACAGTAATAATGGACACCAGTAAAGGACCTAAACAGTTCATTGACAAAAACAGCAAATACGTGATGACGTCACTAAGGCGCACCAAGACTAATTGGCTTCCTAAATACGGTATAGTTCCAATTCCAGACCAGTTGGCGGAAAAAATATTGCTACAACTACGAAATATGAAAGTATTACACCCCACACACAATAATGTGAGAACAATGGACTTTTTGAATAAATATAAAAATTAATATCCTATATCAATAGAAAGCTGTCATTGTGTTTACGTTATTGTATTTACGTTATAGTAAATAAAAATAAACATGAAGTAAAACGACCAAATCTTTAAAATTTTCTATTATTTGATAAAAACATAAAATAAATGGTATAAACCTGAAATTTCAATTTAAAAAAGAGATTTATGTATTACTCGTATAATATGAAAGTGATTTTGATGATGTTATTGTAAGGAAACAAACGCCTGTGTTCGTTATCATGAGATATTAAAATGATAAAAATATGGTACGTATTTTGAATAATACATGTATTGTTGATATATGAAAGTCTAAGTCTTTCCAAATAAGGTTTTATCAGAATGAAACAACATTTAGAAGAAGTGAAGCCCATGAATAGGGCAATATAATGTATAGGTGACAGATAACTTACGTACATTATTTAATTATGAATTTGTTCAAAATTTCAAACTACTGAGTCTCTTTCAGTTCACGAATTTCCTTCTGTGTTTAGTCTTCGATGGAGTGATTTCTCAATTTGAGTATAAATTTCAACAAGACTTTATTCAACAACCAATTCAAACAGTTTATTACCAGGAGTATGATGCAAACGGTTATAACTGGCAACTAGAAAACGGCCAATTTACAAACGCAAGAAGAATCTTTCCAGGAAGAGAAAAATTAAAATATCTTGAATATCCTGATTCTGAATTCGAATATATTCCCGTAGAACCGAAATGCAAATGTTCTTGCGAACGATGTGAACAACTGAAGCCTTGCTGCAGGTCTATATGTGGTAACTGTTACTCAGAATCAAGATTGGTTGTAGTACCCTACCCGATACCAGTAATTGTCCATGTATCTAGTCCTAAAACCGACACAACAGTTGAAGACACAGCGATTACAACAACAATGACTACAACAACTACCACAACAACGACAACAACTTCTACAACCACTACAAAAAAGCCAGTAAAACAATGGAACACAAAAGGTGAGCACAAATCTACGCATCCTGTTTTGGACCCGGTCCTTACAGAATCGTATTTAAAATATTATAAGAAATGTCCCTTAACAAACAGTAATTGTTTACAAGAAAAGAAAATTCAAAGAAGAGACAACTTGCATTACAGCACAGATAAACAAAAGAGATTTTATGGTGACTTAGGCATAATAAGACCAACAGTGGGCAACCTGAATTATGGACTTAAAAATAAAGAGCCCAAGTGGATCCCCAAGTATGGAATAATGCCTATTCCAGACGAAATAGCTAAGAAATTGATGGAAGATTCGGATAATTCTGATCCATAGAGAAAATTTTCGTCTACTCTCATAAAGTCATGACATAAGGGTATGAATTAAATTATTGGTCTTATTATGCGAGCCAATCGCCATGTAGCTCGAAGTATATAGCGTTGGTAAACATGTCCGTATGAAAAATGTTTTTCATATTAACAGTATTTTCGTCTATGTTCGATGTTAAGGAAATAATATACGTATTTAACATCGAAGAAATTGATAACAAATATAACTTCGGTGATAATTTTACAAATAAAAAACGTAACCGGTTGGGTTATAATGCCAATATTGTTTGACTATATTATTTAAATGTTAACAACCTAATACGCTGTTTTGAAATAAACAACTGTGTATGCAATAAAATAGTCACTTATTTATAGCTACACTGAAGTAGGATAATTAGAAAGCGTAGTAATAATGACGTAGGGTACATAAACAAAGTTAACCTTACTTACAATGTTTATATACCCTGAGTTTATACACATAGTAGTATAGCAAGTATTGATGTAGGATACGCACGCTCATTCAGTAGTTCACATCAGATACAATCGCTTAAACACAACACAGCACGATACACGCTTAAATTCTTTTCACGCATCACTGAAACGCACTTTGCACTTATGAAACTCCATTTCATTGAACTGGGTCACAGCAACGTACTTTTTGAAGGTTATTTTTGTTATTAACGTCTGTTTGGTTTATTAATTAATTGATTTAACATATATTATCAGACAATAGCGGCGTCTCGGTGAGCGTGGCATGACCTTTCAGAAGGCGACGAGACTGCGAGCAAGTCGCGCGGGGTCACATCTGATGTATTTTTAGAGTTTAAAGTTCGAAATACGACGGTTATTCACGCGTGTGACCGCTGAAACGTAGCCGCTTCCGCTGAGCGCCGCTTTTGCGTTTTGTTGCCCGCGCTTTTCCTGCTTTCAGGTTTTTGTTGTACGAAACACATAAAACACGCAATTTGTGTGTCTATTTCCATTAGTTCAGCTTTTACACTCTGACATAATAGTATTCTTTGTAATTAAATTTAACTAATATTACGTGTTTGTATTTTATTTAATGTAGGTATTTAGGTAACATGAAACATTACTATTTGTAATTACCTTCATAAGGCCGTTGTCATTAATTCAAGCCTTCCATCGAAATTTGACAATTTATACCACTTAGAAATATCAATTTTAATCTTAAATGAGCAAAAATTAGATAGGTTGCTTATACATTTGCATTATAACCGTTAGGGAAGAACGCTCTTCGAGCGGTGACCACGTTTAGGTAAAAGGAGCACAGCTCTCCAATCAAAAGGTGAACCGAATTTTCAAGTAATTTTGTAAAAAAGTTAATTCAAGTTCAATTAGCTAAACCGCATTTAAAAGCAATAGCGGGTATTTTGACTGTGACATTTCTGACGTTATGTGTTTTTATAGTAAGACATTGAATGTTCTATTACGTTTATTATTTATGTGTATTTGACACACAAATGCACGGTAGTGTGTGTAATGTACACGGTAGTTGATTTTATTTGATATTACTTAAAAATGCACCACAAGTTTATGCTTCACGTATTAACATATTTTTTTATACGACTGAAGTAGCAAACGAGCATGCAGTCAACCTGATGGTAAGTGGTCACTGCCGCCCATGGACATCTGTAATCAACTTCATACAAAACATGGTTTCCATCTGAAGTCAATCACAGATGCGTTGCTAACTTGCTACTCCCAAGGACTATGATGGTCGGGTCATGTGAAAGTGTGCCGGTAACCACACCCTTCTATCGAAACGCAAGAAATGCTTCACGCTAGAAAAAGGTGTGGTGGTGGTACTTCCCCGGTCGAACTACACTGGTTCTACCACCTTGAATAAACATATAGATTTGGGTAACTTTGACAGGTAACGCGCTTTATAAGGTGCAAATTTTGGTAGTCCTCTTAATACTGATCGTACTGACTACTTTATAGCCCAAAATATTTTAAAGGCAATATTTGAGTGTGTTACTGTAATGTTTGTTACTTCTTCACGCGTAAACGGCTGGAGCGTTTTTAAAATAAAAATATGTTTTGTCATTTGTTTCGATCGACCAAGTTTAATGATAAGTTGTATTCAGAATCAAAATTATTCACCGTCAAAACGTTATTTGTAACTGTTTTCGTTTAAAAGGAGTATTTATGCGTAACAGTTCACGAGTTTCCCGACGCATCGTTTTTCACTTTTCAAATATAAAATTGTGCTCGTTTTTCCTGCTGCGTGATTTATAAAGCCCTGTATGTCTGTGACAATATAAATTGAAGCGATAACAATATTATTCTGTACGCATTTTTAAGTGAAGACAAATGCCGGAAGTGAGGTGCCTATATTTTTGTTAACGTAAGAATTTATATATTCGATTGTGGCTTTCATATATATATATTTTAATAAGGCATTATTGCAGTTCATTTGCAGTTAAAAATAACCTTTCAGAATTCGTTGAAGCCTCTTTTTAAATGATTCCCGCAGTTAAAATTACTTCTGAGTCCATTTTTGTTAAATTGTCGACACAACAATTTCACATATTCACAATTAAACTTAGTCATAGTGGAAGTATTTTACTTTAATTCAGTATTTTACTTTAATGTAGCTATACTCCTTATATAAAATTCCTGGACATGAGTTAGCTGTAGATACTCAAAGTGCTCAATCATAAATGAGTTATATACCTTGTATGTGTGCAAGGTTGCTCCCGCGGCTCTGCCCGCTTCGGTTACAATCATCGCGGTCATGAGTAGGTCCCTCTCCCCAGTGGGCACAATAAGCAGGAGCCCAGGGTCCCGCGACTGGTGGGGGCCCCGCCATCGATGTGCTGATCAAAAAAATAATTATACAGATTTCAGTGTGATGAATAAAAAAAAGATCGTCAGAATTTTATACAGATTGACCAAAAAAAGACAAACGATTACGCTTTAATGATCATTATCCGTATGTCCCAAGGTACCTAAAAGACGGCCCTGGTAATGAGTAACCCATATTTTAATCCAGGTTTTAAACGAATTCCGAATTGTATTTTTTGCGTAAAAGAGTAATAAACACATAAACTCTGGCAAATTTTCCAATTTATAACATTAATAGGACAAGATTATATAGGTACTAGTATAATAAGACATAGGCTGCATATGTATGTAGGTATAAAGTTGTACACATACATGTAACTAATGTTGGGGTGAACAGGACAATAGGAGTTGGTAATGGAAGCTTTTACAAATTATTCCTATCTACATTCAGGAATGTGATAGAACTCATAAAATCTTGTAATCGAAATAAGTTATTAAACTTTACCACGTTGGTAGTAATAGTAAAATTAAGTTTTACTTGAATTATTTAATTACAAGATGACAATGAAACTAATTTGTTTTATTATCAGCGAAAGCACGTTTTTTCCTTAAAATGCAGTGACGTTTACTAGACGTCACTGCATTTTAACGAATGGTAATAGACATTATGTCACTTTTATGACGTCACCAATTGTAACGTCTTCTCCTAAAGAGCTTTAAATAAATTGAAATCTCACATAATCCGATCCAAATTATGGTTGTATTTTTAGAAATATGTAGGTAAGCAAATATAAACATGCATGCACAGATGTGAACAACAAAGTGTAAACGCCTTAAATTTTTAAATTGCAATGACCTTAACGTCGTAAACACATTATTGCTACTTATTCGATGACAATAATATTTACACATAGTTCATAAGTAAGGGAACGTTCATAAACCACGTGCCCATTTCAAGTGGAGAGGGCGTAATTAAATACCACGCTTGGTCACACAAAGGAGGGTGAGGTTCATGTTTTTGCCACATCGTCAATATCCCCAAGATAGGACCTCGCGGTTCTTTATCCTTTATTCAAATATTTCATTTAGAACTATGCGCACAGGTATGTAGGTATGCACTTTTAGCAAATACTTTGATAATAAAGTAAAATACAAACTAAATTACCTCTCTTTATAAGTTTTGTTTGGATAAAAAAATGAAAGCTGCATAATTATGTGGTGATCAGCATGTAATGTTTAAAAAATCTTCAGTTTATCAACGTTTAAAATTAACAGAATAATAATTATGTTTTTCTACACGTTTGCACCAGCATGCATAAACATATCTCCTGAAGCATTTCGAAGAGCAATTATCTGAAGATCTTTAAATCAGGCGCAAAATTGCAGTATATTGATTAAATTTTAATAAAATTACTCAGTTTATATTAAATCTCAAAAGGTAAATTTAATGAATAATTACTAACTAAGAATTATGTAGCTACACTATGCACCTGCTCACTTTTCTGATTAATGTTTCTGACTCGGCAATTTTTTTTCTCGCAATTGTTGGCCTACCCTCTCTAATTCGCTTACAAATAAAACTGTTAAGATTAATTTCTTAGTAAGCAATTTGAGAAACACGGTAACGGTTAAGACAATTCTCAAAATTTACAAAAATCACTAACAGAAAAAACTACATATACATAATAACAAATAATCATGGGTGTTGACCCATGAGTAGATATAACGTTACTTGTAACGTAAGAAAGAGATGAGGAGGGTAGGTGTGAAACAATAGGTTGATATGTAAGTTGGATTTTTAACAAGCAAGACTAGGGAGTTGTTTATTTGTTGTTTAGTTATTAAATAAACATCTTAAACCATTGAGTTTCGTAAAAATACGTAATGTTCTACGTATTTTCGATATTATCGTATCATTAAGGCTAATAACTAATGGAGCCGGTTTCCTACACTAGCACGAAGACTGAGAACAGTGAAAAGCCGTAAAAGCCTCGGCTATATACACAAGTTATAAATACACAATCTTATAAATTGGAATTGGCAACTATTTACAGAATGTTTTATGTGTACGGACACATTTGGCGAATGTACGAGGGTGTGCCTAAAAAACGCAATGACTTCTTACTAATAGTAGAGATAGTTGCTAGGGCTACGATCTTCTTAAAGCTACTAAGTAAATTATTGTTGTGGCTACAACTCGAGTGTCCAGTATGTTGTTTAAGTGACCAACGAGCAAGGTTGACTTTATTCTAAAAAAATGTTATAGGCTTCTAAATGTGTTTGTAATATGTTCCAAGTGTTTCTAACTGTCAGAAGGTTGTCTGAAAAATAATGCTTCTACCATTAAGTCCATTTTTATACTTACATTTATTAGCAGGGTACAAAAAGAATAAATAATCTGTGAGCACTTTGAGTAGTTTTAACAATCACGTTAAATACTGACTTGAACGCTAAAGCAACCAGTCTCTCAAGGTATAATATCGAATGGGATTAGTATTATATGCCCCTAGATATATTCTCATAAGTGCTCATATGTAAACTAATTATGTATGAATATGTCTCCATTTTGGAAGACAATTCTGCTAACTGTGACCGCACATCACAAAACATATCAGCAATCACACTGTTAATGGATCTTTAACAAATCGCAAAATAATATTTAATACCTCTAAACTTTCTTAAAATTTATTGGACTTTTTATGAAGGAAATAGAAAGGGTATCAAAACAACACAAAATACACGTTATATCTATATTTCTTAAAAATACGAAGTACACAGCCATTTTTGACATAAATCGAAATTTTTGCTGTAAGCACAGCTGTCAAGGTCACCGACCCCTGAATTATAAACACACAACAATTAAATAAATGTCTTAGACATACGTCATATTATAAAATACTAAACCTACATTACAAATACAAAATTGTACTAAATTATTATACTAAACGGAATGATGAAAGAAATTCAGTCAGTTTAAGGCCTTTTCAAGCGGTAAGGAAGCGGTTAAAAAGAGAAGTTGAAGGCCTTTTCAAAAACTTCTCTTTTTAACCGCTTCCTTCTGTTTGAACCATTATTTAACTTTTTAAGTCAAATGCTAAATTGAGTCAAAAAATCGGACCATTTAAAAGTAAGGTAATTCAAGCCTTAAGGCACTAAGTCGACTTCGGGGAAATGGCGTTAATCTTACTTTTGTAGATATAAGATGGGATAACGTGAAGATTTTATAAATTTTTTTTTACAAAAACATCATTACTTTTGAATTTATTATTATAGTTAAACGTATTTACTACTAACATTTTTTCTGTTAATAAGACTTTTAACATAAGAAAGTTATATTAGAAAACTTCTTTTACAGTGACAGATCTGTGTTGAAGAATGTAGGCGAGCGTTTAAATAAACCTTAATAAACTGAGTTTCTTCCATCAATAAATATACATAGTCACTTAACCTAATATCGGAAGCACATCTATTTAAAACATTTTACATTTCTCTATTATTCATTTTTAACAAACGTCATATAAAATTTGAAGTCACGGGACTAAGTCCTGAATACTTATAACATTTTGTACTCACAGTACGATCACAAAATCTTTATAAATGCACAATCGAATATTGCCTTATAGACTAACAGATGAAATTTAAATGGCAGTTGATTTAGAAAAACTGGATCAAAATCATTCTATATACAAAGTAGCGTAATACTACTGAAGACAGTACTTCAATCTTAAGGCTAAAGGGCTTATTGTTTAGATATGTACTGAGATAGTAAATAAGCCTTCAACTCAGCCTATAGATGGCCGTTGCTATTTGCCCTTTGGAATTGGAAACCTACCTGAGATCGGCAGATGCTACTCGTTGGAAAATAAGCCATTCCAACGTAGACTCTCTATTACGAAAGCCTTCAGAGCAGAACAACTCTTTTCATATATCATTTAAGTAATAAAACAGGCAGTCCAGCAATACTACGTGGTCACTGCCGTCCATAGACATCTGTAACCAACTCCCAATATAACCAGTTCTAGCCGATCACAGATGCGCTGCGACTCCTAAGAACGAGAACTAAATGGTCACCTCATTTATAAGCCACCTCTTATAAGGCACAATATCCATTAAACAACCGATGTTGAGGCTGGAATACGTCGAAGGGTAGTTACCCTAGAAGCCCTAAAGCCTATTTCAACTGCTCATAATATATCGTCACTAATATTATTTAGTCTGGAGAGCTAAGCAGTCGATCAGTTCCTGGAAGTCCGTGATATACCACGCCGCCTTTTTCTTCACCTCTTCACGTACTACGTTTCCACCGAAACCTGGAAACAATATTTTTGTATATGTTGAAAGTACATCTGATGACATTGAGTTATATTCTTTAATACATTTTTACCCCCGAGAAACTGTTTAATTTTTACCCAAAAATAAGGAGTGGATAAGTTTGGCCTCTGTATGTATGTTTGTCTGTTGTACCGCAGCTTTTTAACGGATGAACCGACTTAGATGCGGTTTCCTAAACTGTGGCATATAAAACAATATAGATGCCTATGAAGAAACTGACCAATTACCGTCACATGGAAACGTATTCACTTAAAGCATGGAACCCCATACCCCATTCTATGCAAAACCAGTTCTAAATGTATTTGAATAAAACAATAATATGTCAGAATTATGAAGAACTAACCAATAAAAGCGTCCGCTGGCGGGCTAGCCTCCGCGTCTGTGGCGCCATCTCCAATCATGATCAGCCGTTGGTAGCCGTGCTGTTCCTTGAGCCGTCTGATCACCAGCCCCTTACCACCTGACCTTGACGTCGGCTCGTTTTCATCGAAGCCTGCGTATTCACCTGTAACAACGAAGATTATATTTATATTTGATTGCCGGCTTACTTTTAGAAGAAATTTAGTTTTGAATTATGCGAGTAACATTACGCAAACTTTAATTTCCTTGTTGATATTTTTGTTTCACGGTAAAACTCCAGCTCCAACAAAAAAAACCGACATAATGCTACTCGGACTCGTGGACAAAGGGTTACGTACATTAATGATAAAAACGGCAAAAAATCGTGTTTGTTGTATGGGACCGTGAAATATTTATTTATATTTGTTCATTTAAATATTTATTTTATTATGTTTCTAGGTTTTGTCGTTATAGCGGCAACTAATCGGCGGGAAATAATCATAGGTGAAAATTTACTGCCTATCTATAACGGCTCATGAGATAGCCTGGTGACAGACAGAAGGACAGACGGACAGCGGAGTCTTAGTAATAAGGTTCCGTTTTTAGCTAAAGGGTAAAAACTGGACCCTAAAAATAAACACCGCGTCTCGTGAATACCTATTACACGTGTCGTCAACCCATTATTGTGCCACTGCTAGGCACGGGACTTCTCTGGGAATGAAAGTTATAGGCCATAGTCCACCGCGCTGGCCAAGTGCGAATTGGTGGACTTCACATATCTCCGAGAACTTTTTTTAAAAAGAACTCTCGGTGTGTAGGTTTCCTCACGATGTTTTCCTTCACCGAAAAACAGTGATAATTAATGTCTATCTAATACACACATAAATCAGTGCCGCGTGCCTGGGTTTGAACCTCGGACCTCCCGATCAAGAGGGTAAGTTTCAACCATTAGGCTACGACTGCTCCAGATTGTTTGTGTATCGAATAATAACTTCTTCGACCTTTACTAAAACCGTAAAGTCAAAGTTTTCACTGTAATGACTCACCGATATCTTATCAACTGCGGCAAGCACAATGTGCTCGCCACGTGAAAGATTACTAGGCCGAATTTGTTTCATATATTTATGATATAATATTTTTCTTGATAAATTTATCCATTTGTTTTATTATGAAGCATGTTTCTTATCTTACTCGTTAGCTCCAGAAACATTGAGAAAGAGGTGTGACTGTTCTATTGCATTAAAGTCATCGGTTGGATTTAGTTTGATATCTTAGTAAGTAGTTTTCTTTAAATGGGTCATTTAATGAAAAAAAAATGAAAATAAAATAATTTTATATACGTCAAATAACAATTACTTAGTTCTTAAGTGGTAATGTTATGTCTACCACTGCATTAATCCAGCGCGGTGGATTAAAACTATCTCATGCTGAGAGATACCCGTGGTGGGCAGTATTATTATTATTATTATAAGATTGAAGTAGCAAACGAGCATGCAGTCCACCTGATGGTAAGTGGGTAACTTCATACAGAAAACGGGGCTCTATCTGAAATCAATCACAGATGCGTCGCTACTCCCGAGGACTAAGATGGGTTATATGACAATAATGGGTTGACAACAAGGTGTAACATGAAGTTTAAATAATAGTAAAAGATAACATAAGAGTAAACGTTGCTATTTCTGTAACTATAAATAAAAATCATAAATTATAAGTACAAATATAAGCTACCTAGCAATGATTAAGTATTTATTGTACCTACTTTACTTTTCTCTTTTTATGTATTCGCATACATTGTAGAAATTAAATGATTAATTAGTTATCATTATCAACATAGATGACAATGATAGTACAAATCCTCACCATTAGTGGTAAGTGGAGGTAATTCCATGCAATACAGAATGTCACAACAAAAGAATTATAGCACTACCTAGTTACTCATATCTCATATCATGAATTATTTGGCATTTATTTGCATGAAAGTTAATGATATACTTAATCGGATTACTTTTATCTGCACATATGAATCAGAGAAAATACAACCAATAATGGAAAAAATTTTCCTTAAAAAGCAAAAACAAGATAATTGAAATTTATTACTTATTTTATTTTTGTAGAAACGATAAACTACTTACGCACATCAAATGTTGTCTGATAAAATTATAAAACGAATGTACTTATATGTCCTCTTACAATCATTGTCATGTAGATCTGACCTTAATATAATAGATAAATAACAATAGATCCACTTAGAAATGTAATAAAAAATACAATAATGTAGCAAGGTTACTGGGTGTACTTATTATTAGGAATATATTTTTTAATAATGAAGCAGCAAACGATCATGCAGTCCACCTGATGGTAAGTAGTCACTGCGGCATATAGAACATGAGTTTTATCTGAAGTCATAGATCAAGTCATAGATGCGTTGCTACTCCTGAGGACTAGGATGGTCGCCTAATATAAAAGTGTGCTGGCAACCACACCCTTCCAAGCATTCCTTGTGTTTCGATGGAACAACCAAGTAATGCTTCACGCTAGAAATAGGTATGGCGGTGGTACCTCCCCGGTCGAACTACACTGGTTCTACCACCTCAAATATGATGAAATACGACGGAACATGGACGTAGCAGAGCTCAGAAATTGAACAAACGTGTAATATATGAATTTCTACCGTTTGAGGGAAAATCTCTTTGATTATAGTTGTCCATGAGGACAGTAAGACTTCATGCTTATTTACTACTTCAGATTATTAAATATACTTCAAGATTTATGTCAACTGTAATTACTGCAATAACAAATAGATACATTTAAGGAAAAAACAATATTTATATTGTGAGTAGGAAACTCACGAGTATAAAGGGGCTTCCCTTTATCCTCATATTTTTCCTCGTGTCTCCCTTACAAGATGAAATATATAACATTACCTTATTTAACGCAGTGTGAACCGAATACAATTACCGTGGAAGCATTTGATTGAAAAGAAAATCTTATTAATTTAAATTAAAATTAATTTATACATTTAATTTACATTATAAATGAGAAAGCTTGTAAGGATGTATGTGTGTTAGTTAATCTTTCAACCAAAAACTACCGATCGCTAAAGGTTGTCACACTGATTGTTTACGACATGGATTAACACATGAGATACTCATTAAGATGGTAAACATAATCAAAACAGGCAGAGCCGCGGGAATAAGCTTGTACTTTATAAAACATAGACATTTTTCAATATATAATAATGTACATAATTCTCTTCGTAAGACGGAACGTGGTCATTTAATTCAATACTTAAAAAGTAGTAAGCATTGCATAAGCCTGGGTTAAAAGATGACGCGCGACGTTCACGCGTTCGTCTAGTGAACTGGGGCTAAAAATACTTAATCGTGTGCGGCGATAGCGTGGCAGACCCCCTGGGTGTGCCCCGTGACCCCCAATGATGCAATGTATGAAAACATCAACTATCACCGTGGAGAGTAAACAATCGGTTATCTATCACGCTAAGAACGAGTGGCCTGGTGACGGGTATGCGAACTGGGACGTGATTACGTCTCGCTTTATCAATTGCTCCTGATTTGGATTTCGAATCGAAAATATAGGGCAAGACGCATAACTTGAGTCTAAATAAGGTTATTGTTAATTTTTCATTTGAAAACAAACAATTTGGATCGTTTTGTTTTATATTTTAGCGGTAGTTAACCAGCGTGCTATAGATACCTATCTATGATCAACAACCTATCTATGAACTGACGACTAAGTTAAAACGCTTCTGATATGTTTCCTCAAACTAGAACACAGCAGGAGTTTTTGGTCAAAAGGGACCACTCGGAATACGGACCGCGGTCCCTTATGGCAATAGCGTCTTTGAATGGGTCGATTGGGACCAAAAATTTAAGATAAAATTATATAGTCGGCAGAAAAATCTGCACTTAAGATGCTATTAACAATTAATGTAATTCAACAAGACTCATTTATCCTTGGAAAACCAACTAATCATTTAAAGTCCTCAAAAATACAACATTTTCCTACTTTGTGTATAAATAATATTATATTCATTACAACACAAACAACAATGTGAAACGAAAACAACAGAAATCACGTGAACCCGTCTACGTACCTATACGTATTAACTCTACCCATAATACAAGGAAAAATAACCAAGTTTCCTTATCTGTAGCGACCAGCTGTTTGCAATACATGGCCAAGTAACTACATATCACTCGGTTTCTAGAAGCAAGATGCTCGACCAACTTTCGTATCTTGGTCATTGGCATATTGGATCACGACAAACATTTATACTCAAAAGCAGGTAAGTAATTCAACATTTGTTTGTGTGATAGTACAAATTTTATTACGTAAATGATAAAGATGAATGAAATCAAACTATTTGCTAACACATATTAATTAAATTTTAAACAAACTCGATATTATAGACGATGTAATTAAATACTGTACTGTAAATTCATTTGTACTGTACTTATGTGCGTATTTATGTTGCATAAATAAAAAATAAAAAAAAAACTGACAGTTAATCCTTATTAAATACATACATTATCCTGTTAGATCAATTTGACTTTTAGTATGTATGTGGAGCAAGTATATGTCTTGTGAACATATCAATATATAAACTATTCTGTTCTGATAGATCTGTCATTCCCACGTTTACCCATTTGTACTTTCAGCCCCACATATTAAGTATGGGGTACAACCCATTATTATATTAAGTAGTCGTATGTAAATTTAATATGCATAAAAGAATAGCAGTTAATAATAATAATAATAATAATGCTTTATTTCGGACAAGATCCATTAATTTTAGACAAACATTATTTTTTTCATGTAAAGAATATTTTTGCAATAAATTCATAGTCATTACTGATACCCAAGAAATTCGTTCCCAAGATCTTTACATCTTTAATTTATGCTAATGTTTGTAAAACAAAAATAAATACATTTAAAAATATCAAAGTAATTACTAATAATTTTATAAAAAACAGCTTGTTATTGAAAACGGTTCTGATGCATCACATGCCGCCGAGTGTCTGATAACACGGTGACCTCGTTCGAGGAGGCGTGCCCCTCTACATATGTAACTGAGGCGAGAGCTAGATATATAGCTGCTTTGTTATTGACGATATCTTGCGACATATAAAAATATCCACTTTTCAGACCCATCTAAGGGAGCGTTCAAGTATTACGTAACGCATTTTTTGAATATTTAGACTCCCCCTCCCCCTATGTAACGCAAGGTAACGTTTTGCTCCCTTTCTTCCTACCTGAACTTTTGCAGTAAGACGCTATGGCCGTATTTTACTTAAATAAGGTTTTATACTTAAGTAAAAAACAAACACGTTACATAATGCGTGGTACAAACCCCTTCTTTCTCTCCTGTATCGCATCGTAACGTTTGACAAGACCCCCCCTGTCCCCCAAATTGCGTTACGTAATACTTGAACGCTCCCTAACAAGTTACAAAATGAAGCGAAGTTCAACAATAAATTTAGCTACTTTCTTTTACTAGCTTTCTTTCCACGTGTGAAGAAAATTCAAGTAGGTATACGCAATAATTAATTTAGATTGATCGATTAATGTGTGAGAGATAGATTGATGGATCCAAATGCGTCAAAAGTATAAATATAATATGATATATTATCAATTATCTAAACCATTGTTGTAGTTCGAAGAAAGTCTCAGAGCGGATGTCAGAAGTGTTAAGTTCTAAAGGCGCATTTTGATGATTGGGAGGGAGGCTTAAATCACATACAAAAAAATTAAAATACTAAAACTTTTACTTCATATAAACATATACATTCATACGTTAGTTACTATTTTTATTTATTTATTTTGCATTTATTGCCCATCAACGTCCCTAAATAAATGACATATTGCTATTTACACTGATATCGGAACGAAGACCTCATAATATGATTAAAAATAGCTCCATATCGTAAAGACAAAACAAAATATGGTATTAATTAGGTGCATTAAGTATTTATATCGAGTTATCAAAGAATATAATGTCAATACAGCAGAAAAGTCGTCTTTAGAAAAGGCATTATTTACTTTATATCTTAAAATAAATTATATCTTGACTTCGAATAAAAATAGGTACTAAACAATATGCAAATTATGAATGTCTATTTCGTAAGCAAGTTTACGCTTCTAATATTCTTATTTTGGACATTATAGGCCCCGCAATACATAATCTAAGGTGTAACCTTCTCTACATATTTCAACTATTTTTATATGATTTAAGAAGCATATGAGCTTACAATACCCTCGACGGTAAGTGGTCACTATCGTCCATTAGCAACTTCATATAGAACATGTTATATAGAATTTATTGCTTATAACTTCTACCTGAAGTCAATCACAGATGTGTTGCTACTCCCGAGGGCGAAGGTGATCGCCTCACATAAAATGTGATAGCAACCACACATTTCTATCGAAACGCAAAAACTAATACTCGGAGTTCGAAAATACAAAAACCTAATTGATTTAAAGTTTTAAAAATTTCCGTTCCACTACTGATTAAAAAAAACACAATCCTTTTCCTGGTACGTTTATTTTTTAGGACATACGTATTTTGTAAAAAAAATCTGAGATGAATAAGGAAAACTAAATGTTATTTACCATTGACAAATTACGTCGAAGTTTGATTTGATAACCTTAAGACTTAAACGTTTCTTAAAAGGCTTATTCAAGGGTCTTAAAAAACTCTTAAACATTTTTTTATTCGATCGAAGTATGAAGAGGCATGTATCTAACTATCGCTCATGGCTATATGCTAGCAACTTCATGTGGAACATAGATGTCATTTGAAGTCAATATTACAGATGCATTGCTACTCACGAGGACCAAGATTACACCTCATATAGGAGTAAGCCGGCTACACCCTTCCAACAAATCTCAATAGCTTTAGCTAGAAATATGTGTATGTGATGCCTCCCCGGTCGAACAATACTGAATTGAAGGTGATAGAACCAGTGTAGTTCGACCGGGGAAGTACCACCGCCTCACCTATTTCAAGCGTGAAGCATTTATTGCATTTCGAAGGAAGGGTGTGGTTGCCTTCATACTTTTATATGAGGCGACCATCATAATCCTCGGGAGCAGCAACGCATCTGTGATTGACTTCAGGTAGAACCCATGTTCTGTATGAAGTTGATTACAGATGCCCATGAGCGGAAGTGACCACTTACCATTAGGTGGACGGCATGCTTTGCTACTTCAGTCAGATAAAAAAAAAACACAAAAAAAGACTAAGTTCCTTGCATTAGTACTAACAACGTAGTAACAAACAAAAACACGCCACTCAAATATGTACGACGATTGCAAAAAACAAGGTTAATATTGATACTGATAGCATGATAGGAGTGTTTACGACGGATTACTGAAGAGCTAATGCGCAATACCACTTCAATAACACTTCGTATTTGATTTCACGTTCAAAAACCTTGTGTGCAGTGAACTCAATAACACACCTGGGTATGCATCGATACGCATTGATTACGATTAGGGTTGCTACCTGTAGGTACAATAATGAGTTGATGATGATGAGGATGATGATGATGTACACATTTTAATCAATTGGACCTACTTTTTCAAAAAGGAACCAACGAGTTTTCCTCCTATTATTATTAAAATGTTAACAATTTTCAATAATATCATATTTGTACACATAGAACAAATTATTTTGTGCAACATTGTACATAGATTTTATTAAAAATAATGTAAAACTATACAGTATACAAAATTTTGACAAAAATGTCTTTTTCTCAAAACTGTCGTTGTGTGGGTTGGTTCTGCTTTGCATAAGTAGGTCCAATTATACTTTAAATTATAGAAGTTAATTAAGGATTAACAATTAAACTAAAGATATATTTAAAATAAGAAGAATATTACTTCTTGTTAACAATTCAGATACGAGTTTCGCTCATGAGCCGTGGTTTCTTAAAAAAGTCAGAAATATACTTATCACAAGGACTTTATCTTAGGTAACTGGCTAGAAAAAAAGGAAATCTATAATCTATATTAAAGTAAGGTGGCAAAAAAAACATTTAGCTGCTACTCACGATATGCGATATGTTTGCCCGTGACCATGATCCATACAACTGAGTCTAAATATATCAGCAAAAAGCTGCAATTTAAAAACCACATATCGTGCGAGTTCTTCAAATTTTAAAATGTATCAATTCATTCATATTCAGTAGTTACTATCGAAATATTTTAACCATGTATAAAAATTAAGTATGTAAGTAATCAAAATGTAATGAAAAATCAAAAATGGAAGCCCTAATAGCGACAAAGGACAATTCAATCGTTGATAAAATAACATAACATGATAAAAATCAGGTTGTTATTTTTAAAATATTTTTAAAAATAACAATATTATTATCAGACTATCTATAGCTCCTAGTGGTGTGACTGTAATGCCTCAGTGACGGTCGATATCGCAATTTTATTTATGAAAACAAAAAACATGTTTATATTATAATATTTACGTGGAATGATCATGGCCCATTTTATGTTGTGAAACAAAAATATGTTTGTTATTCTCAGAAAATATTTTTTTCTAAGTATTAAAATCTTAATAGTACCTACCGCTAGTCGTTCAAGCCATAAATTAAACATTCAGTAGTGTATAGCGACAGCTCAAACAATGGTTGCCAATGGGTTATCGGCCAAAACCTCATTAATAGATGCTAAATTATCAAACAAAAAATATTCGTAATATCGTACAAAATATCAGTTGTCTTACAATTAGCCTATTTATATGATGTTTAGCTGCCCTGGCGAATTTCGTTCCGCCTAAAAGCCAAAAATCTATAATTATCACTGTTCCTCCCATCACTCTATCTATTAAAAAAACGGCATTGATATCCATAGCGTAGTTTTAAAGATTTAAGCATATACATAAATGGACAGACAGCGAGAAGCGGCTTAGTTTTATACTATGAAGTGATGACAATATAAATTAATAATGATGAACATGAAAGTCTAAAGTACTTACCATTAAAATAAAATTTAAGTCTATTCGCGTACACGTTGGACTTGCTGATGCCGAGTCCCTCCGCCACTGGCTCGATGAGGCACCTGAACCCTCCGGAGACCAGGTAAACGGGCACGCCTCGCTCTTGCAACTTCTTTACTAGTTCTCTGTAAAGGTAGAAATGTGTTATTTTGATGCTACTGTTCCCTACAAAAGAAAATGTTGTTAAAATTCCAATCGAGCAAAGATTATAATTACATAAACACTTAGGTTTGTAATTTGTTGTCTTTTTTATTTTAACACACACTCAAATTCTGAAAGAGTTAATATACATAATTATGTGCATTTATTTCATCTAGTTCAACTATAAATGTGAAAATTATAAAAAGTAGACACTAGTACTTTAAAAATCTTAGCATACCTTTTTAAAAATATCCCCTTAAAGTAAATTATTACATGAAAGAATTTCTGAATTAGATTGAAGAAAAGAATGGACAGTTTTATAAATTCCATCCCTATCGATTTGCTATCATTTATATCTGTAGCCGATTCCGCAGTTTAAACTAGTACTAAATTATATTATTTCACTTCATAATACTGCTGAATCGCAGTAAAATATTTTAATATAAAGATATCTCAATGAAAACAAAATAAAACGAAAGTGTAACAGGTAAAACGAAATTAATTGGCATTCTATAAACGTCGCAAGAATACATTTTTTTGGAAAGTCCACATGTACTACAGTGTTTACACAATAACATTACGTCAGCTGTGATCAGCTGAGGTCAGCTCAGGTCGAGACATAGATAGCCAAAAATGGAGGAACATATATCTAATACCGGTTTGATGCAGAATTGTTTTGATGTTGAAATAAACATTTGTTTATATGATTATTCTTATAAAATCTTATCAAAAATACTACCCCAATATCGCGGCTACGACCGCTTCGGTCACGTCACTCACGTCTATCACGGTAATAAGCAGCGTAGCCAGACGTTCTGATTTTGGCGGGACGTCCCGATTTTTTATCAAAATAAATAGTCCCGCGCGGGACAAGCATAGTGCCGTTTTTCGGAAAGGACTGGACTTTTATAAAAAAAGGCCGCCAAATGTATACAAATTTAAGTCACTCGGCAGTATGTCGACCATAAAGGTCGCTAAATATAGAACCTCCGGACCTCGTCCGCCGTGTCCCGCTTTTGAGTATGAATTCCCGTTTTCTTTCAATCAAAAAGTTTCTAAATCCCGACTTGATGAAAAAAAAACTGGCAACGCTGGTAATGAATATAATAATATGTGTTCATCTAATAATAATTCATTAACTATCTGTGCCAAATATTGAATTCCGACCAGTAGTATTTGCGTGAACGAGGTTCAAACACACATAATTCCTTACAAACTTTCACATGTGTTAAATTGATTAGAATAAGATAAGATGTTCCATTTAATATCTGTGTTATTTGCGAGCTGCCGTTTTACAGCATTTATATCAATTCGATTATATAAAGATTTTTTTCTCTTTTTTTAATTTCGTTACACAATAATTTAATCCTAGGATTATTCGAATCTAAACATGTTTAAAAATATATTATGAACATAAAATAAATGTTATATGCGGAGCTTCTAGAATACAAACTAGAAGTTTTAGAAAGGCAAATCACTTTCTTAAGTTTATCTACATATGAAAAAAATGTAATAAAATATAGGCCAAATTGGTAATTTTCCCACCTTTAAACGCATAAACATGTGTATGTAATACTTACGAGATTCCGTGTGTATAATGAATGGGGAAAGTGTTCAGATAGTCTCTGATCTGGCTGGCGCTCGGTCTGATGATGTCTAGCCTTTTCTTCAGGGCCTCTTGAAATGTCATGCTGCCGCCCATAGCTTCTGCCGTCCTGGTAAATACAGACAAATAATTAAAATAATGATGTTGTTTAAATGACGAGTTTAAAAAATAGTTCAAAATAAAGTTTTTAAATAAGTAATGAGTACGTAAAAAGTAAGAAATGCACTTTCAAAATAGATAAGTACGTATATAATGTTATATTATTAACGTACTTACTTTGTATTTCAATTGATTGACTCTATTCAAGTATTGTGTTGTAGTAATATAAGACATATTACTTGAGCATACACATTTTAATTGATCTTATTTTAGCAAATTGTGAAATTAATTTTGTAATCAAATAAATAGTAACAATAGTGATATTATGTCAGGTAACGACATAAGTGACTTATTTTAAATACCTGTCTCAACTATAACTGTAGTTAGATGACATAAAAAAATATTTTACATCAAATTTTACTACCATATTTTGTTTGTACCTATATTTCATATCCATATTTTATAACAACTTTCATTTAAGGTCTAGATTATGTCATAAAATACTTAAAGATAATTTCAGTAAATAGCATAGTAACAGCTATGATAAACAATTATGTAGATAATAATTTAAAGTAATTGTTAGGTGATAGTCTTGATAAATAAGCATAAGATATTAAAGACTTATGTAATCATGATTCAGGTGGCATTGTTTTGATTACGAGTAAAGAACTATTTTAAATAACATATTATCTATCTAGGTACTATGGATGCCGTAAACACACCTCAACAAAAAGTTAATGGAGATACTAGAAATTTCGGACCAAGTAATCTTAATACGATTTTGGTATAAAACCGAATCTAATGGCAAACGAGATGCATAAACGAATTAAATTAAAGTTTAAAAACATAGTTACTACGTTACGGAAATGACGATGTCATTCACGTGTCCTTAACACTTATAACTATATAATTGCTATAATTATAACACCTATCAAGTAAAACTAAATTTGCGTTACCTCTAACTAGGCTTAAAGGTTTAAATAGTTTCTAGGAATACTCTATTCGAAGAAATTATTTAAATCTTAACACATGCTTGCTAAAATGTCACTTAATTACTATGTTATGAAAATTACGATATGGGTCACGTGTGCCCAGTAATTGCTGCAATTATAATCACTATTTAATCAGACTTCACCGGAGAGACCCGTAACCTTGCAAAGTACTTTATAGAAATTATTTAAATCATATAATATGCTCACTAAAATGCTGGACAATTACTATGTTACGGTAATTACGGATATGGGACACGTGTGCTCAGTAGTTACTGCAATTATAATATATATATATTATTACGTGTAGCAAAAAATTGTGGTGCATTTTGAAGTAACTTGCCGCGGACGGAGGGGTATGAAATTTTGCAGGGCTTTAGTTGACGTTGAGAGGGAGTGCGGAATGTTTATATTTTTTTTCAAATAATGCATATAACATACATAAAACCAAGTAAAACACATTACACACCCAACCGTGCATTTGTCACAAAAACTTAAATAATAAACGAAATAAAACATTCAAAATGAATACACAGAACGTCAAAAATGTCAGATGTCTTTGTCAAAATACCCGTTATTGATTTTAAATGCAGATTGGTCACTTATACCTCTCTTTTACCTTTCGGGTGTATTAAGATAACTTGAAAATTAATAAAAATTGAATTTGGGAAATACTTTGGACAATATCAAGTTGAATTACGGCCGAATTTCAACCTTTGCGACGGGTTACTATTAAATCTGACGCTACTTAAGAAACCCGTACTTAGGCAGAGATTCTTAGAAACTATTTAAATCATATAACATGAACGCTAAAATGGCACATAATTAATAGGGAAATGATATTATGGCTAACATGTGCCCACTAATTGCTGCAATTATAATGACTATTTAGTCTGACTCCATGAGTGACCCGTAACCGGTATTCCGATTGATTACAATCCGACGTTTACAAGATTAGTAAAAGATCCGTCGTTTTGGGTCAATAGAGTCAACTGAAACACGCCTACAATGTATGATACTAATGTGTGTCAAATGATATAATTGATTTTTAATTAGGTTAAATTTTCATATTTCTTCTAATAGAAATGATTTCATAACATCATGTAATGAAAAAATGTAATAAGTATATACTGTCTGTATACTTCAGTGCACACCACTGCAGTAAATATCATATTTAATAAAAAAAACACCGATTATTTGCATTGTATTCTAATTTTGACCTACCTAGTACAATAAACGACAAAAGTCTTTTTCATCGTCCTATTTTCTTTTCTATTTTTAGGAGCAAAACACTGTGCTCTCATTGCAAAAAAACAACATAACAATTTACAATTGTAGTATATGTAAAATAATTCTACGTCCCTATGGTATTTTATCTATCTATGCTTATAATACGAAATATTTAAAAAATTAAGTGGAAATGAATATGTATAAAATTAATATCGTACTCAAAAAATGAATTGCATATTTGAATGTGAATAAGATAAATATTCCAAACTACTCACAATCGTTTAACTTCATCTCCCTTCCCGCAGAACCTAGCCAGTTCGTCGATGCCCTCATCCTGGATGACAGTGGAGTCGACATCGAAGCACACGCAGTCCGCCGTGCGGAACAACTCTTGGACGGTCTGCTGCGGCGACATCACACTGATGGAGACCAGGGACAGGGTCTTCAGAGTCGCGTACTGAAGGTTACTCTTCAAGCTGTCGCCACAAACAAGTTTTTAAAACAACATGATTCAACAAACAAGTCCATTTTTATTCAAACCGCAGTACGGACAAACCCGTTTTGTCAAAATGGAAAAGTACAAACTTCTCGAACCCAAATAAACACATGTCAGGTTTGAATTATTCTCAAACTCAAGTGCCAAGCAGAGAGGTTTAAAAACCTTTGAAAGTACTGAATAGTAATTTTATTGCTATACAGAATTTTATTGCTATGCAAAAAAATTTGAAAGTACTGAATAGTAATTTTATTGCTATACAGTACGCACTAATTTAATTTTCTTTTACTGATTTTGTTACCTAAATTGCACAAAATTGATTATTAACTTATTTTATTTAATTTACAATGAAAACAAATAAGTAAGATATATAAAATTACATTATGGCTATCGATGAGGTTTATTTGCTGGGTGAAACAAATACTTTTAACTTACATGGAGTTCATATGCTACAATAACAATAATATATTGTTAATAGCCGCAGTAAACCATTGACGTTATAAGCTTTTTTTATCTTATTATAGGCCAACGTTACGCTTACGTTATAAATATACAAATAAGAAACAATTACAGGCTCAGTCATTATTATCCTTATTATTCAATGAAAACAAGGTACAATGACAACACGAAGAAATAAATTATTTACATTGCATGATCAGACTGACCATGAGCTCAATTAAAACAGACACTGATTTAATATCAAGTAAATAATTATCCTATTTACACTCTATTTTTATAAGTATCCTATAAAATACATATAGTTGTAATGAAAAATAATTATGATGTTATCATTTGTTTGACTTATTTTTTTATTTTTTAGTAATGCGCTAATTATAATTATTTTAGTACCCGCAACATGCAATTACTTTTACTTTTTAAATACCTGTATAGAGCCATTTTCGTCGTCTTCTTTAAGAGGTCGATAATAAACTGATGCGTAAAATTTTCAACAAGCTACGAATTTAATCTTTCAACTAAGGTTAAGAGACTGGCAAAGGGAACCCACTTAACCGGAAACACCGCGAACACGCCTGCGTCGAATGTGATATCATACAGTACAGTGCACTCATACGCTCGTTATCGCCTTATATCCACCAGCCTCCTTAGATAACGTTATGATGCGAGCTACAACACTTCTATCTGAGAGCTACGTACTATGAATGACGTCACAGCGTCATCCTCGGTTGAAGACATATGGCTAGACATTGAAATCGTTTCAAGTAGGGGCGATGAACCAGCGCCTATCTCGCTCACTCGCGATAGAAACGTATGGAATATTTGTGGAGTCTCTTGTTTTGCAAATTGCGTCGGTCGCCAATTCACGCTATCAATTGAGCTCGACGTAATTTGCTTGTTATGATAATGAATGTTTATTAAGAAAAGAAAAAAAAAACAAAGTTTTAGGACAAAATAATAAAACAAATACTTTTTTGTTCATTTTCTTGAAAAAGCAATAAAAACGGTCATATAAATTATAAATGAGGGTATTTATATATTAACAATGTAAATATAAAGTATTGCACAAATTACAATTAATTAGAAGTTATTAAATATAAGCTAAAGATTAAATTAGAAACTATGTATCTTCTGAGATGATCTGATGAGTTTGCAATGTAAATTTCAATTGACTTCATGTTATCAAGCCAAGTAATTTTAATTGTCAATTAATTGATAAGTTGTCAACAAGAAAATCTCGTGAATATTATTATTTACCATGTAAATATTAACTTCCGACATATAATTCTTTTCTACACGTGTAAAATATAACTATCTTAAAACAAAGTTTATATTTGTTTAGTTTATTGCATGAAGTCATCTAGTCACAATGATGCGAACGACAGGTATGTATGTTACTTTACTGGCTTGCTTTTAGTAATGTAGTTGTGGAGCGTATTTCTCCGTTGATAAATTAAGGTGTGGTCAAAAATACTAAAACATTCCACAACAAAAGTTTGGAAAAACTATTTTAAAACACCTTATGAGTTTAAACACTTTTCTTCATGCTAGTACTTTTGAAAATAAGTCCTAAATTTAATACTTTGTTTTGATCCTCCTATTGCTGATTGAATAATAAATGATAATAGTGAAAACCTACCAAGTTTAAATTATTAATTTAAAAAATTACATGAACCTGTCATGTTAATTATCTAAAAACATCTAGGTATCTGTAAATTTAAACAATGTCTAACCTGAATTTTACGAAATTATTAAGCACTAGAAGGCCAATATCAATCTGGGTGAAAATTAAGATATAATAACCAAAACTAAAATGTATACAAGTTAATTTTGTCCCTTATAAGGTCGTTGGACAAATTCTCACCCTTGCAACAAATCCATATGAAATAATTAAGTAGATATTTCTCTGCAATAAATAAAAAAAATATATTTTCTTTATTTTTTATAAAGATATGTTGTTAAGATGTTGTTAAACTAATACATAAAAGTACCATAATTTCTAACTAGTACCACCGGCAATATCAATTGTTGTTTTTATGTTTTTTATCAGAACAGATAAGTGTTATTTTTATCAAAATATTCAATAACATTTGATTCACTGTTACCACATAAACAAGGTTATCATTATCATGATTTATACACATGCAACCATATTTAGGGAAAATGCTACTAATCCGTCTTGTTTGTTTTACTTACAAAAATAAATAGGATATTTGAAACAACATAAAGTTCTTCTGCTTCGTTATAGGATAAACAAATGCTTATAATAAAACCCATGTGATTTACTTTTCTTGAGATTATTCCATACATTTTGTTTTTGTATTACAGAAAGTTATTTACCTATATTATTTTTATCATTTTGGAATCGCTTTATCAGATCAAGAGTCCAGGTAAGACTCCGAACTCATCTGGGTCTTGTGGTTTGGGTTCTTGGGACTTCAAATGTTCATAGATGGCAGTAAATTGCAAAGATGTAAGCGAATACTATGTAAGAAGTTATGCATATAGCTGTGACGAAAAAAAACATAAGTTAAATTACAGAAAAAGTACCATAACTATTTTAATCACCAAGTGCAGCATAGTATATACAATATGTAACTTTTATTTTAATGTGCAGACCCTAATTTCCGTTTTAACTAAATATTCATATGCAGTAGGATTATAATTATTTTTTTAATAAATTTCACTAATTAATATTTTATGTAATTAGATTTATATTATAAACTCACTGCCAATACTTAAATGTATAGGTATTATGCTAATAATTACTGTTAATAAATGTATAGTAATAAATGTATATTTATTTAGTAGAAGTTTCTTTCTTATAGAATGCGTTACTGATTATAAGTAAATAACTGGTTTAAAGCCATTTAATAGATCAAGGATCACTGTGACGTGGCAGAATGGGAGTACAATATATTGTTAACTAGTTTGAAGCAGTAACCACTGAAGATTGTATATTGAACCCAGATAGAACAAAACAGAAATGTGTTTTAATATTGCTTATTTACAAACAGTAATAATTAAAGTAAGTTATGTTGCTTATTATATTAAAAATAATGTTTTATTTATTATAAGTGCACATTATGACATATATTATTTTTAAGAAGCTAGTTAGTACTAGCTGCCTTGCCTTAACATGCATTGCTAGGTCCACTAGTGTCTAACAATGCATATAAAAATGCATATAATACTTTCATTATATATTGAATATAATTTTATATGAATATGATTAATAATGGATCTAGGTAAAACAACCATAAAAATATTCCACGTTTAAGGTTTCAGTATAGTCTGCTTCATGAATTTTTTAAAATAAACAAAATAACTCAAAAATAAATAATCAAAGTATTTTCAACATTTCTGTTGTTAATTGTTAATTTATATCCCAAAAAATAAAATAAATAAAAAATCATAATATAAATAAAAATGTGAACAATTCTATTATTAAGAAATAATTATCGATGAAACTCACGATAGCAGCCACTTGCCTCAAGTCAAGCTATTTCTTATCTTATCAACCAAATGACACAGCGTTTATTGATTCAACGTTACAGGTCACATCTGGTACTCATAGTAACAGTAGTATTTCAATAATTTACAATACGTTATACCGTTACCAATATGAGCCCACGACTAAACTAGAATGATGCATAAGGATATAGTTCATTTATTTTATCATCTGTCAGCAAGGTAACTAAAACGACCTTCTAAGGGCAAAGTGGGTTGCGCAAATACTTAAACATTATTCAGTTTTGCAGTTATCAATAACTATAATTAAACTTAAGAAAAACGTATTATATAGTAATACATACTGTTAAAGAAACATAGAACATATAACTTTCACACATATTCTTTTCTAAGAGCGAATAACTTTATTGTATCAATTAAAATTGTATTATTTGAAATAAGTACAAACAAATACTTAAACACTTCATAAAAATATTATCCACTGTAAAAATGAAATATAAACTAAGAACAGCTGATCAATCCAATTACGGTTTTTTTTAGGTTGGATTCTTATGACAGGCAAAGGACACTGACGTAAAGACGTTGTATTGTCAATAATAACAACGTAAACGTCATATCTAAACGTCATAGCATAGATTTTATACGATAAACCAGAGATTGATAGTTATTGTTTGTTTCTACTTAATTATACTATAATGTGCTGTATTTTAAAACATCATATTATGAAAATACGATATAATAATATTTTGTAACATTTTAAATAACTTGTATTTGATTTTATACATTAAACCTTTTCAGTATCAATTTTTGAACGAACAGGATACACTACGAATGGCGGGAAACGGAAACGTGCTTAATTATAAAAGGAACAAAAATCCCAACTTTGAATTAGTGCCTTAGAACGACTAATTAGATATTGCGTTAAATAAACTTATTACGTTTATTTTTAGTATCAATAAATATTCATTACAGATTTCAGATTCAGATTTCATATCAATATGAATGTGGTGAAGAGAGATTCACGATCAATAAAATATCAGCCAAAACATAAAAATGAATTAGTTAGGAAAGACGGTTCACTAGGCAAGTAATTCATTAATCTTTTGCTATATGTACGTTAATAAATAAACGTACCTAATTAATAATAATAATAATGTTCTTTTTATTTACATTACACGATATACACGTACATATAGTAGAATATCATCTCAATATTTTTAAAGCTAATTAGGACGATAATAGGAGCTTAATCTATATATTACCATAAACTGAATTAAAATATTTATCAAACCAATCGTGATTTTTTATAATCAAATCTTATTTATTATATAAATAACATACGTTTTTTCATATGGCAGATTTTGTGTAGATCGTCCGGGGAAGTACCACCGGGTGTGGTCGCAGGCACACTTTTAAATGAGGCGACCATCTTAGACTTCGGCAGTAGCAACACGTCTGTGATTGAAATCAAATAAAACCCCTGTTCTATACAAAATTGCTTACCGATGTTCATGGGCGGCAGTGCCCATTTACAATCAAGTTAACTGCATGCACGTTTGCTAAAATGGAATAAAAAAGTAATAATGAGTAAATTTTAAGTAACTCATTTTCCAATAATAATAATGTTCGAGTTAAATATAACTCAAACATTAGATATGATGATTATTAAAGTAAACTAAAGTGTTGATCTGACCATTGACCATGAAATATTTTCGATCTAATTGATGGTTCCTTTGTTTATTAACGCGTAATAATCACAGTAACTAGTCTACTATAATAAATATTCCAATAAGTGGTAATTTATTAATTCAAAATTACAAAGCGAAAGGAAATGCTCTTAATATCTATTAACTAGCGTGGGTGGTAAACAAATAGGTACCTACTTCACTACACCTTACAATAAAAAAAAAACTAAACTCAAAATACAGATAAAGCGCCTTATTCATGGTTTCCGTATTCACGTGACCATTTTCTTGTTTTCGCGGCTACAAACCCTTTTTTCGAGAATATCGTCGTTACAAGTGAAATGGTCTAATGATGATAAATTTTGAGCATGTAACTACAACCTACTGTTAATCATTCTGTATTTGCGGCATACCTATATATGACACGTAATCCCCGCAAAAAAAAACAGCCGAATCGGGGACCTCCTACTTTTTGAAAGTCGATTATTATGGAACTTTTAGCGTACATAAATAATGAATTTAATAGCGACACAAAATAACACACGTCCCTTTAAAAGTAGGTACTGCTTAATGACAGATGATTTCATTTTCTATGAAAATCGAAGGTATCCGCAGTTCTACTATACCGGTGAAGTCATTCCATCCCAATGCGACCCGACTGCCAGTTAACGTCCCCAGATACCAGTTCAGCAATGATCTCGCAACATCTAAGAGATCCTCTATGGGACCACCGATAGCCCCGCCAAGAAGCTTGAAACGCAAGTATGATATCAAATTATTATGGTTATATGAATGAGCTCGGCTATTAGAGGAGTCCAAAAGAGTCGGTCGACGAAAAAGATGCATCTGGTAGACTTTGAAATGATTCTCCTTGCTGGCTAAGTTTAAGGGAGTCCGATAGCGATCGACGAAAATGAAAGGTATGGTCTAAGAATGTTTCCTGTTAAATTTTGGCATATCACTACATAGTACCTATAAAACAATCGCTTTCCGTTGTCTGCTTAGATCTTTAAAACTACGCTACGGATTTTAATGCAGTTTTTTAATAGATAGAGTGATTCAAGGAAAGTGTTTTTATGTATAATACCGCATGTTATGGTGGAGTAACGCTGATAATTTTAGATTTTTTGGCTTTTAGGCGGAAAGAAGTTTGCCGGGTCAAGTAGTCTGGTATAAAAAAGTTAAGCCCCAAAAAAAATATTACATTTGGGTACGATAGTCATAAATAAATATTGTAGTAGACATACCTAATAATGAAACTTTCGAAGAGTTTCTAGTAAACTATAGTAGAAATTAAGTTTGCTGTTACTTTTTACGTTAAACATAGGTAAAGAATTGTCTGAACTAAGCAATTAAGTATTGTACTTTACCAGGAGTATATAAACTGAAGATAAAATTTATTACCTTCGTGCCTTCGGGATTTAAAAACATCACGTTTAAGGTAGACCGGGGTCGGTTGAAACAATTTGGCATTAATTGCTCACAGGATAGCTATTATAGCTGTATACAACTAACAAACTTATTGGGATGAAGGTATAGTCATTCGTCTTTAAATTAACATCAACATCAATAGCATCAACATAATAGAACAGGTTGCTAGCAAAATTATATTTTATGGAGTGTGTCCAATTGTTACAACCGACCCCAGGGGCGGTTGTAACACTCAAAATAAAAATTTGAGTTTTTATTTATTTTAAATACTGAAACGTTAGTGTAACAAATAAACAATGTTAATCAGGCTTTAGGCAGGCTTGTAGCTTGAGCAGCGCATACAGATAATTCAGGATTACGATTCATGAAAGAACGAATTCATTCCTCTCCAGCCATAGCATTTTCCAATCAAGTGAAAGGCGCGTTTAAATTGTATTTTATGGTAAGTTCAAAAGCTAAATTTCTCACCTATTTTGTGGGGAGACCAAAATATATTTCAGCTCAAGGTATCAGATATTTCGCTAATTGCAACTTGACCTTCGTTAAAAAGTCTGTTATGAGTTTCATATCGCATGCTAATATTTTCAACCCGATAATGGTCTTCATTTAGTGTATCCGTCTTTCTTTTATATCTTAAAGGAGATAGTTACCGCCATAAATAGTTAACGTCGTACTTTTTGATTTGACATTCCCGTAGGCATTCTTGTACGATAAAATATTTGCCTTCGTCTCAAGAGGTCTTTTTATGCCTTTACTAGGCATATGTAACACAAAAATATAATATAATTGATGTTTCAACTGTCCCCATCCCCTATTTCGGTAATAAAACTGTCACTACCGCAAGGTAACACGCAAGGTAATATAACGATTACAAAAGCAACCTTTGAAATACGATAATTATATCAACATTTAAGATATGTTACGATGAAATTCACAAATACTTACTTTCGGTTAAAAATTTTCAATAGGCACCTCTGTAATCGTTATCACTGCGCAAAAGGTGGCTTAACTCTAAGAATCGTGCTAGGATTGTCGGCTGCGTGCCTTCTTCCTTTATACCTCTCCCCTATCTTGCGTAGTTTCGATAATATTTGAGTTGTTTTAACCGCCCCTTGTTTCAACCATCCCCGGTCTCCCCTACTGATGTATATATCACAGCACTAAGAATATCTAAATATTTTATGATTCAAAAGCACATAAAATGAAAAACCCTGTAAAACCAATCTCTCATATAAAGAGAAGCCCCTTTTATAAGTAATCCAACCATTATCAGCGAAGATATTGAACTTTTATCGCGAAATCGTTGTGAATATCTTTGTGCACAAACAACAATTGTCTTTGCTAATCGTCAATGACAATAAAGTCATATAGGTCGGTAAAACTTTTATATTTTATGTGTAAATATTTGTGTGGATCGATGGATGGATGTTTGTGGCTCTTTCGAGTTTGGATGACATTGCATACAGATTGTATATGATCGAGATATATGATATTTTTTACCCTCTAATAACTAGTCCACCAATTCGCACTTGGCCAGCACAGTTGACTATGGCCTAAACTCTCTCATTCTAAGTGAAGACCCGTGCCCAGCAGTGGGACAATAATGGGTTGATTAGAGAGTGAGAGAGAACTAGCCTACGCAGGGTGAGCCGCCGACATACAGTTTATGTATAGTATTTTAATATTTTATATTTCTTAGTTTCTATTTTGTATAGTATCATAGTTTTTATTAATTGTTATGTATTAATTTGTTATATTATTTGCTTGTTTTTGTGTATTCATTACATATAAAAATAAATAAAAATAAAAAAATAAAAATAAGCTAGTATTTAAAATATTCTTATATTAACGACTCCACAACGTTAAAATGTCCTCTAAAAATACCTGAATCTGTCTTTGTATTATGTTTTGGTACTGTGTTTATGCTTTCTCGTTAATGTTTGCTCAAAACATATGTAGAGTTGTTGACATCGGGTATTTTTCTTAGCAAAATGTAGCTGTACTGAATAATTAACTCCATGACAAAATACTTTACTAAGTGGTGGTGGATTGATATTTATAAAAATCTGTACTTAAATCTGTATTTTAAAAATACTAGCTTATTCGTACGGCTCCATCTGCGTCGGTAGCCACAATTACAAATCAACCACATCCTTTCTACGAAATGGAAGAACTGCTTTACGCTAGAAATAAATCTGGCGGTGTTACCTCCCTGGTCAAACTACTTATGCTACCTAAAAGTAGGTACTGAAATGAAATGAAATGTCTTTATTTTGCATAGGCCTTCGGTGGCGCTTACAAATTGTCAGTTACATTTATATATTTTTTTTTACACTACCACCGGATCGGAACACGACCTCAACTGAGAAGATCCGGCAAGAAACTCAGTGGGTTTGTCTTTTTTCTTTGTATATCTTTTTTCATTTTTTTTATTTGCCATCTTGTTTTGTTTTTATATGTATTACTGTATACTTATAGAATTAATGTTTAAGTACTAGTAGAATTACCTAATGCCACATAGGTAGGTAGGTTTTACTCGAGATGTTATCACTCAGTTATGACTGAGCTGCTTAACCCATAATAATAATCTACCCATAATAATATAATCCAATGCGTTAGCTACATAGTAGCATAAGCTGAAGTTAATTTCGCCTTGTGTTAACCCAAATACATAGAATCATCCAGTCAAGTTCGACTCGCCCAGAATCGTCATCCAGTGGTAACAGAAGACGCATCTTGGCGAGTGACTCAGCCGCCGACTCTTCACTAGATGTCACCACTCCTAGAAACAGACCCACAGCACTACGGTATATCAGCAGTAGTAGCAGAGGTAGGAAAATCTAATTTAATGCCTGATTTTTTTATTTACAATAACAGTCAAGCTACGAACGTCTCTAATATGACTTTATCATCAGTGGAGGATAGAAAGGACAGTGGGGACTAAGAGTTTAAATTTTAACCCGACCAAGATATAATTTGATGTATCTTTTTTTTTTGTTACCTTCAAAAAGTACACCGAATCCTTGGGAGAAACTCAGGGTTATGTGGGATTTTTACCCACTAAAACCTCCTCGGTGGCCTTCCTCAGCGCTTGTAGTAGGGGACTCGGAAACTCCAACGGAACGAACCGGTGGCCCCTAGCGCAGTGCCCCTCACGGGCTCATCTCTTGGGGGACGTGTACCATCCTCCTTCATCATCCGGTGCTTACGGCGAGATGCAGCCACACATACCGCCGTCCTTCTCGGGGTTGCTTGTTGGACGGTTCGAGCTCCCACTCTAGCCGTCCACAACCCCAGAGGCCCCCTATTAGTCGCCTCTTACGACAGGCAGGCGATACCGTAGCCGTATTCTACTCCAAGACTACAGGGTCAATTTGATGTATCTAATAAAGTATTTCCATATCTACTAATGTTTTTCCACCTTTTAGGGGCGGTATTTTTTTCTATTTATCTATATTTGACAGGGTTATGCGCTCTTATCCCCTGCTTCCCATACGAAAATACAAAATCTGCCGGTGATTTCTACTAACTGCCCCTTTTAGCCGTGCGAAAGTATTAGTCCCCTCCTCTGCAAGTGGGGGAGGTCTGAAGCTTACTCAAACACGCTGCCCCAATGGGAGATAAATATATATATTAAATAAAGAACAGTAATCGTGTTTGTATGTCTGTACAGAATACCTACAAAAAAAGTAACATCGGTTGATTTTGATCAATTTTTTACCGAAAATTAAAAAGCACAAAGGGCAGTAACTAGACAATCTGAATCATGACATATAAAATAAGTATCTTGGGGAATTTATACAGTAGTGTACATGCAAGTTTAAGATACTTTGAAATGCAAGAAAAGTAGGTGCCTATAATTTGCTTGATTAATTAATCATATCACAGCTAGTAAGAGGAATCCCCGTCAAAATTGTTTATACAACAACTAGCATGGAATCGGTAATAAACCTGTTATATTTCTGTAACTTCTGTCAGCACAATATGCGACAAGTGATAGGTACTTAAATAGATATTTATAAGCAGGTACATTGTAACGATAATTTATATAATCTGTATCGCTCATGTTGGCCCCGAGTCTAATTGTATAGGGGGATACCCCACGTGATGTTTTAAGGAAATTGCAGACTCGTGTATAAAGTAATTGTTGTTATGTTATTGCTACCATATTGACGTCATTAACTCATACAGACTGTGGTTCGTGGTTTTTTTCTGCGATTATAAAAGTAACATAACTTATTAAGTTTTAATAGAGTTAATTTATTTTAATGAAACAAAGACGAAAAGTTAAATATTCCAATTCACTAAATAAAAATAAATAGTTTTAATTTAATGCAATTTCAAACACATGATCAAACAGAAAAAAATCTCAGACCTTCAAACTATGCTCTTCGCAAATGTAAGCGATGTAAAGACACATGGAACTTTGATTTTTATTATATATATGGATCATGTTTGCTATCATGTATTGTTCACGTTCTAGTACATGGCACCTGTCAATTATCCTCAATCTTTAAGGAAAACACAATGTCCTAAGTCTCTGTAAACAAATTACTAATAGGTACCTTTGCACATTGCAACAAACATTAATTAATACCTTTGAAATCACATCAGAAAAATGTTTCTTAAGGCTACTACACACAAGGCCGCCGGCTAGGCCGGCGGCTCGGCCGCCGGTACTGCCGCCGGTGTGCCGGCGGGTATTCCTTCCGCCGGACTTGCCGCACAAACAACACGCCGGCATGGCCGCCGGGGTGTGCCGGCGGGTTGCGCGGGGTGGTCAGTTCGTTCCTGGCATTCGAGTGGTAGTGTTGTGCGGTTTGATAAAATTAGTATAAAACAAATAAAAATGTCTTTTAATTGGGACGATGAAGCTGTATTGCTGTTAATTGAAAAATTTCATGAAAATGATATTTTATGGAATCCCGCCGTATATCCCGACATATTACAAACAGATAACCTCCTTTTTTTGAAGTCGATTAATAAGGTGAAAAATTAAAGTAATAGTTTTTATATCAATATTTACCGTAATTTGAAGTTTTGATATCAGTGCTAGACATACTTCAGGAATCAGTGAGGAAAGAAGTTGTGGTGAAATTTTAAACAGTTCTCCAAGGCTGAAATAACTTTCTCCTGTAGCTAAAAACCGCAACGTTACTGCCAACCTCTCTTTAGCGGGTATAGCCTCTCTCCAGCCAGTATTTTTTTTGCTAATGTACATTTCAATACTCTTCAGCAAAAATTCAAAATCTTCATATGTCATTCGTAGAAACCCAAAGAACATACTATTGCGCAAATGCTGACACCCCACATCATCTTTTTTATAGTTTTCTATCATTACAGTACCGTTCTGCCATTTTCTATACTGTAAACTAGGACGCACCCAAAACCTCCTCCTTTTGTATTTTTTTCTTATTAAAATAAAGATTACAAATGCGACGGCTGTGTTGATGATTTCTTTATTCATTGTAACTGTCATGAATGTCATTCAATGCAAAATAGAACCTAATGTCTCCGGGTTGTGTATTTTATTTATAACAATCTATTTTGCATTGTAAAGAAATAAAAACATTATTACGATGGACAAATACTTACGGCCGGACAGATTTGATGCAGATCCATCTTGTAATATCGATAATACCATTGCATGGATACACTGGAAAAAAACATTTGAAAGTTTTCTTGCAGCAGTCCAGGTAGACGAAAAGACTTGCAGCAATGATACGAAATATCAATTGTTAGTAAATCATCTATCTCCAAAAATTTTTTGTTATATATGTGATATCAAAAACTATGTAGATGCTATCAAAAAACTAGATACACTTTTTATCAAACCGGCAAATGAAGTTTATTCACGGTATAAGCTCACTAGAAGACAACAGAATCCAGGTGAGACTATAGACAAGTACGTTCAAGAACTTAAATTGTTAGCGAAAGATTGCGGTTTCAAAGCTGTGTCCGCTGAGCAGAACGAGAACGACTACGTTAGAGATGCATTTCTAGCTGGTCTATCATCGGCTACTATTCGTCAGAGACTTCTAGAGAATGCATCCTTAAGCTTGGACGATGCTCACAATCAAGCTAGAATACTAGAAATGGCGCAGTTTAACAATGAACTCTATCAAAAACCGTCAACTAGCGAATTCGTTAATACCACTTCTACGTCGAAACAAAATTCAATAAACAGCGACTGTTACTTCTGTGGATCCAAGAGACATCCGAGACGTACGTGTCCAGCTTTCAATGCAACTTGTCTAACTTGCGGCAAAAGAGGCCACTTTGCGAAAGTGTGTAAGAGTAGACCGCAACAACAAAACGCTTTCGCTGTTTGTGACGAAAAAAAAACAGAAATTAATCTCAATACCCCTAATGAATCAACATCATGTGTCATATTAGCTAGCAGTGATCTGAGTAAAGCAACTTTATCAATAATAATTAATAAATCTATAACTGCGAAAGCTTTAATTGATACAGGAAGCTCAGCCAGTTTTATAAACAGTCGTCTTGTTGAGAATTATAAACTAGACGTGACACGCTGTAACCAAAATGTGACTATGGCTGCAACACACATGATGTCTACTGTTACTGGGTCTTGTATGTTAAATGTTGAATTACAAGGGCAAAGTATTAATGCTGAATTTTTAGTAATGCGAGGTCTATGTGCTGACGTGATTATCGGACACGATATTCTAAAGAACTATTTTACACTTGAATTGCACTTTGGTGGGCCTCGAGCTTCATTAAAACTATGTGCCTTAACGCATGCTAATATTGAACCCGTAAGTTTATTTCCAAACCTACTGCCTGATTGCAAACCAGTTGCTATTAAATCTAGAAAATATTCGTCTGAAGATGCTGCGTTCATTAGCTCAGAAGTAAAAAAGCTCTTGAATGACAAGATTATAGAGCCCAGTCAATCACCTTGGAGAGCTCAGGTCCTGGTAACGTCGACCGAAAATCATAAGAAGAGAATGTGTATTGATTATTCAATAACCATAAATAAATTTACTCAACTAGACGCGTATCCGCTACCAAGCATAGAAGACGTCGTAGCAAAGGTGGCCAAATATCGCGTATTCAGTAAAATTGACTTACGAAGCGCTTACCATCAAATACCTATTATGGCATGTGAAAAACTTTATACTGCATTTGAAGCTGATGGAAATTTATACCAATTTAATAGAATTCCGTTCGGAGTTACGAATGGAGTTGCAGCTTTCCAGCGTGCAATCAATTCAATCCTAACTAAAGAAAAAACACAAGGAATATATGCATATCTCGATGATATTACTGTATGTGGAAAATATCAAGAAGACCATAACGAAAAATTAAAGCATTTCCTCGATGTTGCTACCCGCTATAATCTGACACTAAATCTAGACAAAAGCGAATTCTCTAAAGAAACAATCAACATACTTGGCTATAACATTCACAATGGTATTATAAAACCCGATCCTGACCGGCTACGCCCTCTTTTAGAGCTCCAACTTCCAGAAAATTCTGCAGCTCTAAAACGAGCTTTAGGCTTTTTTGCACATTATTCTAAATGGGTCCCGAACTTCTCTAGCAAAATTCATCCTCTTGTTGTGCATGAAGCATTCCCCATGACGCCAGATGCTAGGAATGCTTTCGAAACTATAAAAAAAGAAATAGCGGAATCGTCTTTGCACGCCATTGAAAATAATATACCTTTTACTGTAGAAACTGACGCATCATTTCATTCCATAGCTGCATCCCTTACGCAAGATGGAAGGCCCATCGCTTTTTTTTCTCGAACACTCTCCAACTGCGAGCGTAACTACCCTGCGGTCGAAAAAGAGGCTATGGCAATTATTGAATCGATTAGGAAATGGCGACAGTTTCTCTGTGGAAGAGCTTTTCAGCTTATAACAGATCAAAAGTCAATAACATATATGTTCGACCAACTACATTCATCAAAAATAAAAAACGATAAAATATTACGCTGGCGGCTGGAACTGGCGAACTATAAATTTGATATTGTATACCGCCCAGGCAAAGAAAATCAAGCTGCGGACGCACTATCGCGAGCGAACCAAATAGCTTCGACGACCAGAAAAAACGATTTACGGGCTCTTCACGAATGTCTTTGTCACCCTGGGGTGACAAGAATGATGCACTGGATACGAATCAAAAATCTTCCTTTTTCTATTGAAGACGTGAAAGGAATTATATCATCATGTCAAGTATGCGCCGAATTAAAACCACGATTTATCAAAAATGCAGGCACACTCATAAAAGCTACTTCACCTTTTGAAAGACTCTCCATAGATTTTAAAGGGCCTTTGCCAACAGATGGCAGTAAGAATCGCTATATTTTAACAATCATTGATGAGTATTCACGGTTTCCATTTGCATATCCTTGTTCAGATTTAACTTCAGAAACAGTCAAAAATAAATTAACAGATCTCTTTGGAATGTTTGGTATGCCAAGTTATATTCATAGCGATCGTGGGGCAACGTTTTTATCAGATGATCTAAAACAATTCCTGCATAAAAAATCTATAGCAACTAGTTACACGACACCCTACAACCCTCGAGGCAATGGCCAAACAGAAAGATATAACGGTATTATTTGGAAAACAATAGAATTGGCCTTGAGATCGCAAAACTTACCCATAACTAAGTGTGAGTATGTGCTAACAGGTGCTTTACATGCTATTCGCTCTTTATTATGTACAGCGACAAATTGTACTCCCCACGAAAGAATGTTCTTTCATCCCAGACGATCTGCTACTGGTCAATCAATGCCCACATGGTTGAACGGTCCTGGAAGAATTTTGATAAAAAACAACCGCAGAAACAATAAATATGAGCCGATCGTGGAAGAGGTTCAGCTCCTTGAAGCCAATCCACAAAACTCTCGTATCCGTTACGATAATGGAAGGGAGGCCATAGTGGCAAACCGCCATTTAGCACCAAATGGACTCCCTGTGTTGAGTGATGATGATGATGATGAGGAACAATGGGAGGAGGCCCAAGAACAACCAGTCCTAGAGGGGCCAGAGTTGCGGCGGTCTGTTAGACAGCGTTATCCTCCAGCTCACTTAAATGACTACGTCTGCAGCTCTACATCAAAACAGTGTTCTAAATCATTTCTACGTAGGGGAGAATGTCATGAATGTCATTCAATGCAAAATAGAACCTAATGTCTCCGGGTTGTGTATTTTATTTATAACAGTAACCAACGACAAAATATGCACTTCACTAGCGTTCTACACGACTGTCACAACCGGATTGATGTTTGGCGGCTTCGCGGCATGTGCCGGCGGCTTATATATGCCGCCGGCATAGCCGCTCGGCATAAACCCGGCGGCACTGCCGCCGGCATTGTGTGTAGTAGCCCTTACACTTGAGTACCTTTTTTTTTTTGTTTTCGAGGGGGAAACCTTCCAAAGGTACCCGACGCCGTGGGAGCGACGCAGGGTTATGTGGGATTTTTACCGCACTAAAACCCCCCCGGTGGCCGTCCTCGGCGCTGAAAAGGAGGACTCCGGGATCTCGAAACGACTTCAACCGGAATCCTCCGAGCGCGCTGCCCCATCGGGCTCCTCCCAGATGGGCGGCTGGGCCCACCGCTCCGTCTAGTCTTTACGACGGTATGCGACCACACATACCGCCGTCCTTTCCGGGATTGCCTGACCGAACGGTTCGAGCTCGCACTCTAGCCGTCTGCAACCCCGGAAGCCCCTTTTAGTCGCCTCTTACGACAGGCAGGGGATACCGTAGCCCTATTCTGACCCCGAGGCTACAGGGATGACACTTGAGTACCTACAAGATTCTTTTTAATTTATTTGATTACAAGTTACTTAAAGCTTATGTGAAATTCAGTACCTGCCTACGCTAAATTATATGATCGTTGTAAATTTTAATGCAGTAAATCTCATTTATTAAAAAAATGCAGCACGTATTACTTTTATGCATAAAAAAATATATCTTTATTCAACAAGTCTCAATCTCAGCTTACAGCAATCTTAATGAAATCAAATAGCGGTATAAAAATGTATCTAAAAGAGTTTATTTCAAAACTATATCAGTTATTAGGTAAATATTAATATGAATGTAACGTCACAGGTGGTCACAGTGGTACCAGATCAGCAAGATCAACTAGCAATTCAGTTGTAGAAGCTAGTGTCATACTGGGTAAGCACTTATCACAAGAAAGAGTATTAATAGAACGTTTACTACTTAAAATATATATGAACACTATTTACATCAATAGAAACTTCATGTAGGGCAGTCAAATCATATTAAAGTTAATCAAAATTAAAGTAATGTAGGCTCGGTTCCGCTTTTCGGGAAGGACCGGATTTTTGCAAAACAAAAGTCGCCAAATCAATACAAAGTTAAGTTCCATCTGCATTTAGTCGAACAAAAAAAAAGGTTGACAAATTTAGATCCCCGTACCGATTTTGACTATGAAATCCCGCTTTTGTCATTCAAAACGTTTTTAAATCCTGTCTTGATAAAAAAAAGAACCTGGCAACGCTGCGCAAAACTTTCTCATGAAGTCTACCAACGTCTCTAAAACTCTCTTATTTTAAAAGAAGACCCATGCCCAGCACTAATAGGTTCATGCTAAGTATTTTATAACATAAATATTACAGCAATATCCGAAGGTAGAGGCATGGCTCGTGGCGAGATAGGAATGGCAGCGGTGGACCTCAAGCATCCGCACTTAGTGCTATGTCAGTTCAGCGATACTCTCCTCTACACACATGCACTTACTAAGATCAATTACTTTAATCCTGTTGAGGTAAGTTATTTATATAGATTTAGTCTTTATTTAGATTATTTTTTGCGTGTCCATTTTTCTATGTAAACTGGCGAACCCCGTGTTTGCTAAGGTCGCACTGAAAAGCTGAAAACCAGTAGTCGCGGCTCGCCATTGACACATGCTGAGTGCGCCCTATTCCATTGAAGTGCCACTACAATAATTCAGCTGATTAATTTTTTTATATTTCTTTCATTTTTTTTTCGTTTTATACCTCTTTTTTTAACTCCTCTGTTATCTAAGCTAAGCCCATGAATGTGTGATCTGCTTTAAACCATATAATTCGAGGTTATTGGGATAATTAATTCAAAACCACTAGGTATTTCAATAAAAGTCTACTAAGTGGTACTAGTCATTTTTAAATGTGGTAAGGTGTTTATTAACGGCCTTCCCTTAGCAGCTTATTGTCGTTGATACATTAGAAAATCAAGTCGGTCCTATAATGTGAATTTTATATTTAAATGTTATATTTAAAAAAATTTCAAAAATTGTATAAGATAGTGTTTAGTGGTAACGCTGTTTGTTCACCCACTGACTATTTGGCTGTATCTATCCTGGAATAAATAATAGTACTAAGAATGTAAGTAGGTATATACAAGCGGGAAAATGATCATAGGCATAATAGCTTCTACAAGAGCATGTTAACTATTAAATTAAACTGTAGTTAACTTAGACCTATCATTAAATAGATAATGAAGTCTGAGTCATAGTTTAGCACAGCTGAATATGAATGATTAATAATAGTTTGATATTCCTTAGTATCTCACTACTCGATAATGCTTTTGATTTGATACTTTGAAACTGGCCTTGAGTAGTTACTAGAGTATTACCTCCATCTCGAAGTTAATATCAGATACGACGTAATCTCAGTTTAAGTGCATATAAGGAAAGAGTTAGTGGGTTTGTACTCTTACCCCTTAACATAGGCGAGAACAGACAGAACCTTATTCCAGAATAGCTTCTTCTGGACTCTATGTCATAGATAGCATAGGGCGAAAAAAATTCAGTAACTAGCCGTGTAGTAAAAATTCAGACCCTATGAGAGGTTATCGGTCGAAACACGATATGCAACATTTGGTAGGAGTCTATTTATTCCGGACCGTTATTTATAACATTTAACTTCGTTCATTAATGGCAGTGTAATAATTATGTAAGAAATAAGAGAGTCCTTACACAATAACACAAGACAATACCGATACTTATTCCAGAAGAAACGTTCTCAAGAACATTATATATTTCCAAATTAATAGATAATAGTTCCGCACACGTTCTGCGAGGGAGCTCAATCGAGCCAGCTGTACCAGCTGATCAAAGAACAGTATCCTCTAACAAGCATCACGGCAGTACAACGACGCCACTTCAACGATGCGGCCGCCCGCCATCAGATACAGAGCTTATGTGCACCACAGTACAGCGCTGTGTATCTACAGGTCTTACACAAGTATGAATTTTAACCCAATATTGTTTTACTAGTGTTACCAACCAACAAGTAGCTTGCCTGGGGACACTACCTACTATTAAACTCATGACCACATTAGTTATAAACATCATATGCATCTATATAATAATTGTATGTGATTACAAAAAACATAAATCAGTTGAAGTCACAATATAAATAAATATAAATGATTATATAAATAAATATTATAAATGCATATATTTAATTTAATGTAATAGATTAATAGTAATGTTTTTGTGTCTGTGACGGTTTCCTTGACGCCTGTCATGTTTAGTATAAAAGGGAGGGTATCACTCCAACAGTTACAAGTGTAAGACGACAAAATACATTCGGGCAGAGTAACTCTGTACTTGTATTTTGTACTTGTATAAATGTGAAATAGTGAAAATATATAAAAGTGTTGTACATAATTTGTCGTTTACTTTGGCCATCCAATCCTACTTCTGTAACATTAGTTTTAATTGTTATCGAATTAATAAATTAATGTGCAGAAGGCCTTTTCTGGTGTAAAACTATCTAAAAAAGGATATTTGGATATGATCAGAATCTGGTGTTAATTTTACAAAAAAAAATGCTTTGCTTAATTTGCAATGAAAAAATTTGGACTCGGCAGATTTTACGCACTAACAGCAGCGGCGGCAGTATTGAAATACGTAGAATACATACAATGTATCGTCTTCGCAAGAGAATCCCTGAAGATTGAGTATCATTCTTCTGAAAACACCATGATTATAGGTACGACAAGACCATTAAAACTGAAATTCTGAAACTTTAACAACATAACTTTAAGTACGAGTATACAATTCACATGGTATGTAAGCATTGTCACCCATGGACATCTGTATAGTCAACCCCAGATAGTATCTATGTCTATGAGATAGCGTACAGATGGTTATTGCCCCTCGAGAAAGCCTTGGATAGAGGTGTCGTGTGTCGTGTAGCCTCGGGTAATCGTGATGTAACGAAAATTCGTTTTGCATGCGCGAATATTCGTATATTTTTATATATTTGCATTTGCAAGATTTCGTAAGAATGTTTTGCGAATAGATATTAGATTGCAATGCTTCGCAAAAAAAGGTCGCCAAATCTATCCACATTAAAATCGAACTGCCGTTTGACGACCTAAGAAAATGGTCGTGAAATCTAGATCATTCGGCCCCCTATACCATAGCTGAGAAAACTAACATTCGCATTCGTGAATGTCGGTAAGGGATATTCGCATTAGCGAATGTTCAAATAATGTCATTCGTTACATCACTAGCTCCTAAGCAGCTGACCACACCCTGTAGATCAGAACACAGCAGCGCTTAACACTGGTGTAGGTACTTAGGCTGACGTAGTTGTAATATTGGCCTCACCTATGACTAAATCGAATCGAAAAATGTTCTACCACCCTATTATTAACTTATTGCCTGTAACGCCACTCTTAGAGTAATTAATATTTTGGCCTCAATTTTTAGTCTCTCGTATGTATTTACCTACTTTTCCTACTCTTAAGCAATTGTCTCACCGACAGCGAGACTAACTATCGGCTATATTGTCGTTTAAGAAACGTATAATTAACATGAACTTCGCGTAAACAAAAGAAATGCATATACAAATAGTTGATTGCTGACTGTTCACAGTGTTTTTACTAGTCGCTGAGCGACAAGAACTATGAAACGTAACACTCGCTCAGCTATTAGATCAGGTTGACGCAGGACTGTACGCTTAGCCACCTTGAACGAGTGACGCAAGTAATATTTATTTACATACATAGATATATAGTAGTAATACACAGGCGCTAATAGCCGAGCTACACAACTATCGGAATTATACACTTGCTCCTCGCTGCTGGCCACCTCGTTTCTATTTTAGCTCTACTTGCTACACGTTTATCGTTTCTGGTGGGACATCTGCCTTAAAAGTGTAACTAAAACTGATCTTTCAATATTGAATTATTAACGTCGTCCACATTCGTCATACGCAACCTTATATTGCATACACCAATTTACAACATTTCTTTCAAGACGTAGGAACAGCCACCCAGTTAGAACTAGTCCAGCCACTAGTTCCATCAGCGGGACCCACTTGTTGCCTGCTCGGGGTTTTAGGACCGACGTACACTGTGGGAGGGATACGGGCACTACGGGCTAGCTTGCTACAACCCTCGTGCAAGAGACCGTTTATTGAGGCGAGGCTTGACGCTGTCCAGGAGTTGATTGACAATGATGATGGACTCATGGTCGATTTGCAGGTACAGTTTTTTCTAGAATATTTCGGGTCTACGCTCTGTAGTTCTGTGGTCTAAGTACGTTTATTACGGAGTTTATTACGTTTCCTTAAAATTATTGTTAACGCTTTCGCTTATCATATACCTTGCAATATTTAGCCGAAAACGATAACGTAAACGGGACATATTTCTTACATTGCACGTTTACGTAAACGTTATGTTTAATATTTACTTATCGTCATAGCAATGTATGAGCGAACACAATAATTGTTCTGATCAAATGTTAAAAATCATAAGGTTAAATCTAGATACATTACCATTTTCCCATCCCCTTCCTCCCGGACCTCGATAGCGAGCAGACGTGCCCTAAACTGTTGTTCAATTTTATTTTAAAATTTAAAATTAAAATTAAACCACATTAATCCGAAACAAATACTAGGATTCCATAAAATAAGTGAGATAGCCAGTTCATAGTCAGAGTGAAATACGTCATAATTTTGCAAGTAATAAGTGTTGTGTGTACCTAAAGTGTGAGTCATCAACGTTGTCATTCGCTTAAGTTGTTTGCAACCAACGCGTGCGCTGCCCGCTACCAGCGCTAGCGCGCGCCGCCATCATCGCAAGCTCCGCCCCAAACCAATCACGCCCCACTGGTTGGCTACACACGCAACGCCCAGATTGACAAGCAACAAATCGCAGCACCCCGCCCGCCATCACTATTCGAGCGCTTAACGTACCACTGCCGCGCTTATGATTGCCTGGTACTTGATGCCCACTGCCTAGCATATCTCTGCCTGTTGCTTGTTCGCTTATTCTGCATATAGCGCTGTATGCGTTAGTGCTTTTTATAAGTAACTTTTTTAACAGTTTTTTTTTTTTTTAAATATGCCACTTCGCCGCACTCCACCATCGTCACCACATCTGCATGTAACGCGTGAACCGTTAAGTGCGCTCACTGCTTCGACCTCTGCTGTAGTACAAACATTGCAACACTGCGCTTCTGAACCTGATTTGAATATCTCGAGATCTGAAGAACTAGACCGTGGGGACCACAATATTACCCAGCGCTCAAAACGTAAGCGAGCTGAATGCCCGAACGACCAGTTAAGCGACTTTATGGCAGAGATGAGAGCTATGTTTTCGGAATTGAAAGCACACCAAGTATCTCAGGATGCTAAAATGGAAAAAATCTCAGCGGCGGTTGAGGAGATTAAAACACAAAACGTTGCAATGCAAAACACTGCCGAATTCTTAGCCAGCAAATTCGAGTGCATTCAAGCGCAGATGGATAAGCTAGAGTCGGACCGAAATAAAAATTTACTACAGATAAATGTTTTAGAAGAAAAGCTGGAGCGCCTTGAACGCCAAAAGCGAGCAACATGTCTAGAAATTAGAAATATTCCGTATACCGCAGGCGAAACAAAACAGGTTCTTTTGAAACACATATCTTCTATAGCAAACGTCCTGAATACATCAGTTGAACTGCATTCTATTAGAGATGTGTTTCGCATAAGCAAGAAAGACTCGGAAGACAAAACTGTTATTGTGGACTTCACAAGTGTTCTTGTAAAATAAACTTTCATCCGTAGATATAAGGAGTATAACAGAACCAACAGAACGAGTAAATTTAGCACAGAGTCTCTACGTATAAGTGTTTTAATATGATAAACTTAAGTACCTACAAGCAGCAAACGAGTTTGCAGGTGATAAAGGGCCCTAGGGCTTGTGGACATTTGCTATCAACTCCAGATCAGTATTACCGAGATTAGCCACAGGGCCGTTGCCATCCGCGAGGACTTAGTTGAAAAACCTCAAATAAGTACAGTGGCGTAACTACAGTTCGAGGCTCGTGACAAATTCATCGGATGAGTCCACAGTATAAATAATAAATGTTGGGAATTAGGGCTCCCCTCTGACCTATGTCTCCTTTTCATAACCTTCAAACTAGAGCACATCAGCTCTCAGAACTGCCCTTTAAGGCTACGTACTCACGGAGCGGTTTTCACCCGCGGCCGCTGCGGTTGCGGGCCCGCAGCTTTTGTGCGAAACACACGAGACCCCCTATTTTTGCGGTTCCGCTGCCACCGCGGTTGCGATTATCGACCGCAAACGTGGCGGGCGAAAACCGCAAGACGGGCGGTTTACCATCAGTTGAGGTCCTGACTTCTGCACTCGCCCGCCAACTGACTGCAGAGCGCGCGGGCGCTGCCCGCCGCAGCTGCGGCTGACCGCAGCCCGCGCGGTTCTACAGGTTGCCCGCCGGTGCAGCGGGAGCCGCAAACAACCGCGCGCATCGCGGGCGAAAAACGCGTCGTGAGTATTGCTTTAATTTTTTACTTAATATCTGCATCCTACCGCTCCGTGAGTACGTAGCCTTAATGTTTCAATGATAATGAAACTACGACAGGGACGCTAAATTATTAAACAAAATATTTTTAATTAATTATATGTCCTAAACGTAGATGCAATAGATTCACTTTATCTTTTAGAATGTTATCAAAAAACTATCGGAAGTGGACAAAATATTATTCCTCTGTATCGAGACTCCAAATCAGAATATGGACAAATATGGAGAAGCACAGATATATCAGACTCTGCTCTTGAAAACTACTATGGACATGGTGCCCAGTATGGTAGAGGCTTTAAATATCGCCGAAAGTGCTGTTCTAAGGAATATTAAAACGGTAAGATTAAAACCGTGAGGTTTGATATTAATGTTGAGGTTTGCTATTAACGGCGAGGTTTGATATGCACAGCGAGGTTTGATATTAATGGCGATGTTTGCTATTATCGGTGAGGTTTAATATTAACAGCTAGGTTTGATATTAATGGCGAGGTTAGCTATAAACGTTGAGGTTAGATATTAACGGTGAGGTTTGATATTAACGGTGAGATTTGATATTCACGGCGAGGTTTGATGTGAACAGCGAGGTTTGATATTAATGGCGATGTTTGCTATTAACAGTGAGGTTTGATAATAACAGCTAGGTTTGATATTAATGGCGAGGTTAGCTATTAACGTTAAGGTTTGATATTAACGGTAAGACGGTAAGTTTAACTGACAAATTGTACATTCTTCCAAGTCCTTACGATAAGGTGGACGGGCTACCTGAAGGAAATAGTCGCCGTCCCCTATGGACATTTGCAACACAAGAGTAATCCAATGTATCGTATGATTTGAAGGAGAGGTTTTTCTGCACCTTTCTAGAAGAACCACATTTATTTTTTAAGACGAGGAGCGGCATGCAACCCACCTGCTGGTAAGTGGTCACTAACGGCCATGGACATCTGCTACATATGTCCATGGCCGTTAGTGACCAGCATTCATACAGAACAAAGGTTCTGTCTAAAGTCAATCACATAATATGCACTGCTACCCCCGAGGACTAATATGGACGCCTCATATAAAAGTGTGCCGGCAACCACACAGGTGTGGACGCCTGCCGAAATGCAAGGACTGTCTCACGCTAGAAACAGGTGTGGCGGTGGTACCTCCCCGGTCGAACCGCATACGTTCTACCACATTGTGGTAAGAGAAGAAGGAGCTCACATAAAAATAATATTAACATAACTATAATTATTGGTTTTATTCTTTATCAATATTAATCTTCCTAGGACCTCGAAAACCCACACTATAAAGAAATAGCTGATCGCATACGTAGCATCATACAAGACGATGCCCACCCAGAGAAAGGTGCGATGGGCAGTCTCCAGCGATGCTTTGCGGTCAAGCCAGAAATAAACGGACTTCTAGACGTTGCTAGAAGGACTTACTCCGAACTAATAGAAGATATACAGAAGATCGTGGAAAACCTCAGCGAGACATATGACCTGCCGTTACGATTGAACCAAAATGTCATGAAAGGTTTCCACATTGCAATGCCGGTCGCTCCGAAGAACAGGAGGCACTTCGATGTGAAAGATCTTCCCCCGATTTTTATACAGGTAGTCTTTGAACGTGTTACTGTACTTTAAGTGTAGTAGAACCCTAAATTTTGATTTCAGAGGATTTTTTTTATATACTTTAACCTAACGATAAGGCAGACGGGGTACCTGATGGAAAGTAGTCACCGTCGCCTATGGACACTTGCAACACCAGAGGAGTCGCCAATGCATCACCGGCTTTGAAGAAGAGCTCTTTTCGCACCTTTTTTGAAGAGCCCCATGTCATAGCGCTCCGGGAATACCTCAAGAGGAAGCACACCAAGGTATCACCACTTCTTCTTTCTGATAACATTGTAGAAGGCTGCTGAGGGCGTGGTAATAAAGACAAACTTGGGCATAACTGAGGCATCCCAGTGCATTGCTTTGGAATTATTGTATGTTTTTGACCGACTTCCCAAAGAAAAGAGGTTATTTATTCGTCACGTATTTTTTTTGAAGTATACTTCTACGTATACTTCTTCAGCGTGTTATGAAGAAATGATGAGAGTGAAATTTTAAGATTCGTCACACAAAAGTCACAGTAGGTATGGAGTTGAAATGAAAATGCGAATGAAAATGAAAATAAAAATGAAAATACTAAAAATGCAATAGCTCTACCGCGGCAGTTTTAGAGTGCCGCGCGTGTTTTTTTTTTGAAGTTAGGTATATAGGTACTTGTTTAGGCGCGGTTTGAAAAAATGATGAGGATAAGGCGAAAGGTAATTTGTTTAAAAAGATTTTTATCTTGTTACGCTAAAAAAGTATAACTCCTAACGCGTGTACATATGAACGCACACACTTTTTTTTAAGCTGAAGCAATATTATGATTTGAATACTGAGACTCCTGCCCATTAGAAATAGCAACTACCGTTACAATTCAGGGCTATTGCTTTGAATTAAGTAGAAATTGACATACCTACGTTTTTTTTTTATAAACGTAATGTTTTGTGACTATTATTTACTATATTTGGGATAATGCAATAAATAACAAAAATTCTTTGTGGATGTAAATTAGAAAGCTAGAGAGAACGATGGGCCCCTAGAACAAAAATTAGGCAATTTTTCGATAAAACGATTTTGTTCTAAGAACTCGTCAAGTTGGCCATGTCCATTGAAGAGAGTTTTGTAATGCAATAGAACCATTTTTACTCTGCTATATATGAGTAGTTATTGTTATTTTATTAACAGGTAGTCTTCAATGGCGCAAGCGTCACAATGTCTACAGAGGAATTAGTTGTTCTAGATCACCAAGCTAGAGAATCGCTCAATGAAATACAGAAAATGAGTAACATGTAAATCTATATATTATTACGTGAAGCAAAACTTGTGATTCGTTTTTAAGATACTTGCCGCAAGCGGAGGAGTACGAAATTACGCACGGTTACAGTTGATGTAGAGAAGGATAGCACAATGCTAATATTTTTTATCAAATAATGCATAAAACATACATAAAATCAACTAAAAACACATTACACTCACTATCGAGCATTCGACACAAACACATACCTATTAAACGAAATAGAACATTCAATGTTTTACTATGAAAACACATAACGTCAAAAATATCAGATGTCTTTGTTTAAATACCCGCTATTGCTTTTAAACGCAGCTTAATTAATAAACCTCTTTTTACTTTTAACGGGTGCGTTCAAAATAACTTTAAAAATTATTACAATTTATTTAAATTAGAAAAAAAGTTAGGTAAGTTTTTTAATTAAAATTACGGTCGAATTTCGACCGTTGCAACGGGTGACTAGTATAACTAAATGAAATAAATAATTCATAATACCTACTTTCACATAAAATGGCTACCTATTACATTTTGCAGCGTAATTACAACTCTTCTGAAAGAACTCCGTCCATTTATGCCCAGTCTGTACAAACTTTGCGAGAATGTCGCTGAGTTGGATATCTTATTAGCATTGGCTCAGGTGAAATGTAATTAGATTAATATTAAAAATGCGTAAGTTTGTGAGAATGTATGTAAAAACTATCAGACGGATTTCGATTAAATTTAAAGTTGCACAAACCTTTTTTTGTTGTTGAGGGAGAAACCTTCAAAGGTAAAATCCCCCTGGTGGCCGACCTCGGCGTTACAGAGAGGACTCCGGAATCTCCAAAGGAACGCAACCGGATTCCTCTGAGCGCGTTGCCCCACCGGGCTCATCACAGATGGGCAGCTGGGCCCACCGCTCCCTCTGGTCGTTACGACGGTATGCGACCACACATACCGCCGTCCTTCCCGGGATCTCCTGAACGAACGGTTCGAGCTCCCACTCTAGCCGCCCGCAACCCCGGAAGCCCCTTTAAGTCGCCTCTTACGACAGGCTAATACCGTAGCCCTATTCTAATCCCGGAACTACAGGGACAGTTGCACAAAGCTACTGTTATAGTTTAATTTTTGAGGATAAAAGTAGCACACGAACATGCAGTTCAGCTGATGGTAAGTAGTATCCGTCTCTCATAGACATCTGTAAACAACTGCATACAAAACAAGGGTTCTATGTGAAGTCAATCACAGACCGAAGCCTAAGAGCCTTCTAATATAAAAGTGGTCGGCAACCACACCCCTCCACCGAAACGCAAGAACCTTCACAATATGCGAAAACAGTTAATGGTGTATAGAAGACTACTTTTTGTTATTTTGTCTATGTAATTACACTGTAGGTATGTTTTTCAAATAAATCAAAATAAATAAAAAAACAAAATAAATAGAAAAGTGCGTACTAATTTGTCTCTGTACATTTGTAGCAACGCCCTTGTTACAGTTAGCTCATTCCAATTGAAAATTGTTTTAATAATTAAAATATATTATAGTAGCTTACATTCAATACAAATCCCTCTTATACTAATAGGAATTAACCTTCTATTATGTACATTCACGAAGCAATTGTTTTCAATTAAATTGTTTACATTTCTGTATAGGCTAGCAGTATAGGATCATACATACGACCGGATTTTAACAATTATTTGGACATACGAAACAGTGTCCACCCTCTTTTGGACTACAACAGCCAAGTAATGCCAGTTCCAAATGATATTGTAAGAAACTTTACCTACTTGATTTTAAAATACACTTACAATTTATAAGTACAATTAATTTGAAATAAAATAAAAATGTTTGACAAAAACATTTCTTTTATGTTCTTTTAGTTTGCTTCTCCTGAGCACAACTTTACGATTATAACCGGCCCAAACATGGGAGGCAAAAGTATTTACATAAAACAAATTGCTATCATACAAATTATGGCGCAAGTAAGTGTTCATTGGCTGTTATACTCGTTTAGGTAGAAGTAATAAGTATATATGTACCTACTAGCAGACCCGGCGAACTTCGTGTCACCAAAAAATGATCAGATTTAAGATTTTAACATAGTGCAAAATTATCGCGCTTATTTTTAAAGACAATTAATACCTGTAAATAAGAATATAAAATATGTACCTTTAAACATAATCTGGGCGCGCCCGCTCGCAGGGCGTTTTCTATGTGCTGCTATGTAAGTTTTGTGTTTCGTTTTAGTTTCCAACCTAACCTAACCAATCCTTTATAAAACGGTCCACCTAAATCCAATCTTAAATCACGACATACGCTAAGAAACGTTCATGTCGGCTGTCCGAAAGCCTTTAGGAAACGTTCAGTGGTTTTAACAGACAAAATGATAGCTTAACGCAACTATTTCTAACGATGGGCACCTATGGGCAGACAGTTTAATAAGTATCACTAATTACATAGAAGGTACAGCTAACTTTCCATAAATTTGAACATTTCCGTTTCTGTAATACATAGGATATTTTTTCAGTTAGGTTGCTTTGTACCAGCTACTAATGCTATATTACGACTTTGTGATAGAATATTTTCAAGAATCGGCTTTAATGACAGTGTTGAGTTACATGCTTCTACATATGTTTTTGAGGTACGTTAAATTTAAAATTTTATTAATATTTGATTGTAAAAATGTTTGTAAATAATACAAAACTTTAAATGATTTACAATTTAGACACGTTATCTAAGTAAAATAATGAAAAATGCATAGATACATTTATTAGTAGAAATTCTATCAATTACAGATGAAGGAAATGCAGCATATACTGAAAGGGTTGACACAAACAAGTTTGGTTATAATAGATGAACTATGCAGGTATGCATATTATTTAAAACAATATAAGTAATTAAATATATCTTTAATCATATAACATGATAATCAGTGGCGGATTTATAGATTTGCCGCCCATAGGCTATTCAATTTTTGCCGCCTCTAAATTTTGATATCTTAGTCCACAATCATATCAATTTTCTATCAATGAAATTTGAACTTTATATTTTGTGCTCCATCATCCTCGTTACATCAACTTTTCCCATATAGTTATTACTAGCCTTTGCCCGCGGCTTCGCTCGCGTGGAATTTAGTCTGCCACATAAAGTATGCAAGGTGGTAGAGCAATGGTTCAACCAGGGAGGCATCACAAGCAGTTCTTATGTTTCATTTGAAGGGTGTGCCTGCTGGCTCACTTTTATATGAGGCGATCATCATAGTCCTCGGGAGTAGCAACGCATCTGTGATTTACTTCAGATTGAACCCCGTGCCCTACTTCCTAAGGCGATTAACATACGGTACCGCTCATTGCCACGGTAGGCGGTGAAGCGGATCTCATGTTGTATTGGGGTCGAATAAATCCGTTGATGCCTCACAAACGTACACCGCCTGGCCGCGCGGTCCAGCGGTGTTCTCATCACCACCGTGTCTTCGCGCGAACGACAGTGGGGGGTCGGCGCCTCACACACGGGCTGGCGCCTAACCGCGCGGATCATCGTTGAAGCAAAAATGCATTTCGCTGTCGAAAAGTTTATTTTGATGATCGGTCCATCCGCGCGTACAGGTGCGTAAACCGCCTTAACGCGCGGGGCACGGCTATTCGCGGCGGTGCGCGGTGCCGTATGATAATCGCCTAAATCAGTGTGTTCAAATTTCAAATCACAGGCACGTATATTAATTTGAATTAGTTTTGTCGGTAATAGATATTAATGCTTACTCTGAAATTAAAAGTTTTAAGAAAGGGTCTCAAAACCCGTGACGGTTACGAACGCGCAGTTGGCTAGCGTGGTCAACTACGACCTAAACTACTGCTAATCTGACATATGTGCCGAGTTGTGTTACATTAAAAGGTCGATGACGATTGAATAACATGTTTAACTTTTCCGCTGTTTCATTGTCATTGACATTTTTCTTTTTTGTCGAGGGAGAAACCTTCAAAAGGTACGCCGTGGGAGCGACGCATGGTTATCTGGGATTCTTAAAGCACCAGGACTTCGGGATCTTCAAAGGAACGCAACTGGAGTCCTCTGAGTGCATTGCCCCATCAGGCTCCTCCAGAGTGAGCGGCTGGGCCCACCACTCCATCTGATCTTTACCACGACATGCGACCACACGTATGCCACCGTCCTTCCCGGGATCACCTGGCTGGACGGTTCAAGCTCCGTCCATCCTGGCTCTTACGATAGCATGCGACCACACATGCTGACATCTTTCCCGAAGTTGCTGACTGGGTGTTTGGAGCTCTCCGTCTAGCCGCCCGCAACCCCGAAAGCTCCCTTTTAGTTGCCTCTTACCACAGACAGGGGATACCGTAGCCTTATTCCCGGAACTACAGAGACGTCATTGACCTTTCACATTTTGCTCCGTGTTTTATAACCATTCAAATATTAATATCATACAACTTCGTTGTATACGGCGGCGGCGCACGGCGCATACTGCCGGTCAATCGACTACGCAATATGTTATACTCGTAATATCTTCTAAACTACTTATCCAATTTATATGGTGTAAAAGGCAGATTCAATCTTTATTAGATGCTTGATTTTTTGAAATCATTTATTTTGATAAGGATTAATATTTACTTTGTATAAAACCCATGGAAACATCAACTTGATATTTTTAAAATTTTCAAAGTATAAAAAGAGTTATTGTGGGTTATACATAAAATATAGACATATGCTGTCGCGGACATTTATTTAGATCTATGTCAGCCAAACAATCCCACGGTACATTATATTTGGATATCTCCAACGGTTTAGGCAGCGTACGCGAAGGTAGCTCTCAGAGCACAACTTTTTTTCCGACTAACCTGATATTTCTCGTTATATTATAACCTTATAAAAAAAAACATTACAAATTATAGCCCATGTGTTATTCTGATGTATAACCTATACTACTGTAAAGTTTCAACCTAATCCGTTGAGTAGTTTTTGCGTGAAAGAATAACAAATACACATACATCCTCACAAACTTTCGCATTTATAATATTAGTAGGAGTAGGATTATTGAGAACTATGGTACCGTGTTAGATCCTTGGTTATGTTTATAGCAAAGAATTATTGAAAAACATTATTTTAACAAAAAAATATCGAAATTACCGAATCGTCATGTCGTTTGTTCTGGCGTTACAATACAAATACGACTACGCAATTACATGCCTTAAGTGCGAAGCGCGTAGTAGGAATGCTCTATTCTTGCCTAAAAATCTAAATCCGATATTTTCTCACATTGAACCGTACCTAACAAATATGATGTACATGAATATTATTTAAAAAGCAAATTATCAGAAAGAAAAATAATCGCTGAGCTTATAAAAAATATTTTTTCGGTTATGATTAATTATTTTTTATTTAAAAGGAAGTAATTTTAATGCCATATCGTATGGATTTTGGATGATCGTGTTCACAGTAAACACGATAACTTTCGAAAAAATCATTTTTTCACTTCATTTTTTTTAATATACTTATTTAATTGGAGAGAAGCCGTTGAATAAAAAATTGCAGCTGAGTATTGTTTTATCTTATTAAAATTAATTCATTCCGATTGACATTTTCTGAAAAAGTTGGCTTTGCAAAAAAGTTATCAAATCTACTGATGTAAACATTTAATTTAGATAATTCGTGTACGACATGAGCGCTTAAGGCCTGCTCATTTGGATTTTCAAAACTTTTTCTTACTACAAATAAAATAATTAACTGATAAAATGTATCAACTTTCTAATGAGCAAATTGTCTCACTTCATATTTTGTGGAAGGAATTTTTTTATTGTCAAGTCACAGTCGTTCAACTATCAGTTATTCGATTAATATGATCTCTTTATGATATTGAACTAGTTTTTTATTTAATAAAAATTAGTCAATTTTAGTCCGTATTTTTTACGCATAAAGAAATTACTTTCTGAAATTGAATTTGACAAGTTGCAAACTTGCTGCAGCAATCATGGTTAGACCATCGATATTATATCAAGATTGAATTGGGTAAGCAGATCTCATAATTATTAGGTACACGGAGAAAAAAATATAGCAGTTATCAGTGAATATATGTAAAAATTACTAAATTTTGATTATAATATCGAATCGCTATTGCGATATTCTAAAAGTTCATAATCAGTAATGTATAATTAGTAAAGCGTTTAGGAATTGTTCATGCAGAGATGTTGAAATATTTATTAATTAGCACTGGATATGAGAATATTTCGATTTTTGTTAATTATTTTAATTTCTCTTCAATTTTCGAAATTCGTATTATGTGTGTATAATTTTTTTTTTTTAATTTGTAAACCGAAATAAAAAAATTATGAACTAAATTTGCCGCCCCTTAAAATTTGCCGCCCTAGGCTCTAGCCTACTCAGCCTGCTGGTAAATCCGCCACTGATGATAATTGAATATAAACCTATAAATTATAAGGGTTGCAGTACATAGATAGCAACAAATAGGAAACAAAGTTATACAGCCTAGTTTAACAACCGAACTACTTCTATTAAATTCGAATGTTTGACAAGTTCCTTTTATGATTAGTAGATACACTAAAAATCTTATTATTGAATCAGAAAAATATCTTCACGTATTACAAAGAGTACGTTGCAATTTGCAATGTATGTGGAACAGCAGAAACAATTAGTGCTTTGAAGAAACCACATAAAAACCAGTACCTACTGATGTTTTTCATTATAACGAAAAGAAAAATAAGTGTGTATGTACAAACTACACACATTTTTATTTATACGTGGTCATATTTTTCTTTAAAAGTTATACTTTGGCGTAACAAGCTAAAAATCTTTTTAAAAAATATATCTTTCGCCTTATTCTACGTTTGTAGAAAACAGGACACTAAAAATAGAAAAAAAAAACAAAAAAACACTATAGCTAACTCGGGGTGTCGGTTTTTCGTGACGGTGTGCGCGCGAATCGTAAAAATTTACTCTTATCATCCCTTACACGCCAAAAAGAAGTATAATTTCAATAAAAGCAATATATGAACGTGTGCTTAACTATATTAATTACTGTATTTTTAGAGGAACATGTATAGAAGAGGGCACCAGTATATGCTGGGCCATCTGTGAAGAGCTGTTAGCCAGTGAAGCATTCACATTCTTCACAACGCACTTCAGATACCTGACTAGGTTGCAGGACTTGTACTTTAACGTCGTGAAGTAAGATACACGTTATCTTCTAAATAATCTAAATGTGATAGTTTATGAGAATGTAGGTATGTTGTTTATTCTGCAGACCCGCGTGGCAAAGCGGTTACCATATCGGTCTGACGCGCATTGGGTCCCGGGTTCGATTCCCGGCCAGACAGGTATCTGAAAGATGAGTTTGGATTCATGTTCCGGGTCTGGGTGTTTGTGTACTCGTCTTGTGTGTGTCCATGGCACCCACGACACAGGAGAAAATCCTAGTGTGGAGCTATGAGTGTAGAAAGCGTGTTTGTTATTCTTTTACACAAAAACTACCAGTCAGATTTTGTCGAAATTTGGTACACAAAATTTATGAAGTGGATTAACACATGGGATACTCATTAATATGGTAATTATTGCGTGATTAAAGCGCGGGGAGCCACCGTGATTGGTTAATTTCACCAAAGCTATATATGAATGTTTGTCTGTATGTCTTCTATAGAATCGTAAACTATTCATTTGATCATGTGATGGTCTTTAGCAGAGTTATTATTCATGAGCTCACGTAGGTTTCTGTTGTATTTTATTTATGTGATGGCGTAGCAACGCGCGCGGGGTACAGCTGGTATATTATACAATTATTCTAATAATTTAAATGTTAGTAGAGTAAACCTTTGCCACGTCTGAAAATAACTTTAATTACAAACATAGAATCATATCATAATTTCAAATATTATTCTCCCCAAGACTTAACTTCAGTCAAACTTATCGCATTATTTTGAAATTAAAATTTGAATCATAAGCATTTCAATAATAAGTACACTTTTTAATTACCTGCCTCTTAAAGTACTTCGATGAATTCAGAGTTAGATATAATTGATAAAAATATTTTAGTCGTCATACTGCCGTCTCTGAGGAAGAAATTGAAACAACGCAGAATGAGCAAAAGAGACTAATCTACACCCACAAAATAGAACTTGGCACATCAAAAGTAGAGCAATACGGTTTAGCGCTTGCAGCCAAAACGAATTTTCCGGAAGAAACTGTTAATCTTGCTAGAGAATTAGCAGAAGTTATGATCAAAAATACAGAAGTAAGTTCCAATTATGTCAATTTATTGACCGACAAACATAGCAATGTTCAATGTCAACTCAATTCAAACTAATTGATAATTTGTTACTTACCCTCATAATTAGCTTTAAATCACGCAAAGTAGAAAAAAGACATCCATATCAGAAAAAAAGATAATCTCGTTTTGAGAACCGAAAACAGTATCGTACAATTAATACATTTTAATATATAACGGGGTACTCACGATATGCAGTTTTTCAATTGTTTCTGCCGATATTTCGAGCCTGGTTCGTCCAGGCGAAACAGAGAACCGTTGACAAGCACTAGTGGTAGACAAACATATTTTCCCTATGTCTAGTTATTTTTCATTTCCCATATCACGACAACACTAGCTGTATCACACTAAACTTTGCACTATTTGTGATTTGCAAAGAATAGTAGGAATAATAATTTATAAGTGTTTCTCATTCCACGCTATTCACTATATTCAATGAAACTTATTTAAAATTTACAGCCACAACAGATAGTAACACCACAGAGAACAGACGAAGCACTACTGTATAAATTAAATGCAGACATTCAATTGGAGAGTAGGAAACATTCAAACGCCGACGTTCACATAGCACGTATCATTCAAAAATTCAAGCAAGATAATCCTGAATTGATTACACGACTTATTACAGAAAATAATGAAAAAACGAGGTCTGTTAATACTGATAAATCTTTAGAGGTTAATTCTTCGAAGCGAGAGTCAATTGATTTACTTGATGTTTCCATTATGAACGAAAATCAAATTACCTCTCGTAACTTAAGACAAGAGTTAAATGATATAGCAGATGTTTCCATCGAAAGAAATAGTGAAGATAATCAGAATACTCCTTCACGTAACTTTAATAATGTCGAACAAACAGAAGTACTTCAAAACAATTATTCGAATTTAGCCAGTCTATCTACTTCTAAAAATATCGAGGCTCTTATTACAGAGGATGGAAATTTCGCTACAGTTAAATCATCTACAGAACTTCTTAACACTTTCACAAATATTGAACGTTTATCGATTCACGAACAAGAAAACGAAACTAGAAATAGTGTACTTAATATGAGTATGAATGAAGACAATTTATTGGAAAAATATAATACAAATGAAGTAAATAAACAATATTCTGATCATAGTAACATGATAAATGAAAATGTTGACGATATTCAAAGTATACATTTAGACAGTATGGATGATGTACCAAATGCAATGAATAGCAGTATTGAATCATCAAATATTGCAGATGAACTCACACAAGTTATAGGATTTGACGAAACTGGCACACAGTGTAAAACCAACAGCATGGATGGTTCTGAAGAGGAACTTATGACAGAAACAATAAATGAGATAAATGAAGAGTTGATGGCTATGAGTGTTGAAAATATAATACTTCCTCCACCGTGTGGTTTTCAAGATTAAATGCTTCAGCATAAAGGCATCTTTGAAAGAATACACATTGAAGTTTTAATTTAGGATTTTCTATTAATGGCATAGTTGGTGTATTAAAATATTTCTCACACTTCCAAAAATGGAAATTTGATAGTTCCAGTTGTTTAGTCTAAAATGTACACGGTAGTTACTAATAAAAAAGATTATAATTACCAAATTTTATTATTATCCTTACTCTATATACAATTTTTATTCCACAGTCATCATCTAAAACGTTATCTTGCAAACTTTCGGGGACATAAAAATGTATTAGTATTTGAAAATAAACTTAAGCGAAGAAGTCTTCTCTATCCGCGGCGAGAGTTGGGGCAGATGCGTCTTCCATGGCTGCGAAGTTCATGAAATGAGCTGGACGGTGCACCTCGTGGTAGAACTCCCGCGGGTTGCCGAGTTGGATGCCGTACTTCATGTTGGGGTCGTGTCTTACACCTGAATAAAAAAGGAAACTTCTAGCATGACCATAATTTATATTCACGAATTCATATTCGTGTATAAAATTTATACTAATGTAGTTTGTGCCTACATTCAACTTTTCTTACTGTGAATTAAACATGGAAAATGGCCAAAGTCTTTGCGCTAGTCGGTTATTATTAGAAAGTAATAATTATCTTTATTTAACAGAAAATGTACATGTTCTTTATTTTGAATAATCCTGGAAGTATGTATATAATTAATCAAATTTATAATCCTTAAAAATAAACAAACCTTAAGTTATTACATCAAAATTAAGAAAATTTTGAAAGATATATGTAATCAGCTACAAAAGAAAGAGCTTACCCATAAAGTTATAGTTCCAGCTTCCTTGCGAGGGCACCATGAAGTACCCCAAGAATCGATCAGACAGTAACATCTGCACTCTCTCGTAGTGACTTGGCAGGTATCCCTTAGGGTTGTTCCCTCTGTCCGTGTTCTTGGAGCCCCACTCGTAGCCGCTGGGCGTCAACTTATACGCAGTCAGAGAGCAGGATCCCGGTGTGAATGAGCATGTTATGATGATGGTCTTTTCGCCGTCCCATGATGGATTGTCTGCCATTATTTTCGCGTGTGTTGTTATGTCCTACGAAGATAAAAATGCATTGGATTCATTTGTATCACTTTAAATTAAATAGGCTATACAAAATAGATAAGGATTACTTATTGTCTAGGTCCACCAATTCGCACTTGGCCAGCGCGGTGGACTATGGCCTATAACTCTTTCACTTTGAGAGAAGACCCGTGCCCAGCAGTGGGACAATAATGGGTGGACGACGACTTATTGTCTAGAATTATGAATGAATAGATAATTTCGTGCATTTAGATTGTTATCACAGGATCGTACTAAGAGGACTGTATTTCATGTAAATTAAATAGGAAATTTGAGCAAAATTATTTATTAGGAAATTTTATTCACGAACATTTTAAGTATGACGAAATCGAAAGCGAAAATTATATACATGAATATAAAGACATATTTGTCGATCATATTTTCTCGACATACTACACGAGTATAAATTAGTAATTCTTATTTTAATGGGTCGATGATATATAGTATAGCTTTCTAGTACTTTTAACTCTAGACGAAGAAAAAATAATCCCGTCCTCGTACAATCCCTGCCCGTAAAGTGGAAACAATGTTGCGTTATAGCCGATAGGACCTCAGCATAACTTTGATGCCACTGTGACAGAAGAATAAAGTAAAGAGTAATCTCACCAGTGTAGTTCTACCAATGAGGTACCACCCACCGCCACACGTATTTCTAGCTTGAAGCATTTCTTGCGTTTCAATGGAAGGATGTTTGCCGGCATATTTTTATATGAAGCGTCCATCTGTCCTCGAAAGTAGCAATGCATCTGTGATTGACTTCAGATAGAACCTATGTTGTATATGAAGTTGTTAACAGATGTCCATGGACGATAGTGACCACTTATCATCAGGTGGACTGCATGCTCGTTTCTACTTTAATCGTAATATGTAAAACGGCGGCACTCGGGGCATTATGTAAGTATTATGTAAGTATTAAAAAAAGTAGTATTTAATGGGTATTTAGTTGTGTTCAAGATGCAACTCCCCACCAAAACGCGATCACGTACATAAATAAATATGATATAACCTGTGGCGAGAGCTGCGGCAGCTCGTTGGGCTGCGTGTGCATCCAGCCGAGCGGCTGCAGGTGCTGCAGCGCGGGGTGGCGCGGCGCGTGGCGCGGCAGGTGCACGGCCTGGTGCGTGCCCCACTGCGGCGGCACCACCGCGCACTGCACCTCGCGCACCATCGGGTTGTCCGCCGGCGACGACCCGTACAGGTAGCACGCGATCTGGACACGTACAATGTTTATGGCGAACAACTATACAGTACACCTTATGGTAACTGTTACTGCATCTATTAAATCTAAACAGTACAATAGTTACATTTAAATCTAATCACAGACACGTTGCCACTAAAATAAGATGATATGAATAGTGAACATGCGTGGTAGTGCTGCCCTAGACGAAATATTTTCCATGTAATACCTTACCAATATCTAAATACTAGTATGTTGCTATTGTGAGTTGCTAGTGTTACATCAATAACATAAAAACATCGCAAAGCTAACTAGTAAAATGCTCAAAAAAATTGTCAAAGACACAAGAAGTATTACTATGATCCAAAAATAAATATATAAAACTATCACGGTTAAAACATCACGCTTCTTTAATTTAAACATTTATTATTAATAAGCAATAGGTATTTTGCGACAAATTAAAATAGTTATTAAATAACGATAATAAAAAAACTAAGACTAACCTGAGCTCTCAAATCAGAAATTGTAACAAACTTCTTGAGCAGATTCTTTGGTAAAATGTATGTGTAACCGCTCTCTTTGATGTCATCGGAACTGACATAAATATGATTCGTACGAAGATGAAGATTCGTCGCAGAAATTGCTCGAACACGCCATTCCGTTTTTGAACTGTAAATAATAATATGATATAATATGATTAATTAATTATTTTAAAATGAATATATAATAACCGTTGTCTTCCAATTTTACTTCTGATTTGATCTATACAATTTAGTAATATGAAATTATTAGGAAGGAAAAAGGTTCATTGGTTGGTCTTGTCTATGTTACACTAATTAACGACTACGCGTGCTTCTACACAACCCCAGCCCTCGTACAACAAATGTACAAAACTACATAAGCGTCAAAGTCGGAGATTAGATGCGTGACCGCAAACCGCAAATAGCATACGCTCTTTTCTATTTCAAATGATAGTTATGATAACTCTGAAAGGAAGACGGAGAGAGACCTAAAAGGGAGAGAGAAGGGTCTCATCTAAAAGGAATGGAGAAAGAGAGACAGAGATCTCACCTGAAAGTCTGCGACTCGTAGTTACTGGTAGTGGATGTAATGATCTCGTCGCCGTGCTTGTTGACCGTCCTCGTGGTGGTCGCAGTTAACTGACTCTGCTCCTTGCTCTGCTTCTCGATCTCGGCGATCTGTTGTCGCTGGGCGGACGGCGCCGATATCTCCATGCCGAGGATGATGTCGCGAATCTCGGATTGGGTCAACGATGCTACGTTCACGCTGTAGAATAAATGTGTACGGGTTTAAAATATGATTGACTATGGGCTTGTTAGAAGACAAGACTGAATGATAAGTGAACAAATTTAGTTTAATGTTATGTTATTTGTTTCTCGTTAAATATAATAAGGTTTCAAAATCACACCCGTAATTTCAAATTTTATTCAGTTTGTAATATATTCAAGATTTGTTAATATTAAATACGGCTTACAAAACTTCGAAGTTTATTAAAATCAAAGGAAAAGTACCACTTAAATGTTTTTAAAGCAAACATTAAACTGCAAGTTCTTGTATGTAACATCATTCTTTCATTAAATTATCTAGTTAATACTAAAAAATCATTCATGTGCGATAGGGGCCATTTTGATGAACACTTTTCTAGCGAAATAACATTTTACCCAACAATTCCAATACTCACTTGTTCTTCTTGCCATAATCCGCCAGTATGAGGTCCTTGAGTTGCACTTCGACCTTGATCCAGTCGTCGTCGGTGAGAGTGGGCCAGATGTGGTGCGGCTCCGTGAGTGTCGTCTTGTCCGGCTTGAGCAACACCTTCGTGCGCTCAGTGTTAACGTGTAATGCACGTAGGATTAGGATCAGCCTGCTGAATGCCTGTGAAGATGTGAAGATTCACTTATTTTTTTAATTTAGGAGGTAGTTAGGGTGGTGTTAAGTGGGAACTGCTGCCATGGACTTCCAAAACCACTACATATAGAACCATGTTATTATCTGGAGTAAATTATAATTGCATTGCTACTCATTAGGTATAGGAGGCTCGGCGGATGTAAATATGAGCCCATTTAATATTTAAGTGGCAGCAGAGTTACACCGAGTTCTAAGCACTTCACAGGCAGATTTACAATCTCATTTAGGTTTTTTGTCGGTGAATAATAAAACTGAACTTTTATCTTGTGGACATTGTTGTAAAGGCTACTTCTATTTCATTTATATTAATACTTGAGATATTTAAAGCTTTAAAGTATTTCTGCTATGATTTCATGTTGAAATAACATTTAAAAACACATCTCTCGAAAATTAAATACCTACACCAAAAAGAAAATCCCACAAAAAATTATATTGAGAGAAAAAGAAAGTACAGTGCAAAACTTACAGTATAAGAGGAGATAGTCTTAAGCCAGTCATCGTAAAGATTGAACAGCACCATCTGGGGCTCGGTGGCCTTCAGGATAAGATCACCAAACTTCTCCACTTTAAGGCACGCTTGGAATGGTAGCTGCAGTTCTGAGCCTTTGATCACAATGTTCGGGAAGTCGAGCAAGTGGACCTGAGGAATGAAATTTATTTTAATGACATATTTGAGGTAAACTCATTGAAGTAAACTCACAGTTTAGCTGAGGCAGAATATGGCTAATTGAGCTAAAAAAAAATGCTGAAATTAATAAATGAAACGCAAAGGGTAACAGTAAAAGCGACCACTATAAATGGTTACTAATCCAAATAGATACTTTTTGAACCTAAAGAATCACCAATAAAGAATTAGTAGTAGAACAATAATTTGCAACAAAATGATTAGAGAAACTATTTTTTATTTTTTTTTAGGAAGAAAATATCAGGAAAGAGCACAATTTTATTCGTATTAGAATTCGTATGCGATTCAGATTGTATTTTAACCCTAGAAGCGCGGAACATTTTTGATACCCCTAGAAGCGCAATGTAATAGGTAAAAAAAAATGTGTTTAACATTTAAATGGTTGAAGTCCCGTGCACATAATATAATCCATATTTCATGAAGAGTCATAAAAGTCACGGTTATACGCAGAATAAAATATTAACTAGAGCAGGAAGAAAATTAAAGTGGGTCAAATTTGGGACGCCCGCACTTCTAGTGTTAACATATTACTTACCTCCAAGGGATCCAACATTCCCTTTCGGGTGACGATGATCTGCTTAGGCTGTTCTTCCACTGGAAGGGATCGAATTAACGCGGCTACTTCTTCAGCAGTCTTCCATTTCGCGAGCTAAAACAAAAACAAACGGTAATAAACGAAATGAACCACGCACAAATGCCATATGTCACAGTCTAAATTTTCAGTCACAGTGGGTTCCATAGACACTGCTAAATGAATAAACACCCTGCTCAGAACATAAGTATAAATTTAGTTTTGAGTTCTTAAATACCCGAAATGCTATAAAATAAAATATGTTATACAACACCAGAGGAGTCGCCAAAGCAGCGCCGGCTTTGACGTAGAGTATCTTTTTGCAGCTTTATAAGGCTTTAGGAATACCTCATGCTAAATAAGTATTGTTATAAAAAGAATATTACCTGTCCAAGACGTTTCTGTCCTGCCCATACGCTCGTGTGAATGATTTTGAGGAACAGCTGGCCGGTGCGCGGGTTGAATATGAAAATGGCGCCGTTAATGGGTTTCGTCGTCAAGTTGCCTTCGAAGGTCTTGTGGATAGTCACACGGTATACGTTTGTGTCATCGACGAACCTGCGAAATGATAAATTTTAAATTTGGATACGAATTTTACTATCGATGAAATGAACAACCATGTGGGCCAAAATCAATAACCAACTTCTATAGGTTATGGTCTAATGGTTACTTCAATAAGTTTCTATGCCTGTAAGTTACTATTTCGAGTAGATGTCTACATAATTGTAAAAACACCGGCACTAAAATTGAACATTTTCAGAATCTTTAAAGAACGTCTTTATTATGGAAAGTTAAATTGTAGGACTTATTACAGTATTTAATATTATGTCATCATATTCAGTTATGCATATTGCAATTCGTAATTCTTTTTTATGTGACTGAAGTAGCAAACTAGCATGCAATCCACTTGATGATTAGTGGTCACTGCCACCCATGGACACCTGTAAGCAACTTCAGGTGAACAACCCGGCAACCCGGCCTTTCATCGAAACACAAGAAATGCTTCACGGTAGAAATAGGTGTGGTGGTGGTACTTCCCCGGTCGAACTACACTGGTTCTACCACCTACAGATTCATTAACTTATAAACAATGTATACATAACACATTCTGTGTTGCAAATAAAGCCAACTCACCAGATAATCTGATTAGAGAACAGTTCGCCGTAGTTCTGGCTGGAGAGGTAGGGCTCGGTGGGCTCCGAGGAGTAGAGCTGCAGCGCCTTGCGGATCCGCTCGCGCAGCACGTACAGCGCTGGATTCGCCTTCATTATCTTCGCCATCGCCTGCTGGATCAGCGGCTTGCAGCCGGGGAACCAGTTGCCGTACGCGCTGAAACATTTTTCTTTAAATATAAGATTGAAGTAGCAAACGAGCAAATCCAACTGATGGTAAGTGGTCACTGCCGCCCATGGACATCTGTAAGCATCTTCTTACACAACATGGGGTTCTATCTGAAGTCAATCACAGATGCGTCCCTACTCCCGCGTACTAAAATGGTCGCCTCATACAAAAGTATGCCGGCAACCATACCCTTCCATCGAAACGCAAGAACTGCTTCACGCTAGAAATAGGTGTGGCGGTGGTACTTCGCCGGGCGAACTACGCTGGTTCTACGATTTATAAAACACTAAGTAATATTAATAACTATTACATAGTAAAATTGATAAAATAGTTTCTACTTAATTAACACGTATTGTTATAATATACGCTACAAAGATCAATAAACAAAGGATCAAACAAAATGATATCTATATGGACGATTTAAGTTTTATTTATTTAATGTTTTAATTAAACTATTTTTGCGATATATATAGCATAGTGGTTTTTAAAATAAATGCATATAGATGACAAGTACAAACAATTTTTTGTCATAAATGTATACAGAATAATTACAGGAAAATCGACGGCGATTTCTACTATACTGATACTAATATCAACATATTTCAGAGTTCTTTACGATGTGTTCTATAGTAGAAAACTAAGTTTCGGCTACTCAAGGTCCCACGCTATAATGTACGAATGGACCCGCACTATGTGAAGAGCATAGTCTGTGAAAGCGTATGACTAGCAGTGTTTTGAGTCATGGAGTTGCTAAATTTAATGGCGAGTTGTGACCCCTCACCATCCGTTTCCGACACCATAATGTCTTGAAGATCGTCAGACCATTAAAATAAGCTTTAGCGTAGTCCAGTCACTTGTCATCTGTGCATAAATCCAAAAAATCACGTTTTGTGGAAAATCTCTTGAGTTAAACTCACCTGTGTAGATTGTAAGCTAGATCGATCGCGATGAGCAGACCGGTGGGCGACGGGTATATGGACATGTTGTCGGTGGTGTAGTCGAGGAACTTGGCGCGCGCGTACCGCTCCACGTCGTGGGAGTCGTAGTCGCCCCAACGCAACTGGATATCAAGCCAGTACTTCTGTGTCGTCGTGTTGTCCATTGTGTCCCTGTGGGAATGTTTAATGTTGTACAATTACACATATTAAGTAATTACTTTATTTACAAATTAAATAATTTTAGTTGAAAGTAATTTGTTTCCCATTAATTTAGCAGGTAAATTTACACTTTTTAATAACGCGTGTCCAACGCTTTATAAAGTGTGAAAAAACATTCTAAAGATAAAAAATCATTTAAATATCAGGACTCAACATGTAAAAGGCGACTTTGAAGAAGCATAAATATAACCGCTAGCAACATCTAACAGGGTAAAATTAACAGACTTCAGATAACTGAAGAGAACTTTTTTTTTTCTTTCTAAGTGACCACAGTTAGGATAACCTAACTGTGGTCACTTAGAAAGAAAAAAAAACAATAAATAAGGCCTAGTGCATATTTTATGTGTGCATTCCAAGTATATATTATATTCTTCAATCTTACTTAGTATCGGCGAGCAAGGAAGGTCTCGACACGTTCCACTTGTACGCCGAGAACAACAAGATGTCGGCGCACGATGAGTTCATCTTGTACGATTTACGAGGATGGATGGTTTCCTTCTGGACTGTTTCGATTTCTAGCGCGTCCAGCTCTTGATCGAACACCTGTGTAGCGAAAAATATATTGTTAAAACTATTACCATGAATTGCTTTTTTATACGATTTAAGTACTAGATACTAGAGCAGTGATAGCCTAATGGTTAAAACTTGCCCTCTCGATCGAGAGGTTCGAAGTTCAAACCCAGGCATGCACCACTGATTTTTCTAAAATTATATACGTAGTAGTAACTAATTATCATTGCTTTTCGGTGAAAGAAAACGTCGTAAGGAGACCTACACACCCGAGAGTTCTTTAAAAAAAATCTCGGAGGGGTGTGAAGTCCATAACCAGCCAGCGCGGTGGACTGTGGCCTAATACTCTCATTCTGAGTGAAGACCCGTGCCCAGCAGTGGTATATTAATGGGTTAACGACAACAACGATTGAAATTGCAAACGAGCATTCTTAACTGATGATAAGTGATCACTTCCGTTTATTGCAAGGAATTTGCAAACAACTTAATACATAGCAGGGGTTCTATATGAATTCAATCACAGATGCCTTGCTGCACCTGAAAACAAAGATGGTCGCCTCACGTGAGCCGGTAACCAGTCATCCGCTGAAATGCATGCACTGCTTTATGCTAGATATCAATGTGTCTCCCAGGTTAAACTGCACTAGTTTTATCACCTGATCAATGGGCAATTAGGAGGCAAAATTGTAAAAAAAATTAAATCACTTCGTTTATCTGTTTTATTACCAGATTTAGTTATTTAACATAATAATATTTTTAGTATTTATAATGTGACTTCCGGACCGGACCTTGTTGCCGGACTTTGGTCGACAAGTCCGGCAACGTCGGGCGGCGCTGCGGACACAAGTCGCGCGTTGTCGCCATATATGTCAAGCGAATTCGGCCGGCTTTGATTCACATGTCGCTGCTACATGTCGCGGGACATTTGTCCCTTAGTGTATCCTTGGCTATACAGTCATTATTCTTTGTATTCATCCACCAAGGTATTATTAAAACACATTTACTCACAAAGCATGTTCTAGTACATAAATAAATGTATATAAACAATAGTCTCACCTGACACAAGTCCATAACAATAGACTCGTGGACCTTCTGCCACAAGTGAGCTCTGAATATCTGGATGAGCGAAATCTTCAGTGTGGGGATTTTGCCGTGCATGAATATGCCAGTCAAATCCAGTTGCACCTAAAAGGGGTATTGGTTGGTGGCATTATATATTGTATATAGGCATTATATGATATAGGGTAGAAACGATATCAATCTTCAGTTATCTATTATTACTATTGTACATCCTTTTACAAAGATACGTAAGAATATAAAGCGTTATAGTTAATTACTTATAAAAAGCGAACTATCGCTTTTGCGAAGCGATCGCGAGTGCTCACATTTGCGAAATCCATTGTGTTTGTTTGGCTTATAAACTATTATAAGCCAAACAAACACAATTCGCAAAAGTGTGCACTCATATTAGCGATGTCATCAAAACAAAATAATAGCACCCTTGCCATTTTATTATTTTCTATTTTTATGATCAGATGGTATTAGCTACGTTTTGGAAGGCTGATATTAAGGACATCTCACCTGGAAACCGACGTACACATTGGCCCTATTGATGGTGGGCGACCACCAAAGAGTGAAACGTCGATTGGGAATCTGGTTCAAACCGGAACGTTGGGCGTTAGTCAGCTTCTTGTACTTCATCGACTCTTCGAAACCTGACGCCTTCTCCCTATATCGAAAAAGTAACAAATATTATTCGTAGAACACTAACAGTTTCGTAGTAAAATAACTAGCAAAAAAAAGTCTCTACATTAGACCACTGTTCTTAAGCATATCTAATTAAAAATTTAAATCTATATCTTAACAAATTGCACAAAGGTTTAGTATAACCAAACCAATCCTTAACTAATATTTATTAGGTTTGCGTATATTATAACATAAGAAACTGCAGTACTAATAATTTCTATGCCTAACGTTGTAAGAACCTTTTTTTTTTGTTCTCGAGGGGCAAATCTTCAAAAGGTACCCGAAGCCGTGGGAGCGACCCAGGGTTATGTGGGATTTTTAGCGCACTAACCCAAGGTGGCCGTCGTCGGCGCTATAAAGAGGACTCCGGGAACTCGGAACGACCGCAACCGGAATAACGATTTAAGAGCCTAACATAATTTATTTATTTATTTATTTACTAACAATTACATGCTAAGGCAAACCTTACAGACATAATCTAATTCATTTGACCAGCTTCGCAAAGAGATCAAATGCAAAAAGTAAGCTGTTTATAACAAGCGTATATTGTATTTATAATACAATATACGCTTACCAGAAGAGACCCTCCCAGGTGGGGAAGTAAGTGCCCTTGAACAGCGTGTGCTCGAGGATTCCCTCCACACCGCCGAGCGCTTGGATCATGTCCGTGCGGTAGTTGTTCAGGTTCCACAGCTTGCCGTCGTGACGTTGGTGAGTCCACCAGAACGGGTTCTGTTTCAGTACCTATAGACAAAGGAGGATGCTATAGCGGGCTACGGTGTCAACGGAAATTTGTAATTAATTATTAAATAGGACGTATTGTAACATTATTTGTATGGGCATTGTAGTCGCTTTTTAACTTGACTTAGTATAGTAAATATGAAGTATTCATTCTTTTTATAATTTATATAATTTTCCTATGCATCATATACGTACATATAGTGCATAGGCTATCAAACAACAATAACACCTAAAATAATAAACATATTGATATCAATTTAAAGATCTATCGAACTTGATGGGCCATTGGGGTTTGTAATAGTTTGCTAGTTAATTTGATTATTTGGATAATTTACATGTTTTTTGACTTATAATTATGACAACTCACTGTTTCAAAATATAAACGATAGACAATAGTATCGCCCTCTGAATAAGCCTATTTTATACCAGTATGTCCTTAACTTTAGAACATAAGTTTTTTTACGAGCACGTAGAGAATATTTCCAGAATAAAAAAACAAAATGGCTACCACATAGCTGATACATAGTTTGGACTTAATTATGTAGTTTAATTGTGTATTTAAATAGTTTTTTTATCAATACTTAAAATATCGCTCGTCCATGTCCTAACACATTGTATATAGAAAAACTTAGATGTTTTCAAAATGCAAGTTACCTGATACTGCTTGAATTCGGTACGTATACGCCAGCCCTTGTCGTAAGCGAGCGTGTGCCTGTCTTTCTGGAAAAGCGTATTGATACGAGGAATGCCTCTGTCCCACGAATCTTCCAGATCTTCTAGCGTTAGACGCCTGAAAATGATGTGACATTAAAGAATATCTGTTACGTATAGTATTAAGCTTGTAAATATTGAAGATACTCTTAAAATACTCTTAAAAGCTTAATTTGTAATATATACAATTAATGTGCGTTAGGAAATATTCACTATGAAAATAGTCTACAAGATATAATACCAACTTGTCAATAATACCAAAAAACAATATTTTTATTTATGCTAACTTAATACGATTAATTAGATCAGACAGCGTAGTCTCAGACGGGCGAGGCTAGGGCTCCACGCGGTCAGCGCGGCCGTCGCTGTCGCCGCCCCCAGAGCACAGGGACTCTCTGGATTCAGGACCCCTACGCTATTCATCATTTCAAAGTCAACACAATCATGAAATCCAGGATTTTCTCAAACAAAGATATAATTCTATACCGACCATTACAACATTTACAAAGGTTACTCAAGATTTATTGTTTAAGTATGCCCACTATAATATACCTAATCTATCAGATACCATTAATCTTATCCATACAACCAGTATTATTAAAAATTATACTTAATATGAACTATAGGACACATGTGGGCTACAGAGTATTTACCTAGCAATACAAGACCTTACGTTTATGTCTATTTAGATTTACATTCGTACCTGTTCTGGGCGTTGGCCTCTTGTCGCTTGAGCGCGTACTCGGCCCATACGCGCTGAGAGTCTACGAATTCTGCTTCCCATGGCTGGATGTAGCGGTACAGATTGGGAATCAACTGATCTTCGTCGTGGGACATACCTGAGCGGAAATGTGTTATGCCCACCTCTGTTTGCTTCGACCAGCGTAAGTCGGACTAGAAAGAAAACACACATTAAGTATTTTCATGGTAGGTAAGATAAAAAAAAGGGCAGAACCTCTCCTGAGAGGTATTTCGTCACACTTATTTCTGCCTTGAAAGTGACCCTGAGCTTCGAAAGGTTAGTAGAGAGACAATAAACTTAAGAATAATAGATTATCTTTCACTGATCACAAGTAGGATAATAGTCCCTTTAGGGTTGGTTGGACGACCCGAATGGCGAAGAAGTTACTACATCGGTCTGGCGCGCAATGGGTTCCGGGTTCGATTCCCGACCAGACAGGTATCTGAATGATGAGTTTAGATTCATGTTTTGGGTCTGGGTGTTTGTGTATTTGTCTTGTATGTGTCCATGGTACCCACGACACAAGAAAAAATCCTAGTGTGGGGGCTATGAGTGTAGAAAGGTTGCCTTCCAATGCCCATGGACTGCACTGACCACTTACCGTCAAGTGGACAGCATGTTGGTATTCCACTTTTATCTACTTTACTTAAGATTGATTACAAATGTTCCTGTATTGCACTGACCACTCAGGTCGAGTGGATTACGTGTTTCTTGGCTACTTCAGTTTATATTACAAATGAGTGTCCACTAAGTTTGTTTAGAGCTCAAGCTTACAAAGGATAATTCGAAATTGTATTTGCAGACAAAGGATAGATAAACCACATTCTACTAGGTATAGTAAATATATTGTTTATTACCTGTGGGATCAAAACGTGTCCCATGGATAACATTCCCAAGCCGCCCAATTCTTTAGGTGTATAGAATACAACAGGCGGGAAACGCGAAGGCATTTTCGAATTGAGGCCGATCTTGATACGCGTTTGAATTTTGTTCTCACATTTCACGAGTAGGTCGAGTAGCTCTTGTGTGTTCACTACAGCTTCGCGGAAGTACGTCATTAGTCCTGTGAAGAAAATAATCATTTTCAAGGTGACATTTTGATACATCTTATTTACATAACTGTATTCCGCTAATAACTAAAACAAGCATATACCGTTGGTATCAATTGGGATATATTTCTATACTTTAATATCACAATACTTAAAAAAATATTGAAGCAACATGTAAAGAAGTGTGTTATCGGTCTTGAATATCATTCTTCTGTTGGGTGTCGAAAGATGAGATTAAGGAACAAAACCCAGGGGATGAGCAGCAGTCTTCCTGTATAAAATTAATACCTAATACGATCAGAAAACGCCACCAATAGCATTGGACTTAAATAGGCTAAATCAAATCAAGTTCAGATTGACTCGGGAAGTCCTTTACTTATCCGATGCCGCAACTCTGAAATCACATTGTAAAAATTGTAGATAGTCACCAATGAGCGCCGTGTTCCACTTATTGACGATCTTGGTGAATGTGGTAGAGCCGGACGCCATGAGAATCTGGCGCACGCGGTTGTGGAAGCGCGCGAGCGACTCGTCGTCGACGCGCAGGTAGCACTGCGCCGTGCGCTCCTTGGTCACCTCGTTCTGCAGGTTCCACACGCCGTCGCGGTGCGAGAGCTCCTCGTGTTGGCTGCGACACTGGTAACACAATTTTACTTTGCATAAACGAAGATATATGTCGGCGGGACACCGCATAAATCACGTTGCCGAAAATAATTATTTTAGTTAGTTTAATTCAAAGATTAAAAATTGTATGTTTATCAAATCAGCATTGTTTAGTAATGTTAAATTAGTTTATAGAGATATTAAATTAGTCCCTCCATTAATGATGGTTATGTTACCTGAATCAACATTTTTACTTGGAACCTTCGAGGACTAATAAGTAATCAAGATCCTGACATTCTTGACGTCGGCAATTAAAAATTTAACTGATGATGTTAAAGATCATTAATACGGTCATTTACGAGGATGAATGTAAAAAACTATACTATCCTCTAATATAATAAACGCGAGTGAGAATGTTTGTATTTGTAATTGTTTCACGCAGAAACTACTGGTCGGATTGGTCGATCTGGTTTGGCACACAGACAATAACGAGTACTTATCACTGTGGTAGATATGAAAGAAGCGGGCGGAATAAGGTATTAGATCTGAATTAGATTTTCCATCTCTTCTGGTCGCCTTAAAACTTAACTACGCAAAATATTTATTGGAGTCAGTTATCGAAACAATCATGATTCTGAATGAAATATCCCGAAGCTTAACCAGCATACTTACTTTAGGTAATATCCTGCACTCAAATCCAGCCATATTGAACAGCAAATTAGGATTGTCTTTGGAGTATACAGAGACGAAACTGTTCTCCCATTGGATAGTCGTCACAGAGCGAGGCAGACGATTCTTTATGTCCCAGAAAACTGCACGGCCCCTGTGATAAAAATATTTTACGTTAGTGCAATAGATTGAATATACGGTTTTAATATAAGTGCGCTCAAGTGTTACGTTACGCAATTTTTTAACATTTTAATTCCGAGGTCGCTATGGCCCTCTTTTACTTAAATAAAAAAACAAACACGTTACATAACGCGTTGTTCAAACCCCCCTTCTTCCTCTCCTGTGGCATCATAAGGTTTGACACGACCCCCCTCCCCTCCAAATAGCGTTACATAATACTTGAACACTCCCTAGTTATAGTTAGGTAAATCAAAATTACTAGCTCCAAGCTCTCTCTCTATCAATGTGTACACTTCTAGTTGCTTCTTTATACTTAACGTGATAAGTTTGTAAACGTTAAATGTTTACGGCGGAACTAACTTGTGATCTTAGATGCTACGTGAACATAGCTATACTTTTAATTATTATAAAAAATTACATCTGTTTAATTTTAACCAATTATAAATTGTGTCAAATAAATTAATGAGAAAATACTAGATTTCACCTGCGCTTACAAAACGTAGCATAACTTTAAATATGAATAATTTAAGTCCCCCAAACTATATATATCTTATAAGCGTATGCGATGTACGTGTAGACGTACTTAGAGTGTAGAGTTACTTCAATTTTTACTATATGTAAGGATTGTAAATCACTTACAGATTAACGTCATGTTTCATGAGCCTCATCCTCGCGTCGCGCGGCCAGCACTTCTTGTTGTTGTACCCGACGATGTTCTCGTTGTTGGGATCCGGGTGCTCCGTCAGATATCTCTGGATCAGCTCTCGTGCTTCCTCTGCCGTGAATCTAGTAAAAAGATTATCGTAATTCTTTCAAGTTCGACTACCCTTATAAAACAGCATGTTATGGTATTATTTTAAGTTGAATCATAAGCAACCGATATTAATTTGACTGTAACTACCGTCCACCAATTCGCACTTGGCCAGCGCAGTGAACTATGGCCTAAGACTCTCTCATTCTGAGAGAAGACCTGTGCCCAGTAGTGGGACAATAATAGGTTAACGAGAACGTAAATTAGTGCTAATTCCAATATAGAATTAAACCACAAATATTGGCTTTTGTTATAAAAATTAAATCATTCATTAAATGTACTGAAAAAATGATGAAAAATTTCGTAATAACTGCTGCTAAGCTAAGTTTGACTTTTACTTTTCAGAATAATAACGTTTTTATAAACTTTGAACTTACTTTGCTCAAGATTTCCTCAAATCTTTGGTTTGACACTAAATACAAAATAATGTCTTTGGCTTAAATAATTCCATATCACCCAAATACGTAATTGTATTCTGTAAATATTTTGTTGTTTGGTACTATTTACTTACCTAAAGAATATATGAATCCTATCCACATATCTACAGTACAATCTTATAGGATGCGCGGTCTCAGCGACGCGGTCCTGGTAGGAGAGGAAGTCGTTGGGCAGCTGCGGCGGGCCGGCCATCTCGCTGGCGCGCTGCAGGCCCAGCACCAGCAGGTCCAGCACCAGCCCGTAGTACTGCACTACGAAGGACGCAAATTGCAGGCCGCGGATGATGCCGTAAGAGTTCGTGTGGTTCATGTCCTGAAATTATGCGATTTTTGTTATTGCTACTGTAGTTTAACGTAGTAGTTTTCAAGGTGGTGTAGTGGTGTCAAGAACCAGTGTAGTTCGACTGGGGAAGTACCACCGCCACACCTATTTCTAACGTGAAGCATTTCTTGCGTTTCGATGGAAGGGTGTGGTTCCGGCACACTTTTACATGAGTCGACCATCATAGTCCTCGGGAGTAGCAACCATGGATGGAAACCATGTTCTGTATGTAGTTGATTACAGATGTCCATGGGCGGCTCGTTTGCTAGTTCAGTCAGATAAAAAAAAAGTAATCAATAACTAGTGTTAAGTCTTTGATTCTTTGCTGTTAAATCTGTGATAAAGAACCAATGACATACATTTACAAAATCCTAAAATATGTATTTAAGAACATTTGCTACTAAGTTCAATTTGTTTTCATTTGAAGCTTTTCACGTCTAAAGTCATTATGTTTATGGAGATAAGATCAGATAGCGTAATCTCAGACGGGCGACGCTAGGGCTCTACGCGATCGGCGAGGCCTTTGCTGGCGCCCGCCCCCAGAGCACAGGGACTCTCTGGATTCAGGACCCCTACGCTATTCATCATATCAAATCACCAATTTATAACCTTATTTCTATCATAAATATAATAGTTTACGAATAAGATTAACCTACTCACTAATCTGAAATTTGAACCTTATTTTTCAAAACATAAAACCATCTTTGCATTTGAAATGACACAAAACTTTTACGTTTACATTATCGTAAATATAATTTACTCAAAAAAAAAATCTCAAAAAATACATGTTTCATATGTAAAAACCCTTACAAAAGTCAAAGTCGTTCACAATTTATACTAATTCCACTACTATGAATACTAATTGACGTCATTCATAATCACCTTGTAATTAATAACGACGTTGTTCTTAGCGGTCATGTAGTCGGCGATGTTGTGGTCCACGATGAGACGAAGCAGTCGATTAAGGAGTGTGAGATCGATCTTCTCGTATAGTTTCTCGAAACGCGACTCGAGCAGCACGTTGCACTCGCCTTCGCCGACCTCCCACACGTCTTGCAAGTTGTTAATACCTGTTGAAGCAATTTAGGATTTATTGTAAAGTTGGTTAAAACACTTCTTGTCTTTTCCAAGCAGCCTCGACAACAGTCAACGTCGTAGATAGGACAAGTCACTTAATGTTAAATAATCATCGTAACAGACACTCCATTGGGTACAACCTATTATTATCCCACTGCTGGGCATGGGTCTTCTCTTAGAATGAGAGTTGTAGGCCATAGTCCAACGCGCTAGCCAAGTGCGAATTGGTGGACAGACACTTCATATCAAGTTGGTATTCGGCACATTCATCAAACCAGAATTTAACAACGTGAAACATAAAATATAGGTAACTATACCAAAAAGATCAAATTTTTGACGACCCGAGTGGCGGAGCAGTCATGGAACCTGATAAGCAATGGGTCCCCAGTTCAATCTTCAGACAGACAGATGTCTGAAAAATACATTTTGATTTCTGGTATTCGTGCGGTTGTTTCTATATTGGTCTTTTTAAGTGTCCAAAGTACCCACGATACAGCAAGCATTGTAGTGTGAGGTTATTATTGCAAAAAGGTTGATTTACTGTTTGGTTATAAATTTAAGCACTATAGAGAACAATATGTACCAATATGTATACCAAACGTACTGGGAGTCGTGGACTATAAACATATTATGTTTATGTAAATGTGATTGTACACGAATTAAAAATAACAAAAATAATTAACAATCAACATATACACTTATTAAATACTGAAACAACGAAACAAAAGTAGTACAGCCCAAATACCAAATAGTAGATCACCGGAAATTCTGCTTCCATTGGTTCTCAACCTGCAGCCAGTAACTGATGAGCATGCTAAGCACCCAAAGTGAGGTTTGTAACAAGGGGATTGTATGACCATACTGATCTCCTGTGCTACAACGCACACTTTGGACACCGGCATTATAATCTTCTGTTTTCCAAGTATGGCGACCTCCCCTAACTCATCAAAATATGATGCTGCTAAATACTGAATCACGCTATCGAAGTTTTCTTAATATCCTGCGTATATACATATTCTTAACATCCTGCTTATATTCGACGACCCGCGTGGCGGAGCGGTTACCATATCGGTCTGACACGCAATGAATCCCGGGTTCAATTCCCTTCCAGACCAGGCCAGGTATCTGAATGATGAGTTTAGATTCATGTTCTGGGTCGGCGTGTTCGTGTATTCGTCTTGTATGTCCATGGTACCCACCACACCAGGAGTAAATCCTAGTGTGAGTCTATAAGTGTAAAAAGCGTGTAAGCGTGTTTAAAATATACAAGTTCCGAACAAGACGTTATCGGAGCACGGCCGCGAAAATTGAAATGGTTTGGCGGGAAATGAAGTAGAGTGCCTTTTTTAAAACTATTGTGAGTTAATAGAATAGAGCATTGTTCATTACGCACGGATACTTTATATTCTCCTCGCCCGATAACCTACGTCCACCTACGTAAAACAATATGGAGTGGCAGACAAATAATGATAATCACACACTGATAAAGGCCTTTACCTTCATATATTTTAAAAAACTTAATACTATTTCAAGTACAAAAAGATTAATTTCCCCCATACCTTGACACCACTTGTACACAAGCAACGGCGACGGTTCCGTATCGGCCGGCTTCACCCAGGGCGGCAGCAGTCGCCGCTTGTCCGCCTCATACCACAGGTACTGGTCCAAGTACGCGTCTGTGATCTTCTCGAGCGGTTCCACGTCGTAAACGGGCACCAGATGGGAGTACAGGTCCATGAACTCTATACCAACCTATGGAAAAAAATACAACTCTGATTTTAGGATTAGTGATAAGTAATTTTCGTTAATATTGTTTCAGTGAATCTGGGGGCACGGTAGTGCCCCCGCCAAGACGAGCCAAGCGAAGCGCAAGCGCAAGGGCACTACCTACCTTTTCTCGAAGCGCTTCGTCGTATTTTTGAACCTTCATAACTTGAGTTTGGTTGGGTTATACCAGAACAAAATTTTCAGGATATAATGTCAGTGGTAGACTTAATAAACCTCTAAAGTTTCAATTGCATAGCTCTTATACTTTAGATTTTATTGATATCTAAAATACCCCGATTTCGTCACTCACTCACTGATGATCAACAAAATTCTTAAGGTACTTCCTGAAGTCCTAGAAAACTGAAATTTGGTATGTAAGCTAGTATTAGTACCCAAACAACAAAAAAATCCTAAAACTTGGAACTTTTACCCCCCAACCCCTTAAACTAGGGGGTGAAAGTTTGTTCGAGACTTCCGCAAATTTTGACGCTAGAGGTCTGAATGCGGCCGCGGAGGGGTAAAAATCTGAAATAGGGAAACTTAATTCCCTATTTCCTGCTTGAGATCTGAAAATTATACACAAGTACATAGAACACAAACTTTTCATCAAATAAAAACATTATCCTACCCATAAGTACTTAGATATGAATAATAAATAAATAAAAAAAAAAAATAAATAAATAAAAAAAAAAATAATAAAAAAAAATACAAAAAAAAAAAAACAAAAAAATACTTGTATTTGTCGCTCATTTTATCTTTCTATCATAAGCAACCTACAAAAAGAAATGAAATCCCACAAAAACATTTCATGTTAAATGTTGCCAAGACGAGACCATATAGCTCGCACTGTCAAAAAGTAATCAGATCCCGTGTAGAGCCAAGTTTCTAACCCTACATGCCCAGACCTAAATCGATAAGCCCTAATTTCACACTCAAGTTACGGGGAAATTCTACAGCCATAGCTCGTACTGCGTTGTTCGTAGCGCGTAGCAGAGTTTTTACGCTATAATCTCGTAGGCGTGCAAACCTTGGACGTAACTGGCGAGATGGCCGCACGGAAAGAGTTTAGAAGATTGAATAGATTTTTAAGCTCAAGCCCATATGACGAATAGCAAAAAGTCCGTGCGGCCGACTCGCCAGTTACGTCCAAGGTTTGCACGCCTACGAGATTATAGCGTAAAAACTCTGCTACGCGCTACGAACAACGCAGTACGAGCTATGGCTGTAGAATTTCCCCGTAACTTGAGTGTGAAATTAGGGCTTATCGATTTAGGTCTGGGCATGTAGGGTTAGAAACTTGGCTCTACACGGGATCTGATTACTTTTTGACAGTGCGAGCTATATGGTCTCGTCTTGGCAACATTTAACATGAAATGTTTTTGTGGGATAGTTTTAACGGAAAGAGATAGTTTAGGTAACATAGATTAATTACTAGATTTATATTTGAAAACGTAACTTTCGACAATACATCACGTAAATTAATACTTCGGATACACCAAAATGTTAACGTACATTCATTTTACACTTATAGCTTTATAACATATGGCGCAAACAGAAATCCCGTTGCGTTATTTTCTTGTATACCGTAATGTACAAGTACTGTTCCCGAAATTATTTCCCAGGGTACATAATATGGTTGGACTGACATGGATACGACTTTTTGTGTAATTAGATCAGACAGCGTAGTCTCAGACGGGCGCCGCTAGGGCTCCACGCGGTCGGCGCGGCCGTCGCTGCCGCCGCCCCCAGAGCACAGGGACTCTCTGGATTCAGGACCCCTACGCTATTCATCATTTCTAAATCAACACTAAATATTTAAATACCTTGATGTTTTCCTAGCGCGATAACAGGAAAGATACAGAGGAGTTAACAATTAATTATATTATTATAAATTAGTTCCGTACTATGCTAGCTCAAAATAACAGTTTAATTGTCTAATTATTTAAACTCCTAGTAGACAAAACTGATCAGTTAGTAAAATCGTAAATTTCGCGATAAATATCACATTTCTCCACTTATTTATCATCAAAAGATAATAAAAATCTAAATCAGTCACATTATACACAAACCTCTCTAAATGTTCTCTGTGTAAGCAGATGACGCTTAATTCTCGACAGAGCTTCGTGCGGATTGTCGTAGGCCTGTTCGATCAAACCGAGCTCTTCTCTCTGGCTCTGGTTCAGCCTCGACTTCACGCTGTAGGCCTCCTTCAGCCTCTCGAGGGCTAGGATGAGCAGCTTCGTGTCGTGCTTGTACGACAGCGGAGGGAACGGAATGGGGGCGAAGCGCCGCGACTCCAGCCAGTGCACCGTCGTAGTGTAGATCGCGACGGCTTCTTCGGGCGATATGTATGGGCCGTCCTGAGAATAAGAGTAAAGATCATATTAGATATTGAAAGCAGTAGAAGTCGTTGCAAACGCATAACCTGCGTCTAGCAGGATGATCATTATACAAAAGTAACATGAATTAGTACACTTCATTGATTTCAGAGATTTTCTTTTGATTTCTCTAAAGTATATTACTTTCCCCACTATACATTTCTTAAGTGAAGCTTGATAAATTAATTTTAAATATTCACAGAACTTCAGAATATCACATTGGAAACTTAAGAGTTTGGGGCTGCTCTAGAAATTCTCGCCATTAAGTAGTGATAACCCATGTGCTATGTAAAGAAGTTGGTTAAATATTTAAAATAGTCTTTTTTTTTTGTCTCTAGTTTCAAATGATGTAATTACTAGATAGTATAAAACAAAGACTCTTTCCGCTTTCTGTCCCTATGTATGCTTAGATCTTTAAAACTACGCTACGAATTTTAATGCAGTTTTTTTATAAATACGAGTGATTCAAGAGGAAGCTTTTTATGTATAATATAGTGATAATTTTAAAATTTTGACTTTTAGGCAGAACGAAGTTCGCCGGGTCAACTAGTGCATAATAAAACAATTATATTTATTGTTTCACCTTCAAGTAATTATGCTGTCTCTCCTGCTCGGCCTTCAGGTAAAGCCGTGTGAGTCGTCCCAGGTTCTTCTTGCAGACAGTCTTATCAACAGTGGCGCCGCGGCGGATCCTCTCGCGGTTGTAGTGCGCCGTGTTCGTCCACCAGTCAGCCTTCATCTTCACGTAGCGGAGGATCATGTTCTCTATCGGTGTTGGTAGACCGGGTACCTGGATCGACATGTTTTGAAATAAATGGCGCGATGTCAGAAATTTTACTGTTTTAATTTTATTTTCCTGGTATCAAGATTAATGCTGGATATTATGTGGTGAATAGAATGGTCATTGGAAAATAACGTGAGTAATATGGATAGGAGTTTGTGAGTGATTAAATCAGACAGCGTAGTCTCAGACGGGCGAGGCTAGGGCTCCACGCGGTCGGCGCGGCCGTCGCTGCCGCCGCCCCCAGAGCACAGGGACTCTCTGGATTCAGGACCCCTACGCTATTCATCATTTTCAAATCAATGCAACTGTTAATTCCAGGACTTTCTTAAACATATAATTCTATAACAGGTACTTTTTTTTTTGTAGTTTCAGATATACAAATTGATTGTTGGGAAATTGATCGTAAAATCAATTTAAAATAATACAGGAAGTAGATCATAGTTAGTAGGAGCTTAAGAATCTTTTCTTTCTCATAAGATACATCCTGTTTCCTACACCCAGTTCACTACACCCGAAAACTAAACTGAAAACCAAACATTATTGCACATTTACATATATTATGATACTGTCAAACCCCATACCCAACACAGGTAAATACTTCCGTTTACCTAACACTTACAACTTTTTTTAAGGCAAACTTTTCTTTGAGCAAAACAATAGGTACTGCTTAAAATTTTTCAAAAAAAAATTACAATTGATCACATTCTCTCATTAAAAAAAAATCTCTAAAGCTAGTACATACCTTCCATGGAATATTGGCCTTCCAGCACCTCCAGGCCTCGGACAGGTGCTGCAGAATGGTCCTGGCCTTGTTCTGCTTGATGCCCTCCGGCATCATGTCCACGATGTCGTGCATCACGGACGCGCGGAGCTCCAGGTCGAAGTGGGACTCCACGCGCTGCTTCGTCACCGTCTTTGCCACTCCTACGTGCCAATTAATACGTTTAGTAACTACCTAATGCCATTATTTACTCTTAATTTCAAAGTTTAACAATATACGACAAACCAAAACTACATTTAAACAGAACTAGGTATACTGTTTTAAATATAAGTATCAAAAAAATCTATAAAAAACAAGCATGCGTATTTTTCCATACACGTTCGTTTTTAAACAACATGGTTAATGAGGATTGAAATTCATGTGATCGTCATATGTCAGATCTTATGAATAATTAGTGGCGATAGCGGTTATTGTGTTGGTTCGTTTATAGTCGAAAGTTAACGTCATATAAAGTATTCACCCTGGAAAAACTAAGAAAATCCGGATAAATATAAGTATGTTGTTACCACGCTCTTCTCAGTCTCTTATATAGATGTTAAGTTTGAAATGTCTCCTGTAATTGTTTATACTACCTTTAGAATGTCTTCCTTCGAACTGCCTGGACAGTAAGTTGCCGAGCCAGCGTTCAAGCAGCGGAGTTATACCGCGCATGAAGAACAGCCATACTCTCCATCCCGGCGCCCAGAAGCCACATCCTGGACCTTTTGACACTGGACCCTGGACAGGACACAAATGCATTATTATCACATAACATATCACTTTCTACAATCACAGTCTCAAACAAGGATTTTCTCTGGTGTCGTGGGTGCCATGGACATACAAACACGAATACCCAGAACAGAAATGTAAATTTATCTTTTAGACACCCGTCTAGCCGGAAATCGAACCCAGAACCCACTGCGTGTCAGACCAGTAACGTGACCGATTCGCCACGCGAGATATCGATTCACATACATTTTAGCTACTATTTAAGTTTTGAAACCTTCATTACAAACAACATCCATAAAAAAAAACATTGTGTGGCTATGCATTTAACATATAAACGTAAAATTCAAAATTCGCATATTTTATTACTTTGCGTATTTTGATAAGACTTTTATAGAAATATCTTTAAAAAAGTCACTGTTTATGAAACTCAATTATTTTTTAAGGGAAGATCTTGCTGAGAAATTTATTTTGACCATCAATGGACACTTATATAAAATGTTATAAATCAGTGTGGCTTACAAGTGAGAAAATATGCAAGGAATTTCTCATATACAATACTTACAGTGTTAAATCTGTAATAGATGAGATGCTTCAAGTCCTTGCACATCCGTATCTGCCTCATCAGCTTGTACTTGTATCTGTACATGCCGGTGAGCTGGCCGACGTGTGCGAAGATGTACTGCAGGCCGTCAGCCAGCTGGAACGAGTCCACGTTGTTCAGCCGGTACTGCACGTGCGAGTCCACTATCAGCTTCGTGAGTCGGAGGATCTCGCGGCACAAGTGGAACGCTGTGGACAAAGTTAAAATTATATTTTGGCAAGTTGTTATCACTCTTAAACAAATACTGTAATGCCCAGATGCAGTACTCTGTATTAAAGATGCTTTAAACACGAAGATTTCAATAAATTTTAACATTAACGACATTTTAAGAAATATTTTTAACTAGTTAACCCGGCGAACTTCGTTCCGCCTAAAAGTAAAAATCTAAAATTATCAGTCTGATTAAAGAAACTGCACTAAAATCCGTAGCATAGTTTTAAAGATCTAAGCATACATAGGGACAGACAGCGAGAAGCGACTTTGTTTTATACTATGTAGTAATGTATAAGAATACACATCCTCTCAATGAGTACACTGTACATTCTGAACACACATTTAATAATATAATTCATTACAGTCAAGCTTTTTATACAGTTTCAGTTTTACGCGTTTTCAGTTTTCGCAGGTTGAAAGATTGTGACTTGGATTCGCGGCTTACACATTTTTTATGCGTGTATATAGACGGTACAAATAAAAAGATTCTTTAAATACTGCTGGTCAATCACGGTTTCTGTGTTCGCGGCTTATGGAAGGAACGTAACGTCCACGATTAAGGAGCTTTTACTGCAATGTTACAAAATTAAACACAAAAACAAACTGAAGTACATACCATTGCCAAACCGAGACTTCTTTCGTTCCTTAGTGGTGAGTGTCTTCACCGGTTTCAAGTTGAAGTTGTAGTCCAGATGTAGGTAATTGAGGTTCTTGCGGTGGATGAGCAGATTCAACATATTGTAGCCCTGTCTGCACACTTGAAGACCAGCCTCCACCCAGTCCAGAGTTGTAGTTTGAAAGAACTTCGTAGATTTGAAGGATCGGAAAAGATATCTAATGAAATAGATGAAAGTTAATTATTTTGAAGAATTTTTTTTGTTAATATGGTAGTTACAAACGAACGTACTATCCACGTCAATGTGTGGCCACTGACGCCAATACACTTCTGTAATTAACTCCAGAGAAGCCGTCTTACTTGCACTTAAGAGCACAGGCTAAGTAGATTTAATATTAGTATGGTTCAATAAACTTTATTCCCCATTAAGATATATACAATTCACTTACATGAGAAACAATTTCAACCTGCATCATATGCCTTCCATACTTGAATCTTAAGATTGTTATCAAGTTGATAATATCAAAACCAACCATAATCATCATTAGCAATAGAAATTATCATAACGAAACTTACCTCTTCTTCTGCGGTTTCGGCGGCCGGTGTTTAAGTGCGTTGAGAACATAGTACTTCAGTAGCTTTTGGTACGAGACACGCACTTTGACCGGCTGCCCTGGTGGACAGTGCTCCTTGTACCAGGTCTTCACTAGCGGGACGTCGATGGCGCGACGTGAACGACCTGTGAGACGCAAATACAAATGAAAAGGTTTGTAAGTAGGTCATTTCTATATCGTCCCTGTAGCCTCGGGGTCAGAATAGGGCTACGGTATCCCCTGCCTGTCGTAAGAGGCGACTAAAAGGGGCTTCCGGGGTTGCAGACGGCTAGAGTGGGAGCTCGAACCGTTCGGTCAGGCAATCCCGGGAAGGACGGCGGTATGTGTGGTCGCATACCGTCGTAAAGACTAGACGGAGCGGTGGGCCCAGCCGCCCATCTGGGAGGAGCCCGATGGGGCAGCGCGCTCGGAGGATTCCGGTTGAAGTCGTTTCGAGATCCCGGAGTCCTCCCTTTTCAGCGCCGAGGACGGCCACCGGGGGGGTTTTAGTGCGGTAAAAATCCCACATAACCCAGCGTCGCTCCCACGGCGTCGGGTACCTTTGGAAGGTTTCCCCCTCGAAAACAAAAAAAAAAAAAAAAGGTCATTTCTATATATTTATTGGTTAATTGTAGATCCTTTCACTAAGAAATGAAATATGGGTAGTTTATTTTAATGCAGTGAGCTAATAATAAAAAAAGATTTTTATTGGTCAAATGTCTACATATAATCATTATAATAACAAAAAAGGTATGAAAGCAGCATAATAATACGATAAAGGTAATACAAAAGTATAACAACATATTGTCTTACCAGATCGCATATTGAACGGACGTGGTGCCCACAACAGCGCTATACCGTTCGCCGTGTTATCCGTATACAAGGCGGTTTCCTGCAAGAACGGGGAGACGTCTTCTGGGAGCAGGAACTCCTCTTCGTCAGTCACTGGGTCCAGGGACTTTACGCCCGAGTGCCGATGCGAGATCGGGTTGATTAGAGGGTCGAAATAAAACGCTGGTAAGTCGGGATCTTCTGTTTTGATGTACACTACATTTGGTGTGTGGTACCTGATTATAGAAAAAATATATTTTTTAAATACAATGTTTGTTGAGTTAAAATGCATTATAAATGTACTAACTTAATTTTTTATCTCAGTAAAATAAAATTTAATTGCACGTTTTAAAGGAAAATTACACTAGTGTATGAGAATAATATATGATTCTTTGTACTAACTAATGCCAAATTGGTGTTCATTTACTAAACACAAAAATTATAGTTCTGCATTCGCAATGGTTATGTTTCAGACAAATAATACAGGAACTGTGAATGATCAGCGCTACTCAAAGAAAGCTGACGCGCATAAAGACGCGAACAAAGAATTCCTTTGCTACGAATATTAGGAATATTTTTCATACATAAATACTTACCAAGAAAGCTGTACGAAATGTGGCAAGTTATTATACAAGTACGGGAACGCGATCCTGTATTCTGTCCTAATCGGCTGACGAATGATAATCTTGTTGATATCATTGAATTCATTCCAATCCTCATCACCAGCTGAATTGTCCTTCACCAGCGGCTCGAACTTTGGTCCGCCAGGGATCGCCATGTTCAAAGCTTTAGCGGTGAAGAAACTCTTAGAGTCAAATAGATAGAAGTAGTTGTCGTCAACCAAATCTGTCAGCAGTTGGTTCGCGAGACGATACAACGTCGCCATTTGAGGTAACGTCAAATTCCACTTCCTATATGTGGACCCGTTAACATGCCGTGTGCCCAATAGTGGTTTATGATCATAAAACCAGGTCGCAACCGCTGCATCCTCCTCAGGGTCTAACTCAATCTGAATAGGTTCCAGCGGTTCCACATCCAAGATGTTGTCTGCATAGTCCAATGGCGGTTCCTCGTCGTCGAAAGGCGGGAACCTCATCCGCTTGAAATGCCTACGATCACGCTTCTCTCTACGCATCATGATCCACATTGTACCCCACTGTGCTATGTATACCGGCTCAATGACCCACGGTATTTCGTTGACAAACGTAATGGCGCCAGTGATGTGGTACAAGACTTTCATATCCCTGATCTGTTCCCAAGGCATGGGCATATTTTCGAGTAGCTTCATGACAGCGTGAGGCATATACTTTAGTGCGCCGAGGTAAACTCGCTTGTCGTGACGGTATTTACGGCTAGTCATGTCGCCGTGGTCTCTGATGATCTTCCTTATGTGTTCCGGCGGCATATCTTCTTTCTGTGCGTCCACGAAGCCGAACTTGCGCTTCTCGGCGAAACGTTTTGATTGTAGTTGGAGCCATTTTTGAGCTGCGAATAAGTTGCACAATTTATAATTGACATTTTTTATATATTTGAATTGGTTATAAAATTTATTATTCAAAGGCATACATATTGTACTTTTATAAGAAAAAAAAAAACTGAATTTCAATATTTTTGTGGTAGTAGAGAGTCAACCTCTCTTGGGTATCAACCCAATAGAGGTTGACTCTTTACTTTAAATATGAAAATTAATTTCTATGAGACACATACAGAAATAGATCATTTAACAATTTTCCATCTCATATTATTTTTTTATAATAAACAAGCAGAAAATTAGCATGTAGTCCACCTGATGATAAGTGGGCATTGCCATACACGGAAATCTTGAATCAAACCCAGCCAAGATAAAAGCCTATCCTATCCTATTGTTACGACAGTTATTATGTAGAAATAAGAGTTGTGGCGGTACTCTTGAGTCAAACAACAACCTTTCACCACCAGTAAAAATGATATGTAAGTATTATAATACATTACTAATATAATTTATTTCACTGAAGAATGTGGTCTAATTGTGGCTTACATAAGTATATCACATTACTATCATCAACACTATAGGGAAAGAGAGAGGGGTTAATAAGGAACACCACCTTTTCAGATGACAACCTATATAAAAAAAATGTTTGCAATTCACAGCTTTATCCATTCACAACTAAATAGACAATCATATCAATTGCATAATTATTATATCCACACAACAACACATCAATATCACAGTAATGTTTTGACTATTGCAATGGGGAATAATATAGTATCATATATCTATATAGTATCTATTTAATATGTAGTAATTAAACATAAAAAAGAAAATGTATGCTGCCTAAATTACACTTATATGCAGAGATTATATGTTATGCATCAGTGTGAAAATGTGATAGCATTTTGTGTACCCCTGTTTAATAATTTCAATACATATCTTAGTATCAAAATCTTGGTACAACTGGGGAGAAGATCCATATTTTTTAATAGCTGGTTTTTGCCAACTTTTGTTTATTATTCACTATGTTATTCCTTCTGTAGTGATATAAATGAAGTAGGCTTTGCCTCATTATATCACCTCATATTTGCCTCATATTTACTTCATTTATATCACTACAGAAGTAAGTAGCCTAAATGTTGATCTAGGCCAGGCTTTCTCAAACTTTCAGCTCCACATACCACTGTTAAAGTTTCCAATTGACAACGAACCCCTTTAACTTGACTAATTAGGTCCTCACTCCCAAAGAAAAAGATAAAATTAATTGTTGAAGAAAATAATGTATTTGTTTCAAAAAAGGTAAAAATAATGTGCTATAAGAAATATATTTTTACTACTATTCATGTGATGCTAGTTTGTTGTCACAAATGGAGTCAATTTTAGGAATAATTTTGGACAAATTTAACCTTGATTCTAACTTGGCATCAAGTCGGTTACTACCATGCCACCTGCTAAGCCACCATGTGTGCCGCACGTACCTGCCATTCATGCCGCCACCATTACATAAATCCTTGTGAACATTTTGTGCCTATCTTTGTGCCATCGAATGGTGAACCCTTAAGGGTTTGCGTATCCCACTTTGCGAGACTGATCTAGGTCATAAACTAGGTGTGTGCATAATTTCAAAATCTGAATAGTAGTTTTTACATGACATATAAGTAACATGCATACCATCACAAACTTTCATAATATAATAATATATGCATTGCATTTATAATAAAGGAAGCATATAAGCACTGACAATTATAAAAGCAACCATTGCAGATTATGTTCTATAGTGCCTAGCGGTTTCATTTGCATTTAAGTAGATATAAGAATATTATCACTCTTTTTAGAAATTCATTTAATTCAATGTACATACATGTATGTAGTACTTTCATATTATATGTATCAATATCCCTTGCATATTTAGTTAATTATGTAGTGCTATGCACATTTAGTATGGAGTTATTAGGGCTGTTCTTTGAAAGAACTTGAATAATAAAATGTAATTAACTTTTGCATGGCAATATTATGCCTACTTTGATATTTTGTAGAAAACAGAAAAAAATATTATGAAATACTTACCTACTTATGATGTTTAATTTGGTTTGTGTACATCACCGAAATTGATATTTTTAGAACATTTATAACTGACTGCAACTACGCAGTATTCCTGTGAGTTTGAAGACTGCACAGTTTGTGGATTTTATAAATTGCCAACGCATTCTCAGTTATCCAAAGCTTTCTTGCTTGTTCTGCCTATTTATAAAACTACCAATTAAATTAAATATTGTTATACCTTTTTCCCTAATTTTCTCTTCGGGGATATGATGTGGCTTGGGTGGTTGTGTCGGGGGCACCGGCGGGGCGGCGGCGGCGGCTGCGGCGTGCGCCTGCAGCGCGGCCTGCTGCGCCGCGGCCAACTGTTGCTGGGCCATCATCGTGGCCCAGGGGTTTGGCCCCAGCAGGTACGGCGGCAGCGACATGCTGACCGCCTTCTACAAACACGTGAGGATTTTACACAACTAACCAACGCCACCGGCACCGGTAACAAGAAAACTCGACAGACAACTCACTTGATCTACGATGGACTGAATTGATCACATTAATGTTAAAGCAAATTATTACACTGTAACAACAAACACAAATTAGATATCAAACGCGCAAATTCATCAATTGAACAAGCTTGCGGCCATTTGCATTTTTTTATAAAAACAGTCGCAACTAGGGATGTAAAAATAATCGATTATTAAATTTAATTAATCGATTTATTTTGATGTTTCACACCACACATTCGATTTTTTAAATAGCCGCAGCTTTGCATTACAAAGTAATAGTTTCGTAATTTCATATCGTATTTTCGATATTTTAACAGCAATTCTTTAATATAATTACTTGCAACACCATTTAATACCTAATAAAAAAAATGAACTAAAAGACCAAACATTTTTTTAATGTATAGGTTAGTGTACATAGGTTACAACAGTGTAGTTGTGTTAATTATCAAATTGGACAAACGGTGAATAAGTTAATCGATTAATATGAAAATCGTTTTCTTTGGCCAAGTCACATCCCTAGTCGTAAAGCATAAACTTGGCACCACAGATTAAAAATCAGTAAAAGACAATTCCTCAGATAGTAATCGTTTACTATGGAGTGGCAAATAGTTTATTACAATAATTATGAACAATTTCAGATTTTATCTGGTATAATTTAGAACATGCTTGTTCTGATGAAATAATGCGAAATTCTCCTACTATTGTCTTTTTTACTTTTTTATAGATTTCTTTTCTTGGGTCATGATTGTCAATTAAGTAATGTACAAAATGCGCCATTTTGTGTTTATTCTCTATTGAAATAAACGTGATTATTTATTTAACGTACACAGGCAGCTAAGGAATTATTCTCATTGGCTCTCTAAAATAATATCTCATATCTTTACGTAGTCTGTGATAATGATAAGATTGTCAATGTCAAGAGGCCTGAACTGAAGTGACGAATAAAATTTTCAAACACTGTCTTGTCTTGTAATGAAGTTTTGTCAAGTTTCAAGTTGGATTTGAAATTTTAAATGATAAAATTGTAATCATTAACATTATAACATTTTATATTTTAAATTTTGGTTTGAAGAAGCGTACATTTTAAACCATGGGCGATCACGACGATTTTGAAGACAACCAATATCCGGACAACGATGAATTCGTACCGTACGTTACCGGCGGCAACCTAGCTCAACGGAATGGCGCGAAAGTGACAATTTGGGGGAAGGTTACCAAGGTGTCTGCCAGCGAAGGATTCTATATCAAAACTGTAGACGACCAAGAAGTTCTTATAAGATTACGGAAACCTTTAAGCGAGGCTGTGGAGGGTTGGTACGAGATACATGGAGTGTCTCAAGGGAAGAGTATATTATGTGAAGAATATGTGCCGTTTTCTGAGGAGATGACGAAAAATATCGATCTGGAGGGACATAAGAGTCTTGCCAAGCTATTAGTTGCGCTGGATGATCCCTGGAACCTTGGAGACACAAGCGCTGGTGGAATGGAAGGGGTTACTCCTATGCAAATGTAATATTTCATTATTTTAAGTTTGTAAGTTATTTTTAAGTGAAAAGCGAATACAGTTATTTTTTTTAATATTGATTTTATTTTAGTATTTAATCCTTAAATGTACACTTTATTTATGATAGTATAATCAGTAATAAATGGTAAATAATAAAACATAGTTACATAATTCAAAACATTAATATACTTAACTTTTTAAATTGCCGCTTAGGTTTAGTACAATGAGTGACACAACTTATTTTATTCTTCATAATTAATCTGATTCCATACTAATAAAACTCATTACAACGAAATTTTAAAAAGTATCTTATGTTAATAAGTTGTTAATCAGTTAGAAAATATTCCTTGTAAACCGGATCTTATATGATGTACATTTATCTATACAGTAGAACTAGTAGTAAGTAAAAATAGAAATAATATTTAAAATAAATTATGCCTTCTACTTTTAGCCCCACAATAGGATTTTCTGCTCTGTTGCGGGTGCCATGGAAAACAAAGACAAATACACAAACATGCAGACCCAGAACAAAATTGTATTTCATCATTCAGACCTCCATCTAGATAGGGATCGAACCCAGAACTTATGGTATGCCAGACTAGTATAGTAACCGCTCCATAGCATGCCAATAAACTAAACTAGTAGTTACGAGACAGAAATGAACTGCATTATTAGTTACAGTAGTACTAGAGCTCGTAAGAAGGTGGTAGAACCAGTGTAGTTCGACCAGGGACCGACCACCCACACACCTATTTCTAGCGTGACACATTTCTTGCGTTTCTTCCACATTGAGAGTGTGGTTGCCGGCACACTTTCACATTAGGCGACCATCATAGTCCTCGGGAGTAGCAATGCATCTGTGATTGACTTCAGATGGAACCCATGCTCTGTATGAAGTTGATTACCTGGATCACCCATCAGGTGGACTGAATGCTCGTTTGCTACTTCAATCAGATAAAAACAAAACTGCTTATTTGCACTTTGTCAATACCATCTTTTTGGTGTTACTTGAAGCAAACTTGATATTGAATTGTTGCTGTCCTTAGACGTTTGTCGCTGCCTTGCCAGTTTGTAAATGATGTTTTAGAACTCCATAATCACTACCAACATTTTTGGACATACATTCAAACTAACACTAACCACTAACAAAAATCGAAGTCTAATTCTCATATATTTTCAAAAAATATAGGAGGGCTGGGAATAAGTAATAATAGTAGTTTCCATAATTTATAGAATCAATATCAGTCTGTTATGTACTTATGTATCTATGTGTATCAAATCAAGACTGTGCAATTAGAATTAAAACATTTAAATAGTAGTTACTCGATCAGAAGTAGATTTGCATTTCTTTATATATTGATAAATCAAGTCAAATAACATTATTTTTATATACATCTATATAGATACTATTACAAATTCTTACAATTAATCCATTACTGAAATTGTCTAAAACATGACCGAAATAAACTATCTACCCACCATAATCTTAACATATTTCTTATACACAAAAATTAAGTAATTTATTAAGTTAATTGATATTAACTTAATAAATTACTTTTAAAACAATTATTCTTGACTCCTCATGGCTACAATATAAAGGAGGTACAGACAGTGGCGTAGTGTGGATTCCTGCCACGCAGGGCGGAAGTAGAATTTACCGCAGATCCAGGAATATTTTTTTGTCGGCGAAACAAAGGTCAAACCCTATTTACTCGTGTCTCTCTGCAAATTGACCACCAAATAAAAGTCCCGAGTTCTATTTACTCCTGTTTCTCTGCAAATTGCCCCCCCCCCCCCAGGCCTGCCGCCAGGGGCGGTCCGCTCCTCCCACGCTACGTCACTAGGCAAAAATATAATTATCGCTGTTATCTAAAAGTGCAGATAAATTAACAGTAAATCCTGGAATAAGCTTGAACACCTCCTAGCTCCTTGCTTTTCTTAGCTTCAATCTTTAGGCGTTTCTCATGCATCACAGCGTTGGAGAGAGCTCCTTCTATACATGTAACCGGGCGATTCCTGTTGGAGAAAATTATGAAATGACATGACATAATAAGATAACTACGAGTGAGTATCGCACCAATACACATTAGCATGTTATGGACTTTCCATAAAAATCGAAAGCAATAGAAGTCGAAATTAGACCAAAATCATGTTTTTTAATTGTTTTTTTTTTGCGTTTCAATGAAGTTCACAAGTTGAGTAACAAAATATATGAGAAATGAGTTATCAATGAGCATTAGATAGAAGTTAATAGATAAATAGAATTTAATTTTAAAAAATCCTCAATAAATTGTTGTGAATAGATATACACAGCACATTTTTTATTATTACGAATTTGTTTTACTTATTACCTATACAAGTAGAAAATCAGCGTCCTAACCACCTGATAAGTGTTCTCTATCAAACATGGACATCTGTAGTTAACCCCGGATAAGATTAATCATACCTGAGGTTCGTCACAGGCACCCTATTACCATAGTATAATAACAATAGTAGCCCAGCTTCATACAAATCAGTCGTCGCCAGCCATCGGCCGACCATTATAGTCCTCGGGAGTAGCAACGCCACGCATCTATGACTTCAGATGGAACCCATGTTCTGTATGAAGTTGATTATACATGTCCATGGGCGGCATTGACCACTTACCATTAGGTGGACTGCATGCTCGTTTGCTACTTTAGTTAGATAAAAAAAAATCTCGAGTCGTGTTTATTGAGTTGGCACATTACTACAGTCGGGTAATATAAAAACAAAATGCATACATTTTTCCAACTCCATCAATCTTATTGACTTCAGATTGTATTCTGACACTCAGTGGTCTGTCCTTTCCTCCCTTAAGAGCCAATTCTGTCAAATACCTCTTGATGTATTGTTTTAACTGAATATTTTCTTTAGCTAACTTAGCCTTCTCAACCCTAAGACACATAGTTTGCACTTTGACTCTGTTTACTTTTAACAGGAACTTATCCATTTTGCTGTACTCCTTACATTCTTGCTGGAAATAGAAAATGTTATATTTTTTACCTTTAAATTAAATTGTTTGTATGCATCAATCGACCCTTTTAGGTCTCTCCCTTTATTACCTCTAATGGCTGTTTTTGCAAATAGTCATTGCGCCCGGTATGTTGATGACCGCAATTACAGCAAAATCTCCTGAATGTTATTCCTTATTCTTGACCTACTATATTCAATGGATCTATAAGGAGGCGGGTACTATTTAAGATTGACATTTTATGGTCATTGAGTTTCTATATGTTTAAATGTATTTAATCTATCACGTAGGTATATGGTATATTACCGTGAAAATTATACCTAATTTTACTGATGCAGAAGGCCGAAATCAACAGGTTGATAAAGTAGGTAGGTAGATACCTAATATTACCTATAGGTACGCTAATGATAATCTTGAGTTCAAGGCCTAAATACGAAAAATATATGTATTCGATTATGTGATATAATTACAAGAAATAGGCACTTTGTCTAATTACTTACAATCATTGCCCCATCAAGGTTTTTGAAGTCTGTATAAACCTCGTTGTCTTCTATGTATTCTAGGTACTTATCTTCATTTTCATGTTCATACTTGCTACAAATTTGAGCCATTTGGGTGATCTTGTGTATTTTGTCTTCTACTTCTTCCAGTCGCTGGAACAATGTAAGAATGACGTCAATTTAGTCAATAGTCAATATGTTCATTATTTTGAAGCACTAGTCAATAACATTGCGGTCCTCTATTGGTATCTCTAGGGTATTCGAAGATCTAAGATTCTAAGATATCCCTTACCAAAACCCTTAAACACTAAGAAAACAGTGCTTAACGTTGGTTTATTAAACATAATTAGGTGTGGCAGTGCGGTTCTCTGGAGTGGAACTACGATGGGTTCCTACCCTCTTGGAAAAAGGAATATCAATCAATGGACGAGAAGAGCTTACGGCTATTCAGCACTGGAGATGCCTATTTTGAGCAGATGGATGGAACAAGAATTTTCATGATAAAAAGAGAGCCCATGTCAAAATAAGAGCAAAATTATATATTACCTTAATAGCGTCTTGGCTAGCATCAACTAGGATGGCTAGCATTTCGTCACCCTGTTCCTTTTCGCTTTTTGAGTCTTTCTTCATTTGCCAGTATTTCTTGGAGAGCTCTTCCTTGTGGTTATTCATGCGTTTTAGCTTATAACCCATAGTGTTTGTTGTTTTTAACCATTCTTTTTGGAGATTTATCAGCATCTCCTATTACAATAAATTTTGACTTTATTAAAGTATTTATTTTTATTTAGAGACGAGGCTACTACCACTGCGGACTAAGGTAAGAGCCAAAATATATGTATGTTACTTAGTTCCAAAACATCAAAGAATCTTTTATGAAAACCGCATAGAGTTCACCACGGAAACCACTTCGTATAAAGAATTGGTAGACATTACTTTGATCAGGGATGTACTTACTACTGCTTCATCTAATTCTAGCGTGAAGCAGTTTTTGGATTTTGGTAGTGACCATTTAGTGTAATATGAAGTATTCAAGAGCAGCAAGGCATCTGTGATTGATTTAAAATGGAACCTATTCTGTATGAACTTGCATATGCATGTCCGTGAGTAGCAACCATCACTTACCATCAGTTGAACTGTGTGCTCACTTGTCTTCCATCTTAAAACATAAATAGCTAAATGCTAATTAATAATGTGGGTACCATGGGACAGCTGGCTAAAAACCTTTTATGGTAGGTACTTTATTTACGGTTTAAGAAACGGTATAAGACCCAATGTGTCGAAAAATGGATGGATCCCGTAAAACAGTACCGTACCCGTAAAACAGTACGTATAGGTACCATAGTCACGCTAAGAGTGACTTTTTTTTACCACGCAACGTCTCTCTTTAGAATCAAGTATATACCTTACTATGTAGTACCTATATTTACGTCAGTTGCGTGGCAGTGCTGAGCACACGTTTTTTTTATCTTGTTGCACGTATTAGCTGCCTTCTAGTTTTTACTTAGAAACACTTATTACCGTAGCTTGTTGTATCTGGAGCTCATTTCTCGCTATGTCTCGTTGGTAGAAGTCATCCTTCTCCCTCAACGCCTGGTAATGGCCCATAATAGGGTTGTGGTGTTCCAGGTAAGCGTCGTACACCTCACGTAACTTGCTCCAATAAGTCTCTATCTCCAGCTGCTTTGGACGGCACAGGACACGCATGTCTTCTTCGTGCTGGTAATATTGGAAAGTTAATAATACGCTTTTGCTCTGGTAAGCGCGGTGGCTTTCGCGAAAATGTAAAAGTAAAACGTTATTGATAACTTTCACTTTTTCGCAAACATAAATGGTAGGAACCGGACATGGCTGCTCCGGTGAGTACCTAAACCGCATATGCTGAGTGAGATCCGCAGTGTCTCATCACTGCAAGACACGATCAGGACTCCGAGCAACACATGCTCGAGCACAGCCCTTTATGGGAGCGCCCATTAGACGAAGAAGCCGCCGGGGTAGACATAGATAACGTCCTACCTCGGCGCTGTCCCTTGTAGTTGGAGAGTAGAATATCCCCTGCCTGTCGTAATAGGCTACCCAAAGGGGGCTTCTTGGGTTGCTAGAGTGAGAGCTCGAAACGTCCAGTAAGCAACCTCGAGGAGGAAGGCGGCATCCGTATGTAGGGGGACAGTTTCACGATCAGGTGCGCTAGGGGGCACCCGTGCGTTCAATTGGAGATCCCGGGTCCCCTTGCAAGCCTTGGAGAAGGCCACCGAGGAGGTTTTTGTGGGTAAGAATCCCATATAACCCAAAACTCTCCCTAGGCTACGGTGTCCCGTTTGAAGGTTTCCTTCCCGTCACAAAAAAGGTACTTGACCTTTGATTGGAAGTCCTTATAAGAATGAATAGGCAATAATGTCAGACTTAAACTATTTTTAATATCTAGGTATTATATCCCAATATATACATTAGTCGATGAATAAAAATGACAACGAATAAGCGGAAAATATCCTAGAAGGGTCCACACACAATATTTTCAATATTTTTCACGTTCCCTATTATTACTATTAGTACTATTAGGTAGGTCCTAATACGTGAAAAATCTTTGCTTAAAATTTTATTATCTATTATTTAATTAAAAACATTAATTGGTACCTATAACTGGCGTCACGAATCGCTGTTTTTTGAATGTCAGTTAAAAAAATGTTTTTGAAGTTCATATCGTTTTTATTTCTTTTTTGCTACTTAATGATCTCTTGATGACTCTTTAAAAAACACTGGCCTAGACCTTGTTAGCATGTAGTTAACTTAATATTCCCATAGTTCAACTTTACTACTCGGTATAAATAACTTCAAGCATATTACACGATTAAGTCTTTCATGGATGGGATATCAGGCTGGTCGTTTTCAATTGGTCACAGACCAGCTTCCTGCAATTAGGGTGCCAACAAGCTTCCGCCTCCATTTGACACGTGATGGACAGACAAGCATGACAGATATCGCTATTGTGTGGGGCAATTCGCATGATGAATGAGATTCGTTATACAATGATGCGTTGTTTATATTCGTATATATGGTTTTTGAGTGCTTATTAGATGTATTTATTAAAAATTGATACCTACTATCACCTTTCAGAATTGGCAAACAGCAAGCCAAATTATTAAACCCATAATTAATAGAGAAAGGGTTTCTAATATGTCTTTGTAGTCACCTACCTAGACGGTAAACACGAACAAAACTGTGGAATTATAATCAGTATGTAATTAATTTATACAAATTTCCATATTTACCTATTTGATATTTTCTTGTAATAGTTAATACTTCTAACCCCACAACTTAGTTGTAAACGGCAAATTTATTAATGATCAGCATCTAAAAATAATCTGATGGTTTATTGCCAAAAGTTGATGTTACTTTTATTTTATCTTCGGACCAATCAATCTTCAGTTCTATAAAGCTATTATTATTATTCTTATTATTTAGGTACTGATCTTTATCAATTCTTAGGTATGTATGTTAGGTTGTACCTATTTACGACAAAAAATGTGAATTTAGTACATACACTTTGTAATTGGATAAACCTTTGTGTAAGTATCTTTCATATATCATCATATATCAACACCATAGGCCGTGTATTTGGTTTGGTAGACAACCTTTCAACCTTTTGTACTAGTAGGGGCATTGTTACATGCACCCAATTACATTATATATGGTGTTTTCGGATCACTCTCTGCAGTGTTCGTGATAAAGTCAGAGTGAAAATGCGCAAAGCAGAATATTTACTTTTTCTATTTTGCTCAATATTTTTAAATTGCAATGTAAGTAGATTTTACAAATTATTTTAATTGCACCATTTTTTTTTTGTTTGGCAAAAATGGTTATTGTGTAATTAAATTATAACTCTGCCACTTTTTTTCAATAGGCTCTCAACTGCAGATCGGAAGGTGGACCAAAAGAAAACGAACTCAAGAAAATTTACAACATTTGCATAAAACGACAAGGTAATGATAGGAGCAATAATAATCGTGGAGACATAGATCAAGATTGGCGCGCAACAGGAAGATATAATCAATGGTCTCAAGATAATATGGCACGAAATAGAGATGCTAATAGAGATAATAGAATGGGAGGGAGAGATAGTAGTGATGAAGGAAATAGGATGGAAAATAGAGACAGATTAAGAAGTCAAAACAAAATGAGAGGTCAGGATGGAGAGGGCAACAGGAGAGAAAACAGGATGGATGGATATAATGACAGAAATGGAGATGATGGAGCATACTCGAGAAATGGAAGAGATGAAAGACAGAATAATAATGACAATAGATTTCAAAGTAACAATGGTGTAAGCAGCAGGAACGACTTTTTCCAGAACGAAGAATTTGGCGTAAGATTTATTATTACTTTTATTGTTGTTATGCGTTGTGTAGCGTATGAACGTATAGAATATAGTAAAAATGTAAATGTATAAAAATCGTATTTAAAAATTCAAACTAGCTAATAGACGTGCAGTCCACATGATAGTAGGGATTCCCTAGTATTTGTTAAATTTTTAATCGACTACGTTCAGAAGAGTCTAAGTCCGAATGTTTCATAATCTGTCTTAAGATTTTTTTAATTTTTAAATCGCAGCTTAATAACAAGGTATAAATAGGTGAAATGACTACGACACCATAACTTAACTTCCAATCTGTTCCAAACGCAGGGATATAACACCAACCAGTACTCAACGCAGCCGTCACGAAGGTATAAACGTGAAAGACGAGTAGAAATGAACTCTGGAAAGCGAAGTCAGTATAATCCAAATACACAAAAGTTTTCAGGATATGAGGAAATATATAGCAAGGAAGATAACAATTCAAGCGAAAATAATTCTAGCGAAGATGATAATAACAAATCATGTGCATTGCACTGTTTATTGGACAACTTACAAATGGTAACTACCAATTATTTTTCTATTTTTATGAAGTACTGGCTTGAAATTTCGACATTCATTCTCTAGCCCGGGAAGGACGATGGCATGTACCGTCGTGGCCGCATGGCGTCGTAAACACCGAGAGGCACGGTGAGCATCAATCGGTGACCGGGGAAGGGCCCAAAAGGGGCATTGCGCTGGGAGGACTCCGGTTGTGTTCCGTTGGAGATCCCGTAGTCCTCCACGTAGCGCTGAGGAAGGCCACCAGGTGAGGTAAAAATCCCACATTACCCGGCGTTGCTCCCACGACGGCGGGTACCTTTTGAAGGTTTTGCCTCGACAGCAAAAAAAAAGGCCTAGAACCTTAATTTAAAAATGCACTTTCAACGTAGTCGACGCTGAATGAAAACATTTCTATTTTCTGGTGATGTTTGCATTCTTGAGAGCTTTTATAATATTTTCAAAGATGTGTTAAGTGCCTACTACATAACCTTTCCCATTCAGAATAACATAGATACAGATACTAGATCTTTGGTATCATTGTCTTATTATACGAAAAAAACTATAATCATACCGTCCCTATGGACGATTACAACACCAGAGGAGTCACCAATGTATCGCCGGTTTTGAAGGACATCTCTTGTCACACCTTTCTTGAATTAATCTGTAATTAATTTGTAATTGACTAAAGTCAGCGTACAGAGGTACAGGTGCAGAGGTCACTGTACAGAGGTGGCTACAAATGTCCATGGGTGAAAGAGACCACTTAGTATTTGCGATTTGCAAGCTCGTTTGCTACATTGTGTTTGATTTAATTTTAGACGGGTGAAAACGGAATGCCTGACCGGTATTTAGTGACTCATGCAATCACCAAGGATGTTAAGGATGACGATTTGAAGGACTTCTTGCAGGAATCAATTGAGGAATGTTTTCAGATATTATACAATGGTAAGTAAATGACCAAATATTACTAAGGTAAGTATTAGATAAGTACATAAACGATTTCTTATCCGTTTAAAGTTTACCTTGTAACTAAAGTTGTTAATATGTATATGGGAAGTGACTCGCATAGGCACTATTTGCCTCAAGCTATTCGCGAGGACTTAAACAAAATTAAACTTCTCACTTATATAGAGTCCAACCTTTACAAACTTATTGCATGTTACGCGTACTCGAGGGCCAGAAAACACTCGTTTCAAGCGTCAAATAAAACATTTTGAGCGCATATCAGCTTCCAAACTGTTCATTCTGTATATCGATGACATGAACAACAAATCAGCAACATGCATTCCTATGCAGATGACATCACGAGAGATGCGGTTTACACAGGGCGTGCAAATACCTCTTGGGCACATGTGGAAGAAAGCAGAATTCGACTTGTGTCTGAAATGGAGAACTCTCTGGGGTGGGTCTCGATATGGGGTCGAATTAACCTTGTTGAGTAGAACCCCACGAAAACACAAGTCTGCGCGTTTACCGCTAAAAAACCATGAACTTCCATCCCCATCAACTGGACCCGTGGCGGTCCTCCACGGTACAGTTTGCACTTTCCTGCCACAAACGTGTAAGATGTGGTATGAGCTTCCTCCTGAAGTATCCCCGGGGCGCTATGAGCTTCTTTAAGAAAGGTGCAAAAAGAGCTCTCTTTCAAAGCCGGCGATGCATTGGCGGCTCCTCTGGTGTTGCTAATGTCCATAGGCGACGGTAACCACTTTCCATAATGTGGCTTCGTCTTATCGTTGGGTACAAATATAAAAAAAATATATCAGTATGTGTCACTACAATTCGTAGTGAATTTTCGTGGCTTTATAAGATCGAACAAATACATTTTTCGTCCTGGACGCTTGCAGCGCAAACAAAGTGACGCAAGGGTGATTTGACTCAAGCGTGCCGGAACATTCGCTGCAAGCGTTTCTCGGAGTGTTAAAATAAAAACACATGTCTGTTCGTATAAAGACATTTTGCCACAAATAGTAGGGGAATTTGTGTAAATTCGCTCAACGCTAATGCTAAGCTAAGCGTATTTTTTGTGGCCGAACGGTAAAGCGAATGTTTCATAGCCCTCGAAAAAGACATGGGTCTTAATAAATAATAATACATATAAGCAGATTTTAATATTAATGTTTATTATTACAGAAAATACTGAAGAAAAATGTGAGTTTTCTAAGAACCTATTGATGTGTATGTCGGAAAAAGGGAGAGCTAATTGTGACGACTGGAAAGATGATTTTCAGCTTTAAGCTAGATTTAATATGCTTACCAATATAATTAATTTAATATGGTTTTGATATTTTTTTCTGTTTTTTTATTCATACATTTTATTGTAGTTTTAGAATATAAGCATATTATGCAATTTATGAATTTATAGGATTATATTTGTGTTGCACGAATCATTAATGTCGGTTTATTTTGTACATTTTATTTGTTAAGCATCGCTACATTAATAATACATTAAATTTAATTAAATACAGTTTTCTTTTTAAAATGTTTGTTTTTTCTTATCGTTTAATTTGTATTACTTATCTCTATGTAACAACAACATCCATTATTATTAATAGTTGTTAAACATTTGAGCTCGGTTATATTATTAAGAAACGTGGACGTTAAGAAAAGCCGATCGTATGCGAATTGATGCCTTCGAAATGTGGTGTTGGAGGAAAATGCTAAAAATACCATGGACAACTCACAGAACCAACGCCTCTATTCTCAAAGACCTTAAAATAACATGTAGACTGTCAACCATCTGCCTCCGTAGGATCTTTGAGTTTTTCGGTCACATTGCTAGAAGAAAAGGAGATAACCTGGAAAAACTTCTGGTGACCGGAAAAATACAGGGCAAGAGGCCACGGGGACGCAGTCCAATGCGTTGGTCTGATCAAATCCGCACCAATCTTGACACCACCGTACATCATGCACTACACACAGCTGAAAACAGAGTCTGTTGGAAAAACATTATCGAAAGAAAGGTGACAAATAGAGACCACGACCCTCAGCATTGAGGATTACGAATCAAGGAGGAAGATATTATTAAGACTAAATTGAGCTAAAATTTAACTAGATTTCTACTTTAAAATATATTTTTGTACGTGCCTACCACCTAATACAAATTGTTAGCAATCAGACAATCAATCTACATATACCATAAATAGGAGAGACTTCGATAACAATTTAAAATAAAAGTACATAGAATAGTTCGTTCGAAAATCTGCTCTACCTAACACATATTTTTAGTCCATAACACACTAGTGCCTGGATTCCTAACCAGTGGGTAATTATCCCTTCGGGAGTAAATTGGGTATTTTTGACGGCTAATGAGCGCCGCTACAGGTAATGGGCTGAAAAATACTTTCGCAACCTTTTTTGTTTTTGGTCGTCAAACTTGAAATCGTATACAGTTACGACTTTTTTTGGTTAACAAACTTAAATTTGTATAGATTTGCATATTTAGTCTTAATACTGCAGTTCAATGATATGTAAAAACATGCGAATATTCGTTAAAAAGTACCAAAAATTAGCTTTTCTTCCAAGTCACAAGGATTCACATTGAAAGGTTGGGAACCACTGGCCTAGTGGTTTGAAACACGCCTTTACAAGGAGGCATCAAGGTTTGAAGTTCAGGCACTCTGATCTTTGTTATAAAGTTTTGGGCGTACCTATAAAAATTAATTTCCACTTGCTCGAAAGGCGAAGGAAAATATCACGAGGAAAACGTCTGAGAGTTGCTTAAAAACATTGTCTTGAACATAAAAACATTACTTACTTCTAATCTAGCATCATTCTTCGCAGTGGCACGTTCTATTTCTTTCTGCTTCTTAAAGGTCTGGAAGTCTGTGTCCTGGATATAGGTGATGAGAGTTAATTTGAACTCTGCCCTGTCTTGGCTATCGGCTATTTCGTTTTCATCTTTGTCCCAGTTTTCGAGGAGATTGTTCTTCTGATATTCGTACTCTGATTGTAGTTTGTCTAGGCGTTGGCTGCCAATTCCTTGGTAAAAGATAATAATAATTTAATTTAAAAAAATTGACTGTAGAAAAAACATACCAATTAATAAGTCGAAAATATTGGGTCAGTTATTTATCAAAAAATCCTCTAATAGGAAAATCGTTTATGAAAATCGTTTTCGACCTCCTCTAGCAAACGTGAGAAAAAAAAATAAAGAATTCCGACTTATGTTTTTTTAAGTTTTTACCCATAATAAAAACCATTTATAAGTAATTAAAAACATAATAAAATCATACTCAGAAAGTAGCTCAGAGTTTCTGTGTGCGTCTGGAAGGCGCGACGATGCTGCTCATCCGAGTCGTCTATGGCTCTCACCAACGAGCCAATCAAGCGATCCTTTCTCTCAGTTAGGAAATTAAAACTTACAACCATGCCCTGAGAAAAAATTACATTGAACAAGCGAGTTTGTTTAGTAAAAGAAACATTAATTCTAAACAAAACAACATCTCTACAACAAGGTGTTTTACTGACTTGATTTTTTAAAAAAAAAAACAGCATATTGCCCTGCCCCCCTCCCCCCCTTACATATTAAAATGTGTACATTCTGATGATATTAGTATAATATCAGCCGTTTTAAAAATATCTATCTGATAATTTAATTAAGGAATATTCATTGGTTTGGACGTATTCGATACCATACCTACAAATGAGCTAAATCTTTTATATTTGAATAAGTCTTAATTATCTTATCCAATTTCCGTGTAGGATTATCAAAAGCAAGCTACTTTTTTTTTTATTTGACTGAAGTAGCAAACGAGCATGCAGTCCACCTGATGGTAAGTGGTCACTGCCGCCCATGGACATCTGTAATCAACTTCATACAGAACATGGGTTCCATCTGAAGTCAATCAAAGATGCGTTGCTACTCCCGAGGACTATGATGGTCGCCTCATGTGAAAGTGTGCCGGCAACCACACCCTTCTATCAAAACGCAAGAAATGCTTCACGCTAGAAATAGGTGTGGCGGTGGTACATCCCCGGTCGAACTACACTGGTTCTACCACCTTGAATACCTACTTTAAATAATATTGTATGTACCTGTATGTCTGAAGCCATTTGTTTGCATTTAATCTTGCGAAGAACGTAGCGCCACTGTTGGTTAATCTTAGCCGTGTTCATTTTGCTGTAAGATTCCTCTTTGTCCAGTTTTTTCTAAAAATAATAACATATATATTGAGCAATGTTACATTTAGAGGAGGGAATTAAATAACGTGAGATATATAATCAGTATTCAATTATAAAATTGTTCTGTGTCCTTAACCAAACTCCGCAGCTTAAATAAATAGTCTTTATAATAAATAGTTTTAGTCCAGGCAGTACTTATGTCTCTTTTTATAAAATAGAAGTAGTAAGTGATCAAGTTGTTCATTCAGCGGTATGAGAGAATTGCCGTTTATGAACATTTATAACTAAACCTACATAGAACATATCTTCATTTACAAAGATGCATTCCTACTCCTAAGGTCAATCATAGTCGCGTCGAATTTAGGGCAGCCGGCATCCACTCCCAAGTCTCAAGTATTGCTACACAACAGGAAAATGTGTAATAGTAGTAGGTATCTCCCCAGACGAGCGTTACTGGGGCTAATGCCTTTAAACTTTTCATGGAGGATCTTTGAAATGTGTCTTATTTATGATGAATTTGGCTTATCGATAAAGTTATAGGCAAAGTACCTTAATAGATTTTAGTTAACACAGGAATTTCATATGTAACTTAATTATTATACCGACGAGACTAAAAACTACGGTACCTTTATAAATCTTGCGACTAGATCCCGCTTTCGTCTGCGTGCTTCCTCCTCGAGGTCTGCGCGATGTTGGAGGTATCTGTTAAAAAAACAATTTTGCGTATAAGAACATATTTATATATAAAAACAGAAACAGGTATAAAAGGAGCTTATGTTACATCATTTTTCGTATTCGTTTGACACCCATATCATAAGGGTAAATGAAAAATAGGTCCGCCATTTTGGGTTATTCGCCATGTTGGATTTGGGACAACGTGACTGAGCTAATCATGCATTATCGTCCAAACCAAATGTATGCAAAACGGCTCAATTGGGATTTACCAAACCAAATAAGGTTAAAAACTTAGGCCTAAGATTTGTTTCTTACATTCATACGAACAAATGAGCGTAACTAAAAAAGCTTTTATTTAAATAACATAAAAGGTCGATTAAAGTAGATATACCTGAGCCTCGAACATTGAGGCCCCAGAGCAAAAAGTTGAAGTTCGTGACTAAAAATTACTTGACTTTATAAACTAAAATTAGTTTTTAAAGAAAAAATAAATATCACTTAGGTACCTTTTTTTTTGTTTTCGAGGGGGAAACTTTCTAAAAGTACCCGACGTCGTGGGAGCGACGCGGGTTATGTGGGATTCTTACCGCACTAAAACCCCCCCGGTGCCCGAACTCGACGCTGCGAAGAGTACTCCGGGAACTCCAATTGACCGCCGCCGGTGTCCTCAGCGTGTGCCCCATCGGGCTCTTCCCTGGTGGGCGTGAACTGCTCACCGCACCTTCTGGTTTTTACGGCAGCATGCAACCACACATGCCGCCGTCCTTCCCGGGTTCGCTTGGCCGGACGGTTCCAGCTCCCACTCTTCCCGCCCGCAACCCCGGAAGCCCCTTTTAGTCGCCTCTTACGACAGGCAGAGGGTACCGTAGTCCTATTTTGGTCCCGGAACTACAGGGACAAAATATAACTTACCTAGCACGTTCTTCATCAGACATCCGAGCCAGCTTATTCACCTTACTCTTTTTGGGCATTTTTAGGCCTTATTATTAATATGCCTCTAAAATCTCAAATTTTCAGTCAAAGTGTTAATCCTATCTGATTAAAACCTGAAATGTAAACCAATTCTGTAAGTTTATTAATAAACTTTATAAAAGTGCCCGTGGGTAATAAATAACAGTTTGGTTAATATAAAGAGAGATTAACTCTAGGCCGTAATCAAGCAAAGTGAGTTGATTGTATTGAACAAACTACTAATTAAAGAAAGGTATCGCAGCAACACGTGTAATGGTGTCTACCGTCTCCCTTGTTGGTGTGTAATCTAACACTTTGTTTTCGTTTGATTTTTTATCTCTTTCTTTCATGTATATAAAAGAAAGAGATAAAAAATCAATCAAAAAGAGGAGAGATTGATTCTATATTTGGCGTGGGTAGATGTAATATCGATAAAACTAGCGAATAGGGACTAAGTATCCCTCTGTATCTACGAATATGGTCCTTAAAGAACTAATGAACCCTTCCCTTTCTTTTTATAATAGAATTAGCCAACGTGATTAAATTAATTAAATAAATATTCGTGTACATCCGCTATCAAACCTATTTAAAAAAAAATCGTATCTAGGCACCTCTTATCTATGCTAATTTATTATGTTGCCATAGCAACTAGTCAGTGTTGTTATTATTACTTCGACCTGAAAAATTTCTACATTTTTAAAGGAGTAAATTGATTGTTTCGACAATTACTATTAATTTTCTTCGACAGATTCGATTTATATATGTAAAAAGCGGATAACTATCGTAATCAGCTTATTGAAGTTTCCTTGTAATGGATGCACAATCTCTGGGGACTCTTCAGTCGCCATCAACCTTCTCCGAGAGTTCTAAAACAGGTAGCAGCAGATCGGGTACAGAAGGTGATAAGGAAAGAGACGAAGATCTTACTAAAGACAATGGTAAATCGTCTTTCAATCTCTTTCATGTGACATAGCAATAATCTACATGGTTTCTACTAGAGATAGGCAAGGTGAGGTAAAGTGAAGCGGCGTGTGAATTATTCATAGCCTTGCTACTTTTTACATCTACTAACCTACATCCCTGGTTGTAGAACACCCTAATAATCAGTGCCGGATTAAGCCAGCGCGGGTCCTGTAGCAAATTCTGACAGGAGGCCCATAGTTTGCCATAAGTAAAGGTATTATATAAAACAAAACTGTTACTTACTAGTAAACTTTTCTAGATTTAATCTGGGAAAATTTAAAGATGACACTTTTTATATCTACTCCTTATGATTTTCAGAATAGTAAAGATAGTAAAGTATAAATATGTAGTAGGTGTTGGGCCGCGGGGCCCTTCTATTCGCGGGGCCCGTAGCATTTGCTACTCTTGCGCTATGTGGCTAATCCGGCACTGCTAATAATGTTGTTGTGAGTAGCATACTTGGTTCTCTATTAGGCGTTGCTTAAGGTTAAAGTTGGTTTTACAAAAGCAATAACTTATCAAAAATTTGGATACTTGGTAACATCTTTTGAATGTTTCGTTGGAGACATACGATTGACAGATACTTTTTAAAATTAAAAAAGAAATACTTAACATCAAAGTTTAATTCATTCTAGCTGCATCGCCAATTGATTTAGAATGCCACATTCAGGCCGAAAGGATCACCAAGATACTCGACGAAGCAATATACAAAACTAAACTAGCCCTCTGTTTGCCAAATCTGGTGCAGGAATACAGAACACTGAGCTCTATTCTGTCGATCCAGCATATGGAAGATTTGATCTTCATATTCGAGCAGTATGACAATCCCTTATTCTCTACGAGTTTGCTTAATATGGCTGCTATGGAGGATATTAAGGCTGTAAGTATTTCTCAGTTATATCTAGAACTACAACAATAAAACCGCACTAAAACCCCCCAGGTGGCCGTCTCGGCGCTAAAAAGAGGACTTCGGGAACTCGGTCCGACCGCAACCGGATTCCTTTGAGCGCGTTGCCCCATCGGGCTCCTCCCAGATGGGCGGCTGGGCCCATCGCTCCGTCTAGTCTTTACGACGGTATGCGACCACATATACCGCCGTCCTTCCCGGGATCGCCTGACCGAACGGTTCGAGCTCCCACTCAGCCGCCTGCAACCCCGGAAGCCCCTTTTAGTCGCCTCTTACGACAGGCAGGGAATGCCGTAGCCCTATTCTGTTCCCGAAACTACAGGGACGGTGTTTATGCTCTAATCACTACATAGTCTACAAAACAAAGTCGGTCTTCGCTGTCTGTCTCTCTGTATGCTTAGATCTTTGAAACTACGCTACGGATTTTACCGCAGTTTCTTTAAATAGATAGAATGATTCAAGAGGAAGGTTTTTATGTATAATACATGAACAATATGGTGGAGGAACACTGATAATTTTTGACATTTAAGCGGAATTAAGTTCGCCGGGTCTGCTAGTAGGTATTTTATAATTTTGTATTGCATCAGCCTTTTCCATTTTTGAACTGTCTAGGGAAGAATAGATAGGATCAGATAAGTGTGTATTTTTATCAGTTGATACATACATTTTACAAATACGCATAAAATGTTGTTTCTTAAGTTATAATTTAGAAAGCTTCGAAGGATATTTTTTTGAGTCTAAAAAATAATTTATAATGTTTCAGGGTGATATGTCTTTGAAGAATCGTTTAAACCCAGAGTTGGGACATTTGATGTATATTATGAACAGTTATCCGGCTCTAAAACCTGTTGTTGAGGATATGGTACAAGAGGTGAGTTTCATTATATTTATATTATTCTTCATAATTAAAGTGTGGGTTTACGAGAACTAGGTGTTAGAATTAGTGTAGTTTACGCGGCGTAGTACCACTGCTAAACCTATTTCTAGCGTAAAGCAGTTCTTGCGTTTCGAGAGTGGATGTGGTTGCCGGCACACTTCTATATGAGGCGACCATCTTAGTTCTCGGGAGCAGCAACGTATCTGTGATTGATTTCAGATAGAACCTATGTTCTATATGAAGTTTCTATATGAAGGTGGACTGCGTGCTTGCTTGCTATGCAATCATATAAAAAAACATGATTCTTTTTCTAATACCTTCAACATAGCATGTAGCTACACAGATATCTCTAGTTCGCCTTAGTAAAATTGATTAAAATAATAAAATAGAAAATCGAGTACCTGTACTTGATGGTAACAATTCATTTCTTATTGTTTACAGATGAAACTCGAGTATCACCAATTGGGTGACGTAAGTCTTTTCATAATTATGTCGTGAAATGACGTCAGTAGATTAACGATCAGGTAATGGTAAATCAGAATAAGGAGAAACGGCATAACGGTAAGGTTAGCAGATTGAGACCAGCAGACCTATTTTTGGAAAAAAAAATTAAGAAGAAATCTCAAATGTGTCCGTGATCGACACATCTCAAATTCGACGTGGTGGACTATGGTCTAAATATTTCTTATAATAGGTACCTACTTTAAAATCATACTCTTGTCCAGCATTGACATAGACAATATTTACATAGCTTAAATAAATTCTTTGAATAAATTTTATTGAATCCACATTTCTCGGATATTTTGAGTAGCTTTTGCTGCTGTCCTTTTTTAATATTCGAGTATGTAATGTGAAGGCTCACTCAAAACACTCAGAATTATTTTTCTATTAATTACAATTTTATTCATTTCCTTTTTTGCGAATCATACTTATTCCATAACATTTACTATTTTAATGGGTATAACAAATTCAATATTTACTTACTGGTAATATAAAAGTAAGTTTATCGTGCACATTATATTACAAATATTGTTTGGTTGGGCCCAAGCGATAGGTGTCGTAGTTACTAAGTTTAGGTATAAATGTATATTTATTAATTAGAATATATATCTAAAGTCTTTAATATTGTATCCTAATAGCAGGCAGGTGAGTTCATTAGGTATACTTTATTTATGAGGAACAATAAAAATTAAATGGGCTTGTGATGATTGTTACAAATTTAAAAAGTACCACAAGAAATGTTTACCATTATTTAAAACCACGATATGAAAAAGATAAAGTGCGTTTTGTATTGTAATTTTAATCATAGTATTTACCAGGAAGCCCATTGATATTAAGTTTCATTTTGAATTAGATACTTATTTTATTAGTTGTATATACCTACTAAGACTAAGTACTTTTGCTGCTTTACGAAAGCCAGCCACTGTCTTGGATTCGATAGGATTGTACCTGTTTCTTCCTTTTTTTAAGGCTTTATGACCTGTCAGGTCACATAAGTTATGAGTCGATAATTTTAGCCCACAGGAGTTACACCACATCTGTGATTGGATTCACGGCGTTGTCGTTAGGTTACGGTGTCATGTTCCACTTTTAATTAATTTTCCATTGATTATTCTATTTTTTTAGAAAAAGCACGGGAACCCCAGCTTGAGCTACCTTCTCACCTTTGAACACTTTCGTGAGTTGATGGTGAAGCAAATGGCGACCACTGCAGCAGAAGAGCTAGCCGCTAAGCTCAATACCAGAAAACTGCAGGGGTCTAATGAGAAGCTTATAAACAAAATCAAGGGTTTGTATAGCATCATAAATATTATTCTTATTTAAGAAACTTTTTTTTATAAATTTGAAGTAGCAAGCGAGCATGTAGTCCACCCGATGGTAGGTTGTCACTGCCGCCCATGGAAATCTGTAAGCAACTTCAAATAGAACATGGGTTCTAGCTGAATTCAATCTCAGATGCGTTGCTACACCCGAGGACTATCATGGTCGTCTCATATAAAAGTGTACTGGTAACCACAAACTTCCACCGAAATGCAGGAACTGCTTCACGCGAAATTCACTTTCACGAAATTGGTGTGGTCTTGTGATGCCTGCGGAATTGAACCACGAAGGATTCCACTACCTTTATACTTTATAATGGGTGGTAGAACCAGTGTAGTTCGACCGGGGAGGTACCACCGCCACACCTATTTCTAGCGTGAAGCATTTCTTGCGTTTCGATGGAAGGGTGTGGTTTCCGGTACACTTTTACATGAGGCGACCATCTTAGTCCTCGGGAGTAGCAACACATCTGTGATTGACTTCAGAAAGAACCCATGTTCTGTATGAAGTTGATTACAGATGTCCATGGGCAGCAGTGACCACTTACCATCAGGTGGACTGCATGTTCGTTTGCTACTTCAGTAAAATAAAATAAAAATAAAAATAAATTAAATCTTGAATAAACGACACCTACTAGTGATCCGGTTAAGATTAAGAGCTGGTTCTCTACACCTCTAAAGCCACATTTCACCCGAGCGAAGCCGGGGTTTCATCTAGTAATAATATATTTTGCACCGCCACGAGATAACTTTGATTATCAATTGTGTATTTACAGAATACACCGAAACCCTAAAGGAAGAAAACGAGAAATTTGAAGATACAATGAAGAAAAAAGCCGATACCATCGCAGGTCTCGAGAAGGAACTAGAACTTTTGAACCATGAGGCATCGGTCAAATTGCAGAAGAAGATGTAATATTTATTTTATTTAGTTAATTATATGTTATGGATGTTATCCACTAGGGATTAATAATATCTTCCATTCTATTCCACATAGATAATAGTACCACTACGGAAATATACCAGGGTTAGCAACTATCAAAAACGTATCCCTCTAAAGCCTCCATAAAAAACCCCTAAAATCTCCACAATGAATTATGAATTGGAATTCTTCCTGGTAACCTCCCCTATTTTTGAAGCAGGTCGTAGGTTTTTCCCTGACGACGAAAAAAAGTAGGTCATCGGGTGCATGATCTTTTCGTCGTGATGCATTATCGGTGTACTTATTCAACTATATGGAACTTATTCTTTTATGACTATTTATTATGTATGTGTTATGACTCTAAAGTCATTCTGTTGCTAATAGGTACGTACAACGAGGTCCATAAACCACTACGACTTTCATACAAATATTGTTAATTAAGTAAACAATTTTCTATGAAATGATTTTAATTCCAGCTTGGACTCTGACCGACAGATGGTATTAGCAACACGCGCTCACCTCGTAAAGCACGAAATGCTTAAAGAAGAAGAAGTAGAAAGTCGAGAAGGCTACGAGAATATACTACGTTTGCACTTAATTGATGAAAAGAACCAGAGGGCGCGCAGGTATTAAATAAGATGATTTTTATTGCCGCTTGGTGGCGTATTTTAAAATTGTTCAAAGGTTTCTTTGGTGTCTGTTTGTGATAGTTGAATAAATAAATCAGGAAATGGAATCGCAATTTTTATGTAGTATATAAAACAATAGGACGCTGCTTCTTGAACGACATCTTCGGCGACATTTATTTGGATTATTGGTTTGCTGATTTCATTACGTATTTCAGCTTTTACTTATCTACTAACTAATGCAATTTATACACAATACCTTTTTTTTTTGTTCTCGAGGGGGAAACCTTCAAAAGGTACCCGATGCCGTGGGAGCGACGCAGGGTTATGTGGGACTTTTATCGCACTAAAACTCCCCCCGGTGGCCGTCCTCGGCGCTATGAAGAGGACTCCGGGAACTCGGTCCGACCGCAACCGGAATCCTCTGAGCGCGTTGCCCCATTGGGCTCCTCCCAGATGGGTGGCTGTGCCCACCGCTCCGTCTAGTCTTTACGACGGTATGCGACCACATATACCGCCGTCCTTCCCGGGATCGCCTGACCGAACGGTTCGAGCTCCCACTGCAACCCCGCCTGCAACCCCGGAAGCCCCTTTTAGTCGCCTCTTACGACAGGCAGGGGATGCCGTAGCCCTATTCTGATCCCGGAACTACAGGGACGTATATACACAATACCTACAGACCTGTTTAAGTTGACAACTTGTTTTCAATGTCGCTATTCTTATGTTCATAATGTGATACGAACAATGATACACATAATAAGGAAACATTGTAGAATGTCTACCTAGTTTATTTGTTTGCAAATATATGTTTAATAAATAATATCTACTGTTGTAAATAACAGATTCAAGGTGGAAACACAGCTGTTGTCGTGGCTGCAGAAATACGACACGGAAATGGGAGACAAGCAACTCGATCTAGATGATTATACTGAAAAATATGAGGATGAACTCAAGAAGTGCGAAGATTTGGAGGTTAGTATTTTCTTTGCTTTCTTCTGTTTGGAATAAGTTTTATGTCAGTTGCGCTCCCTCTGCTGTGTTTCATTTGGAGGTAATGCAAATATGCGTCAATAAATACATTAGGTGTTTTTTGATTTTATAACTTACCTACTTGAAGAGTTCAAATGATTTCGTAATACCTATAGCAGCAAATGTAGGTAACGTTTGTTGCTAATATTAAGCACTTATTGCAGTCCAAATAGAGGTCACAATTATTTTTTTCGTACATGTCTGGCAAATATCAGAAAATATGTCACAATTTCGTATTATCATGATTGAATAACATTTAACACACCTGAAGACTTGGCGAACACTATGTACTGTGGACTGTTTATAATTTACACTAAAACATCTTTAAACTTTATTAGGAAATCAATTGTTATATACCCTAATTATTACACTGATATACATACAACTGAATAGCTTTTATTTCTTTCCTTCAACGCAGGAAAAACTGGCAGAGCAAGACAAGGAATACATACCATTAATGGCAGAAAGAGAAGAAGAATACCACCAAGAAATGACAGAGAAAATGAACAAATTCCTATTAGAACATGCTGCCAGGGTCATCCAGAATGCCTGGCGAGAGGTGCTCGCGAATCGAGCAGAGAAGAAACGGGTAAGCGCTACTAAGAAGAATGAAAGTACTATAGTGAAGTAGAATTGAGTTGAGTTGAGAATTTAAAATGTAAAGAAGAATTTGAATTCGTAGACTGTTAAAAGATTTTAACTACAATAATTGTAAATTAATGAATGTTTTTATAGAGTATCTATTAGAGATTTATTTATTTATCTGCATTAAATGTAAGATTAGAAAACTTCATATTTTATTTAGATATTTCTCAATACAAGTAAATACACATTTTAATGATACGTTACGTCTTGCAAGCAGCAAAAAGGAAAGGGTAAGAAAGGCAAGAAAAAAGCTTAAACTAAAATTGTGAAGTAAAGATGCTGACACAAATTTATCAAACGTGATCTCAACTTCTTTATCCTTGTCTTTTCATGTCCCTGTCCTACCTATAACCTTCCTTCCTGTACCTTTCCTAAGTCGGCCATTTTGTCTTCCAGCTGAAAAAACTTCAAAAGAAAATGCAAGCGGCTGCAGCCGCAGCGGAAAAGAAAGGGGGCAAGAAATAAATAGCAGTTATATTTTCATGCACTTTATTTTCATTATTATTGGATCAAGGTTCAGGGTTACAATTCGTGTACAATTTTATTTTATTACGTAAGAGATTATCTATGTCAAAATGCTTGTTGACAGTTGTCTATGATACTTTGTTAATTAATAAACATTTTGTTTCAAACCATCCTTTCTGTATTCTTATTTTTAGTCTGCTCATGAAGATATATGAATAACTAAACTTAATAATAGAACAATCTTAAAATATGAACAATATAACGATCACTGTGTAAAACAGTATAAATCTTAGTGTAAAACATTTTATCTAATTATTTATTAGAAATATCTAATAGCTTTGTTTGAATCCATTGAAGTACTAAGCAGATTTTGATTACTAATAGGTATGCCTTGTTCTTAATTATGTATGTTTAGTAACTTTATGATTTGCAGTTTTTTTTTCACATAAATATATTATTTTTGTAACACATTTAATTTTCAGGGCAAACGCTAAAATTTAGGGAGGTGTACGCCAGACCAGCGTAACTGAAAGACCGTATGATCAGTGTGAACTGAAAACGAAAACGATGATCATTTTGGGGTAATGCAATTAGCTCGTAGGTACAAACGGCACTAGTGCAGGTTTGGGAAATAGATACCTTGGCGGTAGAGAGCGGCAGCTCATGACGAAAGTTGCATGAGGGATATATACTACATTTTTTTCAGCGGATATTGCCAAAAATAAATGGAATTTTTTTATCGCAGTTTAGTTGAAACAACTGTGCACGATTAAGGTCAATATTATACTAATGCCACTACATGAGATGCACACGCTGCATTCCCGCTGCAGGTCCTGGCCGATGCAAGTATTCCGAACGGGCGCCCGGTTCATGCATCCGTTCAAGTTTTAGCTCGACAACCCATTACTGTCCCACTGCTTGGCACGGGTCTTCTCTCGGAAGTTTTAGGCCATAAGTCCACCACGCTGGCCAAGTGTGAATTGGTGGACCCAAGTCTTAGCGTTAGTCGTGAATTTCACGTATTTTTATTACTAATACCTATATAAATTATTTGAAATATTTCTTAATTGCTTTTTATTCGAATCTTTATCTCTAAATAGCTACAGAACACACTCACTTTCCCAAAAACATTAAGTCAAGTTTCTAGCACAAATAACAGTTCTATATCTAATTATTCACAATTTAATTCAAGGCAGTCTAATATTAGATTTTTAAGGCAAATATTTATAATCTCTTTTAAACAGTTTAAATTGTATAACTTCTTCGTTTGATCACAAGTCTACAAGCTATAAAAATAAATAGCTGTGTAGTCATTGATACATTACCTACTTGTTAAAAAATATTTTATTCTAGATCGTCCTTATGGATAATTAGCTATTTTGTATTATTCTGTATTTCAATCAATAGCTGCTTAATATTAAGTATTCCTTCGTCAGATGAACACCTTCGTCCCAAATGTTATCAATTAAGTTGTACAATTCCACATTTCATACAATGCCTATATACATACTGTAACTGTTTTTTGTGGCAAAGAATTTGCTTTAAGTTGCGTTGTCAAGCTTGGCTACATCTAATATGTTTGTATTTTTGCCATGAGATGTACCCACGATGCTCTAGGAGATTGGCTCAGAATGTCGCACTGGCTGTACTGGCTTGAAAATTCTGCTACGGAGATCGTCAGTATAAAAGAATTGATGATTTTTCATAGTTTCTCTTCATCGTCTAAAACTTTCAAGTGTCTGATTGCTTTTATATCAATGAGTGTGTCAGACGAGCTCTTGGTGGTTGGCACAAAGGAGATCGCGCGTCTTGCTCTTTCGCCGTTGCGAAGTACTGGATTCAGATCCTGGAATAAGGAATAAGTTTTCTATGTCAGAAGATGTTAATGTATGCTATTGAGATTGATACGTTTAAGCACAAGAAGCGTAAATAACTTTAAACAGTAAATAAGCAATTTATAGCAATTTTACTGGCAGAAAGCCACTAAAATTGCTATGCCATCAGTTTACTTATGTACTTTACCAAACGGTCATCACTTCTGTCTGATATACATAGGGTTCAGATTTCGATCAAGGGCCGGAGATATGTCTAATTAATTAATTCTTTATACATTTAATTTGAATAAGTTTTAATTATCTTATCCAATTTCCGTGTAGGATTATCAAAAGCAAGCTACTTTTTTTTATATGACTGAAGTAGCAAACGAGCATGCAGTCCACCTGATGGTAAGTGGACACTGCCGCCCATGGACATCTGTAATCAACTTCATACAGAACATGGGTTCCATCTGAAGTCAATCACAGATGCGTTGCTACTCCCGAGGACTATGATGGTCGCCTCATGTGAAAGTGTGCCGGCAACCACACCCTTCTATCGAAACGCAAGAAATGCTTCATGCTAGAAATAGGTGTGGCGGTGGTACATCCCCGGTCGAACTACACTGGTTCTACCACCTTGAATACCTACTTTAAATAATATTGTATGTACCTGTATGTCTGAAGCCATTTGTTTGCATTTAATCTTGCGAAGAACGTAGCGCCACTGTTGGTTAATCTTAGCCGTGTTCATTTTGCTGTAAGATTCCTCTTTGTCCAGTTTTTTCTAAAAATAATTTCATATATATTGAGCAATGTTACATTTAGAGGAGGGAATTAAATAACGTAAGATATATAATCAGTATTCAATTATAAAATTGTTTTGTTGTCCTTAACCAAGCTCCGCAGCTTAAATCGATAGGTTTTAGTCCAGGCAGTATGTTTTTTTTTATAAAATAGAAGTATTAAGTGATCAAGTTGCTCATTCAGCGGTATGAGAGAGTTGCTGTTTATGAACATTTATAACTAAACCTACATAGAAATATCTTCGTTTAAAAAAATGCGTTGCTACTCCTAAGGTCAATCATAGTCGCGTCGAATTTAGGCCAACCGGCATTCACCCCCAAGTCTCAAGCATATTGCTACACAAGAGAAAAAATGTGTAATAGTAGTAGGTATCTCCCCACGTGAGCTTTACTGGGGCTAATGCCGTTAAACTTTTCACGGAGGATCGTTGAAATGTGCCTTATTTATGATGAATTTGGCCTATCGATACAGTTATAGGCAAAGTACCTTAATAGATTTTAGTTAACACAGGAATTTCATATGTAACTTAATTGATTATTTTACCGACGACACTAAAAGCTACGGTACCTTTATAAATCTTGCGACTAGATCCCGCTTTCGTCTGCGTGCTTCCTCCTCGAGGTCTGCGCGATGTTGGAGGTATCTGTTAAAAAACAATTTTGCGTATAAAAACATATTTATATATAAAAACAGAAACAGTTATAAAAGGAGCTTATGTTACATCGTTTTTCGTATACGCTTGACACCCATATCATAAGGGTAAATGAAAAATAGGTCCGCCATTTTGGGTTATTCGCCATGTTGGATTTAGGACAACGTGACTGAGCTAATCATTCATTATCGTCCAAACCAAATGTATGCAAAACGGCTCAATTGGAATTTACCAAACCAAATAAGGTTAAAAACTTAGGCCTAAGATTTGTTTCTTACATTCATACGAACAAATGAGCGTAACTAAAAAAGCTTTTATTTAAATAACATAAAAGGTCGATTAAAGTAGATATATATACCTGAGCCTCGAACATTGAGGCCCCAGAGCAAAAAGTTGAAGTTCGTGACTAAAAATTACTTGACTTTATAAAAATTACTTGACTAATCTTTGCGACCACATATACCGCCGTCCTTCCCGGGATCGCCTGACCGTACGGTTCGAGCTCCCACTCTAGCCGCCTGCAACCCCGGAAGCCCCTTTTAGTCGCCTCTTACGACAGGCAGGGAATGCCGTAGCCCTATTCTGTTCCCGAAACTACAGGGACGGTGTTTATGGTCTAATCACTACATAGTCTATAAAACAAAGTCGCTTCGCGCTGTCTGTCCCTCTGTATGCTTAGACCTTTGAAACTACGCTACGGATTTTACCGCAGTTTCTTTGAATAGATAGAACGATTCAAGTGGAAGGTTTTTATGTATCATAGGTACATTAACAATATGGTGGAGGCACACTGATATTTTTTGACATTTAAGCGGAATTAAGTTCGCCGGGTCTGCTATTAGGTATTTTATAATTTTGTATTGCATCAGCCTTTTCCATTTTTGAACTGTCTAGGGAAGAATAGATAGGATCAAATATGTGTGTATTTTTATCAGTTGATACATACATTTTACAAATACGCATAAAATGTTGTTTCTTAAGTTATAATTTAGAAAGCTTCGAAGGATATTTTTTTGAGTCTAAAAAATAATTTATAATGTTTCAGGGTGATATGTCTTTGAAGAATCGTTTAAACCCAGAGTTGGGACATTTGATGTATATTATGAACAGTTATCCGGCTCTAAAACCTGTTGTTGAGGATATGGTACAAGAGGTGAGTTTCATTATATTTATATGATATATCTTCATAACTAAAGCGTGGGTTTACGAGAACTAGGTGTTAGAATTAGTGTAGTTTACCCGGCGAAGTACCACTGCTAAACCTATTTCTAGCGTAAAGCAGTTCTTGCGTTTCGAGAGTGGATGTGGTTGCCGGCACACTTCTATATGAGGTGACCATCTTAGTTCTCGGGAGCAGCAACGCATCTGTGATTGATTTCAGATAGAACCTATGTTCTATATGAAGTTGCTTACAGATGTCCATGGGCGGCAGTGACCACTTACCATCAGGTGGACTGCGTGCTTGCTTGCTATGCAATCATATAAAAAAGAAAAAAAAACAGGTTTCTTTTTCTAATACCTTCAATATAGCATGTAACTACAAAGATACCTCTAGTTCGCCTTAGTAAAATTGATTAAAATAATAAAATAAAAAAAATCGAGTGCAGGCTGTAACTAGGTAGTACCTGTACTTGATGGTAACAATTCATTTCTTATTGTTTACAGATGAAGCTCGAGTATCACCAATTGGGTGACGTAAGTCTTTTCATAATTATGTCGTGAAATGACGTCAGTAGATTAAATATCAGGTAATGGTAAATCAGAATAAGGAGAAACGGCATAACGGTAAGGTTAGCAGATTGAGACCAGCAGACCTATTATTGGAAAAAAAAGAAAAAATCTCAAATGTGTCCGTGATCGACACATCTCAAATTCGACGTGGTGGACTATGGTCTAAATATTTCTTATAATAGGTACTTTAAAATCATACTCGTGTCCAGCATTGACATAGACGATATTTACATAGCTAAAATAAATTCTCGATAAAATTTTATTGAATCCACATTTCTCGGATATTTTGAGTAGCGTTTTCTGCTGTCCTTTTTTAATATTCGAGTATGTAACGGCATACAAATCACTCAGAATTATTTTTCTATTAATTAATATTACAGTTTTATTCATTTCCTTTTTTGCGAACCATACTTATTCCATAACTTTACTATTTTAATGGGTATAACAAATTCAATATTTACTTACTGGTAATATAAAAGTAAGTTTGTCGTGCACATTGTTACAAATATTGTTTGGTTGGTCCCAAGCGATAGGTGTCGTAGTTACTAAGTTTAGGTATAAATGTAAATTTATTAATTAGAATATATATCTAAAATCTTTAATATTGGGTCGTAATAGAAGGCTGGTGAGTTCATTAGGTATACTTTATTTATGAGGCACAATAAAAATTAAATGGGCTTGTGATGATTGTTACAAATTTAAAAAGTACCACAAGAAATGTTTACCATTATATAAAACCACGATATGAAAAAGATAAAGTGCGTTTTGTATTGTAATTTTAATCATAGTATTTACCAGAATGCCCATTGCTACTACATTTTGAAATATATAGATACTTTTTTTATTAGTTGTATATACCTACTAAGACTAGGTACTTGTGCTGCTTTACAAGAGCGAGCCACTGTCCTGGATTCGATAGAACTTGTTCCTGTTTCTTCCTTTTTAGAAGGGTTTTTGACCTGTTATCACATAAGTTATGAGGCGATAATTTTAGCCCGCAGGAGTTACACCGCATCTGTGATTGGCTTCACGTCGTTGTCGTTACAGTATCATATTCCACATTTGACTAATTTTCCATTGATTATTCTCTTTTTTTAGAAAAAGCACGGGAACCCCAGCTTGAGCTACCTTCTCACTTTTGAACACTTTCGTGAATTGATGGTGAAGCAAATGGCGACCACCGCAGCAGAAGAGCTAGCCGCTAAGCTCAATACCAGAAAACTGCAGGGATCTAATGAGAAGCTTATAAACAAAATCAAAGGTTGGCATAACATCATAAATATTTTTGTTATTAAAGCTTAAATTCCTTTCTTATAAAAAGCTTTTTTTTATAAATTCGAAGTTGCAAGCGAGCATGCAGTCCACCTGATGGTAAGTAGTCACTGCCGCCCATGGACATCTGTAAGCAACTTCAAATAGAACATGGGTTCTAGCTGAATTCAATCTCAGATGCGTTGCTACACTCGAGGACTATTATGGTCGTCTCATATAAAAGTGTGCTGGACACCACACCCTTCCACCGAAATGCAGGAACTGCTTCACGCGAAATTCACTTTCACGAAATTGGTGTGGTCTTATGATGCCTGCGGAATTGAATCACGAAGGATTCCACTACCTTTATACTTTATAATGGGTGGTAGAACCAGTGTAGTTCGACCGGGGAGGTACCACCGCCACACCTATTTCTAACGTGAAGCATTTCTTGCGTTTCGATGGAAGGGTGTGGTTGCCGGTACACTTTTATATGAGGCGACCATCTTAGTCCTCGGGAGTAGCAACACATCTGTGATTGACTTCAGAAAGAACCCATGTTCTGTATGAAGTTGATTACAGATGTCCATGGGCGGCAGTGACCACTTACCATCAGGTGGACTGCATGCTCGTTTGCTACTTCAGTGAAATCAAATAAAAATAAATTAAATCTTGAATAAACGACACCTACTAGTGATCCGGTTAAAAGTAAGAGCTGGTTCTCTACCCCTCTAAAGCCACATTTCACCCGAGCGAAGCCGGGGTTTCATCTAGTAATAATATATTTTGCACCGCCATGAGATAATTTTGATTATCAATTGTGTATTTACAGAATACACCGAAACCCTAAAGGAAGAAAACGAGAAATTTGAAGATACAATGAAGAAAAAAGCCGATACTATCGCAGGTCTCGAGAAGGAACTAGAACTTTTAAACCATGAAGCATCGGTCAAATTGCAGAAGAAGATGTATCTAATATTTATTTTATTTTGTTAATTATATTTATGTTAAGGATGTTATCCACTAGCGATAAATAATGTCTTCCATTCCATTCCACATAGATACTACTGCGGAAATATACCAGGGTTAGCAACTCTCAAAAATGTATCCCCCTAAAGCCGCCATAAAAAGCCTCTAAAATCCCCACAATGAATTATGAATTGGAATTCTTCTTGGCAACCTCCCGTATTTCTGAATCAGGTCGTAAGTTTTTCCCTGACTGACCTTTTCGTCGTGAGGCATGACCTACTTATTCATACTAAACCGAACTTATTCTTTTAAGACTATTTATTATGTATGTATTATGACTCAAATTCTGTTGCTAATAGGTACGTACTACTAGGTCCATAAACCACTACCACTTCCATATAAGTATTGTTAATTAAGTAAACAATTTTCTATGAAATGATTTTAATTCCAGCTTGGACTCTGACCGACAGATGGTATTAGCAACACGCGCTCACCTCGTAAAGCACGAAATGCTTAAAGAAGAAGAAGTAGAAAGTCGAGAAGGCTACGAGAATATACTACGTTTGCACTTAATTGATGAAAAGAACCAGAGGGCGCGCAGGTATTAAATAAGATGATTTTTATTGCCGCTTGGTGGCGTATTTTAAAATTGTTCAAAGGTTTCTTTGGTGTCTGTTTGTGATAGTTGAATAAATAAATCAGGAAATGGAATCGCAATTTTTATGTAGTATATAAAACAATAGGACGCTGCTTCTTGAACGACATCTTCGGCGACATTTATTTGGATTATTGGTTTGCTGATTTCATTACGTATTTCAGCTTTTACTTATCTACTAACTAATGCAATTTATACACAATACCTTTTTTTTTTGTTCTCGAGGGGGAAACCTTCAAAAGGTACCCGATGCCGTGGGAGCGACGCAGGGTTATGTGGGACTTTTATCGCACTAAAACTCCCCCCGGTGGCCGTCCTCGGCGCTATGAAGAGGACTCCGGGAACTCGGTCCGACCGCAACCGGAATCCTCTGAGCGCGTTGCCCCATTGGGCTCCTCCCAGATGGGTGGCTGTGCCCACCGCTCCGTCTAGTCTTTACGACGGTATGCGACCACATATACCGCCGTCCTTCCCGGGATCGCCTGACCGAACGGTTCGAGCTCCCACTGCAACCCCGCCTGCAACCCCGGAAGCCCCTTTTAGTCGCCTCTTACGACAGGCAGGGGATGCCGTAGCCCTATTCTGATCCCGGAACTACAGGGACGTATATACACAATACCTACAGACCTGTTTAAGTTGACAACTTGTTTTCAATGTCGCTATTCTTATGTTCATAATGTGATACGAACAATGATACACATAATAAGGAAACATTGTAGAATGTCTACCTAGTTTATTTGTTTGCAAATATATGTTTAATAAATAATATCTACTGTTGTAAATAACAGATTCAAGGTGGAAACACAGCTGTTGTCGTGGCTGCAGAAATACGACACGGAAATGGGAGACAAGCAACTCGATCTAGATGATTATACTGAAAAATATGAGGATGAACTCAAGAAGTGCGAAGATTTGGAGGTTAGTATTTTCTTTGCTTTCTTCTGTTTGGAATAAGTTTTATGTCAGTTGCGCTCCCTCTGCTGTGTTTCATTTGGAGGTAATGCAAATATGCGTCAATAAATACATTAGGTGTTTTTTGATTTTATAACTTACCTACTTGAAGAGTTCAAATGATTTCGTAATACCTATAGCAGCAAATGTAGGTAACGTTTGTTGCTAATATTAAGCACTTATTGCAGTCCAAATAGAGGTCACAATTATTTTTTTCGTACATGTCTGGCAAATATCAGAAAATATGTCACAATTTCGTATTATCATGATTGAATAACATTTAACACACCTGAAGACTTGGCGAACACTATGTACTGTGGACTGTTTATAATTTACACTAAAACATCTTTAAACTTTATTAGGAAATCAATTGTTATATACCCTAATTATTACACTGATATACATACAACTGAATAGCTTTTATTTCTTTACTTCAACGCAGGAAAAACTGGCAGAGCAAGACAAGGAATACATACCATTAATGGCAGAAAGAGAAGAAGAATACCACCAAGAAATGACAGAGAAAATGAACAAATTCCTATTAGAACATGCTGCCAGGGTCATCCAGAATGCCTGGCGAGAGGTGCTCGCGAATCGAGCAGAGAAGAAACGGGTAAGCGCTACTAAGAAGAATGAAAGTACTATAGTGAAGTAGAATTGAGTTGAGTTGAGAATTTAAAATGTAAAGAAGAATTTGAATTCGTAGACTGTTAAAAGATTTTAACTACAATAATTGTAAATTAATGAATGTTTTTATAGAGTATCTATTAGAGATTTATTTATTTATCTGCATTAAATGTAAGATTAGAAAACTTCATATTTTATTTAGATATTTCTCAATACAAGTAAATACACATTTTAATGATACGTTACGTCTTGCAAGCAGCAAAAAGGAAAGGGTAAGAAAGGCAAGAAAAAAGCTTAAACTAAAATTGTGAAGTAAAGATGCTGACACAAATTTATCAAACGTGATCTCAACTTCTTTATCCTTGTCTTTTCATGTCCCTGTCCTACCTATAACCTTCCTTCCTGTACCTTTCCTAAGTCGGCCATTTTGTCTTCCAGCTGAAAAAACTTCAAAAGAAAATGCAAGCGGCTGCAGCCGCAGCGGAAAAGAAAGGGGGCAAGAAATAAATAGCAGTTATATTTTCATGCACTTTATTTTCATTATTATTGGATCAAGGTTCAGGGTTACAATTCGTGTACAATTTTATTTTATTACGTAAGAGATTATCTATGTCAAAATGCTTGTTGACAGTTGTCTATGATACTTTGTTAATTAATAAACATTTTGTTTCAAACCATCCTTTCTGTATTCTTATTTTTAGTCTGCTCATGAAGATATATGAATAACTAAACTTAATAATAGAACAATCTTAAAATATGAACAATATAACGATCACTGTGTAAAACAGTATAAATCTTAGTGTAAAACATTTTATCTAATTATTTATTAGAAATATCTAATAGCTTTGTTTGAATCCATTGAAGTACTAAGCAGATTTTGATTACTAATAGGTATGCCTTGTTCTTAATTATGTATGTTTAGTAACTTTATGATTTGCAGTTTTTTTTTCACATAAATATATTATTTTTGTAACACATTTAATTTTCAGGGCAAACGCTAAAATTTAGGGAGGTGTACGCCAGACCAGCGTAACTGAAAGACCGTATGATCAGTGTGAACTGAAAACGAAAACGATGATCATTTTGGGGTAATGCAATTAGCTCGTAGGTACAAACGGCACTAGTGCAGGTTTGGGAAATAGATACCTTGGCGGTAGAGAGCGGCAGCTCATGACGAAAGTTGCATGAGGGATATATACTACATTTTTTTCAGCGGATATTGCCAAAAATAAATGGAATTTTTTTATCGCAGTTTAGTTGAAACAACTGTGCACGATTAAGGTCAATATTATACTAATGCCACTACATGAGATGCACACGCTGCATTCCCGCTGCAGGTCCTGGCCGATGCAAGTATTCCGAACGGGCGCCCGGTTCATGCATCCGTTCAAGTTTTAGCTCGACAACCCATTACTGTCCCACTGCTTGGCACGGGTCTTCTCTCGGAAGTTTTAGGCCATAAGTCCACCACGCTGGCCAAGTGTGAATTGGTGGACCCAAGTCTTAGCGTTAGTCGTGAATTTCACGTATTTTTATTACTAATACCTATATAAATTATTTGAAATATTTCTTAATTGCTTTTTATTCGAATCTTTATCTCTAAATAGCTACAGAACACACTCACTTTCCCAAAAACATTAAGTCAAGTTTCTAGCACAAATAACAGTTCTATATCTAATTATTCACAATTTAATTCAAGGCAGTCTAATATTAGATTTTTAAGGCAAATATTTATAATCTCTTTTAAACAGTTTAAATTGTATAACTTCTTCGTTTGATCACAAGTCTACAAGCTATAAAAATAAATAGCTGTGTAGTCATTGATACATTACCTACTTGTTAAAAAATATTTTATTCTAGATCGTCCTTATGGATAATTAGCTATTTTGTATTATTCTGTATTTCAATCAATAGCTGCTTAATATTAAGTATTCCTTCGTCAGATGAACACCTTCGTCCCAAATGTTATCAATTAAGTTGTACAATTCCACATTTCATACAATGCCTATATACATACTGTAACTGTTTTTTGTGGCAAAGAATTTGCTTTAAGTTGCGTTGTCAAGCTTGGCTACATCTAATATGTTTGTATTTTTGCCATGAGATGTACCCACGATGCTCTAGGAGATTGGCTCAGAATGTCGCACTGGCTGTACTGGCTTGAAAATTCTGCTACGGAGATCGTCAGTATAAAAGAATTGATGATTTTTCATAGTTTCTCTTCATCGTCTAAAACTTTCAAGTGTCTGATTGCTTTTATATCAATGAGTGTGTCAGACGAGCTCTTGGTGGTTGGCACAAAGGAGATCGCGCGTCTTGCTCTTTCGCCGTTGCGAAGTACTGGATTCAGATCCTGGAATAAGGAATAAGTTTTCTATGTCAGAAGATGTTAATGTATGCTATTGAGATTGATACGTTTAAGCACAAGAAGCGTAAATAACTTTAAACAGTAAATAAGCAATTTATAGCAATTTTACTGGCAGAAAGCCACTAAAATTGCTATGCCATCAGTTTACTTATGTACTTTACCAAACGGTCATCACTTCTGTCTGATATACATAGGGTTCAGATTTCGATCAAGGGCCGGAGATATGTCTAATTAATTAATTCTTTATACATTTAATTTGAATAAGTTTTAATTATCTTATCCAATTTCCGTGTAGGATTATCAAAAGCAAGCTACTTTTTTTTATATGACTGAAGTAGCAAACGAGCATGCAGTCCACCTGATGGTAAGTGGACACTGCCGCCCATGGACATCTGTAATCAACTTCATACAGAACATGGGTTCCATCTGAAGTCAATCACAGATGCGTTGCTACTCCCGAGGACTATGATGGTCGCCTCATGTGAAAGTGTGCCGGCAACCACACCCTTCTATCGAAACGCAAGAAATGCTTCATGCTAGAAATAGGTGTGGCGGTGGTACATCCCCGGTCGAACTACACTGGTTCTACCACCTTGAATACCTACTTTAAATAATATTGTATGTACCTGTATGTCTGAAGCCATTTGTTTGCATTTAATCTTGCGAAGAACGTAGCGCCACTGTTGGTTAATCTTAGCCGTGTTCATTTTGCTGTAAGATTCCTCTTTGTCCAGTTTTTTCTAAAAATAATTTCATATATATTGAGCAATGTTACATTTAGAGGAGGGAATTAAATAACGTAAGATATATAATCAGTATTCAATTATAAAATTGTTTTGTTGTCCTTAACCAAGCTCCGCAGCTTAAATCGATAGGTTTTAGTCCAGGCAGTATGTTTTTTTTTATAAAATAGAAGTATTAAGTGATCAAGTTGCTCATTCAGCGGTATGAGAGAGTTGCTGTTTATGAACATTTATAACTAAACCTACATAGAAATATCTTCGTTTAAAAAAATGCGTTGCTACTCCTAAGGTCAATCATAGTCGCGTCGAATTTAGGCCAACCGGCATTCACCCCCAAGTCTCAAGCATATTGCTACACAAGAGAAAAAATGTGTAATAGTAGTAGGTATCTCCCCACGTGAGCTTTACTGGGGCTAATGCCGTTAAACTTTTCACGGAGGATCGTTGAAATGTGCCTTATTTATGATGAATTTGGCCTATCGATACAGTTATAGGCAAAGTACCTTAATAGATTTTAGTTAACACAGGAATTTCATATGTAACTTAATTGATTATTTTACCGACGACACTAAAAGCTACGGTACCTTTATAAATCTTGCGACTAGATCCCGCTTTCGTCTGCGTGCTTCCTCCTCGAGGTCTGCGCGATGTTGGAGGTATCTGTTAAAAAACAATTTTGCGTATAAAAACATATTTATATATAAAAACAGAAACAGTTATAAAAGGAGCTTATGTTACATCGTTTTTCGTATACGCTTGACACCCATATCATAAGGGTAAATGAAAAATAGGTCCGCCATTTTGGGTTATTCGCCATGTTGGATTTAGGACAACGTGACTGAGCTAATCATTCATTATCGTCCAAACCAAATGTATGCAAAACGGCTCAATTGGAATTTACCAAACCAAATAAGGTTAAAAACTTAGGCCTAAGATTTGTTTCTTACATTCATACGAACAAATGAGCGTAACTAAAAAAGCTTTTATTTAAATAACATAAAAGGTCGATTAAAGTAGATATATATACCTGAGCCTCGAACATTGAGGCCCCAGAGCAAAAAGTTGAAGTTCGTGACTAAAAATTACTTGACTTTATAAAAATTACTTGACTAATCTTTGCGACCACATATACCGCCGTCCTTCCCGGGATCGCCTGACCGTACGGTTCGAGCTCCCACTCTAGCCGCCTGCAACCCCGGAAGCCCCTTTTAGTCGCCTCTTACGACAGGCAGGGAATGCCGTAGCCCTATTCTGTTCCCGAAACTACAGGGACGGTGTTTATGGTCTAATCACTACATAGTCTATAAAACAAAGTCGCTTCGCGCTGTCTGTCCCTCTGTATGCTTAGACCTTTGAAACTACGCTACGGATTTTACCGCAGTTTCTTTGAATAGATAGAACGATTCAAGTGGAAGGTTTTTATGTATCATAGGTACATTAACAATATGGTGGAGGCACACTGATATTTTTTGACATTTAAGCGGAATTAAGTTCGCCGGGTCTGCTATTAGGTATTTTATAATTTTGTATTGCATCAGCCTTTTCCATTTTTGAACTGTCTAGGGAAGAATAGATAGGATCAAATATGTGTGTATTTTTATCAGTTGATACATACATTTTACAAATACGCATAAAATGTTGTTTCTTAAGTTATAATTTAGAAAGCTTCGAAGGATATTTTTTTGAGTCTAAAAAATAATTTATAATGTTTCAGGGTGATATGTCTTTGAAGAATCGTTTAAACCCAGAGTTGGGACATTTGATGTATATTATGAACAGTTATCCGGCTCTAAAACCTGTTGTTGAGGATATGGTACAAGAGGTGAGTTTCATTATATTTATATGATATATCTTCATAACTAAAGCGTGGGTTTACGAGAACTAGGTGTTAGAATTAGTGTAGTTTACCCGGCGAAGTACCACTGCTAAACCTATTTCTAGCGTAAAGCAGTTCTTGCGTTTCGAGAGTGGATGTGGTTGCCGGCACACTTCTATATGAGGTGACCATCTTAGTTCTCGGGAGCAGCAACGCATCTGTGATTGATTTCAGATAGAACCTATGTTCTATATGAAGTTGCTTACAGATGTCCATGGGCGGCAGTGACCACTTACCATCAGGTGGACTGCGTGCTTGCTTGCTATGCAATCATATAAAAAAGAAAAAAAAACAGGTTTCTTTTTCTAATACCTTCAATATAGCATGTAACTACAAAGATACCTCTAGTTCGCCTTAGTAAAATTGATTAAAATAATAAAATAAAAAAAATCGAGTGCAGGCTGTAACTAGGTAGTACCTGTACTTGATGGTAACAATTCATTTCTTATTGTTTACAGATGAAGCTCGAGTATCACCAATTGGGTGACGTAAGTCTTTTCATAATTATGTCGTGAAATGACGTCAGTAGATTAAATATCAGGTAATGGTAAATCAGAATAAGGAGAAACGGCATAACGGTAAGGTTAGCAGATTGAGACCAGCAGACCTATTATTGGAAAAAAAAGAAAAAATCTCAAATGTGTCCGTGATCGACACATCTCAAATTCGACGTGGTGGACTATGGTCTAAATATTTCTTATAATAGGTACTTTAAAATCATACTCGTGTCCAGCATTGACATAGACGATATTTACATAGCTAAAATAAATTCTCGATAAAATTTTATTGAATCCACATTTCTCGGATATTTTGAGTAGCGTTTTCTGCTGTCCTTTTTTAATATTCGAGTATGTAACGGCATACAAATCACTCAGAATTATTTTTCTATTAATTAATATTACAGTTTTATTCATTTCCTTTTTTGCGAACCATACTTATTCCATAACTTTACTATTTTAATGGGTATAACAAATTCAATATTTACTTACTGGTAATATAAAAGTAAGTTTGTCGTGCACATTGTTACAAATATTGTTTGGTTGGTCCCAAGCGATAGGTGTCGTAGTTACTAAGTTTAGGTATAAATGTAAATTTATTAATTAGAATATATATCTAAAATCTTTAATATTGGGTCGTAATAGAAGGCTGGTGAGTTCATTAGGTATACTTTATTTATGAGGCACAATAAAAATTAAATGGGCTTGTGATGATTGTTACAAATTTAAAAAGTACCACAAGAAATGTTTACCATTATATAAAACCACGATATGAAAAAGATAAAGTGCGTTTTGTATTGTAATTTTAATCATAGTATTTACCAGAATGCCCATTGCTACTACATTTTGAAATATATAGATACTTTTTTTATTAGTTGTATATACCTACTAAGACTAGGTACTTGTGCTGCTTTACAAGAGCGAGCCACTGTCCTGGATTCGATAGAACTTGTTCCTGTTTCTTCCTTTTTAGAAGGGTTTTTGACCTGTTATCACATAAGTTATGAGGCGATAATTTTAGCCCGCAGGAGTTACACCGCATCTGTGATTGGCTTCACGTCGTTGTCGTTACAGTATCATATTCCACATTTGACTAATTTTCCATTGATTATTCTCTTTTTTTAGAAAAAGCACGGGAACCCCAGCTTGAGCTACCTTCTCACTTTTGAACACTTTCGTGAATTGATGGTGAAGCAAATGGCGACCACCGCAGCAGAAGAGCTAGCCGCTAAGCTCAATACCAGAAAACTGCAGGGATCTAATGAGAAGCTTATAAACAAAATCAAAGGTTGGCATAACATCATAAATATTTTTGTTATTAAAGCTTAAATTCCTTTCTTATAAAAAGCTTTTTTTTATAAATTCGAAGTTGCAAGCGAGCATGCAGTCCACCTGATGGTAAGTAGTCACTGCCGCCCATGGACATCTGTAAGCAACTTCAAATAGAACATGGGTTCTAGCTGAATTCAATCTCAGATGCGTTGCTACACTCGAGGACTATTATGGTCGTCTCATATAAAAGTGTGCTGGACACCACACCCTTCCACCGAAATGCAGGAACTGCTTCACGCGAAATTCACTTTCACGAAATTGGTGTGGTCTTATGATGCCTGCGGAATTGAATCACGAAGGATTCCACTACCTTTATACTTTATAATGGGTGGTAGAACCAGTGTAGTTCGACCGGGGAGGTACCACCGCCACACCTATTTCTAACGTGAAGCATTTCTTGCGTTTCGATGGAAGGGTGTGGTTGCCGGTACACTTTTATATGAGGCGACCATCTTAGTCCTCGGGAGTAGCAACACATCTGTGATTGACTTCAGAAAGAACCCATGTTCTGTATGAAGTTGATTACAGATGTCCATGGGCGGCAGTGACCACTTACCATCAGGTGGACTGCATGCTCGTTTGCTACTTCAGTGAAATCAAATAAAAATAAATTAAATCTTGAATAAACGACACCTACTAGTGATCCGGTTAAAAGTAAGAGCTGGTTCTCTACCCCTCTAAAGCCACATTTCACCCGAGCGAAGCCGGGGTTTCATCTAGTAATAATATATTTTGCACCGCCATGAGATAATTTTGATTATCAATTGTGTATTTACAGAATACACCGAAACCCTAAAGGAAGAAAACGAGAAATTTGAAGATACAATGAAGAAAAAAGCCGATACTATCGCAGGTCTCGAGAAGGAACTAGAACTTTTAAACCATGAAGCATCGGTCAAATTGCAGAAGAAGATGTATCTAATATTTATTTTATTTTGTTAATTATATTTATGTTAAGGATGTTATCCACTAGCGATAAATAATGTCTTCCATTCCATTCCACATAGATACTACTGCGGAAATATACCAGGGTTAGCAACTCTCAAAAATGTATCCCCCTAAAGCCGCCATAAAAAGCCTCTAAAATCCCCACAATGAATTATGAATTGGAATTCTTCTTGGCAACCTCCCGTATTTCTGAATCAGGTCGTAAGTTTTTCCCTGACTGACCTTTTCGTCGTGAGGCATGACCTACTTATTCATACTAAACCGAACTTATTCTTTTAAGACTATTTATTATGTATGTATTATGACTCAAATTCTGTTGCTAATAGGTACGTACTACTAGGTCCATAAACCACTACCACTTCCATATAAGTATTGTTAATTAAGTAAACAATTTTCTATGAAATGATTTTAATTCCAGCTTGGACTCTGACCGACAGATGGTATTAGCAACACGCGCTCACCTCGTAAAGCACGAAATGCTTAAAGAAGAAGAAGTAGAAAGTCGAGAAGGCTACGAGAATATACTACGTTTGCACTTAATTGATGAAAAGAACCAGAGGGCGCGCAGGTATTAAATAAGATGATTTTTATTGCCGCTTGGTGGCGTATTTTAAAATTGTTCAAAGGTTTCTTTGGTGTCTGTTTGTGATAGTTGAATAAATAAATCAGGAAATGGAATCGCAATTTTTATGTAGTATATAAAACAATAGGACGCTGCTTCTTGAACGACATCTTCGGCGACATTTATTTGGATTATTGGTTTGCTGATTTCATTACGTATTTCAGCTTTTACTTATCTACTAACTAATGCAATTTATACACAATACCTTTTTTTTTTGTTCTCGAGGGGGAAACCTTCAAAAGGTACCCGATGCCGTGGGAGCGACGCAGGGTTATGTGGGACTTTTATCGCACTAAAACTCCCCCCGGTGGCCGTCCTCGGCGCTATGAAGAGGACTCCGGGAACTCGGTCCGACCGCAACCGGAATCCTCTGAGCGCGTTGCCCCATTGGGCTCCTCCCAGATGGGTGGCTGTGCCCACCGCTCCGTCTAGTCTTTACGACGGTATGCGACCACATATACCGCCGTCCTTCCCGGGATCGCCTGACCGAACGGTTCGAGCTCCCACTGCAACCCCGCCTGCAACCCCGGAAGCCCCTTTTAGTCGCCTCTTACGACAGGCAGGGGATGCCGTAGCCCTATTCTGATCCCGGAACTACAGGGACGTATATACACAATACCTACAGACCTGTTTAAGTTGACAACTTGTTTTCAATGTCGCTATTCTTATGTTCATAATGTGATACGAACAATGATACACATAATAAGGAAACATTGTAGAATGTCTACCTAGTTTATTTGTTTGCAAATATATGTTTAATAAATAATATCTACTGTTGTAAATAACAGATTCAAGGTGGAAACACAGCTGTTGTCGTGGCTGCAGAAATACGACACGGAAATGGGAGACAAGCAACTCGATCTAGATGATTATACTGAAAAATATGAGGATGAACTCAAGAAGTGCGAAGATTTGGAGGTTAGTATTTTCTTTGCTTTCTTCTGTTTGGAATAAGTTTTATGTCAGTTGCGCTCCCTCTGCTGTGTTTCATTTGGAGGTAATGCAAATATGCGTCAATAAATACATTAGGTGTTTTTTGATTTTATAACTTACCTACTTGAAGAGTTCAAATGATTTCGTAATACCTATAGCAGCAAATGTAGGTAACGTTTGTTGCTAATATTAAGCACTTATTGCAGTCCAAATAGAGGTCACAATTATTTTTTTCGTACATGTCTGGCAAATATCAGAAAATATGTCACAATTTCGTATTATCATGATTGAATAACATTTAACACACCTGAAGACTTGGCGAACACTATGTACTGTGGACTGTTTATAATTTACACTAAAACATCTTTAAACTTTATTAGGAAATCAATTGTTATATACCCTAATTATTACACTGATATACATACAACTGAATAGCTTTTATTTCTTTACTTCAACGCAGGAAAAACTGGCAGAGCAAGACAAGGAATACATACCATTAATGGCAGAAAGAGAAGAAGAATACCACCAAGAAATGACAGAGAAAATGAACAAATTCCTATTAGAACATGCTGCCAGGGTCATCCAGAATGCCTGGCGAGAGGTGCTCGCGAATCGAGCAGAGAAGAAACGGGTAAGCGCTACTAAGAAGAATGAAAGTACTATAGTGAAGTAGAATTGAGTTGAGTTGAGAATTTAAAATGTAAAGAAGAATTTGAATTCGTAGACTGTTAAAAGATTTTAACTACAATAATTGTAAATTAATGAATGTTTTTATAGAGTATCTATTAGAGATTTATTTATTTATCTGCATTAAATGTAAGATTAGAAAACTTCATATTTTATTTAGATATTTCTCAATACAAGTAAATACACATTTTAATGATACGTTACGTCTTGCAAGCAGCAAAAAGGAAAGGGTAAGAAAGGCAAGAAAAAAGCTTAAACTAAAATTGTGAAGTAAAGATGCTGACACAAATTTATCAAACGTGATCTCAACTTCTTTATCCTTGTCTTTTCATGTCCCTGTCCTACCTATAACCTTCCTTCCTGTACCTTTCCTAAGTCGGCCATTTTGTCTTCCAGCTGAAAAAACTTCAAAAGAAAATGCAAGCGGCTGCAGCCGCAGCGGAAAAGAAAGGGGGCAAGAAATAAATAGCAGTTATATTTTCATGCACTTTATTTTCATTATTATTGGATCAAGGTTCAGGGTTACAATTCGTGTACAATTTTATTTTATTACGTAAGAGATTATCTATGTCAAAATGCTTGTTGACAGTTGTCTATGATACTTTGTTAATTAATAAACATTTTGTTTCAAACCATCCTTTCTGTATTCTTATTTTTAGTCTGCTCATGAAGATATATGAATAACTAAACTTAATAATAGAACAATCTTAAAATATGAACAATATAACGATCACTGTGTAAAACAGTATAAATCTTAGTGTAAAACATTTTATCTAATTATTTATTAGAAATATCTAATAGCTTTGTTTGAATCCATTGAAGTACTAAGCAGATTTTGATTACTAATAGGTATGCCTTGTTCTTAATTATGTATGTTTAGTAACTTTATGATTTGCAGTTTTTTTTTCACATAAATATATTATTTTTGTAACACATTTAATTTTCAGGGCAAACGCTAAAATTTAGGGAGGTGTACGCCAGACCAGCGTAACTGAAAGACCGTATGATCAGTGTGAACTGAAAACGAAAACGATGATCATTTTGGGGTAATGCAATTAGCTCGTAGGTACAAACGGCACTAGTGCAGGTTTGGGAAATAGATACCTTGGCGGTAGAGAGCGGCAGCTCATGACGAAAGTTGCATGAGGGATATATACTACATTTTTTTCAGCGGATATTGCCAAAAATAAATGGAATTTTTTTATCGCAGTTTAGTTGAAACAACTGTGCACGATTAAGGTCAATATTATACTAATGCCACTACATGAGATGCACACGCTGCATTCCCGCTGCAGGTCCTGGCCGATGCAAGTATTCCGAACGGGCGCCCGGTTCATGCATCCGTTCAAGTTTTAGCTCGACAACCCATTACTGTCCCACTGCTTGGCACGGGTCTTCTCTCGGAAGTTTTAGGCCATAAGTCCACCACGCTGGCCAAGTGTGAATTGGTGGACCCAAGTCTTAGCGTTAGTCGTGAATTTCACGTATTTTTATTACTAATACCTATATAAATTATTTGAAATATTTCTTAATTGCTTTTTATTCGAATCTTTATCTCTAAATAGCTACAGAACACACTCACTTTCCCAAAAACATTAAGTCAAGTTTCTAGCACAAATAACAGTTCTATATCTAATTATTCACAATTTAATTCAAGGCAGTCTAATATTAGATTTTTAAGGCAAATATTTATAATCTCTTTTAAACAGTTTAAATTGTATAACTTCTTCGTTTGATCACAAGTCTACAAGCTATAAAAATAAATAGCTGTGTAGTCATTGATACATTACCTACTTGTTAAAAAATATTTTATTCTAGATCGTCCTTATGGATAATTAGCTATTTTGTATTATTCTGTATTTCAATCAATAGCTGCTTAATATTAAGTATTCCTTCGTCAGATGAACACCTTCGTCCCAAATGTTATCAATTAAGTTGTACAATTCCACATTTCATACAATGCCTATATACATACTGTAACTGTTTTTTGTGGCAAAGAATTTGCTTTAAGTTGCGTTGTCAAGCTTGGCTACATCTAATATGTTTGTATTTTTGCCATGAGATGTACCCACGATGCTCTAGGAGATTGGCTCAGAATGTCGCACTGGCTGTACTGGCTTGAAAATTCTGCTACGGAGATCGTCAGTATAAAAGAATTGATGATTTTTCATAGTTTCTCTTCATCGTCTAAAACTTTCAAGTGTCTGATTGCTTTTATATCAATGAGTGTGTCAGACGAGCTCTTGGTGGTTGGCACAAAGGAGATCGCGCGTCTTGCTCTTTCGCCGTTGCGAAGTACTGGATTCAGATCCTGGAATAAGGAATAAGTTTTCTATGTCAGAAGATGTTAATGTATGCTATTGAGATTGATACGTTTAAGCACAAGAAGCGTAAATAACTTTAAACAGTAAATAAGCAATTTATAGCAATTTTACTGGCAGAAAGCCACTAAAATTGCTATGCCATCAGTTTACTTATGTACTTTACCAAACGGTCATCACTTCTGTCTGATATACATAGGGTTCAGATTTCGATCAAGGGCCGGAGATATGTCTAATTAATTAATTCTTTATACATTTAATTTGAATAAGTTTTAATTATCTTATCCAATTTCCGTGTAGGATTATCAAAAGCAAGCTACTTTTTTTTATATGACTGAAGTAGCAAACGAGCATGCAGTCCACCTGATGGTAAGTGGACACTGCCGCCCATGGACATCTGTAATCAACTTCATACAGAACATGGGTTCCATCTGAAGTCAATCACAGATGCGTTGCTACTCCCGAGGACTATGATGGTCGCCTCATGTGAAAGTGTGCCGGCAACCACACCCTTCTATCGAAACGCAAGAAATGCTTCATGCTAGAAATAGGTGTGGCGGTGGTACATCCCCGGTCGAACTACACTGGTTCTACCACCTTGAATACCTACTTTAAATAATATTGTATGTACCTGTATGTCTGAAGCCATTTGTTTGCATTTAATCTTGCGAAGAACGTAGCGCCACTGTTGGTTAATCTTAGCCGTGTTCATTTTGCTGTAAGATTCCTCTTTGTCCAGTTTTTTCTAAAAATAATTTCATATATATTGAGCAATGTTACATTTAGAGGAGGGAATTAAATAACGTAAGATATATAATCAGTATTCAATTATAAAATTGTTTTGTTGTCCTTAACCAAGCTCCGCAGCTTAAATCGATAGGTTTTAGTCCAGGCAGTATGTTTTTTTTTATAAAATAGAAGTATTAAGTGATCAAGTTGCTCATTCAGCGGTATGAGAGAGTTGCTGTTTATGAACATTTATAACTAAACCTACATAGAAATATCTTCGTTTAAAAAAATGCGTTGCTACTCCTAAGGTCAATCATAGTCGCGTCGAATTTAGGCCAACCGGCATTCACCCCCAAGTCTCAAGCATATTGCTACACAAGAGAAAAAATGTGTAATAGTAGTAGGTATCTCCCCACGTGAGCTTTACTGGGGCTAATGCCGTTAAACTTTTCACGGAGGATCGTTGAAATGTGCCTTATTTATGATGAATTTGGCCTATCGATACAGTTATAGGCAAAGTACCTTAATAGATTTTAGTTAACACAGGAATTTCATATGTAACTTAATTGATTATTTTACCGACGACACTAAAAGCTACGGTACCTTTATAAATCTTGCGACTAGATCCCGCTTTCGTCTGCGTGCTTCCTCCTCGAGGTCTGCGCGATGTTGGAGGTATCTGTTAAAAAACAATTTTGCGTATAAAAACATATTTATATATAAAAACAGAAACAGTTATAAAAGGAGCTTATGTTACATCGTTTTTCGTATACGCTTGACACCCATATCATAAGGGTAAATGAAAAATAGGTCCGCCATTTTGGGTTATTCGCCATGTTGGATTTAGGACAACGTGACTGAGCTAATCATTCATTATCGTCCAAACCAAATGTATGCAAAACGGCTCAATTGGAATTTACCAAACCAAATAAGGTTAAAAACTTAGGCCTAAGATTTGTTTCTTACATTCATACGAACAAATGAGCGTAACTAAAAAAGCTTTTATTTAAATAACATAAAAGGTCGATTAAAGTAGATATATATACCTGAGCCTCGAACATTGAGGCCCCAGAGCAAAAAGTTGAAGTTCGTGACTAAAAATTACTTGACTTTATAAAAATTACTTGACTAATCTTTGCGACCACATATACCGCCGTCCTTCCCGGGATCGCCTGACCGTACGGTTCGAGCTCCCACTCTAGCCGCCTGCAACCCCGGAAGCCCCTTTTAGTCGCCTCTTACGACAGGCAGGGAATGCCGTAGCCCTATTCTGTTCCCGAAACTACAGGGACGGTGTTTATGGTCTAATCACTACATAGTCTATAAAACAAAGTCGCTTCGCGCTGTCTGTCCCTCTGTATGCTTAGACCTTTGAAACTACGCTACGGATTTTACCGCAGTTTCTTTGAATAGATAGAACGATTCAAGTGGAAGGTTTTTATGTATCATAGGTACATTAACAATATGGTGGAGGCACACTGATATTTTTTGACATTTAAGCGGAATTAAGTTCGCCGGGTCTGCTATTAGGTATTTTATAATTTTGTATTGCATCAGCCTTTTCCATTTTTGAACTGTCTAGGGAAGAATAGATAGGATCAAATATGTGTGTATTTTTATCAGTTGATACATACATTTTACAAATACGCATAAAATGTTGTTTCTTAAGTTATAATTTAGAAAGCTTCGAAGGATATTTTTTTGAGTCTAAAAAATAATTTATAATGTTTCAGGGTGATATGTCTTTGAAGAATCGTTTAAACCCAGAGTTGGGACATTTGATGTATATTATGAACAGTTATCCGGCTCTAAAACCTGTTGTTGAGGATATGGTACAAGAGGTGAGTTTCATTATATTTATATGATATATCTTCATAACTAAAGCGTGGGTTTACGAGAACTAGGTGTTAGAATTAGTGTAGTTTACCCGGCGAAGTACCACTGCTAAACCTATTTCTAGCGTAAAGCAGTTCTTGCGTTTCGAGAGTGGATGTGGTTGCCGGCACACTTCTATATGAGGTGACCATCTTAGTTCTCGGGAGCAGCAACGCATCTGTGATTGATTTCAGATAGAACCTATGTTCTATATGAAGTTGCTTACAGATGTCCATGGGCGGCAGTGACCACTTACCATCAGGTGGACTGCGTGCTTGCTTGCTATGCAATCATATAAAAAAGAAAAAAAAACAGGTTTCTTTTTCTAATACCTTCAATATAGCATGTAACTACAAAGATACCTCTAGTTCGCCTTAGTAAAATTGATTAAAATAATAAAATAAAAAAAATCGAGTGCAGGCTGTAACTAGGTAGTACCTGTACTTGATGGTAACAATTCATTTCTTATTGTTTACAGATGAAGCTCGAGTATCACCAATTGGGTGACGTAAGTCTTTTCATAATTATGTCGTGAAATGACGTCAGTAGATTAAATATCAGGTAATGGTAAATCAGAATAAGGAGAAACGGCATAACGGTAAGGTTAGCAGATTGAGACCAGCAGACCTATTATTGGAAAAAAAAGAAAAAATCTCAAATGTGTCCGTGATCGACACATCTCAAATTCGACGTGGTGGACTATGGTCTAAATATTTCTTATAATAGGTACTTTAAAATCATACTCGTGTCCAGCATTGACATAGACGATATTTACATAGCTAAAATAAATTCTCGATAAAATTTTATTGAATCCACATTTCTCGGATATTTTGAGTAGCGTTTTCTGCTGTCCTTTTTTAATATTCGAGTATGTAACGGCATACAAATCACTCAGAATTATTTTTCTATTAATTAATATTACAGTTTTATTCATTTCCTTTTTTGCGAACCATACTTATTCCATAACTTTACTATCTTAATGGGTATAACAAATTCAATATTTACTTACTGGTAATATAAAAGTAAGTTTGTCGTGCACATTATGTTACAAATATTGTTTGGTTGGTCCCAAGCGATAGGTGTCGTAGTTACTAAGTTTAGATATAAATGTATATTTATTATTTAGAATATATATCTAAAGTCTTTAATATTGGGTCTTAATAGCAGGCAGGTGAGTTCATTAGGTATACTTTATATAGGAGGAGCAATAAAAATTAAATGGGCTTGTGATGATTGTTACAAATTTAAAAAGTACCACAAGAAATGTTTACCATTATATAAAACCACGATGTGAAAAAGATAAAGTGCGTTTTGTATTGTAATTATAATCATAGTATTTACCAGAATGCATTGCATGCATGCATACATTGATTTAATTTCATTTTGAAATAGATAGATACTTATTTTATTTGTTGTATATTACACTGGACTAATTGTGCTGCTTTACAAGAGTCAGCTACTGTCTCGGATTCTATAGAACTTGTTCCTGTTTCTTCCTTTTTATAAGGCTTTTTGACCTGTCAGGTTACATAAGTGATCTTTGACGACCCGCGTGGCGGAGCGGTTACCATACCGGTCTGGCGCGCAATGGGTTCCGGATTCGATTCTCGGCCAGACACGTATCTGAATGATGAGTTTAGATTCATGTTCTGGGTCTGGGTGTTCGTGGATTCGTCTTGTGTGCCCATGGTACCCACGACACAGGAGAAAATCCTACTATGGGGCTATAAGTGTAGAAAGCGTGTATTATTGAAATAAGTTATGAGTAGACCTCATGAGTTATACCGCATCTGTGATTGGCTTCACGTCGTTGTCGTTACAGTGTCATGTTCCACATTTGACTAACTTTCCATTGATTATTCTCTTTTTTTAGAAAAAGCACGGGAACCCCAGCTTGAGCTACCTTCTCACCTTTGAACACTTTCGTGAGTTGATGGTGAAGCAAATGGCGACCACCGCAGCAGAAGAGCTAGCCGCTAAGCTCAATACCAGAAAACTGCAGGGGTCTAATGAGAAGCTTATAAACAAAATCAAAGGTTGGTATAACATCATAAATATATTTATTAATAAAAAAGCTTTTTTTTTTTAATTTGAAGTAGCAAGTGACCTTGCAGTCCACCTGATGGTAAGTGGTCACTGCTGCTCATGGAAATCTGTAATCAATTACATACAGACCATGGGTTCTACCTGAAGTCAATCACATATGCGTTGCTACTCCCGAGAACTATTATGGTCGCCTCTTATAAAAGTGTGCCGGCAACCCTTCCATGGAAACGCAAGAACTGCTTCACGCTAGAAATAGGTGTGGCGGTGGTAGGTACTTCCCTGGTCGAACTACACTGGTTCTACCACCTGTTATAAGGTATAAAGGAAGTGTAATCCTTCGTGATTCAATTCCGCAGGCATCACCACCACAGGGCCACACCAATTTCTGTTTAATTGCAGGAGTGTTGAGCGCTGCTGTGTTCTGGTCCGAGAGCGCGATAACTGAGACATATATATCTATTTGTTACTGTTATGGCATAAGAAATATCTTATAAAATATTGATTTTGAGTCAACAACATATCCGCAAAATTTGGATTGTCGAGTATTTTGTTAAAATCTGATGATCTAAATTACAGTTGCCATATTGGCTCCCGGATGCCACCTTGAGTTCGTTAAAAAATAATACATGTAATAAACGTAATATAAATTTTAATTCCTATTTGCGAATATAAACGCGAAAAACAGAGGAATTTTCGATGAACCAAATATCGAACCAGCGCCATCTATTAATTTAATGTTGAGTTTCAATAATGTTTACTTTATATATCGCATTTGTAGATAGTGACATCTACCTACAAAAAAAAACTAGAAGTATTATCGATAAATTAAATCTTAAGTGAGCGCCACCTACTAGTGATCCAGTTAAGAGTAAGAGCTAAGTTTTCTACACCTCTAGAGTCACATAGTCACATTTCACCTGAGCGAAGCCGGGGTTTCATCTAGTAATAAAATTAAAAGTGGAACATGACACCGTAACGTAACGACAACAACGTGAACCCAATCACAGATGCGTTGTAACTCCTGGAGGCTAAAATTATAGCCTCAAAACTTATGTGACCTTAAAGCCTTATTAAAAGGAAGAAACAGGAGCAAGTTCTATCGAATCCAAGACATTGGCTGGCTCTTGTAAAGCAGCACAAGACTAAGACTCTCCAAGTCTTAGTAGGTATACACAACTAATAAAATAATATAATTTGCACCGCCATGAGAAAACTATCATTAACAATTGTGTATTTACAGAATACACCGAAACCCTAAAGGACGAAAACGAGAAATTTGAAGATACAATGAAGAAAAAAGCCGATACCATCGCAGGTCTCGAGAAGGAACTAGAACTTTTGAACCATGAGGCATCGGTCAAATTGCAGAAGAAGATGTAACATTTGTTTTATTTTGTAAATTAAATGATAAAGATGCTATCCACTAGCGATAAATAATGTCTTCCATTCCATTCCACATAGATACTACTGTGGGATTATACAGCTTTGAGAAATCAGATATCTATTAGGTATCGAAGATTATGGCGTACGCATTTATAACTGATTTTAAGGAAACTTATTATTTTTAGACTTTATTTATTAAGTATGTTATGACTCAAAGTCCATGTTCTGTTGCTAATAGGTACATACTACTAGGTCCATGAATCACTACATTAAATTTTAATTTAATCACTTTCATATAAATATTGTTAAATAAGTAAACAATTTTCTATGAAACTATTTTAATTCCAGCTTGGACTCTGACCGACAGATGGTATTAGCAACACGCGCTCACATCGTGAAGCACGAAATGCTTAAAGAAGAAGAAGTAGAAAGTCGAGAAGGCTACGAGAATATACTACGATTGCACTTAATCGATGAAAAGAACCAGAGGGCGCGCAGGTATTAAATAAGATGATTTTTATTGCCACTTGGTGGCGTATTTAAAAACTGTTCAAAGGTTTCTTTTGATGTTTGTTGTGACAGTTGAATAAATACCTAAATCAGATAGGAAATGGAGTAGCAATTTTGTGTAGCATATGAAACAATAGAACGCAGCTTCGTGAAATACCTTTGGCTGTTAAACACCTTCGGCTAGATTTATTTGTATTGTTGGTGGTCCATCCATCCATCCATCAGCCTTTAAAAGTCCACTGCTGGACATAGGCCTCCCCTAATCTGCGCCACTTCGACCGGTCCTGAGCCATCTGAATCCAGCGGTTACCCGCCGTCTTCTTCAGGTCATCAGTCCACCAGGTCGGGGGGCGGCCTGCACTCCTTTTTACTTTTTATAATTTTGCATTGTTCGTGGTATCATACCTAAAAGAATCAAATTTCTTACGTATGAGGAACGCTGATTTCGTTACGTATTACAGCTTTGACTTACTAACCTCTTTATGTAAACAAATGGTTTTCGATGTCGCTATTCTTAAGTTCTTAAATGTGACACGAATGATACACATGATAAGGAAACATCGTAATATGTCTGCAATTTACGTAGCTTTATTTGTTTGCAAATGTATGTATAATATCTACTGCTGTAAATAACAGGTTCAAAGTGGAAACACAGCTGTTGTCATGGCTGCAGAAATACGATACGGAAATGGGAGACAAGCAACTCGACCTAGATGATTATACTGAAAAATATGAGGATGAACTCAAGAAGTGCGAGGATTTGGAGGTTAGTATTTTTTTTGCTCTTTTTTATCTGATTGAAGTAGCCAACGAGCATGCAGTCTACCTGATGGTAAATGGTCACTGCCGCTCATGGACATCTGTAATCAACTTCATACAGAATATTCCATCTGAGGTCAATCACAGATGCATTGCTACTCCCGAGGACTATGATGGTCGCCTCATGTGAAAGTGTGCAAGAAATGCTTCACGCTGGAAATAGGTGAGGCGGTGGTACTTTCCCGGTCGAACTACACTGGTTCTACCAACTTCAAAACCTTGCTTTCTTCTGTTCGGAATAAGTTTTATGTCAGTTGCACTCCCCCTGCTATATTTCATTTAGATGTAATGCAGATATGGGTCAGTAAATACATTAGGTGTTTTTTAATTTTATTACGTACTTGAAGAGTTCAAATGTGTGCTTAAATACCTATAGCAACAAATGTACTTAGGTAACGTTTGTTACTATATTAAGCACATATTGCAGTCCAAATAGAGGTCACAATAATTTTTTTCGTACATGTCTAGCAAATGCCAGAAAATATGTCACGATTTCGTTATAAATATTCGATACGATATAAGGATTAATTTCGTACTATCATAATTGAATAATATTTAAAACACCTGAAGACTGTTGACGAACACTATTTTATAATTTACTCTAAAACATCCCTAATTTCTATTAGGAAATCAATTATAACGTACCCTAATTATCACACGAAATAAAACTGAATAGCTTTTATTTCTATACTTCCACGCAGGAAAAACTAGCAGAGCAAGACAAGGAATACATACCACTAATGGCAGAAAGAGAAGAAGAATACCACCAAGAAATGACAGAGAAGATGAACAAATTCCTGTTAGAACATGCTGCCAGGGTCATCCAAAATGCCTGGCGAGAGGTGCTCGCGAATCGAGCAGAGAAGAAACGGGTAAGCGCTACTAAGAAGAATGAAAGTACTATAGTGAAGTAGAATGAGTTGAGTTGAGAATTTAAAATGTAAAGAAGAATTAGAATTTGTAGACTGTTAAAAGATTTTAACTACAACAATTGTAAATTAATGAATGTTTTATAGAGTATCTATTAGAGATTTATTTATTTATCTGCATTAAATGTAAGATTAGAAAACTTAATATTTTATTTAGATATTTCTCAATACAAGTAAATACACATTTTAATGATACATTACGTCTTGCAAGCAGCAAAAAGGAAAGGGTAAGAAAGGAAAGAAAAAAGCTTAAACTAAAATTGTGAAGTAAAAATGCTGACACAAATTTATGAAACCTGATCTATACTTCTTTATCCTTATCTTTTCATGTCCCTGTCCTACCTATAACCTTCCTTCCTGCACCTTTCCTAAGTCGGCCATTTTGTCTTCCAGCTGAAAAAACTTCAAAAGAAAATGCAAGCGGCTGCAGCCGCAGCGGAAAAGAAAGGGGGAAAGAAATAAATCTCAGTTATATATGCATGCGTTTTATTTTCATTATTATTGGATCAAGATTCAGGGTACAATTCGTCTACAATTTTATTTTATTACGTAAGAGATTATCTATGTCAAAATGCTTGTTGAACCTTGTCAATGATACTTTGTTAATTAAACATTTTGTTTCAAACCATCCTTTCTGTATTCTTATTTTTAGTCTGCTCATGAAGATATATGAATAACTAAATTTATTATTAGAACAATCTTAAAATATGAAAAATATAACGATCACTGTGTAAAACAGTATAAATCTTAGTGTAAAACATTTTATCTAATTATTTATTAGAAATATCTAATAGCTTTGTTTGAATCCATTGAAGTACTAAGCAGATTTTGATTATAAATAGGTATACCTTGTTCTTAATTATGTATGTTTACTTACTTTATGATTTGCAGTTTTTTTTCACATAAATATATTATTTTTGTAACACATTTAATTTTCAGGGCAAACGCTAAAATTTAAATTTTTTAGTACGCCAGACCAGCGTAACTGAAAGACCGTATGATCAGTGTAAATTGAAAACGAAAACGATGATCATATTGGGATAAAGCAATTATCTCGTACAAACGGCACTAGTGCACGTTTGGGAAATGGGCTTATAGATACGGTCGCGGTAGAGAGCGGCAGTTCATGACGAAAGCTGCACGAAGGATATACTACATTTTTGTCAGCGGATATTGCCAAAAGTAAATGTGAAAATAGTCTTTTAACACAGTTTAGTTGAAACAACTGTACACGATTAAGGTCAAAATTATACTAATGCCATATGAAATGCATGAGATGCACACGGTGCATGCAATGCATGAGATGCACACGGTGCATTCCCGCTGCAGGTCCTGGCCGATGCAAGTATTCCGAACGGGCGCCCGGTTCATGCATCCGCCCAAGTTTTAGCTCGACAACCCATTGCTGTCCCACTGCTTGGCACGGGTCTTCTCTCGGAATGAGAGAGTTTTAGGCCATAGTCCACCGCGCTGGCCAAGTGTGAATTGGTGGACCCAAGTTTTAGCGTTAGTCCTGAATTTCACGTAAATTTTATGACCGATACCTATATAACTAATTGAAATATTTCTTAATTGCTTTTATTCGAATATGCATCTCTAAATAGCTACAGAACACACTCACTTTCCCAAAAACATTAAGTCAATAAGTTTCTAGCACAAATAACAGTTCTATATCTAATTATTCACAATTTAATTCAAGGCAGTATAATATTAGATTTTTAAGGCAAATATTTATAATCTCTTTTAAACAGTTTAAATTGTATAACTTCTTCGTTTGATCACAAGTCTACAAGCTATAAAAATAAATAGCTGTGTAGTCATTGATACATTACCTACTTGTTAAAAAATATTTTATTCTAGATCGTCCTTATGGATATTAGCTATTTTGTTTTATTCTGTATATCAATTAATAGCTGCTTAATATCAAGTATTCCCTCGTCAGATGAACATCTTCGTCCCAAATGTTATCAATTAAGTTGTACAATTCCACATTTCATACAACGCCTATATACATACTGTAACTGTTTTTTGTGGCAAAGAATTTGCTTTAAGTTGTGTTGTTAAGCTTGGCTACATCTAATATGTTTGTATTTTTGTCATGAGATGTACCCACGATGCTCTAGTAGATTGGCTCAGATGTCGCACTGGCTGTACTGGCTCGAAAATTCCGCTACGGGGATCGTTAAAGGAATAATGATTTTTCATAGTTTCTCTTCATCGTCCAAAACTTTCAAGTGTCTGATTGCTTTGATATCAATAAGTGTGTCAGATGAGCTCTTGGTGGTTGGCACAAAGGAGATCGCGCGTCTTGCTCTTTCGCCGTTGCGAAGTACTGGATTCAGATCCTGGAATAAGGAAATAGGTTTTTATGTCAGAAGATGTAAATGTATGCTATTGAGATATCGATACGTTTAGGCACAAGAAGCGTAAAGAACTTTAAACAGTAATATTAGAAAGCCACTAAAATTGCTATGCCGTCCGAACTTCCTTTATGTACTTATTTTTTTTTCTTTTGGAGGGGGAAACCTTCAAAAGGTACCCGACGCCGTGAGAGCGACGCAGGGTTTATGGGGTTCAGGTTTCGATTACAGGCCGGACATAATATGTCTAATTAATTAATTTAGATCTCTATCCTGGGTTTGGTTTGGGCGTTTATATTTGCATTTTTGTGTGTCAATGGCAAAATCATATTAAGGTGTTGAATATAGTAAACGTTATTTCATTTATTCGTATTATTCATAATATTATAAATGCGAAAGTTTGTGACGATATGTGTATGTGTTATTTCACGCAAAAACTTGAAGTTTATGATCTAGATTGACACGGGGATAGCTATTACCGTGGCGAACGGGACCGAAACGCGGAGGCGCGGTAATATATATATTTTTTTATCTGACTGAAGTAGCAAACGAGCATGCCATCTGATGGTAAGTGGTCACTGGTCTGTAATCAACTTCATACAGAACATGGGTTCCATCTGAAGTCATTCACAGATGCGTTGCTGCTCCCGAGAACTATGATGGTTGCCTCATGTGAAAGTGTGCCGGCAACTACACCCTTCCATCGAAACACAAGAGATGCTTTACACTAAAAATAGGTGTGGCGGTGGTACTTCCCCGCGCAAGCTATACTGGTTCTACCACCTTAAAATAATATATTTTTTACCCTTAGTTGCACGTGCAACGCTTGAGCGGTGTGTTCGGTTTTCGAGATCTTCTGTTGTGCTGCTTTCAGCTCGGCGTCCAGACGTTGTTTCTCGTCTTCTAACTCCCTCAGTCGTTTTTCAGCTTCTGTAATCATTTATGTATTTTGACTATCACAACTTTTCACTTTTCTTAATTTTAATCACCTAATTAAGCAGTGGATTAATAAAGAAATGCAGATAATAATTTAAGAGGTCGTTTGATCTTATGTCCTGAGATACCTTATTGTTTATTAATACCATGAAATATAATAATATTTTTCATGGTAGTTGTATTGATAAAGGATATGTCTGTCTCTTAAATCGTATTTTAATCGTGAAAAATTGTGATTTTACTAACCCTAATATAATAATTTTATATATTTTTGCATACCTCGGTACTGGGCTTCCTTTTCCGCTTGCAACGTCTCGAATTGTTTTCGTTTCAGTCTTTCCTCTTCTAACATACGATTCTGTTCTTCTTGAAGTCTTTCTAGTTCTTCTCGCCTTTCCCATTCCTCTGCTAGAACTCTGGAATTACAAATAGGTATACGTTCATAAAATCTCTAATTTATTGCTTAGCAATATATACATGAGTGACCTACCGCCTGACTCAGATACTCACCGGACATGGCTGTTTCGGTCAGTATCTGAACAGGATAGGGAGACAGGTGACGGCCCTCTGTCACCATTGTGGGCACGACGAGGATTCCGCACAGCACACGCTCGAGTACTGCCCAGCTTGGGAGTCTCAGCGGCGGATCCTCGTCCAAAAGGTTGGAGCGGACCTTTCTCCCGCGGCTGTCGTTGCGGCGATGGTTCAGCGGCGAGAGGCCTGGAACGGCATGATCACCTTCTGCGAGAACGTCATGTCAGCGAAGGAAGACGCCGAAAGGGCCAGAGAGCGCGCTGAACCCTCTCGGAGAAGGATCCGCCGCGGCCGCCGGCAACGGCGCCTCGTCCCTGTAGCCTCGGGGTCAGAATAGGGCTACGGTATCCCCTGCCTGTCGTAAGAGGCGACTAAAAGGGGCTTCCGGGGTTGCAGACGGCTAGAGTGGGAGCTCGAATCGTTCGGTCAGGCAATCCCGGGAAGGACGGCGGTATGTGTGGTCGCATACCGTCGTAAAGACTAGACGGAGCGGTGGGCCCAGGCGCCCATCTGGGAGGAGCCCGATGGGGCAGCGCGCTCGGAGGATTCCGGTTGAAGTCGTTTCGAGATCCCGGAGTCCTCCCTTTTCAGCGCCGAGGACGGCCACCGGGGGGGTTTTAGTGCGGTAAAAATCCCACATAACCCTGCGTCGCTCCCACGGCGTCGGGTACCTTTGGAAGGTTTCCCCTCGAAAACAAAAAAAAAAGCAATATATACATATGGCATATATAAATTTTGACCGTGAATATATAAAATATTACAGAGATATTCACCCACTGAGCCGAGTGTTTTGGATTGTACTTTTATTATGAACACGTAAGATATATTTTTTACCTGGCTTGTAATGCTCTAACAATTTCTTCATCTCGTTTCGCCTGTGTTTCTTCTTGTAGTAATCTTTCTAATTCTGTTTGCGCATTTTTTAATTCCTCTAACTTCTTATTATCTTGTTGCGCTAATTCTGCTAATTCCTGCAAAATATTTTGAAGTAACTATCAGTTTAATCACTGTTGAATATATCACGGTTGGTATATTTACGATATAATAGGATATAACAGATTTGAAAAAGAGTTTTTAAACCAATTTAGACTTATATTCTGAATTTGGTAAGCGTTTAAATATACATCTAGATTTATATCAAATATAAAATCTGGTGGCGTATCTTAGTATCGTTTTATTTTTTATTTTTTTGCTGTCCAAGAACATATTTAATCAGCTTCAGCAATTTTTAAGAGGACCCCGAGAATTAAAATGTGGCGGTGGTACATCCTGGGTCAGGCAATACTCTATGTATCACCTTGAAAACATTCTTGTACATTACCTGTGCTTGAGCCTCTGCTGCCAGCCTCGCCCGGACCTCATGTTGCAATCGGGCCTTGGTCTCCCGCGCCTCCTTCTCCCTCCTCGCACCTGCTCCTCTCCGTCCCGCCCGGGCTCGTCGCTGGTAGCCCTCTGCCCCACCAGACACGGCTGCCGCTTGACGTAGAGCCGAGACCCATTGTAAACGACTCCTGAGCAGAAATTTTAAGATTTTTTTTATGGTGATTAATCTATACTATAATAAATCTGTAAGAGGTCGCTGTCTGTACATGGAATAAAATTAGGTGAAAACCATTTCTAGAGGTCTTTAATACGATATAGAACCCAAAATAATGGTTTTTAGAAATCTTTTCTGTTTGTCTGTTTGTCTGTTTGTCTGTTTATCTGTTTGTCTGTTTGTCTGTTTGTCTGTGTGTTTGAAAACGCTAATCTCAGAAACGGCTTATCCAATTTGAATATAATTTTCACGGACGTGTTGTGGGAAACTTCACTTAACATTTAGTGTTTATTTTATGTAAATCGGTTTATAAATAAAAAAGTTATGGCAATTTAAAACTACGCAGTATTTATTCTGTGTTTGATAAGTGTTAATAAGATAAGTAACCGCATAGTTGAATTGGTTGAAACTAAACATGTTATAGTCTGTAAAGTGTATTCCTTTGTTATGTATTTTTTATTGGTTATATGTGTACCTATGTTATTTGATACTACACAAATCTATATCTTTATATCTATATATACTTATATAAAAACGAAAGGATGCTCTCTCACTCATCTATTGAATAAACATCGTAGAGCCTAAACTGCTAAAGATACGAATATGATTTTTACCAGGGGTTCCTTTTATGACGTAGACGTCAGTTAAGAATGAATTTTCCGACCCCCCCCCCCCAATTTAACCCAAATAGGAGATGTAAGTTTGTATGAAAGTCAGTCAATTTTGAGGCTACCTCAATAAAATTTAGTATTTCGCTTTGATTTTTATGTTAATACATAGTATTTAACCGACTTCCAAAAAGGAAGAGGTTATCAATCCGTCTGTATTTTTTTTTATTATTTTATATTTGTTACGCGATTTCTCCGCACTGGGTGAACGGATTTGGATGATTTTTTTTTCATTTGAAAGGTAGTGCGTGTCATGGGGTCCCATTTATTTTTAATTCACTTTTGACTGTGGCATCCATAAGAAAAGCGCATAGGTCTGATATTTGCATTTACGATGTGCGCGATAAATAGATGAATAACTCAATTACCCGCAAACCGAGTTTGATACGGTTCTGATCATAGGATCCATTTCTTTGAAGCAAATTAACGAAATTAGCGATACTCGGCCAAACCTAAGCTGTAAGAGTCCAATTGGGTTGAATGTACAATGAGATTACTAAGCAGATATTTTCTAAAAAAATTGACCTTCAACTCTTCAATCCTGATGATGCAGGGGTACTGCTAGCCTGAACCGTAGAAGTCATTCAATTTGTTTTTATGGATATATAATAAGATTGTTAAACAAATTTATGGAACAAAAATTTGATCTTCAACTCCTCAACCCTGATGATGTAAGGGTATTTCAAGACTAAACCGTAAGAGTTGGCTATTTGGTACTTACGGTTATGTAATAAAAATACCAAGCAAAGATACACGGTAAAAATTTTGACCTTCAACTCCTCAACCCTGATGATGCAGGGTTACTTCAAGCCTAAGCTATAGGAGATGGCCATTTGGTGCTTTCGGGTATGTAATATGATTACTAAGCAAAGACACAAAATGAAAATTTCGACCTTCAACTCCTCACCCCTGATGATGCAGGATACTGCTAGCCTTAACTATACAAGATTGGCATTTGGTGCATTCAGGTATTTAATATAATTACTAAGCAAAGACACATGATGAAAATTTTGACCTTTAACTCCTCAACCCTGATGATGCAAGGGTACTTCAAGCCTAAGCCATAGAAGTTAGCTATTTAGTGCTTTCAGGTATGTAATATAATTACTAAGCAAAGACACATGATGAAAATTTTGACCTTCAACTCCTCAATCCTGATGATGCAGGGGTACTTCAAGCCTAAGCCATAGAAGTTAGCTATTTAGTGCTTTAGGGTATGTAATATAATTACTAAGCAAAGACACAAGATGAAAATTTCGATCTTCAACTCCTCAAGCCTGATGATGCAGGGTACTGCAAGCCTAAGCCATAGGAGTTGGCCATTTAATGCTTTCGGGTATATTATATAATTACTAAGCAAAGACACAAGATGAAAATTTTGACCATCATCACCTCAACCCTGATGATGCAGGGGTGCTTCAAGCCTAAACCATAGAAGTTAGCTATTAAGTGCTTTCGGGTATGTAATATAATTACCAAGCAAAGACACAAGATGAAAATTTCGATCTTCAACTCCTCAAGCCTGATGATGCAGGGTACTGCAAGCCTAAGCCATAGGAGTTGGCGATTTAATGCTTTCGGGTATGTAATATAATTACTAAGCAAAGACACATGATGACAATTTCGACCTTAAGCTCTTCAGCCCTGATGATGCAGGGTACTGCAAGCCCAAGCTATAGAAGTTGGCTCGCAAGTGCTTACGTATAAGTAATAAGAATACTAAACATGGATTTTTTTTTTACCTTCAACTCCTCCCTGATGATGCGAGATAGTGCAAGCCCGAATTATAAAAGGTAGTCACATAATGCTTACGGTTGTTTTTAGTATATATTATAAGTTTAATGACAGCTCATTGAACCGAAATGTGATTAATAAATTAAACTTCAATTCATCAACCCTGATAATCTAAGTACACAACCTACTTAAGCCGTATGAGTTTGGTACTTATTGATTACAATACATTACAACCCGTTCCTGAGAGAACATTATGATGAAAAGTGTCACTTTGAATACCTAAATCCTGAAAATGCAGTAGTATTGTCATGGTATTGTTAAGAGTTGGATTTAGCTGTAGCTTTAAACATGATGGGTTAGGTTAGGTTGGAACATAAAAGAAAACATAAAAAAAAAGCGAGCAGGGTGCGGCCGATATTGTGAATTAGACCACTAAGAATGTAAATTGGTTAAAAAAAGCGGTTTACAATATTAGAATTCGTCTAATTTAAAAAAAAATACATAACAATACGTTCCTACCCACAAATACACACTTTAAATTTGTTTTTTCACTCTGTGTTTGACCAGGTAATCCTTGAGCGGCCAAACCGATTTTAATGTTACTACTTTTTATCATAGAATTCCCACTGTGTCGAGATTTGCGCGGGAAAAACTTTGTGATACGTTGATTTGCACGCGGGCAAAGCCGCGGGTACAGCTAGTTTGTAAATAAAAGTTTCCTCATTTTTTTAAATAAACGCACTAGCTTTTATTCTTTATACGGTCTTATATTAAGTAAACCAAGGATTTCCTCCGAATGGATATTCCAATTTCAGATGAATATTCTAGCCACCAGAAGTACCTAAGAAAGTATGGCAGATAGGTATCTTTTCTGTTATTTCAAGAAGACTCAAGGTAGGACAGGTAAGGCAGGAGGTAAATAGATATTTACAATTTAAATTTAAATCCTATTCTGGATATGTATATGTATACATATATGATTGTGTTCTATAATCACACTTCAGAATTATGTTAAGCCTGACTAAAAATATTTCACTTACTTGTGATCCTGAGTGCCGAACTCAAACGTTCTCTCCGGTGTGATTAATTGGAACCTCTGTATCTTGCCCTCTCCGGCTGCTGATTCTACTGAACAGTACTCGTCGATCGCGATCCTGCCACACTGGTCTTTCTGGGAAGAGCTCTTGTAATACGTGAGCGCACATGGCTGAAGCACGCACCAGTATTCACGCATAGTGGGTAAAAGATATCCGCGTTTGAATAAGTAGCCCTGAAATGTTGAGTTTGATGATTATGTGTAGAATTTAAGGTATTTTCGTCGAAATTAGGTTTTGGACGAATTGTCCTATAGCTCAGCGAAAACATTTGTGGACGTTTGTAAACGGAAACATTTGATTTCGGATCAAAAATTTTGCCTTGTTTTCATTTTAGTAGAAAAAATGTTATAGATTCGTAGTACGTTATCAATCAATGGAATTAATTAGGTATGTATTAAAAATGAATTATCTCTATGATGAATAATCATAGCTATCCTGTGGAAAAATCTTATCTTGACAATGTTAAAAATTGTTTTTATTTGTTTATATTAAATTAGTACAAACCTTTTTGATTATATCCTCGATAAAGACATCATAGATTTCATCAACAGCTTCGACTAGCGCCTCAGAATGTATTTGCTGGTCGCAGCAGTACTTTGCTTCAAGCACCGCTAGGAAGGCTGCCCACTTGAAGTGACCGATAGAGGAGCCGAGGGCTTCCCAATCTGCGGCGTCCCAACGAAGTCCGAGGCAATGTACGAGCTGCTCCGTTACGATTCCAGCTTCTGATGGCTGGAGTACCACCTGGAATTACAATAATTGGAAAAAAAATATTTTTAAGCTGATAAAAAAAGTATTCTTCGGGGTTCTGCGTATTGCATAAACAATTTCCAAAACTGGGTATAAATATCATTACTAAGAGCTTTTGATCTTCTACTAAATTTCGAACAAACACCAGTTTGAGTCCAAGAAAAAATGCCCATCCTTTTTCAATCATAATGATGAAAATATTTTTTATTTTATTAAGTCATGTTAGGTCAAATTGTTAAGTCATGCTCTTAATAATGCTGGTTTCATTAATATAAGAGGCTCTTTGTGTCATTCTAGGAAGTTATAAATCATACATAATGTAACATACAATACAATAAGTAATCACTTGCACAAAGGAAGACAATTGAGTTACAATTTTATAATTTGTAATTATCATGTCATTGACCCCAAGAAGTCCCTACAGGGAACCATGTGGCATACATATGCGTTGACTGACGTCATAAGTTCATCTAAATATCATGTTATTGTTTGGACAAGGCTTGCCAAATGACAAGCGAATGTCGATCAATGTTAACTTGTTCTGACAATATGGTAATGGAGTAGGTGCGGTAATGTCACTCAGAAACAGGTGTTTGTTTCTTAGAAATGTTTTATTGCTGTGATAGTATAGCGATATATCAGCGTTACAAATGAGGTTCTAATCTGAGGCACGCACAACAGATTTTTATGAAATTAATGCGTATTGCTAATTATTATTGCACACATGAGAATATCCTATTAAATACGTATCTTGGCTTAAAGTAACCTCTACTGGAACATCCTGGAAATTTTTATCAGTAGAATTTCTGGATTCTTACCACATATCGCGTGCTTTCTTCAGCATCTTGCACTAAATCCGCTAACAGGCAGAAAATCCTGAATAGTTTGAACACAGAATCATCTCCGAACACTGGCTTGTCTCTGGACAATAAGTTTTTTCGACACACGAACCAGCAAACCTGAAACGAAATAAGAAATTCTTTCTGATTTTTATAATCTAAGCGATTTCTAGACAGTATATCTTTTTAGACAGACGTAATGTTTTTGATCTTTCAAGCCACAGGTTAAAATGGTGAGGGCTAGATGACATCCACAGGAACATATATTTAATAAATTTTTAATCTGATTGACTGACGGACTAGATTGACTGATTAGTTATTAATAATAACTAAGACGTTAAAAGTTTGGATGAGTAATGATGACAATTAAAAGTTGACCTCGAATAACTCCATTGATTGATATCGTCGGACACTCAAGAAGTCGTCGGACAGTCAAGAGATGGTTTATTTTGAGTTATTTTTGATTTTAGTGACCGTAGTTATACTGGAAATCTGCTCTCGTCTACTAGGGACTAGAGGAAGAATGTAATCTAATTTTATTGCTCCTGTGTATACAAGGTAGAAGAGTCCTCGAATGGAGACCACATCTCGGCAAAAGGAGTGTAGGCCGCCCCCCGACCAGGTGGACTGATGACCTGAAGAAGACGGCGGGTAACCGCTGGATTCAGATGGCTCAGGACCGGTCGAAGTGGCGCAGATTAGGAGAGGCCTATATCCAGCAGTGGACTTTCAAAGGCTGATGGATGGATGGATGGTGTATACAGGTTATAAGTAAATTTAATCACGTTGCTAATGTTACCAATAAAAAAGAGAATTATAATTTTAATATTTTATAGAAAATGTAACTTCTATTTTCAGAAACCGATAGCCTAGTTAACGTAATACTTGTTTCTAGAACATAGAGACCGTACCCATAATAAAAACTTATCTTCAGTAACAAATAATGAACGTAAATTCTAATAGTACATGAGTTCATAGTAATGAAATCATTCTTTAATTATCGCTATATTCCGACGAAACATAAACTACACTAAACTAAGAGATATGAGGTTCAATTAGCACTTACTATTCCATTACGTTAATGAAATTAAACCTAGATTTCATTTTAGGCTACTGAGTCTTTCTTGCGCAGGTAATTTACAAGATAAGCTATGAACCGATCTAGTAGAGTCACAGTTTGACTAAATTAGTTATAGGCTAAATCACCGCAAAAGGCACGTTGATTATTGAAGCAAACTTTAATAAAAATCATCGATTATTGAAGCAAACTTTAATAAAAATCATCGATTTTTGACAATCAACCAATTTCCCATGACGATTGACGATGTATTTGTTTTAATTATTACTCTAACAAAAATAACAAATGTTTGAAACACCTTAGTAATCTTATGAAATTCGAGTAAAAGTCGTTATTTAATATTTCAAATTCTTGAGAGAGAACAGAGAAGAGTGATTCTTTTACTGTTCAAAACAATTCATACAACAGTTTCTGTATATACATCAAATTCAAAAATATTTTTTGGACAAAATCATAATAAGACCAAACAAATGAGATTAGTGGGTTCACTTAGGTAAACATATTTATTATTTAGGACGGCGGTCGGCAACCTTTTCGGCAACACGGGTCACCAATAACACAAGGTAATTGTGTTATTGGTGACCCGTTTAGGCCGTCAATAATAAATTATCTCGAAAATTGTATGCTACAAATTCATTTCATGACGAGACATAATGTCCATGGGGCGTGAGTAGAGTGTCGTGGGAGACGAATTGCCGAACCCTGATTAGGGAATTCATATTAAGCAATAGCTCCTCGATTATAAATTTAATTTTCTTATTTTTTTCATTTACATAACATATCGGAACATTACACTAATTGTTCTAAACAGTATAACAAAGAGAATGTTATCCAACTGACGGAAGTAGGGCAAGATAACAATGGTCTATTCTTTACAGTCCCTGGAGTAAAATGTTTGCCAGATATGGATAACCTTTGGTTTGTTAAGACGATTGTAACATTAAATTTATATATTCATGAATAAAAGGAAAAGGATACAGAAAGGTTGTAGAACAAATTAGCTTCGACTGGAGACTACTGCCACACCTATTTCTAGCGTGAAAGACTTTTTGCGCGGCTTACCTACATTAAGAGGTGACCATCTTAGTCCTCAGGGATAATGCATTTGTATCAATTTGTATTGTATGTATAAACTGCATTAAATTCACATTTAAAGGTGGCAGTATATATCGTGGCAGGCATCACTATTCGCCCCTGCAGTTCCGGGATTAGAATAGGGCTACGGCATCCCCTACCTGTCGTAAGAGGCGACTAAAATGGGCTTCCGGGGTTGCGGGCGCCTAGAGTGAAAGCACGAACCGTTCGGCTAGGACCCCGGAAAGGACGGTGGTATGTGTGGTCGCATACCGTCGTAATGACTAGACGGAGCGGTGGGCCCAGCTGCCCATCTCGGAGGAGCCCAATGGGGCAACGCGCTCAGAGGACTCCGCTTGCCTCCTTTGGAGATCCCGGAGTCCTCTTTGTAGCGCTGAAGACGGCCGCCGGAGGGGTTATAGTGCGGTAAAAATCCCACATAACCAGGCGTCGCTCCCACGGCGTCGGGTACCTTTTGAAGGTTTCCCCCTCGAAAACAAAAAAAGGCTCTTTTGCTTCCATTCTTATTAAGGTTGATTATAGGAGGCTACATATAGACTGAAGTAATACATATGAACCAGTGTAGTTCGACCGGGGAAGTATCACCGCAACACCTATTTATAGCGTGAAGCATTTCTTGCATTTCGATGGAAAGGTGTGGTTGCCGGCACACTTTTATATGAGGCGACCACCATAGTCCTGTCCACGGGAGCAGCAAAGCATCTGTGATTGACTTACATATGTCCCTGTGGAGGGGGGGGGGAGGTGACCCATTATGCTCAGGTGGACTGCATGCTCGTTTGCTGTTCCAATCAGAAAAAAGGTATACCTAATAATACTACCTCGCTAATTTTCTTCTCATAATCCCTGACGACTGGCAACGTGACGGTCTTCGGGAGCGAGCTGAAGACCTCGTGCTGGAGGTAGTACTTGAACTCGTCGAAGGTGAGCTCCTGCGAGGACCGGTAGTGGTCCAGGCCCTTCTCAACGCCGTACAGGTCCAGCAATGTGCCGATGTTAGCTGTTAACACCTGGAAAAAAGTACTGATTAGGTATACTTTCATCTTTGAGAAGTGATGGCCTCATGAAGTGATGTCCGAGGTTCAAATTACAGGCATGCACCACTGATTTTTCTAAAATTATGTGTAAATGCCAAATAAATGAGTATTCCATGCGGTAATCCAGGTAATAAATTATCTGTGTCCCCAAATTCAATGATATGTAGTTTTTGCATGAGTAAAAAACACACATACAGTCATACATCTTCACAAACCTTCACACTTAAATATTATTATTAAGATTTAAGATTGTTCAATTGCTAATTTAATTTTATAGGCTATGTTTACATTAGGCAATAAAGATTTGAGTTGATTCAATATTAATCATATGATGAAAAGGAAGGCCATTCAGTTTGTCAATGGGACAAAATGAACAGAAGTCCATAGAATGTTACCACATCATTGTTAAATAAATAAAAAAATGCTTTCTACACTCATAGCCTCACAGTAGGATTTTCTCCTGTGTCGTGGATGCCATGGACACATACAAAGACGAATACACAAACACCCAGACCCAGAACAAGAATCTAAACTCATTATTCAGATACCTGTCTGACCGGGAATCGAACCCAGAACCCACTGTGTCTCAGACCGGTATGGTAACCGCATCGCCACGCGGGTTGTCGTATGAATAAAATAAAAAAAAAAAATTGAAGACCGTATGGATCTTTAAAAATTAAGTACGAATGTCATTTATCGTTACACACTCCACGTCATGGTCATGAACTGTACATGCAACCCGTTACCAAGTGCCAACATCCGTACAAACATCACATACACACAAATGTACATCCCACATCCCGTCCTAAGAACAGTTACGATGAATTGTTCTCATCTTACTCATTACACAGTAGTGATGTAATGATTATTCGTATTCGTATTCATTCGCATTTTTACATAATTCGCATTTGCTTTCGAAAGGAATGTGCGAATGTTTTGCAAGTACAGAACTGCAGTTTGACGACCAAAAATATGTCGTCAGATATTCAAAATTAAGTCAAACTGAATTTGATCGCATACATTTTACCGCGCACACATTCTACCGCGTCTTACGCTACTTCTATATTTTATACTAGCCGACCCGTGCCTATTATATTTTGCCGTTAGTTATATTTTGTTCAATCGTAATACTGTATAGTCTATAGCAATCCTGCATAGTGTAGCTTTTTGATTCTAAAAGAATTTCCATGATTGGTTCAGTATTTTCGAAGATTACCCTTTTTAAACAAAATTACAAACTTTACTTCTTTATAATATTAGTGTACACTAGTTAATAGTACCTATGTGTTTTTTCAGATACAGATGCTCTCTCGTCAACCCAATATTGTCCCACTGCTGGGCAAGCGTCTTCTCTCAGAATGAGAGAGTTTTAGGCCATAGATAGTCCACCGCGCTGACAAAGTGCGAATTGGTGAAAATACAGATTCACCTACCTGAAAATAAACCAAATGGCAACCATGTTGGAGTCAAATAAAAATAAACGAATATTCGCATTCGCGTTTGCGAATGTTTAAACGGTAACGTACATCACTATTAGGCAGATGAGCCGCAACTTGATGGCCGGAGGACTACGATCGTGCAGTTTGTATTATGACGCTTTGAATTTCTATACATTGTAATAGATCGCCGTGTCTGTGCATCATATATTCTTTACAATTTTTGGAGGACCAGAGAATAAATAATTATATTAATATTATAAATGTAAAAACTTATATTGGATTTAGGTATATGCGTTTGTTATTCTTTCTTGCTAAGATATCGTTTGCATTTTGTTGTTTGGCACAAACATAGTTTATGAACTAAGGTAAACACACATTGAATTTATTATTATGGTAGACGTGATCAAAGTAGATGAAGCCGCGTAAGTCACCTAGTCATCGGTTTATATTAAACTAGTCGACCCGGCGAACTTCGTTCCGCCTAAAATTATCAGTGTTCGTCCACTGTATTAAATATGTATCATAAAAACCTTCCTCTTGAATTACTCTATCTATTAAAAAATACTGCATTAAAATCCATAGCGTAGTTTTAACGATCTAAGCTTACAAAGGGACAGACAGCGAGAAGCGACTTTGTTTATACTATGCAGTGAAAAAGACAAGTTTGTAGTTGTGTTCTTTTAATATTGTATTAAAAGAAGACAAAATAAGCAAGTTCATTACTTCATGTTCATTAGATTACAGTTAGTTACACAGTGCGTTGTTTTCTTCTATGCACGAGTATGACTAATATGTAACCACCATGAGATAAGCAATAAAAAAAAATTTTAAACAAAAAATACAACCGACTTCCATGCCACATAAAAGTAAAAAATAATTTAAATACATGTTGGTTTAGAGCAAACACAGTTCTTAGTACATAGTCCCGAAGTCGGCGCTTACCATATTTTGCTGGATCATGACGAAACTACATGTATCTTATATGAGCGCCGACTTCGGGACTATGTACTAAGAACTGTGTTTGCTCTAAACCAACATGTATTTAAATTATTTTTTACTTTTATGTGGCATGGAAGTCGGTTGTATTTTTTGTTTAAAATTTTTTTTTTCACGCTTTTCAGTCACAATAAAATCAGTTATGGCTGTTGCTAGTCGTCCGCTAACCGGATGAATAAAATTAATTATTCGTCCGATTTTCGGATGAATAAAATTATGTGCTGACGTCATCATATAAAAATAGACTTCTTTGACACAACCGGTCGGGGGCGCTACCGCGCCCCCTCCCTTAGATTATGAATTGGAAAAATCTGTTCGAACCTAACCTAACCGAATAAAACAACTTTTTCTGAGTAAACATTTATTTAAAGAATAGACCTATAATTATCAATATTTAAAGTAGAAAAAGTAATATAAACCTTATAACTAAGAGTATAATTCAACTGATACTGATAAAAATAACCCATCCAATTTAAAAAGGTTGGTAGTACTCTTGCATCTTTCAGGTAATTGTATTCAAAGTGGAATTTTTGATCATAATTATATCCTCTCCGAAACTCATTGTTGGTATTGTGAACAAAAACATTATGTATACGTAAGCACAATATGGCCGATGCCTACGGTTTAAACTTGAAGGACCCCAGCATTATCAGGGTTGAGGAGTTGAAGGTCAAAATTATCATGTCATATCTTTGCTTAGTAATCTCAATACATATATGTAAGCACCATATGGCCGATGCTTATGGTTTAAACTTGCAGTACCCTGCATCATCAGGGTTGAGGAGTTGAAGGTCAATTTTCTTATCATACGTCTTTGCTTTGTAAATATATTACATATCCATAAGTATCAAATGGCCAACGCCTATGGTTTAAGCCTGAAGTACCCCTGCATCATCAGGGCCGAAGAGTTGAAGGTCAAAATTATCATGTCATATCTTTTCTATATAATCTCATCGCATGCACGTAAGCAACAGATCCCCAACTTCTATGGCTTGGGCTTACAGTACCCTGCATCATCAGGGTTGAGGAGTTGAAGGTCAACTTTTTTATCACACGTCTTCGCTTTGTAAATATATTACATACCCATAAGCATCAAATGGCCAACGCCTATAGTTTAAGCCTGAAGTACCCCTGCATCATCAGAGTTGAGGAGTTGAAGGTCAAATTTTTCATCTTATATCTTTGCTTAGTAATCTTATCAGATATACGTAGCGATCATGTAGCTAACGCCTATAGTTTAAGCTTGAAGCACCCCAGCATCATCAGGATTGAGGAGTTGAAGGTCCAATTTTCCACCGTATACAACCATTTTTCTAATGTTTTACCTTACATTTTTTTAAATATCATTTTGAATGCGTAAGATTGAAATAGCTAAGTTTTATGGCTTAGGCATTCAATACCCCTGCATCATCAGGATTGAGGAGTTGAAGGTCCAATTTTTCGTCGTATACCTTTGCTTAGCAATGTTATTACAAATCCGTGAGCAACAAATGTCTAACGTTTATGGTTTAAGCCTGCAGTATCCCTGCATCATCAGGGTTGAGGAGTTGAAGGTCAAATTTGTCATCGTACATCTTTGCCTTGCTATCTTATTATATATCCGTAAGCACTAAATGGCCATCACCTACGGCTTGGGCTTGCAGCACCCTGCATCATCAGGGTTGAGGAGTTGAAGGTCATTTTTTTATAATATGTCTTTGCTTATTATTGTTATAACATACCCATAAGCACCAAATGGTCAACCTCAATGGTTTAGGCTTGAGGCACCCCTGCATCATCAGGATTGAGGAGTTGAAGGTCAAATTTTCATCACATGTCTCTGCTTAGTAGTCTTGTTACATATATGTAAGCACCAAATAGCTAATGTTATAGTTTAGGATAGCTGTAACCCTGCATCATCAGGATCGAAGAGTTGAAGGTCAAATTTTTCGTCAACCTATATAAGCATAGATATATAATACATATTCCAAGTTTCATAAGAATCGATTCGGCAGAAGCCGAGTTATCTCAAATTATCTAAAAAACTTGAGGAGTGGTGGTGGTTTCCACCCCATAACTCAAAGAGTTAAGCATCACAGCATACCCATGTCCAAGAGAAAAAGTTGCGTGACGAAATTTCCTATCAAATGAAAGAAAGAAAATGGAAATCGGTTTATAAACACCCAAGTTATTCAAGATTTTAAGAAACCGACATTTTCCAATTTTCCGGGAAAACCGCCGGACGGTTTTCATTTTCCTCAATATGGGACTGCCTGTGAAACTAGTCGCATACAATGTCGTATGAATCGTGTCGGTAGGTCGACGATTTCTAGCCATTTCGCCCGAACATACATAAAAAAAAAAAAAAAAAAAAAAAAAAAAAATATACGTGACGAATAGATAACCTCTTTCCTTTGGGAAGTCGGTTAAAAAGGTGGAGATACCGATGATATCATAGAGTAAATAACGAAATAGACTGTAAATGGGATACAATTGCAATACGGATAATATAGTAAAGGTATTATAGTGCGTGGGGGCAGTGGGTCGGATAGGACCAATCCCTCTCTGCCCGTGGGTGTCGTAGGAGGTGACGACGGACAAAATTGAAGAAATAGGCAGCAGTGTTTTAGAGTGTACAACAATGCGATCATCAATGTACATTCAAGACGCGCTGACTGTTGGTTAAAATCTCTAATAGACGAGCCTATGTCCAGCAGTGAGCATCGATGGGTCCACTATGTAATGGATGACTGAGTGGGGAAGTGTGGGAGTGAGTGAGCGTCGATGGACTAATGTAATGTAATGTGTAAATGAATTTACACTGCACATTTATTCGATCGAAAAAATAAACCGTGCGTTAATTCTACCTTTGTAAATGATTTGACTGATATATTACTTTAATTATTGTGGCTTGCATTAGGGGTCTTAATACCATGTTCACTAGTCGTCTTTAGCTCGGTTGCGAGTAGTACCTACCTACCAATAACGAGTTTTTTTAAATTCCGATTGTAATGTTTTTGAGCTGATAGAGATATACAAACTTTTTTTTACAATAAACAGTGTTCAGGCATAAACAATTTATTTAAAAATATTACTCATGTAAAAACATAACTAATATTCAATCACTTGAACTAGGATTCTGGCTTGAAATTTTATGTTTACTACTTTGATATTTCGAAGTTATAGTTAGAAATTAATTAATATATTATATTTTTAAAACAGTTTTAATTGTAACAGGATACCTTATTTGGAAATCTGAAAATAGCGGAATTAATTCTGTATCAAACACTTTGTTGCCAAAGGTAATTTACATCTAAGTATTATCTATCTATGAGATAGGTACTATTTTGTCAGCCCGGTTGTGCCTTAACCTTAATTTTAACAAATCTTTTATGAAGGACATTTTACCTGAGAAATTCGTAAACAAAAAATAGAAGTTTCTGAACTTTAAATCTGGTTATAAAATAGTTTTTTTTTTTTTTTTTATTTGATTGAAGTAGCAAACGAGCATACAGTCCACCTGATGGTAAGTAGTCACTGCCGCCCATGGACATCTGTAATCAACTACATACAGAACATGGGTTCCATCTGAAGTCAATCACAGACGCGTTGCTACTCCTGAGGACTATGATGGTCGCCTCTTGTGAAAGTGTGCCGGCAACCACACCCTTCTATCGAAACGCAAGAAATGCTTCACCTTAGAAATAGGTGTGGCGGTGGTACTTCCCCGGTCGAACTACACTGGTTCTACCACTTACATTAATATTTAAGAGCCTCCTTAATAGCTTCTTAAACATAATACGATACAAACAATATGCGTCATAGTTGTCTCGCTGGATCTTACAGGGAACAGGGTTGGCTCAAGGTGTAAATTAAAAAATCTATAAATTTATTACTTTATAAAAATATTTTAGCATTTATTTTTTATAATAACTAAGTTACTAACGAGCATATAATAGTCCTACTGATCGTAAGTGGCCACCTCAAAGTTGTTCATGTATGTCAAGTTATAGGTACTTGATACATTAAAGTAGAATAAAAGTTAGAGAACTGATTAAAAGGAAACATTAACAAATACGTTGACCATATTGTAACAGAAATAATCTTGAGAATATCATTCAATTTTTTTATGTGCGCCAGTATCTATCACTCCCAGGACTATGAGCAGATTTGTTGATGGCGGTTGAAGTAAGTTCAATTTGTTTACGCTTTTATGTATAAAATGATATCTATTTATTTATTAATCTACTTTTATCAGCCCTAATATAAGTAGGATGACGTGTCGAGGATTGACCTTACACCCACAAGTCTCAAGTCTCGACCGAGCTTTACTGCTATAAATGTATTTTAGTTACAACATAGTCAACAAATTAATCATACTGTCTACAAGTTCTATTGATAATAAATAGTGTTAATAAAGCCAGAGTTTATTCTGTATGAGTACGTAACAATGTGCAACTTCGAACTGTGTAATTTAAGGTGGTATAAAGAGTGTTGCAATTAAAAGGTAACACTGCCACACCTATTTCTACCGTGAAACAATTCTTACGTTTCGGTGGAAGAACCAAGCCAACCAAGTTAGGGGTTTTTCTCCTAAATTTAGGGGATAAAAAAGTAGGATGGGGTTTTTTAGGGGTGTTCTATATATAGGCGTTTTCAAAGGGAAACCTCCCGCCCGGCCTCCCGACATGATCATGCCTGATGACGAAAAAAAACGATGACCTTTTTTTTTCGTCGTCAAGGAAAAACCTGCGACCTGAACTCCTATTCATTGTGGGGATGTTAGGGGTTTTTTATGGAGGCTTCAGGGGGACATATTTTTGAGAGTTGGTAATCCTGTTGCCCGCTTTCAGTTGAGGCGTCCATCTTGTCCTTCGACGGTAGCAACGCAACGGTGATTGATTTAAAATAGAAGCCTTATTCTATATGAAGTTGCTTGCGAATTTTCATACGACCACTATAAGATGGACATATTTATTATTATTATTATTACAGTAAATAAATGTTTTTTGTGTAGGTTTTCTTTTTAAAATTAAGTCTGAATTGCACTCTCTTAAAGTTAATTTTAATTCCTTCACGCATGTTACTGACTGTTATCAAACGAAAGCGTAACAAAATTCTATATTTACGGAGATCCTCAGATGCACGTGACTTTTAAGAATATTTTTAGACTTTTTTGTGAACTTACTACGGGAGCTTCGCGAAGGTCCAAGTAGTTCCTGAGATGTGTTATTTTTTAGTTTTATTAACCATTGCCTTACTCATCTATCCTGAAAACTGAAGCGTAAAATTAGGCTAGTGTTATAACAAAATGTAGAGATGTGTAGTTACTGCATCTTGAAAAACAATCTTTTATCTAAAGTTGTCACAAGTCATTTAACATAACAAGTTTTATCTGCATGCCAAAGATAATGATTATATTATTGATAATTTGTAATCAGCCATCATCATGTCATGATTAGAATATTTAACATTTCTCAGTTCGATATATGGTTTAGATTCATGTTCTGGGTCTGGGTGTTTGTGTATTTGTCTTGTGTCTGTCCATGGTACCCACGACACAGAAGAAAATCCTAGTGTAGGGCTATGAATGTAGAAAGCGTGTTTTTATTTTATAAGAAATATGTACTCCTCGATTTAAATCTATTTTATTTATATCCGATGTTTAAAGTGAAGTAATGTCTAATGCTTTAAGTTGTTTACTTGAAAAAATGAAACCTTATAACGATAATAAAATGATTTGTTGTTGCTAGTGAATTCATAAATAGTAACGTATGTAAAAGTTTATTTATCCAGTGATAATCAGTATTGAATTCAAATCTGTGATATATTTAAATTCCGTTATAAATATGATTGTTCAGGTCACACTTGTGAGAGCTATTCACTTCATTTTCATCGCCTATTTCAAGTGAATATGAGCGTGCGTTCTTACTGATAAGTGAAAAAACCAGACACTACATAAGTAGGTACATGTGTAGCCATTGTGGGCTCGACGAGAATTCCGCACAGCACACGCTCGAGTACTGCCCAGCTTGGAAGACGCCGAAAGGGCCAGAGAGCGCGCTGAACCCTCTCGGAGAAGGATCCGCCGCGGCCGCCGGCAACGGCGCCTCGTCCCTGTAGTTTCGGAATCAGAATAGGGCTACGGCAATCCCTGCCTGTCGTAAGAGGCGACTTAAAGGGGCTTCCGCGGTTGCATTCGGCTAGAGTAGGACGACAGTATATGTCGTCGCATACCGTGTCGTAAAGACTAGACGGAGCGGTGGGCCCAGCCGCCCATCTGGGAGGAGCCCGGTGGGGCAACGCGTTCAGAGGATTCCGGTTGCGGTCGGACCGAGTTCACGGAGTCCTCTTTTTAAGGCCGAGGACGGCCACCGGAGGGGTTTTAGTGCGGTAAAAATCCCATCTCCATCATTTCCCCCTCGAAAACAAAAAAAAAGGAACATGTGTAGCAAAAATAACGTCACACCAATTTAGATATACGGACCTACTTACCTATGTAACTTTTCTGTACCTATTTTTCTCATACCTATGTATAATTGCCTCAATTCTTTGAAATGATCGAATTGAGGCAAAATAAGTTTGAATAAATTTTGATCATTATCTTATTTTAGACTAACTAAAATACTTATTATTGCAAATATGGTTCATTTTATTACTTAACAGGTACTCACGATATGCGTTTTTTGATTTTTTTTAGAATTCTTTTTGCTGATATTTGACCCAGTTGCATGGATCGTATTCATTAAGTGTTAAAATTGATTATTATTGTACCATACAGTACGTATACTTTAGCCTTTACTCACTAATAATAGAACAATAGAATAATAATATGTATTGATAATAGACGCATGAAGTTATCGGCCTGTGTGTGCAAATCTATTTGTAAACGCTTTTAGATGCGGACAGGGTGGTACAAACGACATCTTTTATCGATATTGTCTTATAAATATCATTTCCCAAAATATTTCCTCAACGCGTGGAGTTATCATTTCTACCAATTTAAATGAGAACATACTAGGTTATTCCTGTAGATTTGCTCTCTTCGGTAAAGAGTTGTGTTGATTAGAACATCAATTTCATTAATGAAAACAAACGTATGCAATGTATGCACCTTTTTTGCATTATCATCGTTGTGTTATAAGCAGTGTTATGGATAAAAAATATTAGCATTATTGACCCACTTCTGGGCATGGGTCTTTTCTCAGAATGAGAAAGTTATACGCCATAGTCCACCAGGCTGGCCAAGTGCGAATTGGTGGACGCATAATGTATACTTATTTAAATGGCCAACAGCACATAAGCCCTTGAAAATCACATTAAGGTGGTATTATGATAAATCTTTCGTTCAATCGTTTATTAATTCTTGCAGGTTTTTAAATAGATGTGGGAGTCTTCACTTGACATTTTGGGGCAACCAAGGTTGGCTAATGCGTATCGAGAAAGTGTTTATTGCATTTTCATTGAAATGTTTGCAACAGGATTTAAAATGGTGTTAGTAAATAAATTCTAAAATAGAATTTTTTCGTGATTTGTAGGTGTATTTTTGTTTGTGTTGAAAGATCTATTCCATTTTACTCAACTGTGACAGGTGGTGAAATGACATAAAATGTAAAATTACAGTCGGGTGAAATGGAATGTTAGTTTAAAATTTAGATGTGCTAATGGCTCTATTGATTCTACTCGTATTGAGTTTTTTGGTATGTTAACATGTCTAATCATTAAAATTGTGGTTATAAATTCCTTTTTTGGCGCGGCTAATGCCATGTAATGACGCAGCCAGATTCCTCAAGTTTGAGAACATGTTAGATACTTGTTTTTGCAAACATATTGCAAACCTATAAGTATGTGCTAAGTTGCGGTTACAAGAATACAATACGAACAAAAACTCGTTATTGTATCCAAGGGTAAATAAACCGAATAATGATTTGTGAAGTGCTTTCAAGGTGCGATGAAGCGAAATGTACACGACTTTTTGCCTCTGGCTAATGTTTTCAAGACCCGGTTGTGGTACATTAGATGTCATTACAGACGCAGTGTTTGTTTTGTACTTACTGATTGTTTTGTCCTCTTATGACCTCAAATCAAAGTGTGAACATCACTTAAGTAGATTGTAAGTAAACAAGAAAATTTGTAAGTCTATTTAGATGGGTATACAATTGAAAACTTACTAAGATTTTGGTAAATGAAATATGGCTTAGTACATAAAGGTTTCCGCGTTATAGCTGTCTCAACTAGAACTATAAGTGTAGTAACATATTTAGGTTATCGTGTACGTTGGTCACCAGGTAGTCCAATAATTCGCACTTGGCCAGCGTGGTGGACTACAGCCTAAACTCTCTCATTCTGAGAGAAGACCCGTGCCCAGCAGTGGGACAATAATGGGTTGACGTGTGTACGTAGGTATTTGAATAACTAAAAATTCTTTATTTCTATACCCGTAACTAGACAATGGGCTCATAGTCTTTAAGAAGTCAACCCATTATTGTCTTACTTTTGGGACCGGATTTTTTCTCAAAATGACAGAGTTTAAGGCTATAGTTCACCGCGGTGCCAATTGCCAATTTTAGATTTCACATACTTTTGGGACTATTTTATTTTAAGGAACTCTTAAACGTGTTGGTTTCCTTACGATGTTTTCCTTCATGGTTAAGTAGTGATAATTAATTTCTTATACGAATATCATTTTAGAAAAATCTGTGAAGCTAGTCTGTGTTTCAAACTTCGGGCCCTTGATTGAGAGGCGGCGTTTCAACTATTAAATGGTCACTGCTCTTGTAGGGTTAAGGTTTAATAGGATTGGTAGGTTCATATGAAAAGCGCAACCAAGCGATTTTAGGCAATTTTGTTACGTGATATAGAAACAAGTGTGTTGTGTACAAATATCACATATTATCATATGTTATGCATACAATTTAAGACCTTAATAATAATTTAAGACTTTAATATCAAATATATTTTGTCTCTCATAATCAAGAATCTGTTAATCAAATTAAGGAGGTTACCTTTAATTCATTAATACTACAATTCTACTCATTTGTATATGTACAGCTACCAAGTGATATTTATAGTTAGGTACTTTTGCTTTTATTAATATGCATATAAGTATAAGGAAAACTTACTGGAATGTAAATGAAATAATGTGTAGCAAAACGATTAGTTATTTTAAACAATACTAAGAAACAACAAGTTTTTTTTAACCCATCTATATCAAAAATCTGGTAATAATCAGTGTAGACATAGTGTATGTTCATCAATTTCTATACATAACTTTTATAAACAATCTATACATTAATACATGAAGCAAAAACTTGTGATCCAAACTTTTGATTTTAAGATACTTGTCGCAGACGGACGAGTATGAAATTACGCAAGATTATAGTTGATGTAGAGAAGGATTACGCAATGCTAATATTTTTTTCAAATAATGCATAAACATACATAAAATTAACTAAAAATACATTACACACACTTCCTTACATTTGACACAAATACATACATAATATAACATCCAATGTCTTACTATGAAAACACATAACGTCAAAAATGTCAGACGTCTTTGTCAAAATACCCGCTATTGCTTTTAAATGTAGCTTAGTTAATTAAAGTTCTTTTTACCTTTAACAGGTGTGTTCAAAATAACTTTTCAAGGTGGTACAACCAGTGTAGTTCGACAGGGGAAGTACCACCGCCACACCTATTTCTAGAGTGAAGCAGTTCTTGCGTTTCGATGGAAGGGTATGGTTGTCCGCACACTTTTATATGGCGATCATCATAGTCCTCGAGAGTAGCAACGCATCTGTGATTGACTTTGGATAGAAGACATGTTCTGTATGATGTTGATTACAGATGTCCATGAGCAGCAGTGACCACGTACCATCAGGTGGACTGCATGCTCCTTAGCTACTTCAGTCAGATAAACAAAAACTTGATAATTATAACAATTTATTTGAATTTGAGAAATATTAGTGTTAGGTACTTTGGAAATTCTGTTAATGTAAGTTTACAAACCCTCTAATGCGCAAGATTTATTTTATGAGAGTCATAGTAAAACTGACCTATATTGTCACTTAGACCATATCTTTCACACTTGCTCTCATACATTTGAAATGCCGTCTTGCCTTTAAAGCATATGAATAACGGTCCTACAACATTCGTTATTTATGTTACGTGTTTGTAGATTTGTTGTATTACTTATTTGTAGTTTACGATACAAGTCATACGTGATGACCAAGATTTCTATTTAACGCGTGGTATGTTAAGGATCGTTTTTTTACTAAAAAAGGGTTTTGCAGTGAGACTTTCTTAATTTTTCATCACTAAGTAGCGCGGAAATTAGTTAAAAAAATGTTTATGATCACTCGAGAATCCATAGTGCCCTCAACAAAATATGTTTTTTCAACACCCCTGATGACTATCCACCTCTACACGAACAGAATTTTTATCCTCCACGCCGTACGCTCGCCATTAGACCCAAATACATTCGTCCCTGTAGTTCCGGGATTAGAATAGGGCTACGGTATCTTCTGTATCTCATGAGAGGCGACTAAAAGGGGCTTCCGGGGTTGCGGGCGGCTAGAGTGGGAGCTCGAACCGTTCGGGTCGTATGTGTATGTATAGTGGGCCCAACCCCCCATCTGTGAGGAGCCCAATAGGGCAACGCGCACAGAGGACTCCGGTTGCGTTCTTTATGAGATCTCGGAGTCTTCATTGTAGCGCCAAGGATGGCCACCGGGGGGTTTTAGTACAAATCCCACATAACGCTTCATCGCTCCCACGGCGTCGGGTACCTTATGGTTTCCCTCTCGAGAAAAAAGAAAAAAACGACCCAAATACATTCAATTTCTCTCAACTCAGAAATTGACTGAATTCCAGAACTTTTGTTTTTTTTTACTGGTACTAGTAATTTTGCTCTTGTTACCTTTTATCCTCTAAAAGAAAAACTTATTGCAAAATAACTTTTTGCAAAAGTGCTAGTGTCCGAATATCTACTTTCTGGATGGATTCTGGATCTACTATCTATTTTTGGATGTACAATGGATATATGATGTTATGATGTCATGAAATAAATTGGTAATTTGAAGTTGGTTACTGAAGTGATGATGGCTTTGAATTCGTACTCTTAAATGGTTCGCCTTACAATGGTAATATCACAGGACTCTTTATAAAGGCTTGTGATTTTCGAAGTCATGCTAGACAAATTATAGTACCTATAAGTAAGACACTTTAATAGTGGTGGGATATCGTTGGCAAGATGTTTAGGGATGCCTTATTTCATTTTAATAAGTTGGTTTTTTCAACATGTATAAGAAATATATTATCTCGCAACGTAATAAAATAACGTTAAATAAACGCTGTGAGTTCCTTCTGTAACACTTTCTCTCATTACACCTTCGTTAAATAAATCTTATAAATACTTTTCATAAAGAATTCAACAAACAATGCCTTGAATTTTAGTGTTAAAATTTTAATGAAGCGTAAATTATGATTTTTTATGACCATTAATTTTTCGAAACTCGCGATATGCAGGCGTGTTTAAATTTTTTACGACCAAGACCAAAGTAAATTGCCTAATTATTGAAACATACACTCAAGAAAGCTCATATGAAAGGTGTACTAATTTCGAAATGTTTACAGAGAATTTGGAGAATTTATTAATAATAATAATAATAATAATAAAGCCTGTTTATTTCCAACAACCTTAAATAACATTTTCTCTTATTACTAAATAAATACTTGAAAATAATGTTTTATTCTGTCATTGGAACCCCACGTTGGGTAAAGGCCTCCTCTAGCTTTCTCCACATTTTTTTATTTTTTGCTTTTTCACTCCAATTATTTCCTGCTACTTGAATTATTTCGTCAATCCACCTATTCCTTGGATGACCTCTTTTTCTTTTTCCCACTGGTCCTTTCCATGCTGTGGTTTCTAATGTCCATCTATTGTCTGTGTATCTCGCTATATGTCCAGCCCATCGCCATTTTTGTGTGCGAGCGTGGTGAAGTACGTCTAATAAATTAGTTTTTGCTCTTATGTCTCTGCTTCTTATCTTTTGAATTTTTCTTATTTTTAGTATACTTCTTTCCATAGCTTTCTGGCAGTTTGTAAGTTTCATTTTTATTTTTGTGTTATAAGTCCATGTTTGGCAGCCGTAGGTAAGAGCCGGAAGAATACAGGTATCCATGACAGCCTTCTTCAGGTATAGGGGGAAAGTGCCTTTTAGAATCTCCTTTAGACTCCAGTATTTTTTCCACCCAATATTCGTTCGCCGTTCTATTTCTTCTTCCTCATTATTGTTGCTAAATGATATTTGTTTGCCGAGGTATATATATTTGTTTGTATATTCTAGTGGTTTGCCATACAAGTCAATATTGGTGGTTTTGCTGTTGGTCATTAGCTTGGTTTTTTCTTGGTTTATTATGAGCCCAACTTTTTCGCTTTCTTTGCTCAATGTTCTTACCATTTCGTCAAGCTTGTCTCTGGTTTCGGCGAAAATGACGATGTCGTCGGCGAATCTTAAGTGGGTTAGTCTTCTCCCATTTACTTTGATACCATGTGTGTTCCAGTTCAAGTTCTTAAAGATAGATTGCAGTACCGCTATAAAAAGTTTTGGCGAAAGAGGATCACCTTGTCTTACTCCGCGACAGATTGGTATATTTGTTCCTCTTTTCTCCAGTTTAACTCTGCTGGTGCTTCCTTCGTAGATGTTCTTTAAAAGCCTTATGTATTTTTTTTGGATTTTGCAGTGATCCAAGGCTTCCCATATGGACTCATGAGAAATTGTATCAAAAGCTTTAGCGTAATCGATGAAGGCTATATATAGTGGTTTGTTGAACTCTTTGTGCTTTTCTATAACTTGTTGGATAACGTGTATGTGGTCTGTTGTGGAGAAGCCCGGACGGAAGCCAGCTTGTTCTAACGGTTGGTATTCATCAATTTTTGGGGACAGTCTGCTTTGCATTATTGACATAAATAGTTTGTATACGCTTGAAAGAAGACTTACAGGTCTATAGTTACCTACTTCTTTCGGGTCTCCTTTCTTGTACAATAAGATTATATCGGATCTCTTCCATTGGTCTGGCACCTGGCCAGTGTCTAGAATTTTATTAAATAGGTAAGTGAGAGGACTTGCTAAGAACAGAGAACCTATTTTCAAAGCCTCGTTATGTATAGCATCGGGTCCTGGGCTTTTATCATTTTTTATCTTATCGATATGTTTAATAGTTTCCAACTCGTCAATTGGTGGTAAATCAGTATCTTGATTGGTTTCTTCGCTGTGTGTGGTATTATTTTTTGTATGAGATTTAGTTGATATGCCTGTTTTCTCTGCATACAGTGTTTTATAGAATTCCGTTGCACTATTTATCACGTCATCTCTGGTTTTTGTTTCGCTCTTTCTAGTATATAGGTTTTGAATCCAATTTTTGTGTGTTGATAACTGTTTATACGCTTTTTTGGAGCTTCTATATTTCTGCAGATTGTCTTCTATTATCTTTTTTCTATAATTCAAATAATCTGTTCTGATGGCTTTGCTTGTTGTTTTAAAGAGAACACTTAATTCATTTTTCATTTGTTTACTTTTCTGTTTCGTTTTTATTAATTCTGTTCGTTTTATCAACATGTCTCTCGTGCTTTTACTTATTATTTTTTCAGCTCTGTCTGTTTCTGAATAGGGCGCTTTTGTTGGCATACTTTTATTTATGGCGTTTTCTAGTTTATTATATAGTGTCTGAACGTCGTGGTTTCTATCTTGGAGATTTAATTTTTGTATATTGAATTCTAAATTTTTCAAATAGCGATTGTTATCTTCTGTTGTTTTTAATGGCTTAGGTTGTGATTTAAAAGTTGTTCTGGTTTGCTTTTGTTTTCTTAGAAGGTAAGTGGCTCTTACTAGGCGGTGGTCTGATCTAAATCCCAAGCCGTGAAGTACTTCTATGTTCCTTATTTTTTTGGGAGCGTTGGATAAAATATAATCTACTTCATTTTTTGTTTTTCCATCTGGAGATAGCCATGTCCATTTACGGTTTTTTCTCATTTTGAAGAAAGTATTCATAATCGATAGTTTGTTTTCTAAGGCATATTGCACTAACTTTTCTCCCCTTTCGCTTCGGATTCCGTAGCCATATTCCCCCGTGACTAAACTGTCCTTCATATTTGTTTGTCCTACCTGAGCATTAAAATCTCCAATTAGAAGGACGTATGTTCCTGCCAGGTTAAAAGCTGTTTCCAAGGTTTTATAAAATGAGGTAATTGCTTCTTCCGAAGATTTTTCTGTGGGAGCGTACGCTTGTATTATTGATAAACTTTCATGTTCGTATTTCATTTGTAGTAGAGCGACCCGTTCTGAAAGTCCTGTAAAGTTTATTATGTTTTTCTTGTGTTTTTTCTTGATGAGAAAGCCTACTCCGTACAACCCAGGCGTTTCTCCTTTATAGCATAGGATATAATTCTCATGTTCTTCAATATTGCATCCCATTTTCCGTACTTCCGCTATACCGAGTATGTCTATTTCAATGTTTTTTAGCGAGTACACTAATTCTATGTATCTTGTCTCTGACCCTAATGATCTGACATTTAATGTGCCAATTTTTAGAATTTCATTTTGTTTTTTCCTGCTAGCTAGAGGGTTGCGGTCTCTTTCCCCCACGGGGACCAGCCGGCTTGGGGGAGTTTTTGTTTGGTTTGTTAATAATTGTGAGTTTGTGTATTTAATGTTGTCGATCTTCCGGTTGTTGGCAGATTTTAATTGCTAATTATCAAACTTTTCTTTAAGTGAGTTGCTTCTAGGACGTGTCATATATTCGAAAGCATTCTTTGCAGCAATTTTCTTTGGGCCTACTGAGGAAGGCAGGTGGTTCTGGTTAGGTGAAAAGGATGATTCTCTTTTCCTCTTTTCACTCTTTTGGATATCCGACGGTTTCTTAACTATAAGCTTATCTCCTACCAGGTAGGCAATATTGCCTTTTTTCCTTTCTTCTTGAAGTCTTGGCTGCAAAGACTTTCGTATTTCTAATGTTTCTTTCGTGAAGTCCTCAGTTACGTATATTCCTTCAGGAAGTTTCTTTTTATTTTTAAGGATAATGTTTCGTCTCCAGATTGAGGCGAAGGAAATAAGTATAGGTCGAGCTCCGTTGCTTATTTTTTTTCCGATCCTATGAGCTTTAACTATTTCAAATTCCTGGATATCCAGTGAAAGGTGGGTGTTGATTTTTTCTTTCATGAATTTTACTGTATTTAATTCTTCTACAATGTCCTCTTTTATTCCAAAAAATAATAAGTTGTTCTTTTTCTTCTGCGCCTCTATTACTTTAATTTTTTCTTTTAGTGTCAAAACTTCTGCTTGAAGATGTTGGTTTTGTTCCTCTAGTATTTCGAGTAACTGCCTCCGTAATTGATATTGTTTGCCTATCCATTTGTTCTTGAATTTTTTTCAGTAAATATTGCATTTGGTCTTCCATGTCTCGTTTTTTTTTTTTTTTTTTTTTTTCAAAATTATTCAATGGTAGAATATTAAGTTTTTTATCTGGCAACACTATCTTCGTAGTTTAATTTGTAATGTTAGCTGTATTGACACTTGACACTTGACAGAATTGTCTGTGGATGACACTCAATAATATTTCGAGGTTATCATATGAATATTCACTCAGCAGTATTTTCGCTATTTATAATATTGTTCGCGCGTAAATTCTTTAGTTGATGCACTTTCCACGACTTAATGTTTGTTTGTAACTGTTGTATGCACTGTTTTAACTTGTTAGAACACTTTTTTAACACAGGTTTGTTGCGAGTGATAATCAAAACGTCTGTTGTTTACTTCGCCGGAACCGGAAAATCCGGTTCCGGCGAAGAATTTATTAATAGTTACATGCAATAAAGGGTACATTTAACAAGGTAAGGTAATTTTGGTGTATTGAAATTTTCTCTTTTTATTATTTAAAAAGTAAGTCGTTCCGCCAAAAAAATTAAATTAAACTCTCAAAACTTATAGATGAAAATACTAAAATCTGCCCTTTTGCGTAATAAAGTGTACACCAATAACACCAAATGATGTACGGCAGACAACATTTTCATAGTTTCAAAGTTTTTATTATTTAATCTAATATCAATGAAAGAGAGGATGAGAAATATGCATTTAATGGTAAAATACGTGTTTGGATTCTGGGGGGTTACTTAAAGCGCGTCGTTAAAGGAAAGTGATATTCATATCTGTTCATTTTATTACGAATTTCTTACTTTTTTAATTCGCTACACGATAAATAACGTAATTAAACTTACTAGTCAACCGTCGCAACGGTCGAAATTCGACCGTAATTTAAATTAAAAAACTAAACTTCGTATTGTTCAAAGTAACACGAATATTTCTCAAATTCATATAAATTGTAATAATTTTCAAGTTATTTTGAACGCACCCGTTAAAGGTAAAAATAGGTTTAATCAACTAAGCTGCATTTAAAAGCAATAGCGGGTTTTTTGACAAAGACATCTGACATTTCTGACCTTATGTGTTTTCATAGTATAGTAAGACATTGAGTGTTCTATTTCGTTTATTATGTATGTGTTTATTTCAAATGCAAGGTAGTGTGTGATTACACACACTACCTTGCATTTGAAACAAACACATACATAATAAACACATTAGTGTTTTAGTTGATTTTATTTATGTTTTATGCATTATTCCAAAGAAATATTAGCAATGCGGAATCCTTTTCTACATCAACTATAACCGTGCGTAATTTCATATTCCTCCGTCTGCGGCAAGTATTTTAAAAACGGATCACAAGTTTTTGCTGCACGTATTAATATATAGATTAACACATTTAACGCAGTTTCTTTCTTTCTAGCTGTTTGTTAATGTGCATCGAGCGATGGTCATGTGTGAGTACGTACGCAGTTACGCACTAATTTGGATTAATTGTAAAAATTGACTTTAATTAGAGACATTAGACCACGTCTGAACATTAGGTAGGGAGACTACTTTTTACGAGTCTTTCTTTCGCCTATAATTTTTGCTACATCTCTCGAAGAATTATATTTCGAAATATTGTAAATATTTTCTATACTTAACATTTATCTTTTAAGTAGACTACATGCTCGATTGCTAGTTCCATATTATAAAAAAAAAGAAAAATGTCTGATAGTTTGACTCCCGTGACTAACTCCTCCCACTCCCGTGACGTGATTGATAGAAATTGGATTAAATATTGGACTTCGTTGAAATCACATAATTTCTTAAGGATACACTTAAACATCGCAAGTCTCGAAGTTTTTCGGCTCTGGTAGACATTTATTGTTATATTGGCTACAGTAATTATGATTTATTCGTTAATATGTGCTAATTAATTAATTTTAATACAACGTGTGTATTTGTATAGAAGCATATATTATATGACATACAAAGGTTAACTTATGACATAAAATGAAAAAATATTAATTTGTACCACTAATGAATATTGACACTGTTAGCGGCTTCGCCACACCTGTCTATAGCAGTAAAGTGCGTGGTTTTAAGGGTGTGGTAAGAGAGACATTGCATGAGGTTTTCAAATTAAGTATAGGGAAAACTACTCTTCTGTGAAAGACTTAAATACTAACAATTTGTTATTTTTGGCGAAGCCGTGGAACTTTTATTTTTTACGGTGGGTTGATATTTTTCATACTTCTCTCCATTTTTACTCTACATTTTCAACCCAATATTGTTCCATTGCTGAGCACGGGTCTTCTCTCAGCGTAAGAGAGCTTTAGGCCATAGTCCACTGCACTGGTCAAGTGCAAATCAATAGACATCACGTTCGACTACATTTTTTTCAGAGAGCTCTCTCAGATTTATAGGTATTCTCACGTGTTTCTTTCAATGTAAAATAATGATCATTGTTTTTAATACCCTAATATTTTGTAAAAAATAATGTTTTCTAATCTGGGGCCCTCTTAAAAGATTGACCAATTTCTTTTATATACCTGAAAAAAAATCTTATTTACATGAAGAAAGAACTAAGGACCGCAAAATTTATCAAATACAGTTAATATAATTGTTTGTTTGTAGATATTTTAAAACATTCTTATTTTTTGCTGTGCACCTAGTGTCGTCTTTCTAGTGAAACCATTGGTATGGTTTTTGTTTTTTTTTTCTTAATTTCAAAACGATCTATACTGTTTAAGGTTTCAATTAAGATAAGTGAAAATAGTATTAGAATAAACACTTGCAAATAGATATTTAACACGTTATAAGTAATTATCCGAATAAAATACATGACGTAGGCATGTGTTAAAAGGTGGTAGAACCAGTGTAGTTCGACAGGGGAAGTACCACCCCCACACCTATTTCTAGCGTGAAGCATTTCTTTCGTTTCGATAGAAGGGTGTGGTTGCCGGTACACTTTCACATGATGCGACCATCATAGTCCTCGGGAGTATCAACGCATCTGTGATTGACTTCAGATGAAACCCATGTTCTGTATGTCAACTACTTGCATACCGACACATACATACATACATTACAGATATCCATGGGCGGCAGTGACCACTTACCATCAGGTGGACTGCATGCTCGTTTGCTACTTCAGTCAGATAAAAAAAATGTATTTTATCCGGATAATTAGTATTGCAAAGCCTTTTACAGTTCCTTCTGTTATTCATCTGGCCTAGAGTGTACTGACACAAACAACCATTTAAGAAACCTATATCTGGATTTAAAACGCACACAAAATGATTCACTGTTCCGCTCTGCTGAGTTGATGCTTAGTATTATATGACCTTCGATATTTATAACCTATTACGTCTATAAATAAGTAACTATGTCCTATATACTGTGTATTTTAAGTGGTTTATTATATTATTAAGTTTGATATTTTGCGATATGATTGAAATAGCTCGGTTAGTACGCTAATAAAAATTCATGTTTTATATAGGGGTATTCCAACAATATAAATAATTGTGTTAAGTCAGTTTATGGTAGGTACAGTCAACAAGTACCAAATGTTGGTGACCAAATTCATTTTTGTAAAATACTAATCATAAAAAATATTGTAAAATTTAATTCAAAGTAAAAAAATACTACTTATGGTTTTTTTCATATTTTTAACATTAGTCGTCTAAGTTTTGTCAGCATAATCGACGTACCTACACTCTGATATTTTTAAGACAATTAGAATTTTATTATCAATAATTATTGTGCTCCTCATCAGATTTTTATTAGTCACTGACGCGTGTAAAATATTATCAAAAAAAAAAAGAAAGTAATCACAAGTATATTAAATATCAAAGGATAGGTTTTGGTTATTAAAAGAGGTAGCGCAGTCAGCGTTCTTGGGACTCTCCCAAGACGCAGCGATTCAGAAACTTTGTGGCATCATTTATGTACACACCTTCATTCGGTTTTATCGTATATTTTGTTATGTTTAGATTAATTTTATTAATATATTTCATTTTCATATATTGTACACAACTCTTATTATATTCAAATTATTTAAAAAAATACTGTCATTATATTATTTTGTTAAAATATTAAAAAATACATTGTGAGTTAACCGTACCATACTTTGAAAAAGTAAGGTTTCATGCCACTCACTAGGTCATTTAACCACTTGAAAATATTCCCGGTACCTAGTGCTTTTACTGCATTTTGCTTTAATCTATACTATAATAAATCTGTAAGAGGTCGCTGTCTGTACATGGAATAAATTAAGGTGAAAACCATTTTTAGAGGTCTTTATTACGATATATCACCCAAAATAATGATTTTTAGAAATCTTTTCTGTTTGTCTGTTTGTCTGTTTGTCTGTTTGTCTGTTTATCTGTTTGTCTGTTTGTCTGTTTGTCTGTTTGTCTGTGTGTTTGAAAACGCTAATCTCAGAAACGGTTTATCCAATTTGAATATAATTTTCACCGATGTGTTGTGGGAAACTTCACTTAACATTTAGTGTTTATTTTATGTAAATCGGTTTACGAATAAAAAAGTTATGTCAATTTAAAACTACGCAGTATTTATTCTGTGTTCGATAAGTGTTAATAAGATAAGTAACTGCATAGTTGATTTGTTATAGTCTGTAAAATGTATTCCTTTGTTATGTATTTTTTATTGGTTACGTGTGTACCTATGTTATTTGATACTATGCATAATATATCTCTATATCTATATATACTTATATAAAAACGAAAGGATGCTCTCTCACTCATCTATTGAATAAACATCGTAGAGCCTAAACTGCTAAAGATACGAATATGATTTTTACTAGGGGTTCCATTTATGACGTAGATGTCAGTTAAGAATGAATTTTCTGATCTCCCCCCCCCCCCCAATTTAACCCAAATAGGAGGTGTAAGTTTGTATGAAAGTCAGTCAATTTTGAGGCCACCTCAATAAAATTTAGTATTTCGCTTTGATTTTTATGTTAAAACATAGTTTTAAACCGACTTTCAAAAAGGAGGAGGTTATCAATTCGTCTGTATTATTTTTTATTTATTTTTTTTAATTTTATATTTGTTACTCGATTTCTCCGTACTGGGTGAACGGATTCGGATGATTTTTTTTTTCATTTGAAAGTTAGTGCGTGTCATGGGGTCCCATTTTATTTTAGTTCATTTTTGACAGTGGCATACATAAGAAAAGGGCATAAGTCTGATATTTGCATTAACGATGTGCGCGATAAATAGATGAATAACTCAATGTCCCGCCAACCGATTTTGATGATTTTTCTTTTATTTGAAAGAATGTATTTCAAGGGTACTCTGATGAGTTTGATACGGTTCTGATCATAGGATCCATTTCTTTGAAGTAAATTAACGGAATTAGCGATACTCGGCCAAACCTAAGCTGTAGGAGTCCAATTGGGTTGAATGTAGAATGAGATTACTAAGCAGATATTTCCTAAAAAAATTGACCTTCAACTCTTCAATCCTGGTGATGCAGGGGTACTGCTAGCCTGAACCGTAGAAGTAAGTCAATTTGTTTTTATGGACATATAATAAGATTGTTAAACAAATTCATGGGACAAAAATTTGATCTTCAACTCCTCAACCCTGATGATGTAAGGGTATTTCAAGACTAAACCGTAAGAGTTGGCTATTTGGTACTTACGGTTATGTAATAAAATTACCAAGCAAAGATACACGGTAAAAATTTTGACCTTCAACTCCTCAACCCTGATGATGCAGGGTTACTTCAAGCCTAAGCCATTTGGTGCTTTCGGGTATGTAATATGATTACGAGGCAAAGACACAAAATGAAAATTTCGACCTTCAACTCCTCACCCCTGATTATGCAGGATACTGCTAGCCTAAACTATACGAAATGGGCATTTGGTGCTTTCAGGTATTTAATATAATAACTAAGCAAAGACACATGATGAAAATTTTGACCTTTAACTCCTCAACCCTGATGGTGCAGGGGTACTTCAAGCCTAAGCCATAAAAGTTAGCTATTTAGTGCTTTCAGGTATGTAATATAATTACTAAGCAAAGACACATGACGAAAATTTTGACCTTTAACTCCTCAACCCTGATGATGCAGGGGTACTTCAAGCCTAAGCCATAGAAGTTAGCTATTTAGTGCTTTCGGGTATGTAATATAATTACTACGCAAAGACACAAGATGAAAATTTCGATCTGCAACTCCTCAAGCCTGATGATGCAGGGTACTGCAAGCCTAAGCCATAGGAGTTGGCCATTTAATGCTTTCGGGTATCTAATATAATTACTAAGCAAAGACACATGATGACAATTTCGACGCCAATTGCAAGCCCAAGCTATAGAAGTTGGCTAGCAAGTGCTTACGTATAAGTAATAAGAGTACTAAGCAAAGACACGGGATATTTTTTTTTACCTTCAACTCCTCCCTGATGATGCGGGATAGTGCAAGCCTAAATTATAAAACGTAGTCACATAATGAATTCACATAGTCACATGGCCAGCGCGGTGGACTATGGCCTAAACTCTCTCATTCTGAGAGAAGACCCGTGCCCAGCAGTGGGACAATAATGGGTTGACGAGTCACATAATGCTTACGGTTGTTTTTAGGATATATTATAAGTTTAATGACAGCTCATTAAACTGAAATGTGATTAATAAATTAAACTTCAATTCATCAACCCTGATAATCTAAGTACACAACCTACTTAAGCCGTATGATTTTGGTACTTATTGATTACAATACATTACAAACCGTTCCTGAGTGAACATTATGATGAAAAGTGTCACTTTGAATACCTAAATCCTGAAAATACAGGAGTATTTTCATGTTATTGTTAAGAGTTGGATTTAGCTGTAGCTTTTTAAACAGGATGGGTTAGGTTAGGTTGGAACATAAAAGATAACATAAAAAATAAGCGAGCAGGGTGCGGCAGCGCCCTGCGAGCGGGTGCGCCCTGTTCGTATGAATTGTAAAAGTGTTTTGATTATGTCTTCTGCTTTACAAAGAACAATGAGGGATTTACGCACACAAATAGCCCGATGCACCTCTTAAAAGATCTTATCTTTGGCCACATGAAACAAAATATGAACTTAGAATATATGTCGCTGTTCAATGATATTCCAATTTTCTAATGATTTCAAGTAGATAATAGTGCTTTGTTATCCGGAAAAGTTAAAATCAATCTTTATATCGATACGTCTTCGTTTAAATGTGGAGGAGTTGGTTGAAAAAGTATATCCCGATGTTGTTAATACAACCAATAACACTATAAATTGGTTCCAAAAGACGGCTATATACCCACCCACCAATGAACGTGTCGATAAAATAAATGATTTATTTTTTTTCAAAATTTAAAGCAGCGTTCCTTAATGCCTTCCGGAACTCCTGAACACAAATGAATATTAAAAGTAGGTTTACCTATAATCTTACTAAGAAATTTGAATCCGCCAAAATTACTTCAAATAGTATTTTCCGATTTAGAAAAGTTCAAATCAATCTTTATAATCAAGTTTTGGTTCAAATGTGGAGGAGTTGATTGAAAAAAAGTATCCCGATATTGTGAATTAGAGCACCAAGAATGTAAATTGGTTCAAAAAAGCGGTTTACAATATTAGAATTCGTCTAATTTAAAGAAAAATACATAACAATACGTTCCTACCCACAAATACACACTTTAAATTCGTTTTTTCACTCTGTGTTTGACCAGGTATTCCTTGAGCGGATAAACCGATTTTAATGTTACTACTTTTTATCATAGAATTCCCACGGTGTCGAGATTTGCGCGGGAAAAATTTTGTGACACGTTGATTTGCACGCCGGCAAAGCCGCGGGTACAGCTAGTTAAAAAATATATGCTTTGCAGGATAAATTGACTCGAGCCTATATAAAATAAATGTCGCAGCCATTCATTGAAGTCGCATGACCTAAACATTTTTAAGTGAGGTGACCCGGCCCATTACATAAAAATATAGTGGTGGCGTCACTGTCTGTTACAGCTGTCATTTATTTTATACTAGTACTTAAGTACTAAAGTACCTAGTCTAAAAAAATATAATATTTATGCCTTAAAAGATATATTTTTCGTACCTAATGGAAGGTTAGGAAAGAACCCACGTAGTTAATCAGCGTTGGTCAATGAATCCCGGTCGTCCATAATATTCTTAATAAAATGATAGTTCCGAATAACCTTACCGATTTTTATGAAGTGCATATTACCAACCTTAGGGCCTAATAGTCCTGAAGTTCCGGGATTAGAATAGGGCTACGGTATCTCCTGCCTGTCGTAAGAGACGACTAAAAGGGGCTGCTAGGGTAGCGGGCGGCTAGAGTGGGAGTTTGAACCGTTCGGTCAGGTGACCCCGGGAAGGACCACGCATGTCGACGCAAAGATTAGTTGGAGCGGTGGGCCCAGCTGTCCATCTGAGAGGAGCCCGATGGGGCAACGCTCAGAGGTCTCAGGTTGCGTTCCTTTAGAGATCCCGGTGACCTCTGTAGCGCCGAGGACGGGCACGGGCGAGTTTTCGTGCATTAAAAATCCCATATAACCCTGTGTCGCTTCCTCGACGTTTTGAAGGTACCCCTCGAGAACAAAAAAAACCCTAATAGTCAAATTGAAACGGTTCATTCTTTACATGCAATTAAATAAACGACTACTATCAATGTTGCTCGAATTACGATGAATTTTACTAACTTCAAATAATAACATCCATTGTATCAGTATACAGATATGTTAAAGTATCTTATATCTTTTATACAGATACAATGCCGACAGAGTGACGCCATCCGCCCCATGACCCGGTCATGGCCTCGCTGTCAATTTTCTTTATCCTTACACAATTTAACCGGAAGAAAACATTTTGGACAAATAGTGTGATAAATAGAAGTATTTCCTGTTCTTTTTTAGGCACTTAATCTTTTAATGATTATGCGTTTTTATAAGACTAGGTTATTGACGTTGTTCCTGTAGTCATGGGACTAGAATTGGGCTACGGTATCCTGTCGTAAGAGGCGACTAAAAGGGGCTTTCGGCGTTGCGGGCAGCTAGAGTGGGAGCTCGAACCGTCTGGACAAGTGACCCCGGGAGGGGCGGTGGCATGTGTGGTCCCATGCTGCCGTAAGGACCAGAAGGTGCGGTGAGCGTAATGCTCACCAGGGACGAGCCTGAAACAGGCATCGCGCTCGGAGGACTCCGGTTGTGTTCCGTTGGAGATCCCGGGGTCCTCCACGCAGCGCTGAGGACGGCCACCGAGGGAGTTATAATGCGGCAAGAATTCCACATAACCCGCGTCGCTCCCACGGCGTACAAAAAAATAAATAAATAAAAGGTTATTCACCCAGCTTCGGTTCGGTCAACCAAGGTAATGAGTATCCTATGTTTTAAGCTAGATCATAAACTGTGTGTGGCAAATTTCAGCAAAATCTAAGCGGTACTTTTTGCATGAAAAGTAACAAATATAAGTATATAATTATACCCACACAAATTTTTGCACTTGATATTTTTCATAACATGGTAAATCTTATGAAAAATAACGATATAAATATATTAGGTGCAACATTCGGTGGCTTTACATGCATCATATCTCTATTAGTTTAAGTTCTTCGTATTCCAGGCGACAGTGCGACGCCAGTGGTGCCTACACACCCCTCTGCTAGGAATACCATGCGTTTTACCTTTTGCGGAATCTTGTTTAGATGCTTCACCGAAACCTATGTTTCTAGTTTTTAATGTTTTCACAAATATGTGTGTAGCCTGACATGTATAGGTACAACAACTACAATACAAAATAAGCAATCATTAATAGTGCATCTTTAATAAACATTTGTGGTGCTTTTAGTTTCTGCCTGAAGAAAATTTATAAACATTTACATATTATTTTGTACATCGATAGCGTGATTCAGAACTTGCAAGTGAATTTTACTAACGCCATCTACTAACAACGTCGTGAACTACTAAATATCTAGCAACTAACAAAACATCGATATTCTCATGGGAATGAGAGAGCGCGGTAAAAAGTAGCCTACCTCACTCTCCGTCCTCCTAACTATCTCCCAACATATAAATCATATCATATAATGGCTATGCGGCGACGTGAAAGAGGAACAAACAAACACACTCACATTTTAATATTAGTATGGATAATAAATATCTAAGAATAAGCAAAAATATTCACCGAGGGGACTATCCCGAGTTTATCAGAATTCATCCCACCCTAACCACTCACTCGTTAACGGACCGCCCGCCCCCATTTCGACATCATTAGGTTCTGCCATAAAGTCGTAAAGGTTCTTCGTCATGACATAACCATTTGGATTGGGGATAGAATGACAGGCTGTTGCTTTACAAAGATACAGATGTAATATAATGACATAACAAATACTTTTGCATGTAAATTTAATTCATCAAGTTGAATTTGAAATTAAAATACTCGTAAGTGCCAATATAAGATTTATTGAAAGCAATGATTTATTGAAAGATGTTTAAAATACAAACACAAAACTGTTAAAACACATTCAAAAGCGAGCAATGGAGAAGAAAATGTGTGGAGGAGCAATAAAGAACAGAATTCATAATAAAAAATAATGACTTGAATTTTATATGATAAACGTAGGTATTTCTCCAAATTAACTTAAAATTAAATATACCACAAAGCAACTTTATCAAAAATGAGATACTTATAGAGCTTTTTCTCTCTGAAATATTGGTTTTCAACGGAGCGTATTTTCAAGGGAATGATATAGGATGATATAGGTATAGTTGACATTATTTTGTTGGCAAGTAACTTGATATCCGTATACCTATTGGCAACAGTTTCTTTGAAGTTAGGTATAACCTACATGCTTTCAACAATTTCTATTCGTGAGTCATATATACGTATATAAATGAACTACACCGATAATATATTGTCAATAAAAATTGGACAAATTATATATTGAAAAGGAAATAATATAATGTCTTTATAAGGTTTAAGTAGCAAACAAGCAAGTGATAAATGCCACTCATGGATTACTTTATACAGACAAAGACTTCTGAAGTCAATGACAGATGCGTGCTACTCCGGAGGACTAAGATATGAAAGCCAGTCAATAAACCACTCTCTTCCACTGAAACGCAAGATTCTCACGCTAGAAATAGGTGTGGCAGTGGTACCGTCCCTGTCTTACCATACTAGTTCTACCATCTTGCAAATTGAATTTCAATTAACTGCAGTAATAAAATTCAACACGTATAAATGTTTTTTTTAAAGGCCTAAGTAATGCTTGTAAAGGTTTTTCGATATCGATATGGAATGAGACAAACGTCTTTTTTTTCGTAATTAGACATAGTTTGAGGAAAATTAACTACCTAACTGAAATACTACACTTAGGGTAAAACACATTTCTGATCTAAAATTAGTTCTGAATAAAAAACAGTAAGACTTAGTAAAAAGTAAGTAAGAGCTGAATTAAAAAGAAAAAGTGTTTTTGGTAAATGAAGCGTTAATATATCGTAATCGTAACCATATTAAATATTTACAAAGCTTCTTATGTAGATTCATTTTCATAAGCTCCGCTTACATTTATTGATATCAGGATTGAATTTCGTACAATCAAGTTAAAAGTTAAAAGGGATTCATGTATTCAAAATGAACTCTCTCAGGAAAATACCATACTACTTTTTTGAAAACAGCCATTTGAAGCTTTTGAAAATTGTTTGTTCTTGAAGACTATTTGAAAAATATTTTTTCCTTTCGAGAGGGGAAGTCTCCTTCAAAGTAAATCAGGCAACCAAAGAAAATCTAAGTAAAAAGAAATCCATTAAAAAAACAAAGGTCGAAAAGTTACAGATTGAACTTTTTCGCTTAGCATATAATATACCAACCTATTAGGAAAAAGTAGGAATTGTAAGATTAATCCTGTCACTTGACTCGGTCTTGCCATTAGCAAGCTGGCGTTTTGCAAAGCTAAGAGCTTTAACTAGGCTAAGCCTTTTGTTGCCTTGCGCTAAAAAGGCTGAGGCACGGCTTTCCAACGAATCCTTCTACACTTTTGTAACTTAGATTTGTACATTGAGGACGCATAAAGTTATATTTCGGGGCTAATGAGACGAAACGAAAAGGCCTATGGATGCACTTAGAAATTGTTAGTTTTTTTTATATTTTTTTATATATTTGGTAGTATCAGAGAAGACGATTCGGCAAGAAACTCAGCGGATTTATCTTTAAATTGTTAAACTTCGTTTTACAAGTTCTACTATATCACTAAAATAGTGTGGTAAAAATCCCACATAACCCTGCCGCCCCCCGGTGTCCGTCCTCGGCGCTACAAAGAGGACTCCGGGGTCTCCAAATGAAAGCAATTGGAATTCTCTGAGCGCGTTGCCTCATCGGGCTCCTCCCAGATAGGCGGCTGGGCCCACCGCTCCGTCGAGTTTTTACGACGGTATGCGAAGATACATACCGCCGTCCTTCCCGGGATCACCTGGCTGAACGGTTCAATCTCCCACTCTAGCCGCCCGCTATCCCGGAATCTCCTTTTAGTCGCCTATTGCGACAGGCAGGGGATACCGTAGCCCTATTCTCATCCCGGAACTACAGGGCCGATGGAAAAGAGTGTAAATAAATAAATAAATAATAAATATCTACGTGTTAATTTTGGTCAATTATGTGTGTTCCAATTACAGAGAAACCCGACCGGTAGTTTTTGCATGGAAGAATTTGAAACATACATTGATACTTACGATATCTGAATTAAAATGTAATAGACTTTTAGGTGAATGAAGCGTTAACATTTGATCGTAACTACTTATAATAAATTTTACAAAACTTCATATTATTATGTAATAAAAGATTATGTCGGATTAGTAGATAGCTAAACGGTAGCTTATCGCCTGCCTAATTAGTCTTGAGTGCTACAACTTATCGTAGGAATTCCTTACGACATAATAACATACAATAATGACGCCTGGCGCGGCGGAGCGGTCACCATACCGCTCTAAAACGTAATTGGCTTCGAGTTCAATCCTCGTTGAAACAAAATTTCCAATTATGAACGTAGATTTTATGTGTGTTTGTGTATTTGTCTTTGTGTGCATCCATGGCACTCATAGGATAACATACTATACGATCCGATCCGTCACCATACCGTTTTGATATGCATTAGGTTCGGGTTCAATCCCCGGCCAGACAAATATCCGAATGATAGTTTGAGCAGTCTGTATGTCTTTGTATTCGTACATGTCACCCACGGCATAAGATAAATCTTACTGTAGGGCTTTAAGTGTAGAGAGCGTTATTAATAATATTCATATAAATATCACTAGTTACTTGTAGGTATATTTGTTTACGTTAGAATACAAGGAAGAAAAATAAGTTTACATAATGTATCTACGCTATTTACTGACACTAGTCACCTGTCGCAACGGTCGAAATTCAACCGTAATTTAAATTAAAAAACTAAACTTCATATTGTCCAAAGCAGTTCGAATATTTCTCAAATTTAAATAAATTGTAATAATTTTCAAGTTATTTTGAACGGACCCGTTAAAGGTATAAAGGGGTTTAAAATTAGCTAAGCTGCATTTAAAGGCAATAGCGGCTATTTTGACAAAGACATCTGACATTTTTGACGTTATGTGTTTTCTTATTATGACATTGAATGTTTCATTTCGTTTAGTATGTAGGTATGTGTTTGTGTCAAATGCAAGATAGTGTGTGTAATGTTATGTTATGATTATAAGTATGTTTTGTGCATTATTTGAAAAAAAATAGCATTGCGTAATCCGTCTCTACATTAACTATAACCGTGCGTGATTTTATATTCCTCCGTCTGCGACAAGTATCTTAAAAAGGGATCACAAGTATTTGCTTCACGTATTAATATATAGAAATAGTTCTAAAAATAATGCGTTCATTTAAATTTTACTACAGGTATTCGAATTATAGAGGTCGCAACGCATTTGTGGTCTACCTCAAGGTAGGCTTTCAATTTTATTTACGGTCAATACGGTCGATGTCCATGTGCGACATGATCCACTATTATCAAAGAGACTGGATACTCATTTGCTTCGATGTCATAAAACAAATGTCGAATTACGAAGAAAATATTGGTCTACTCACAGTGTTTGTAATTAGTCTAACAGTTACAAAACAAACAATTAAAACAAAGAGGCTCTATGTTTACGTTCCCTCACTTTATGTCTAACGAGGTGACACAGAAAATACTACACTAATGACTCATTAAAGTAACAAAACACGATTTTACAGAGATGTTTAAGAAAACAAATTCAAGTAAGTTACGCTTTTAAAACGTGTTGTAACGCGTGGTTTTGCTGGTGTGATTTGCTTTTTTTAACAGATAAAAATCATCAATGTTTCCGACAAACAAATCATCAGCGTCTGTATTATATTAAGTTTTGTCAAAATCGATCCAGCTATTTTATAAAAAAATAAAGATACAAAAAATAAGTAGTTTGGTTTTTGCAAAAAATAAATAAATGAATAATGAACATCGAAAATAGTAATGTAGAGATTAGAGACTCACTTTTACTATTTTCATCTGTGTATCAGCTTTTTAGTTCCATACTCTATTGCCCACACTTTACGATATGTCAAGGATATTTTTTGCAAGGCATGACAACACTGACAAATTTTGCCAAGTATTAAAGAAGGTCGAAAACTTTTCATGCTCACCTTTAACTTCGATTTATGCACCACATCGTTGTTTTGGAGCGAATCGAACGCATGCCAAATGCAATTGGTAACGTTTTTTAGCAACACTGACATATTAACACTGGCACTTTGGTACACATCAAAATCAACGAGAATTAAAAATGTTTTTTTCGTTTTTATCAGCAAAGCGCGTGCTTCGTCCTCGAGTTCGATTTTACACTGGCAGCTGCGCTGGCGATATCAAGCGAAGGAAGTGAGTGGAGTAGAACGATGTTAAGTTGTGGGTACACGTAGTTCGATTGAGTATTGATTTGTATATTTTTTTACTAGCTTTTGGAACAAAGTTCCTTACGGCAGGCTTGGAGGAGATACGGTAAAATATGTAATAGTAACGTAACGAGTTGTAAAGTATAGACCGCAAGTGCTTTATCACCTTATTATTTGACTAAAGTAAATGTATATTATTTTTGAGTGCTATCTTGGGTTAGGGAATGAAACAAACGCCCAAGGAAGAAGAAGAGCGGAAGTTCCGCGCTCTACAGTCCATGACTGCTAAGTGGAAGGAGAGGCTGGCTGGACGGCTGACCTCAGGACCGTGGAAGCTGTCCGCCCAGTGCTAGAAGACTGGACGGACAGGCGGCATGGGTCACTGACCTTCCGGCTGGTGCAGATACTCTCGGGGCATGGATGTTTCGGGAAGTACCTATGCCGATAGCCAGAAGGGAGCCAACCACCCAGTGCGACCACTGCAGCTTGTACCTTCTTCTACTCCCATAACGGAGGAATTGGTGTAGGAAACGGGGGTATCCTGTGCCACAGTAACAAGCCTTGAGATGGTGCAAGCGGTGTTCCCGCGCGCATCAGATGCCCTCTTGCAGAGAGGAACCCATGATGGGTATCTCCACGAGAAAAAAAGGGATTGAAACAAAATTTGGTAAAAAAGATACATTATCTATTAATTGTAGCAGTGCTATAAAAGTTCCGTTTTATAGCACTGCTACAATTAATAGATAATATAAATATTTTTCATTTTATTTATAAAAATGAAATTAATAGTTAGTTCTATATTTTTAACAGTGTGTCTGTCTATATTACTGTCTGTATTATTGTCTGTATTACCTACTTTGGATATCGCATATGTAATCAATTTTTGTTTTTAGTGTCGTGATTGCTTAAAAAACGCGATGCAAAGTTCATACCCTAGTAAATATTTTATCGCTTTATTGGGTAAAATAAGTACAATGGCTCCATAGCGAACAAATATATAATTATTTTGTGTAATCTTGTCAACTAATGCATAAATAGGATGGGTGACGAATACATTATACACGTCACGCATAATTAGTGTCAGTGTTGTGAATACGTTATACTTAAAACCCATTGTTTTATTTTAGAACAATAACAGAATACCTATTTAAAATATTACAGAAGATTAAAACATATCACGGAAAATTAGCAAAACTCTGTTCATGAGACTTTTCACGACCGTAATAACGAAAATTTACATTCGTTTGCAACAACTTGTATAAAAATACTTAATTTTTACTTGTTTTCCATTTCTAAAGTCAAGTTCTTACCGATACACCTTAAATGTACCGGGAAAAGAACACACAACATGGCGAATAAGTATAAAAAATAAAAGCTTTTAAAATATGTTAAAACTCCTAATTATAGCCCAGTATGCCTCCTCCTTAAAGGCAGATTGACCGATATGAACGATGCGTAAACATCAGAATTAATCAGAGAGGAAATTAGATAATGTCCTTTGTTTGCGAAAATAAATCAATGATAAGAACTTATGTAAAAGTTACAAATATAATCTGATTAGAATAAGTAGGACATAGTTTACATAGTTATGTATTTTGAAATTGTTAAAAAGAATCAATGCATTACTTTTAATCTTCTTATATGCATCTAAAAATCAAATTAGCTCTTTTATACTTTTCATATTATGGTAGTAATTATTTTTATATAAAATAAAATTCTTTCTTGTCACTTTCAATACCTAATTCATTGAATTATCAATACACTCTCATAAATAAAAAAAATGCCTACCACACCACATTTTTTATATAGTTTCGCCAAACGATAAGGCAATCGGGCCACCTGATGGAAAGTAGTCTCCGTTGCCTATGGACATTTGCAACACCAGGGAGTCGCCAATGCATACACAGTCGCCACATACCTACTAAAGAAATATTATACCAAATAGACGTACAAAACGTACCTACGCTACCTGAGAAAAATATTCCAGACAAGTGCTCTTCCTAGAACCGCATCTAGTAGTCTCCGGATCTCTATGTAGAGTCATTTTTATCTTAGTTACCAAGTTTTGCGACGTGAGTGTAATACAAAACTCATCATTCATTTGCTCATCCACATCAATTTAAATAAAAATATGTTTAGATTTACCATCAATTAAAATGTAATTGAATTGACAATTAATTAAAACGTACTAACTACATGCCAAATAAAAAGTTTATTTAGTCACATTAGAATTGCTTATTTAATTACAAAAGAAATAGTAAAAAAACCGCTCTTTTATAAAAAGCGTGCTTACACATGTCACATACTCTAACAAACAAACAATAGTTGTATGTACGAGGATATATTTGTTACATTTTGTCCTTAAGACACAAATAATCCTAAATCTTAGGAAATACATCGACGTTTTACGTTGAAGACAAATTGTTTTCTTTAGTCCGTGACAAATGCGAATGATGTAAAATCCTGCAATTCGATTTGTTCAAAGTTTCAGATTGTTTTGTATGTAGGAGTGGGTTTAATTGTAATGGGTATGTTTTATAATATAGTTTCGGTAAAACCATAATTATGTAATGTTGTTATTTGAACTGGCCGACACTAAAAATAATAAACATATAAAAATATACTTCGACATTTCCTTATAGTTCACATGTATAATTTGGGACTGACATTATTGTGGAATTGACACATTTTAATATGTAATATGTAATATACATCTATGTACAATGCATCAAATTATACATACCACGTAAATAAAAAAGGATAAATGGTCCTATATATGTATTAAGCGTTATTGTAAGATTTCGTTAATTGCCAACGTTGTCACCACTGCACACGACAGTGTGATGGTGACAGCGATGGCCTAACGTGGACCTAAGAAATAAAGACTTATTATGTTTTAAAAAAGAAGAACTATTGTGACAAAAGGCAAGGACGATCAGTCTGTGGAGTTTTTGTGTTATAATAAAAAAAATAGGTAACGAGTATTCACGATATCCGGTTTTTGAATCCTACTTCCCGATTCATGTTAGACCCATTTCAACGATCCAGCGGGCTTTTGATGGCCACTGTCCATACGCCTCTCCTAAGTGGTGCCACTTCAACCGGTCCTGTGCCCTCTTAATCCAACGGTTTCCCGCTGTCTTATTCAGGTCATCGGTCATTCGGAAGAATTAAAAACGATTTGAAAACTGGATATAGGAGTACACAGTACATAATAAATATTTACATAGTACAGGTACGTGGTATAATTTATATGGTTCAACCTTAGAGGTACCACCGTCACACTTATTTCCAGCGTGAAGGTAGTTTCGACGCGGGTGACGACCCGCTAGCGCAGCGGTTACCGCACCGATCTGACACGCAGTGGGTCCCGGGTTCGATTCCCGGCCAGACAGGTATCTGAATGATGAGTTTAGATTCTTGTTCTGGGTCGGGGTGTTTGTGTATTCGTCTTTGTGTGTCAATGGTACCGACGACACAGGAGAAAATCCTATTGGGGCTATGAGTGTAGAAAGCGTTTTAAGCGTTATTTAAAAGTTTCTATAAGTTTTTGCATTTCGTTGGAGTGTGATTGCCGACTCTATTTTTTTAATCCTCGGGAGTTACAACGCACCTGTATGACTTTAGATAGAACCCATTTTCTGTATGATGTTACTTACCATGGGCTTTAGTGACTAACTACTTACCATAAGGTGGAGTGCATGTATACTTCTACTCTGATTTCATAAACAATGTATCGTGCTGAGGATAGCACGTAGTGATAGAAATATGCACTAAGTTCGGTTTTTAAAATCAATGTCAGATCGTGACGGATGGAAGGTTGACTTAAAATTACGCAATATTAACATTGTTCAACGTTTCGGTCCTAATGTATGTCCAAGGGCGTAGCTATAAAAAAGGTAGACTTATCTATTTTTTATTACTTTTTGCTAACGAAATGAGGAAGAATGGGAGGGAGGGGTTAATTAACACTTAACTTAACAGCTTTTGAAATTTGACGACAAAGAAATCAAAAAGTTCCTCTTGTTTCAAGATTTTCGCGTACCCATATTCAGGGGGAGTGAGCCTTTCCTAAAGCATCTCTTGCCTATTTATAGTTTTATTAGTACCTACCTAGTTGAGTTTATTTATGATATGGACTATGATGGTCGCCTCATGTGAAAGTGTGCCGGTAACAACACTCTTCTATCGAAACGAAGAAATGGTTCACGCTAGAAATAGGTGTGCCGGTGGTACATCCCCGGTCGAACTACACTGGTTCTACCACCTTGAGTTACTAGTAGCTGCGTTTTAATTGTAGTTGAGTTGTCAAGTGATAGATTTAATAAATAGCTAGATATATACAGACAATATAAATTTATAAAAAACGGACAAGTTTCTAAAATAGGATCTGTTACAAGAACCTACTTATAACAGTTAATTCATTAAGTTTAAATGCTTTTGGTATGAAACAGTATTGAGAGACACTTATAGGAGGCGTTCCAACATAGTGCCCAGGGTATAATTACAAGTTAACCTTTAATATGTGTGTAATTGTCGTAATTGTTTTCGCATATAAATTACTTCAGGCTGACCGCCTATTGGTTTTTTTTTAATGACTGAAGTAGCAAATGAATGACGCCACATGAACATCTGTGAGCAACTTCAAATAGAACATGAGTTCTATCTGAAGTCAAACACAGATTCGTTGCGACTTCTGACCACTAAGATGGTCGCCTCATACAAAAGTGTGCCGGCAACCACACACTTCTATCGAAACGCAAGAAATACCTACTTCACGTTGGAAATAGGTGTGGCGGTGGTACTTCCCCGGTCGAACTACACTGGTTCTACAACCCATAAGATACATACTTAAGATAATTGACATACATACAAACATAGATAGGTACGCTCGAAAAAAATTACTCCCTTCTGACGGAACCGGGTAAAAAAATAGCCAATAGGCGGTAAGCCTTAATCACAAGTGTTAAGAAAGCGCACAGTTCAAAATGTCGGCTGACCAGTCTGAAGAACATTATAATTACATTACTCATCGCCAATCGATCCGTCCTCGGATGTTTTCTCCATATCCGCGCGACGTGACTCAGTAGAGGACGTGCCGCCATTTAAATCTGTTGCCAACGCAATATTCACAATCTTATATTGCACATCTTATGAAGTAACGAAATAGACTGCTAAATAATGCACCTTTTAGGAGACGTTCTTTCGGTCATGCTCTAAAGATACAAGGTACGGTATGATTTGATAATAATTAGTAGTTAATTGTATTTATGTAGTATATCACTGCTTGTATTGAATGTATTTTATTGAACATTAACACAATTCAAAAAGGCAAACTTTACGAGAGCGTCCGGTAAAATGAAACAATGCTTTTTGGTTTTAAAAATTAAAGTTAAAATTGTACTATATTTTAAAGTAAGAGCAACAATGTGTTAGCACCTAAGCCATTTTGGATATAACTGTATTATAATCTAAAATTTATGAATTTTGAGACTAATATTGATGAATTTTGAATTGTGAGATTATGCAGATCATCGATATTTGCCCAGGGTCACCCCCATACGTTCACGTTAAGTGAAACTTGTGTCCTTTTTAGCTTCTCATATACTACGTGTCAAAGCGTTAGAGGAGGGTGAACATAGTCTATTTAGTAGGGACATTGCTTAGTGGCGGTGACCTGAAGCCCCCAAACCGTTTATTCAGAAACTTTAAGAAAATTATCAGACACAAATATGTAAACGCCACTTCACGCCAAAGGCAGAAAATACTTCACACGTAATTTTTTTTATGGTATACTGTGGGTCAAGTCATTCTCAAAAGAAAAACATGGATCGACTACTGCTCCTGCGTTCTATGTACGAGCACAATTTAAATCATTACGAAAAGTTACTGTACATATATTAATACTACTATACATATATTTATACCTACTATCTATATTATATTAATATGTGAAGCAAAAACTTGTGGTGTATTTTTAAGTAATATGCCGCGGACGGATTAGGATGAAATTTTGCACGGTAATAGTGGACGTAGAGAAGGAGTGCAGTAACAGAATGTTTATATTTTTTTCAAATAATGCATATAACATACATAAATCAACTAAAACACATTACACACACTACCGTGCATTTGTCACAAACACATAAATAATAAACGAAATAGAACATTTAATGTCTTACTATGAAAACACATAACGTCAAAAATGTCAGAAGTCTTTGTCAAAATACCGCTATTGCTGTTAAATGTGGCTTAGCTAATTAAACCTCTTTTTATATTTAACGGGTGCGTTAAAATTACTTGAAAATTATTACACTTTGGACAATATGAAGTTCAGTTTTTTCATTTAAATTACGGTCGAATTTCGACTGATGCGACGGGTTATAATAATTATTGCAGTCTGTTTGCTACCTTCGTCCATGTTTCTGCCATAAGAGTTTCCGCCCGTTAGCCCGTATGCAAAGTTGACTTTTAATATTGTTTAAAAGTTCACAAAATATCATGTAGAATGTCAGTATCGATAGTAAAAATTGAAGCTATTTAATTTATTAAGCAGGCCGCTCTCTATCTTTTCGCGAAATTGGGTAGGTCTATGTCGAAGTAAGTTTAGTCATGTGTAAATGGTAAAGGCAGCCATTAAATCACAGTCAGATTCTTCAGTCCTTCTTTGCCTTTAAGTGTTTATTAATCTCTCAATTCGGTAGTTATTTAATAATTAATTTATTACATGGAATCCTACTTAAATCTGGAGTCACCAACGAAATCTACATAAATTCGTTTTTTAGGATGTGGTTTTTGATATAAGTACTTATATCATTTTTTTTTGTTTCCGAGAGGGAAACCTTCAAAAGGTACCCGACGCCGTGGGAGCGACGCAGGGTTATGTGGGATTTTTACCGCACCAAAACCCCCCCGGTGGCCGTCCTCGGCGCTAAAAAGGAGGACTCCGGGATCTCGAAACGACTTCAACCGGAATCCTCCGAGCGCGTTGCGCCAGCGGGCTCCTTCCAGATGGGCGGCTGGGCCCACCGCGCTGTGCACCGAACGGTTCGCGCTCCCACTCTAGCCGTCTGCAACCCCGGAAGCCACTTTTAGTCACCTCTTACGACAGGCAGGGGATGCCGTAGCACTATTCTGATCCCGGAGCTACAGGGACTTGATATAAGTACCTACCTACACTTACACGAGGTGTTTCAATATGTATATTCCTTGGAAGGCAAAAGAGTTCAGAATTAACTTAGATTGCCTGCAGATGTTTAAAAATACTTACTACTTACAATTTGGACTGCTACCGTTTGATTATTATAAAAATAGTTACGTTAATGCAATAACTTTTGTCAAGAAGGAATCTTGAAATATGCAACGTAATTATTGTTAATACAATGCTTTTATCTAAACAAATGGGCAAGTTTTCTTTAAATAGGTTCTCTCTTGTGGTTGACCGCAAGGCAAGGTCTAACAGGGTCACGGGCGCTCAGCTTTGTGATTATCTGATATTCAGTTGTATACCTAATATCTTTTGTTGTATTCTTTTGAGACGACCCGCGTGGCGGAGCGGTTACCATACCGGTCTGACGCGCCATGGGTCCCGGGTTCGATTCCCGGCCAGACAGGTATCTGAATGGTGAGTTTAGATTCGTGTTCTGGGTGTGTCCCCACACACAAGACGAATACACAAACACCCAGACCCACGATGGTACCCACGACACTGGAGAAAATTCTACTGTGGGGCTATGAGTGTAGAAAGCGTGTTTTAATGTCTGTTGTATTACGGTAAACTATCCCATCTTACATATACTTTCCTCTTTTATATTCCAAAATTGAATCAAACATACCTACACATAAACCAAATAAGCCTTAATCTTTGATTTTTTATGTCAGAAACAAGATGGTATCCAAAAAAAACTGATTACAAAAAAAACTGAAAAACCCAGCAAGTTTCTTGGATCCTTTCAGTTGAGGTCGTGTTCCGGTGATAGTGTATGACAAAATACAGTAACTGACAATTTATAAGTGCCTTTTACATTTATAAAGTTACAAGAGAACCAGCCGTTTTAGAAATTGGCGATAAAATCTAATAAGTATTTATTATAACACAATAATAACCTACACATTATTAAAGTATTAAATTAAATTTAACTTAATCAGGTTACAATGATCCATGCAGTCCACCTGATGGTAACTGGTCACTGCCGCCCATGGACATCTGTAAGAAACTTCAATTAGAACATGGGTTCTATCTGAAGCCAATCACAGATGCATTGCTGCCGAGGACTATGATAGTCGCCTCATTTAAAAGTGCGCCGGCAACAACAACCTTCCATCGAAACGCAAGAAATGCTTCACACTAAAAATAGGTGTGGAGTTGATAGTTCCCCAGTCGAACTACACTAATTGTACCACCTGTAAATACATTTATGAAACCTGCTTAAAGATATCTATTACATATGAATACATACATAACAAGACACATTTTATACTTATAACAGTTAGGTATATCAACGAGGTTTTCCATCAGTCTTATATCAAAGCAAAGAATTTCGATGTAAATATTTATTTGACATGTTTGAATAAGGTTAACATTAAACGATAATGCTTTTGTGAAAGCACAAACACAAATACAAAGGCTAACATAAACAGCGTGAATCGGAGTGATGCATCACCCGACTAAAGTTAGAAGTGACCAACTTCCAGCTTTCTTTCAATGTTTGTTTTATAACTGAAACCAGACTAACCTATTTGTCATGTTGCCTTGTCATGAGTTTCTGACAAAAGAGCATTAATGAGTAAATAAACTTGTGCTCTTTAATTTTATTATTATAGATACTATTATTTACACATATACCTACCTACTGCAATCTGATTAAACTAACTACAAATACGAGTAAGTATAATTTGTGCGTCTTCAGGTCCTCGAGATGTTGCGTTTCCTGCTGCTGTTTTGTAAAATCTTGTATCTCAAAGAGTACCTATCTATTGTATTGTGCACCTGTAGAATAAACATGCACAAATAGCTCTTAATTTGTGCGTATTTGTGACACAATTTCCTATATTATAAAAAAATATTTCCAAGTTAGTTTTTTCCAAAAATCAAAAAAGTATAATAGAACCTAAATAAGAAAACATTATAAGGTCACTGAAAACTGCATTGGGTCGTTTTGACATTGGATACTTTTGAAGACCTTTTTTCTGTCATTTATTTGCAGAGATAGGTAAAAAGAGTAAGTATGGTTCGCAACTGTTTTTTTTTCGCCGACAAAAATCTAACTTGATGGGCGGCAAATTGTACTTACTTCCGCCCCGGGCGACATGAAGCCACGCTACACCCATGGTACAAAGGAATACTTATTTCAAGACTGAATTTCTTCCAGCAGCAAGAGAAATGTGCATATACTTATAAGACAAATTAAGTGTCAAGCACGTAAGTTCGGAAGCCTTAGAGATTCGGAAGGGTATGTTTTTATTACCTGGTCATAATTGTTCCCTATAACATTCCTCAGACTGATATCTTACTCCTATTCCATTCATTATTTCCAAGATGTCAGTTTTCCTTATTATGTACCGTTTGGTATAAATGCAAGCGGTTATTGCCTTTAACGAAGGCAAAGGTCGTTACGATAGCCAAATAAACAAGTTTGGTGGGTAGCGAATTATTTCAAGAAATGAGATAGGATGTGATATGCCATATTCTTCCCACGAAGATGAATTTTATGAGTCGGCAATGGTTTTATCTATAATTAAACCGTGAAGCAAAAACTTCTACTTGCCGCAGACGGATGAATATGAAATTACGCACGGTTATAGTTGATGTAGAGAAGGATTACACAATGCTAATATTTTTTCAAATAATGCTTAAAAATACACACATATTACACACACTACCTCGCATTTGACACAAACACATACATAATAAACGAAATAGAACATTCAATGTTCTTAAATCAAACATATAACGTCAAATGTGTCAGATGTCTTTGAAAAATACCTGTTAATTATTATATTAATACGTGAAGCAAAAATTTGTGACGGATTTTTAAGTAATATGCCGCGGACGGATTAGTATGAAATTTTGCACGGTTATAGTGGACGTAGAGAAGGAGTGCAGAATGTTAATATTTTTTTCAAATAATGCATTTTTCATACATAAAATCAACTAAAAACACATTACACACACTGCCTTGCATTTGTCACAAACACATATGTACTTAGTAAATGAAAATGAAAAGACACAACGTCAAGAATGTCAGATGACATTTGATTTTTAATTTAAATTACGGTCGAATTTCGGCCGATGCTACGGGTGACTAGTGCTTTTAAATGCAACTTAGTCAATTAAACCTCTCTTCAACTTTAACATATCTTGAAAATTAATAAAATTAAATTGAGTTTGAGAAATATTCGTGCCACTTTGGAAAATAGCAAGTTTATTTTTGAGTTGAATTACGGTCGAGTTTCGGCCGTAGCGACGGGTGACTAGTAAGTAGGTATGCCAATAGCTTTTAAGATTTTTACATGTCGTAAAAAAATCGTAATTAAGCCATGTTTGTGTTATATATACAAAATTAACAGTAGGTAGCTATTTTTATGGAAATCAAGTTAAACAATTTACAAAAACGAAAACCTCATTTTAAACCCATCCCAGGTTCATAATTTAATTAATAGTACCAAGTAATAGTAATTAGTACATAATTGATTTATTGTAATGTACCTACTTATTGTATTGTAATGTTTGAGCGTTGCTGATAAAGTACTTAAATTATATAGACAATATCAACATTAGGTACTTACCTAATATTTTAAAGAAATAAGGCTTAAATTACTTTGTCTATAATAATAAGCTTGTTTTAAAAAAGGATGTTGTAATTCTGACGAGGATTCTAAATACATATAATACGGTAAAATAATGATAAATGATAGACAAAGTTTCTGCTATAAAAATGTGTCTTTAACTGTATTATTAAAAGACAGAATAATTAAACGTTGCGATCCTGACTGAATCAAAATACATTTCCTTTAGAGGTTGCAGGGTCGTTGGCACCTCGGAGGTTTATATCTGAATATTAGCAATTCACTACAGCTTTACAATGTCAACTGGCAATAAAAATATCAGTAATTTTACCGTGACCAAATACCGGTTCAGGAACCATCTGGATAACTCCATATTAGTGTAGGCCGCATGCAAATAACTGCTTCTATCGGAAGCGAATGAAGGTTTCAGCCTTATTTGTCGTGGCGGCCAACTGATCAAATGCAAGTTATCTAAAATTATCGCACACCTACCTGATTCTAATATTGCCCGGTAGGTAGCTATTAGAATAATAATTCGTATAAACCAACGGAGGTTAGAATGGCTTTAGGTTCTAACACAGAAGTTTCAAGCTGTTACGAGTATGGTTCATAAGGGGATATTGCACTGTCAAGCCTATTCTCAAGCGTGAAGCAATTTTTGCGTTTAGTAGTAGGATAAAAACAGAAGGATAGAATAGTGCTGGTGCACTGTCGTATGAGCCGACTATCTGAAGCCTCGGGAGTAGGCACCTGTGAACGCAACTGTGATTGACTTGAAATTGAACCCATGTTCTATATTAAGTTGTTTTCCTTGTACGATAGTAATTACTTTTTATCAAGTGGACGGCTAGCTGGTTTCTACTAAACATATTTGGCATGCACATCACAAAAATACGAAATGATTTTATTTCAAATAGCTTTGCAACAAAATTGACAAAATAGTACCTATAGGCCTAAACATTTTTAAGACTTTCTGCTGCTCCACGGGATATTTCTGTTTTTTGGAAAACCAAATAAAGAGTTTCTCCCCATTGTAGCACAGAAATTTATGTATCTTCCTGCGAAATTTACGTAGTTTAATACTTCGTAATTTACGGCTAACGCATAAAGTACCTACTTACAATCATTATTTCATTGCACAAATGTAGGTATCTGATACATATAAGTATACCTACGTACTACAGTAGGTTATTCCTGAGGCTCTGCTCGTCTCGGTCACGTTTATCTAGTACGGTAATGAGTAACTTGTGTTTCAGGACAAAAACCATGTGCCCTAAATTACAGCTAAATCCTACCGGTAGTTTTTTGCTTAAAAGATTAGCAAACTGACATCCTACCATAACTACATCTTTCGCATTTATAATATGTAGTAAATGAACTGTCTTTTATTAAATATGGATTATTCTTTAGAGATAGTTGGTAGCGATAAACATCTCCAGAGTCAACAGCTTTAAATTGACAAATTCTTTCTTGGATAAACTAGCACCGTTTATTATACTAATCGGGTATAAACAATTGTAAAATAAATGTCCCGCCTCTTGCCACAGTTAGCAGCCATCAATTCGCAGTTAATGATGTTAAGTGGGTGGGATTTGGCCACTTGTAACACCAACTCTAGTAGATTGTGAAATTTCTTTGTAAATATGTTGGCAGTTTGTAATAAACACCTTGTATAGTTGTTAAACACGTTTTTTAATAACTTTTATAACATTTTAGGAAATAGAGCAGACAGCGACGATTAGGCAAGTCTTTTTGTTGCAGTGACTTGTTACGCCATTTATTTTTTGGCTTTGGATTTGTTAATTCACTTTCACGTTAATTTTGATGCCGTTCTTGTATTACTTATATTATTTTTTTACACTGTACACTAGGTTTTACAAGCAGCTTCCTCAATTTATCACGGTAATGATGTAATGAGTATCCTATTTGGTAATATTGGTGATAAACGCATACCAAATTTCAACAAAACAATTAAAAAGCATACATAAATGCTTACAAACTTTTACACAAATAAGATTAGTCCTTCGAACTTAATCTGGGATGCGCCTTTAGATAACAATAACACACGCACGCTATAAGCTTTCTACTCATGGTCCCACACTAGGATTTTCTCCTGTGTCGTGGGTACCATGGACACACACAAGACGAATACACAAACACCCAAACACAGGACATGAATCTAAACTCATCATTCAGATACCTGTCTGGCCGGGAATCGAACCCGGGACCCATTGCGCGTCAGATCGGTATAGTAACCGCTCCGCCACGCGGGTCGTCAATCAATCGCTAACTTCGATTGTAATTCAGCTTGAACAATTCATTAAAAGGGTTATTTGAAATAAAACAAGGTGTCTTTGGTAAGATTTATTAATATTGAAATACAATACACCTAGAAAGATAAAATACATTTAAAACCGTCATGTTACACCGGCGGTACCTTCCTTGTCGGTCCGGATGTACCTATCTATGCTAATCCGTTCCTCATTACTTGAACATATTGAGTGCTGTATGGAGGTTAATGAACAACTTAGTAATCATACAATTAACGTGTTCGCGTCTATTCATCGTAATGATAGAGGTCGATGTTTTGAGATCTTAGAGCTAGCGAGTTGTGTTAATTTCTCTATAACAGTATGAACGTTGTTCTGTTTAAACGCCTGTCTGAAATGCCTAGTACGCGCTTTACCAGATATTTAGAAGATTACGTTGCAAAACTTTGTAAAATTATACCTTTAAGAGATTAATAAATTTATTTTTAGGAATACTAATTAGTGGCTGACGTCAGGTGAAACATCAATTCCTTTTCGAGTCAATTACATAATAAACATTAATTGTACTTGTCTATCAAATCAAATATAAGCTCGTTGGTTTTTTCAGTGTCGCAAAGGTTTTTGACAAATACAATTCGGAATAAAAGCGTATCGAGCTTATCGCAATAAAGAGATAAGTGCTTTTGCGGGCGCGACGTACCACACATTCGTATACCTGGTGTATATGAGAAATATATTGTTTACAGATAGGTAGATAACCTACTGATTCCACCGACTGTAATGTTCAACAATTAGACAATCTTTGAACTCAAAAAAATTAAAATACCTTTAGGTACATGTCCACACCTCTAATTCTTCACTGACAATTAACATACGAAAAGAAAGGGAGTCTGAACTTTTTAGGTGACCTACATTTTCCTTTAAAACGTGCAAGTATTCTCACATCTCTACATTTGTTTTCAGGTCATTTGTTTTTTGTTGTTTCTTTTCTTTGTCCACAGCTCATTTTTAAGCCTTCTAAAATCATAACACAGTGGAATTTTCTACTGTCGTGGGTATCACGGATACACATAAACATAGAAACACACACATCCAAACCAGAGCCCTACATTAATTATCCAAATATCTATCTAGTCGAGAATCGAACCTGGTTCCATCCACTCAACATTGTTCAAGTACTGAGTCTTACAAACACGAGACTTATAACTAGAACATACTTATACACAACGATTCAAGCTGAAAGCTTTATCCAAAAGAATTAATGCCACGTTGCGAAAAAAAGACAAAATTACATTTAAGTACTTTTCTATCTCCCAAAAGATGTTTCGCGCCTCTAAACATTATTTCTAACACTAAAGACTTTAGTACATAGTAGCCCACAAAATTCGTGGTCAAATCAGAGTTCATTAAGATACCTAGCCTGTATTTGTCAGTATTATTGTGTGTCAGCATTATCATGACACGTATTTTGTTTATAATATTTTTTATGCGAAGTAAAACCCTAATGATGCCTATAAATATTACGACGAATTTTACATTTAACAACCTGCTAACTATTAATATATTTAAAATATTAAAATATTCTAACAATGAGCAGCTTGTGAAATTTATCGTAATAAATTTATTAGATCGATATTCATCATGTAGTTCGAACACGCAATAAACATTTGTGCTAAATATCCGCTCAATTGTTTTTGTATGTCCGCAATTGAGAGAATTGAGCTGTACCCTTAGTAGAAGTTTGAGATGTTTATTAAACAATAATTGTTTATGTTTCCGCCCATAATTTAAAAAAAAATAGCAAGTTATGACCAAAACGTAAGACTGCAATGTACGTAATGTATGAGCGAAAACATACACAATAATTGTTTTGAAGATGCGTAATAGCTCGTACTAAGACACATGACATGACCTCGACCGTAGACCATTATGTTCTAAAACCCTAAATTATTAATTTATATATGTACCTACAACAGTTCATGAATTGCAAAGTATTTGCAATGGAATGTAAAAAAAATCGAAAAACACGCGATGTGTGCTTTTGGAAATATAATATCCTTTCGATTGGCAAGATTTGGTTTTGATGTACATGCGATTTTCAACCTCTTTCAAAACTGCATTGTAGAGTTGGTTAACGCTTTGTACATAACTGTACCTGTTTGTGAATGGTTAAGTTTATGTGTTATTTCTTTGTGATTTAGTAATTTCATACTAAATTGGAATATTAAAAGGATGTCTATATGTTTACAAATATTTTCTTTGATTAAACGCTAAAACACTGTTAGTGGGTACATACCTGTACATACAATATTAAGTATATTAATACAATTTAAATTAATTTGTCAGACTATTATTACTAAATCAACGAATTGAGAGAGTAATTCATTAATTACAGTCAACAAATTATTTTTTATTTATTGCATACGATGGTATATTTTGTAGTTTAAATAGTCATTAATTTTATTTAAACAATGTTCAAAAGAGGCTGAAAATCGCTGTCTGGTGCCTAAATTACTAACTAAATTGAGATGGTCGTTAAGCGTATCCAGTTCTCCTTACATGACATTATTCGAAACCTAAAACTAACATACACATACTATTATATAAAGAATAAAAACTACATACTTATGAATACTAATATCATTATACATATGAAAATGAACCATTTAATTTTGAATCTATTTCAACAAATGTATTAATTCCTATAAGAAGAACTAGTGACGAATTTTAATCAATTGTAATTATAACAAAAAGTTCGTCTCTTATCGAACAAAACCGTTTAAGTCTAAATTTGACAATTTGGTTTTTATGCAATAGTGTTGATGTCAAAATAAGAAGTGAAAAAGGTAAAAAATAAATATTAAGATTCGACGTCACTTATAATCTTTAAACAGTTTATTTTTTAACAAAAACTGACTTACATGCTCATGAAATGAATTAGTTACGCATTTATCTTATTTCACTCCCCTGTAAAGTATTGAAATAAATTAAACGGTGTTGTTCAAAGAGACGAAATGTATAGCTACCGGAGCAAATTAAAACAGTAAATTAAAGCAGATACTGACGTCACCGCGTGCATGCCTGGAAGCATGCATGCATGATCAACCGTTTTGTGCTAGCATAGCCAAAAGTTACATCCTTATGCAAAGCTTAAATTTACATATAGCCCGGTCTGTTTTTAATTACTATGATTATAGTTCGTAATAATTAAAAACATTTCGTTAAGCTTGTAGCCTTTATTATAATTGATCACTGAGTGATAATTTTTATTATATAAATACAATCACTTAAATACATGCTTGTATCGCTTAGGCAGAAATGCTTAAGCTCAGCAATAGAGCTACCACTGCGCCAGTGTTACAATACAAAATTATTTACCTTAATTTGATACATTTTACAGCGTACGCATAACTTAGCATATATAACGCGAAGCAGAGGGAATCATAATCAAAAATACGCAAACTTAGCCAAAATGGTTGATCACTCAGTTCCGTCAGTAGCCAACCACAACCATCGTCCTATGAAGCCTAAAATGTAGGTACAATCCAACGCAGTGCTAATTGCGTTTTATCTCTAAATTTAAGTACTTATAATAATATTTGTGTCGAAGTGTTCATTTAACGGTACACATTATAATAAGATACATAAAATCACACGCACGCAATAAATACAACTATAAGACATAAAATTAATTTTAAAGTAACAACAAGTAAATATTAAATAATTAATAAAAAAATAAGAATTTACTTAAATTATTAAAAATTAAAGTGTCATTTTCGCGTGTCAAATCTACAAGGAAATAATTTACTTAAATAGTACAAAAAAAAAGTTGAATTTGCTTTCCGAATTACAGACAAACTGCATACTAACATTCAAGTCATAGAGTTAACAAAAACAAATAGTTTTGACACTCATCATATTAATATCCAATAATTTGGGATCTATGAAATGACTAGGGGGCGTCACAGACAAGTCTTAATCTAAGAATACATGAACATCTAGAATATAATTAACATTATCAAATGTATGGTGCCGCCCCACCCACTTGGCTGGGTATAGAAATAATGTATCAAGCGAAACGGCAGAAAATTCACAAGTCCATTGAAATCACACGATTTTTTCTAATCGCTATGGTTCAAACCGTCGTTGAGTAACGCATTTTGAAAATGATACAAATGTAATGATTTTTATAGTTATGTGAGACTCGTTTCTCGCTCGTTCTTGATGTAAACCAACACATATACTATGTTCTGCAGAATCGAAAGCTGTTTAGGGTAACAAAAACCGTAAAAAAGCAATGTACAGGTCAAACGAATGTACTTAAAATTTCTTAACACTTTCAAAGGAACCGTCTATGTACAATTGACATAGTCATAGGAACACTTACAATTCTAACAAAAGAAATGAAGTAAGGTCAGTTGGTGTAATATCGGAGCTGGGGTAAACCCTTAAAATTGAAATTGTCAGCTCACCTAGCCATTTTTGTTCAATTTGGCAGCATGATACATCACACCCATATATTTTTGGCGTAGTGTACGATGCCGCCAATTTTCTATATTTGTTTTTATAAATGAAGTAACAAACAAGCATGCAGTCCACCTGATGGTAAGAGGTGACTGCCGCTCGTAGACATTAGTAATCAACTTCATATAATACCCGAGGACTATAGTCGCGCCATAAAGTGAGCCGGCAAACACAATCTTTCACCACAAACACAAGAACTGCTTCACTCTAGAAATAGTAGTGACGTTGACGTTGGGGACGTACGAGCGTCACTCCTATTAGAAATAGTAGTGACGTTGACGTTGGGGACGTACGAGCGTCACTCCTATTAGAAATAGTAGTGACGTTGACGTTGGGGACGTACGAGCGTCACTCCTATTAGAAATAGTAGTGACGTTGACGTTGGGGACGTACGAGCGTCACTCCTATTAGAAATAGTAGTGACGTTGACGTTGGGGACGTACGAGCGTCACTCCTATTAGAAATAGTAGTGACGTTGACGTTGGGGACGTACGAGTGTCACTCCTATTAGAAATAGTAGTGACGTTGACGTTGGGGACGTACGAGCGTCACTCCTATTAGAAATAGTAGTGACGTTGACGTTGGGGACGTACGAGCGTCACTCCTATTAGAAATAGTAGTGACGTTGACGTTGGGGACGTACGAGCGTCACTCCTATTAGAAATAGTAGTGACGTTGACGTTGGGGACGTACGACGTCACTCCTATTTCCATGAGCCATGGAACGGATTCCACCGCCAAAATAGAAAAAAAAATCGCAGACAATTTCAATTGTACGCTTTTACTTTTGCTGCGATATAACCTCAACTAACCTAACAGGTTATAATTTTACCGTAAGACTGAGGACTTACATAGTTCAATTTACATACGTATAAATAGAAGGCATGTTTTGTCAGTTCATTTTTAACCGCTAGGAATTATTTGTCATAATCGAATAAATAGTTTTAGGGTTAGAAATATTAAAGCTGGGAGGTTTAGAAAGGTACTTTAGTAATTGATATGTAATGAATATATAATGTAATTTCCAACACGTAAATTGAGCTCTGACTTTTTAAACAGGGTACGATAATGACGTAACAGATTTATTATTTTAAGGACTACTATCTCTAATCCACGGGTAAATATTTTTGTTGAACTAAGACTTCTTTGGATAATAATTTGGTGAAAAGTAAAGAATTCTTGTGAAATTTTAAGCGTCACGGTTATTTTGTTTTGTTTTTTTTTCATAATCAACTTCATACAGAACATGGGTTCCATCTGAAGTCAACCACAGATGCGTTGCTACTCCCGAGGACTATGATGGCCGCCTCATATAAAAATGTGCCGGCAACCACACCCCTCGATCGAAACGCAAGAAATGCTTCACGTTAGTAACACTGGTTCTACCATCTTGAAAATACTTCGTTACGTGTGTTGTACTGGGGGGCGTCCATTAACTACCTGCGTGAGGTGATTTCACAGATTTTTCGACACCCCCTCCACCCTTTCTGGAAAGTAGCGAGATTTGATTAGACACGCCAATCAAACCATTGAATCTAGTTTTCTCGTAATGGTAGTTTCATATAGATAAAAAATATGATATTAACTCGAGACCCTCCTTCCTCCTTGAGATTTCATGAGATTCAACCGTTACTACCCCAAAATGTTTCACGGAATTAATGTTTTTGTTTTATCTGATTGAAGTAGAAAACGAGCTTGCAGTCCACCCGATGGTAAGTGGTCACTGGTGGTGGATGGTAAGGGTTCTATCACAGATGCGTTGCTACTCCCAAGGACTATGATGGTCGCCTCATATGAAAGTGTGCCGGCAACCACACCCTTCCATCGAAACGCAAGAAATGCTTCACGCTAGAAATAGATGTGGCGGTAGTACTTCCCCGGCCGAACTACACTGGTTCTACTACCTTCTGTTTGGTGGTTGTCCTCTTGCGAACGTTAGGCATGTACGCTTTAGAATTTCATATAGGAAAAACTAGATTTTTTTCCGTCGATCTCTTCCACAGGGCAGTTGGAGATTTGTCGCAATTTGTTGTAAACCTTGTTTCAACGCGTAGCTACTTCACATGATAATATTTGCAAAAATTACTAAGTCGTCAAGTTAATACATAGCCCGCGAATAAATTGGAAACGAAATTGTATGTAATCGTATAAACTACTGTTAGAACGAAGGGCGATAACCCATCTGCACTCAACTTTTGTCTGATATATAACTGAAATGGGCGACGTGTATAACTGAAATGGAATATAATGTGGTCCTTTTCTTCTGAATGGATACGCACAAATTATAGACTTATTAATATTAAGAGCTCAATATACGTGACTGGAGTATATACTATATGTATATGCACTTCAGATTCATATTTATAAATAAATTAAATTGTTAGCTTCGAGTTTTTCTTATCGCTTAAAACCATAAGGACGATTTTATATTAGTTTTTACGTCGTAGAAGTAAATACGTAGCAGATTTCCCGATGTTGCATAGTAAAATTATCTACAATTTTTATCCCCATTTTATAGCAAATTTGATGTATGAATCTGAAAGGTTTATGAATAAATAATTTCAAATGATAAAAATACGTATACCGAACAAAATGAGTGAAAGGAAAGATGCAAATAAATTCGTTGCACGATATAAGTAATATACTTTTAAGGATATACTATTTTTGATATGGTCGTAAGGCGTAACAACTTTGGCAGTCAAGGATTCGCATATTAAACATACGTATGACCTTTGGTAAATCGTCAGTCTTAAGTGGTTCGTTTTAACCCGACTTTGGTCGGTCAACTCAAGAAAATAAGACCCTGTATTAGAACTTAGCACTAACTCTGAAACATTACCGTTTACATGAAAATCAGCCTTCGATTCCACACAACAATCGATCAACGCTGTTGTCCCTTGCAATATGGGTATCAACCGCTTTGGTTTCTCCCTTCTGGCAACCTCATAGGAACTTCGAGACGAAGTCTTTTTCGAGTTAAATGTACAAGTCTCTAGTAATTGTGCAACCACTGTAGTGTTCACAACCAGTTTAAAATTAATTAACATAATGTTAAGTAGGTTTAAGCTACGTATTATATATAACATCCCACAAAGATCGGAATACTTTGTGTTAATGATACGGAATATATTGTTATTTTTTTCTTTAAGAAAATTAAAATATGACATACATTTTAAGATACAAATATAAATAATAAGCACATGAAATTTCAAAATTACCGTTTTTAAATTATCAACATGTGGATATATCACTGATTGGTATTTTGATATTAAAATGTTTAAATTACACAATTTATTATAGAAAAACGTTTTTCCAACGTTAAATTGAAAACGGATTTTTTGTTTAAATATACCTATGAAGTATATTTGTAACTTCCATTTATTTTTTAAGTAAATAAACATTTGAACTGGTACTAAATATATTAAACTTAGGATTATTTCGGAATGTATGCATATCGTACATTTCGCATATTGAGGATGTAAATTGATCAACGGTAATTGTAAACATATTGCTATAAGATCAATAAATGAGCATATATGTATTATTTCAGACAATATACTAACAAGAAAATATAATATAATGGACTGTGACGTACAGTATACTAATCTCACAGTCTGTAAATCTCTATCATTTACGCACTGTAAGTTCAGTTTACTGTGAACAAGATATAAAGATAAAAGATTTATTGCTAAGTTTATGGACACTAAATGAATGGATTTAGGAAGCTGCATGTGTCTATGATCTGAAACTTCTGCTTGCAAACCTGTTTTCTTCGAAAAATGTGAGCTTAATTCCATCTGCGTATTGTTACGAGTCATACTCACACAAAAGCCATCTACGTAGAATATGTGTTGGTGTGTGTTTATTTCAACGCTTGTGATACATACAGCTACATACATATATGTTTGAGAATATGCTATATATGGACAGATGTAGCTATATGTATGCCGTTTATGTATTGTACTCAATGCGTTTAGTACATTTACACTAACAGTTTCTCTTCGTACGCATGTGCAGTATGATTTCAACTCATCGCTTGCTGTATTGTTTGACGTTAAACTAAGGCAACGATTCTCCAAACTTATAGATGATTTTTGTACACGTATCCGCTGCTTGTCTTGTGCGTCCGATATACGGGTTTTGTTACTTTGTGACCTCAAATGAAGGCAACAATACATATAGATTAGACTGATAGGACTATAGAAATTTCCTAAAGTTATGGACTCATTTATGGGACCATGATACCTCCTGCGGTGTATGTAATAAGTCAAAGAGAGACAAACATTCATTACATTTAACGCAAGTACACTTTTTAAATATACTTGGTGGCTGTTCAGCTTGTTTCTTGTGAAAAATTTCGATGACCTAGTGTATAAATTCTGCACACGTATGTGATATTTATTTCGTGTTACGGTCGACGTCAACCGGAGGTAAAAATGGCAATATTGTCCAACATTTGCAGGAAGCAGATTTTGGTGAGCAAACTTGCCTGCGTCGAATTTTTTTAAGCTCAAATTGGACACATCTTGTTCATAGACGTTATATTTATGCTGATGCGAGTTGGACGTCGAAGGGAGGCAATATATAGCTGTTGTAACTCTGGAGTATCGTAAACTGTCTACGTCGATGCTTCTAATAAAATATTTTTTATTCAAAGTGGCCAAACATTGAGCATGCAAGTTATAATCTTGTATGTTTAAAGTCAAACGAAGACAGTGCTGTAGTAGGCTCACAGTGAGCAGAGTTGTTAACTTTACCTGATGCTCCAGCCCATTTCTCGTGAAGAAAACGTCTACACACACAGAAGACAATTTCCCCATATCAAGGCGTATATCCTTGTATATGTTTAACGTCAAACAAAGGTACCAATACATAATTCCAGCAAGTGGATCTAATTCATTCTGCTTGTAGTTGGTAACGAATTTCCTTAAAGTGACATTAGACAAATTTCTTACATGAAAATGACATTTGAACGTAAATGTTGACGTCAGACGTACACAGAAGTGTTGATGTAATATCAAGACGGAGAGGGGTCGATTCGACATCAAACAAAAGCAATTCACGGCAAGTGAAGCTCTATCCTGATGCACGTTTGAGGTTACATGCAGGCAACAGAACGGTCGACGTAACAGACTCACAGCGAGGAGTAGTCGATTTAACGTCAAACAAAAGTAACGGTAGCAGCGATACAGTAAACTCACAAGTAGAGCTTCATCGTGATGCACGTTTGACGTCACACGCATACAGAAGTGTCGACGTAATATCACGAGGGCTCGATTCGACATCAAACACAAGCAAATCACGACAAGCAGAGCTTTATCATGACGTATTTGTGACGTTACGTGCAGGTAGCAGATGCATCGATGCAACAGTCGCACTCGTGACGTCAGACGCAGGTAGCAGAAGTACCGATGCAACAATCGATCATGTGACCGCAGACGCAGGTAGCAGAAGTATCGATGCAACAGTCGCACGTGTGACGTCAGACGCAGGTAGCAGATGCATCGATGCAACAGTCGCACGTGTGACGTGAGACGCAGGTAGCAGATGCATCGATGCAACAGTCGCACTCGTGACGTCAGACGCAGGTAGCAGAAGTACCTATGCAACAGTCGATCATGTGACCGCAGACGCACGTAGCAGATGCATCGATGCAACAGTCGCACGTGTGACGTCAGACGCAGGTAGCAGAAGTACCGATGCAACGCTCTATCATGTGACCGCAGACGCAGGTAGCAGAAGTATCGACGCAACAGTCGCACGTGTGATGTCAGACGCAGGTAGCAGATGCATCGATGCAACAGTCGCACATGTGACGTCAGACGCAGGTAGCAGAAGTACCGATGCAACAATCGATCATGTGACCGCAGACGCAGGTAGCAGATGCATCGATGCAACAGTCGCACGTGTGACGTCAGACGCAGGTAGCAGAAGTACCGATGCAACAATCGATCATGTGACCGCAGACGCAGGTAGCAGAAGTATCGACGCAACAGGCGCATGTGTGATGTCAGACGCAGGTAGCAGAAGTACCGATGCAACAGATGAACATGTGACGTCACACACAGGTAGCAGAAGTATCGATGCAACAGTAGAACATGTGACGTCAGACGCAGGTACCAGAAGTATCGATGCAACAGACGAACATGTGTCGTCACACACAGGTAGCAAAAGTATCGACGTAACAGTAGCGGGTGTGACGTCACACACAGGTAGCAGAAGTATCGAGTTCGACGCAACAGTCGCGGGTATGACGTCACACGCAGACAACATAAGTGCAGATGCAGATTCACGGCGGGGAGGGGTAGTATCAACGTCGAAGTCCAACAGTAGCTAGGTCGGCGAGAGTGTGTGCGCGGGCGTGTGCAGGGCGGGGCGGCGGGGCGGGGGCGGCGCTAGGCGGGCGCGGGCGGCGGCGCTCGCGGCGCGGGTCACCGCGGACCGCGCCTGCGGCCCGGCTTGCCGCGCCGGTTGAAACCCCTGACAAACGACAGTGTTGGCATCAAATTGACTATATGTAGTCGATATTAAAAACTACTATATCGTCAACCCATTATTGTCCCCCTGACGGGCACGGGTCTTCTTTTGGAATGAAAGAGTTTTAAGCTATAGTCCACCGCGCTGACCAAGTGCGAATTGGCGGATTGCACACCTCCGAGAACTTTTTTTTCGGGTGTGTAGGTTTCCTCACGATGTTTTCCTTCACCGAAAAGCAGTGATAATTATTTCTAACACGCACATAAATCCCACTCGGAATGCAATGTCGCTGCCACTGGCTGCTACGTGACCTTCAATTCTATTCTACTGTTCTCCTATCGTTGAATGCTTAACAAAAAACATCCAAGAGCAACCATATTTAAAGGAACTTAACATCATTATTCTCACCTGTAGGGTACCTTCTCCGGCCTGGCGGTGGCGGGCGATCCCGGAGCATCGTCAGGCGAGGTGGGGATCCCGTTGGAGCGGGCGTTCACATCCGCCTTGGCGGCGCCCTGCCCGCTGATGGAAGCTTGGACGTTACGCGACGGTGTATTAGCTGCGTTCTAAAAAAAACGTAACGAGGTCATTCATCAGTAGATTTTACTCCTCATATTTTTCTCAAACCGGTTATATATGTATGCAAATCGATTTATAAGGAGTAAACTCCAACAAACAAAGTTAACTAAAGATAAAACGTGTACCGTGAGTTAAATAACAATAACTTCCTTTAAGAATTAGTTGTGAACGTCATAATCCACTACCGCTTTGCAAAATAGTTCAAGACCACCACCCTCAAATAGATCTGGATTTTCTTTCTTTCTCTCTTATCTAAAGGTAGCTACACCAGGTAGGTGTAGGTACCTAAAAAAATACTAAGGTTAAAAACCAAAACAAATCTTTCGATGACTTCTATTTCTAAACTTTTTTCACCTTCTTCAAAGTGATGGAAGGGTTAAAGAACATTCATTTAGATTTTTGGCTTCGTCACTTCACCCTTTCCTGGGTACACTTGTACCATAACTCTTTTAACTACCTAACTACTACTCACCACAACCATATGTGTGACTTTAAAAGCCCAGAAGTATGTGGAACTACTTGTATCAAGGCAATGGTTCTATTAACTTAAACTAATGAAAATTTAAACTTACATTGTCAGCAGGTGTGGTGATGGTAAGCGGTGGTGGGCCGCTGTCACCAGACCCCACCACACCCCCCTTGGCCCGCTGCCTGGCTAGAATAGCTGCCATGTCCGCTTGAAGTTGCTATAATTTAAAAATATAAAATTTTACTTATTTGATATAAAAACAAGGAGCACGCAGTCCATCAGAAAGTGTCCATTGTTGCCATGGACATTTGTAATCAAATGTAGATAAGATTATACTCTGTAGACAAAATCCGCCATAGACAAATGTATGGAAAGAATTTTTGCTTATGTTTATTACACTAAATATATTTTCATTTGACATTATCAGCTATACCATATACCATATAACAGGAACATTTGACAGTACAGCATTTTTTATATTTCAATAGCAAATCACTTACTTGTACATATCTGATCCATTTCAACTTAGTACTCATAGTTAGTAACGCAACTGTGACCATCCTCAGGTAGAACAAACATTTTATCTGGGATTAGTGTCAGAAAGCAACTGACCAATTACCATCTGTAGTGCATGTTTATTTGTTAATTCTAAATTATAAAAGAGAAATTTACTTGTTACAATGCTTTCCCTTTTTCTCATTTATAAAAGTTAAGTTTAATTTACCTGTAAAAATTTCCTCGTTTACAAAGGTAAAGTTAAGTCAGGAATTTATTGCACAAAAATTTACTTTTATAAATAAAATTGACTTCGATTAAGAGTGAAACATCATTAAAATTATTGTGGAAATCATCATCAAGAATTATCTTTTATAGTGAAGCACCAACTTACCCTCATCTTATCAGTCAAGTGGAAGGGCGGCTCGTTTGTAGAGTCGATAGGCGGATCCGCTTTCTTCAACGCTTCCACATCGCAGTTCAATACGCTCCGACACACTGGGCAGGTTTGCTGCAAAACCGCAACGAATCAATCTGACTTCGTGCATCCCTTACATCAGCCCTTTGGGTTCGTCTCCCCTTGTTTGGATTTTTTTATCAGATTAAAGGAGCAAATGAGCATGCAGTCCACCTAATGGTAAGTGGTTACTGCATACCCATAGGCATCTGTAATTCTGTAAGGAACCTCAAACAGGACATTCGTTCTATCATTGTATGCATTCTATCTGAAGCCAAACACAGTAGCGTTGCTACTCCCAAGGACACTGATGCCGGCAACCACACTCTTGCATCAAAACGCAAGAAATGCTTCACGGTAGAAATAGGTGTAGCAGTGGTACTTCTTCGGTCGAACTACACTGGTTCTACCACCTGTAAAGCTAATAAGTTATCGCGCCTGGCATGGGTGTTGATAACCGGAGTAAGTATTTACGTTACACGCGAAAATGTTGCTACCCTGCTTGTAGGGTAGTACCTATCTATAGAAGGTGCTACCATATAGCATAGTCACTCTTATATATAGAAAAATAAGTATAAATATAAAAAGTATGCTTCCAAATCCTACAAACACTCCTATTTCAAGATTCCTATTATATCAATAAATTCTACTCTTTAAACTTTTCCGTAGGAGTTAGTGTTGTAGGACATGCAAGATGAGCAGACACACAACAAGATAATTTAATTTTCTGCACTGCCTGATTTATACTTAAGAATGGGAGGAACATCAGTATGGCGCCCTGCTTGACCACAATACTATGCAACGTTGACTTTTATACAATTTAACATAATCAAATACATAAAATGTTACCTGGTATGGTGGAAACTGCGCTTGTTGCCAGTTTGGCAACTTCTCCCGCTCCTCCTGATGGTATTTCTTGCCAGCGATCAAGTGGCTGGCAAGGCAGTGGTTATGGAAGTAGTGGTAACATTGTGTCTTGATGAAGGCATCACCGTTGGCGAAACCGTAGAGACATATCACACACTGCCCGCTTGGGAGATTCGATTTTGTGATGTTCTCACGAACCAGCTGAAATTTATTAAATAGTATTAGCTTGATGTGGCACTAAGCTAATTTTGGTTTTATTTAAACATTCGCTTGCGTCGCTCCCACGGCGTCGGGTAGCTTTTAAAGGTTTCCCCCTCGAGGACAAAAAAAAACAAAAGGGCTGCATAATCAATGCATATTATAAGTTTTAATAAAAAATATATCAAAATATGATCATCCATTTTCACACCAAACTATTTTTTGGACAGTTATAAAAACCATTTTGAACCGACTAAAAAATTCAATTCTAATGACATATATTCCATATTTATAACTACTCAGACATTTTTTTGGGATAGAAGTGAAGGTAGGTTCTAGGTAAGTAGAGTCTATCTTGAATTGACTCTGGAGGCACACCTACACTCTTTTCTGTCTAATGAAAACAACCTTAAGTGCTCTGTAACCAAACCTGTGTCCTATCTGGGATAGAATAGAAATGCCCACGATCAGCAGTAGCCACTAACCAGGTAGAATTCATCCTCATTTGCTGTTTTAATATTATAATAGAATAAACAAAAACTCCAGAACATTTAAATAGAGCACTAGTGTTTCTATTCAATTATTGACAATCCAGCATCAATGTAGAGTGGAAACAAGCAAACTCAATTAGAATCTAACTGTAAAGTTATTAATGCAGAGTAATTAACAAAGCATACATCCAACCATTATACTGTGAGCTATCAAAACTAGGTCATTGTAGACCTGTTGCATAACAATGTACTTGGTACCTTTGGGTGCCCTTTGTCATATTATGTTTGTTCTACAACCTTGTAGTCAAACTATATTTTTATAATACTGGCCTATTCCCGTGGCTTCACCCATTTTTGTCACCTTTACAAGGGTAACGAGTGTCATATGTGGTAATTTAGGTCATACACTATGTGTGTGCCAAATTTTAGGGAAATTCGACAGACATAGTAAAAAACACACAGTACATTCTCGCAAACATTTGCATTTATAATATAAATAAGATAGACTGGGTTTGTGACTTTGTATGCATGCGCATAATACAATACAACATTAAGCATGACTTGCATGGTGGAGTGGTCGATATACTAATCTGACGTGCAGTCTAGATTCGTAGACGTGTAGGGTCTAGATTCAACTCCGGGCCAGACAGATATCTAATTGATAAATTAGGTTTTGTTCTGGGTTGGATATTTGTGTATGAATGGAAAATACCCCTAATTAAGTATTTTCCATTTTTTCCTATGACTGCAGACTTTATTTGTAAACATGATTCATTTATTCAATCTTTTCTAGTCCGGTTAGGAATGGAATATTAAAAAAATATATAGGGTGCTATAATAAAATAAACCTGTTGTCCTAATTTCATGGTTTTTCGTTACAGTAGTTTAGTTTGTATAATATGTAATTAGGGAGTAACTAAGTATACTTTTACTTATATATGCAGAAGTTTTTATATTATTACAGCTAAACCTCCTAGCTCCATTATTTACAAGTATATAAATAGTCATTGCTATCCATGGACATCTGTTACCAACCCTAAATTGAAGATAAATCCTGTATGATTGTAATTGCTGTAATGTAATTGCTGTAATGTATTACAGCAATTATAATCATCAATTATACTCATCATTCCGATACTTGTCTGGCCAGGAATAGAACCCGGGACCCATTGCGCATCAGACCAGTATGGTAACCGCTCCCACATGCGGGTCATCAATTATTGGTGAATTTCATTGATCGACAAAATTATGAGTTGAGTTGGTAAAATCAAGGGTTGCGGTCATTTGGTATGTGTGGTGAAGGACAGGAGAGACATTTATACCATGCATTCAAAATACTTCCTATAGGTGCATTTGTCAATATGGGAAATCTAACTTTAATAAAGGTTGAATATAAATGTCTATGGGTGGCAATAATCACTACCATTAGGTTGACTGTATGGTCATTGACTTGATAGTTATAAAAAAATAATACAAAACAATCTACTTAAATGAATTTTCAATTATAGAAGGAGAATTTAAAATATTGTATTTATTTGTCACAATATTACGAAAAACCATTTATAATAAAAAATAAAATGAAAATGATAATAAATCATGATTTACTAAAGTTAAATTGATAGACTTTGTTATATAATTAAGTATGAGTATGTACCTACTTGTTAATACAAAGATGAAGTTTTCGAATATTCAAAATTTAATTTATTTCACTCACCTCAATCAGTTCGAACAGGACTGGCTGCCCCAAACTCTTGGTTAATTTATCAAAAATTTGTGAATGAATGCTCGCGAGCACACAATCGTCGAGGCCTCTAGAGTTCTTCAGAATGACGACGGGGCTACTGTCAGGGTACTCCGGGGTCAATTTGACCTCCAGAGTCACACAAACATATTGCTGCTCGGTGTCATCCCCGGTGGATGGATGTACGACAGTCTCGAAACTTCTAGGCACATTGTCAACTCTCCTCACTACCACATCGTCCATAAGAATCGCCTCTAGTGCCCCGATCTCTTCACACACTCTAAAAAAATGAAATGCAAAACACTCAAAATGCAAAAATCACTTCTAAATCAAGTAAAAACCACGGTACACACCTTTCTTCGGCTGTTGTCATCTCGGCGGCCGGGTGCGGACTGCTGCCTGATAAATCCGGGCTCTGTCTGGGTTACAATTTTTTTTACAAGTGCATTCAGTTCAGGCAGGCGCAATGCAGACAGTGCACAGAACAGCTGGTTTCCGAAGATAACCTCGACAAAAATCAATCATCAAACTCCACAGATGATAAAGCGTAATTCAAAGTGTTGCCACCGCAATCATATTGACGTTGTAATGTTTTGACGCTGCTTAATTTTGTTGCTGAACTACTTTGACCGCTCCCAAACTATGAACACAGATACAAAATCGTAAATTGATATTACTGCACCATTAAAAAGTGATGCACTATTCATTCAATGACGAGAGCTATAGTATATACTGGAATTTTAATTTTATTATTAGGTAATTAATAGTCAGAAAAATCTACCAAAATGAATGAACTTTTTGTGCGCCACCGTAATGAAACGCCACCTTGTATTGGACGCTAGAACTACGATGGACTCTCGACGACGTAAATATTGAATGAGTACCATATAATAAAACAAAGTCACGACAGATGTCGCATTCATAATTAACGGATTTCATAAGTGGGCTTATTTATTCGTCTCAATAAGCAGGATCGTTCGCATTTTCTTTACATTTAAATCACATGACACATGCGTTTATAAAAATTAAAAAAACATGAGATTGAAAACAAACGGCGTTTTCAAGAGGTAACAAGGAGCTTCGTCACATTGCGCTAGTGCTGTGTAACGCAGTACAAAACAAAATAACTGCCTGAGCACGAACCTTACTTTCATTTTCATAAAAATCATGGCGATTGGCTTGAATTAAATAGAAATTGACATACGTTTTTTTTATTTACAAAAAAATGTAACGCTTTGTGACTGTTAATCTTAGTCTTTGATGTATTTAGAATACCATAAATGTAAAAAAAAAAACTTAAACGGAACTAGATTTGAGAAGCTAGACAGAGAGCCTTACAAAAGTTCGCCATGTCCTTTGATTTTTTACAAGAGACGCGCTACGCTTTCCATTTTAAAGTCATAAAATGGTAAGCACAGGTGAATGATTTACATTGTAAGAAAGAAGATTTTACCTGTTACGGCAAGTAAAATTAATTTATGACTAAGCATTCATTTTGAATACCCACAAAACTAAGAAAATTTAAGATCTGTGATTGAATGGAAGATGCGTGATAATGTGATTTAACGTTGCGTTTCGAGCCCACGACTGCAAAATTTGTTCCCTTAGCTGGTATGAGTTTGTGACGTTTCTTCGAAGCAGAGATTTTGAAATGATGATTTTTTTCTAGCGTGAAGCACATCTATTTCTAGCGTGAAGCAGTTCTTGCGTTTCGAGGGAAGGGTGTGGTTGCCGGCACACTTTAATATGAGGCGACCATCATAGTCCTCGGGAGTAGCAACGCATCTGTTATTGACTTCAGATAGAACCCATTTTGTGTAAGAAGTTGACTACAGATGTCCATAGGCGGCAGTGGCTACTTACCATCAGGTGGACTGCATGCTCGTTTGCTACTTCTGTGAAATAAAAAAAAAAATAGTGCGTTAACACTTTCAATGCTGGCTGAAAAAGCTGGTTTTCCGGAAAGTGTCAAATTACTTTTTATAGAGTTTCTTTAATTTTTATTTTATGTAGATAGGTTTAACACGAAATTAAAAAAAATATGCTTATCACAATTATTGCACGTATGGCCACAGGAACGCGATATCGCGTGATCGGCTCTCTCATTGAACTACATAATTTTCTTATTGAACTAATCTCGGTGGTACTCCATTCCGGTGTAGACGCAGCTCGTGATGGTTGGCCAGGTAGGCCTAGTGAAACAGGTAAATTATATTGTACAAGTAGTGGCGCAGACACAAAAGCAGACAACTGTCGTTCGTTTGAAACTTCATTGGATCGAGATCGAAAGACGAGGATATCCTTAAATTGTAGGTGTTCCCACCTACAATTTCAGGATTTCCTCGTCTTTCGATTCTGAACTACTTACACTATCCTCACTAGGATTATCCTCAATGTCTTCCACATCACTGCCAAAAAATGTTCTCGTTTGAATCCAATAAAAAAGCCTCTATTTTATTACTTCTCAGTCTCTTCCTTGCGCGATAAGGCATACCTACTAACGTTCCTTTTTTAGGGTCCTGGTTTGTCAGTCATTGTTGAATATGTCTAACTCGCCACGCCCACCAATTCAAACGTAAGTCCTTTCTCTAGAGGCCGAAATAAGTTACATAAGCCGCTGCGCTATAGCCGCTATATCGCAGCTCATATAAATCTATTCGGTACAATAACGCGATATCGCTTCATTGGCACTGAACGTGTTAAAATTGTCTTTTTCAACTAAATCAAAGGATTAGCACAATTTTGGTAACCTATACTAGGATCTAAGTTTCCCAAAATGATGTACCTATTTAAAACCAATCGTAATATTGAAAGAAGGGGGAGGGGGGAATTTTTAAAATAGTAGGAGCTATTACGCCGAGTTTCAACTTATTCATAGGAGTTTAAACTTCAAGAGGAAGGCTTGAATCTGCCGCGTTGAAATTCATTTTTTAACGCGGGTGAAACCACGGGGATTATCATAAATATAGGATAGATTTTTTCATTACTATTGTTCAATACTTTATATTTTATTTGATAATATTTACCTACTCGTTAAATTTGAAACATATCACCAGAATTTACACGACAGTAGGTCTAAGGAAAATAAAAAGCGGTAAATTCAATAATGGAATGACGCGGCGATCATACTTATCTAATGCCGGCTCTACACTTTCGACGTAAAGCCTGTGAAACGCAATAAATATAAGTGTATATAATTTCTTGGTTTGAAATTGATTTTATTTTCGGTGATCTGTCGATAGAGCTATGTTTAATTAATTAATCCATTAAAAGCTTTTATTTAACTCCCGATGTTTGTTGGTACGGGTATTTAGGTCAAAATTTTACAACCTCAATTTAACCCACTTCTAAGTATCCGATTAAGCTGAAATTTCGAATACACCTATAGTTCTGATGTCAAAATTAAATAAAACCATGTTGTTATTAATCCATAATGGCCGTCGCAATAAAATGGCGGATTAGGTACATATTTTTGCCCAACCCACCCAATACAGATATCAAATAAAAGAGCATTAGGTCCTGGAAGAACTAAAAAAGGTAAATAATATAATATTAAAATAAACGCACTGAAAAGAAAAAAATATGCACTGTAGTAGTCCAACCCATCATTTAGTTACATCGTACAATTTTCTATCATATAAAAGCTTGCTTAAAAAAGCTACATTTTTAAACCATCTGTCTAAAACGAAATCTTTTCATAGATTTTCGTGTCAAACACAAAGATTTATTGAAAGTTCTTCGTTTTTCTAACAATTTTGGTAGATGATATCAGTTCGGGAAAAAATTATCATAGGTACATACATAATTATACAGTTTTTTACAAGTTTCTGTTTCGTACAGGGTTGAAGATAAAAAATTGTCAACATATAAATAATTTATTGCAATTTAGAACCGTTCATGTTAAAGTTCGGCGAAAAGCAAGTAGGTACTTATAGTTTTAATTTGAGTTTTATTAAACGTACATTTATGTTTTTTTTTTATAAAAATAGTCTACTTTCACATGTTTGAAATAAAAACATATTTCACATACAAACAATATTTCGGAATAACGCTAGTGTTAACAGGTAGGTAAAATCTGCCCAAAATTATTTATATCGTGTAATTTACCAGCTATTCATTACAATATATGACTTCATAACGCCATCACCATGCTACGATATTATTATTTAGTGCTAATTATTTTAAAGGCGATACTTTTATTTGGTAACGTGCTAAGTGAAAATATTGAAAAAATAAAAATTCCTAAGTGTTGTGTGAGCAATCAAGTAATGTATATCAATGATTACTTACAATATGAATGCAAAGGCTATGATAAGAATATAGACTCATTTGTAAACATATCAGTTTACGACGATACGTATACTAAGAATGCCGAAAAAAAATTTAACGATATATTCAGCTTGCAGCCAGATATGAAACCTGATGCCGGAAGCTTAGTAAAATATTTTCCGCCCGATAGCTGTTATTTACTTACGGTAAGTATATATTTCTATATAATAATACGTGAAGCATTTTTTTAGTAATGTTCCGCTGACGGATTAGTATGAAATTTTGCACGGTTAAAGTGGACGTAGAGAAGGAGTGCAGAATGTTAATATTTTTTTGCAAATAATGCGTAATATATCATACATAAAATCACCTAAAAACGCATTACACACACTACCGTGTATTTGTCATAAACACATAGGTACATATTAAACGAAATTTATCATTCGGTGTCTTAGGGCCGGCGCACATATGACGGAGCGCAGCGCAGCGCAGCGCAGCGCATGCCCGCGAAATTTTCTTAACGAATCACACACTAGCCGAAATTCGCGCTAATTACCGGGAGAATGCGCGCGGATGCGCGCGGGTGCGCGCGGATGCGCGAGCATGCGCTTCCATGCTCCTCAGAAATAAATTGCTGTTATTTAATTTTGGATATTATTTCTAAAGGGACAATGACGATAATAGTTTGACAGCAAAAAATGCGCTGCGCTGCGCTCCGTCATATGAGTGCCGGCCCTTACTATGAAAACACTTAACGTCAAAAATGTCAGATGTATTGTCAAAATACCGCTATTCCTTTTAAATGATTTTTTTATTTAAAGGGCGAGTTCAAAATAACTTAAAAATGATTGCATTTTATTTGAATTTGAGAAATATTCGTACTACTTTGGACAATATGAAGTTTAGTTTTTAATTTAAATTACGGACGAATTTCGACCGAGGCGACGGGTGACTAGTCTTTATTATGTGTTATCTTTAGAGGCGTTGTACACTTTTTGTGATGGGTAAAAAATGTTAAACTCGCGTCAGGAGTTCAGGACACGTGATCTGATCCAAAATTCGTAAGAGGGGAGTCTACCGTTTATATACATCGGCGTACACCGTATTTATGAAAAACACGTCGCCGAAAATAATTATTTTAGTTAGTTTAAAGATCGAAAATTGTTTGTTTAATGAATTAGCAATATTTAATAATTTTCATAAATTTGTTATTCACCTCACCAAACATTGTTATAAAAAGGCGAGCAAACGCCGGTAGAAAAGATTCTTGTTTAACCGTCGAAGTGATCAAGTGTGAATAAATCGAAGAAGTTTACTCCTGAGTTTTACTTGAAATCTTCAAGAATGAACAGTAATGAAGACTCCTGGCCTTCCTGACGTCACATCTCACGTTCACTTATATAAATTCAAACATAGTCAGCCACCGATATACTGTGACGTATGACATAAATATGTAATACTTATCCATTACGCTGGATTGTTAAAAAGATTTAATGAATAATATCCCATTATTGCAACTAAACTATGTTATATTAGTTTTGGGTTTAATTATTTTTCCCAATAAAAATATATTACATCATCATATTATTAACAAACAATATGATTTAATTAATATGAACGACGCGTTGAACCAGGATAACTGCTAATAATTTCTATTTATGAATTCAATCAAATTAGGCAGTTTCCATGGCTGATGCCTTATTTCAATCCCTGACTGTGGTATTAGGAGGTGTGAAAGTGTGCCGGCAACCACACCCTTCGATCAAAACGCAAGAAATGCTACCCTAGAAATAGGTGTGGCGGTTGTACTTCCCCGGTCGAACTACACTTTTACAGGTTTTCATGAGAAATCCAAACATCAGTTTCGTTGGACGGGTGTGGTTGTCGGAACACTTATATATGAGGCGACCATCTTAGTCCTCTGGAGTAGCAACGCATCTGTGATTGATTTCAGATAGAACCCGTGTTCTATATAAAGTTGTTTACAGATGTCCATGGGCGGCAGTGACCACTTACCATCCAGTGGACTGCATGCTCGTTTGCTACTTTAATTAGATAAAAAAGTGGCATACAAGTGCGCATACTATAGTAGGTACACTTCACCTTTTTGAAGTGAAACTTCTTTGGGCGCATGAGGGTAAAATTTTTACAGATGAAACGTCACGCCGGTATGCAACGGAAGTGTCGGAAAAGAGAGAGAGAGTGATCGAGACCGATTGAGAGAGAGTAAGACAGGGCGAACGTAGCATGAGCAACTAGCCGTGGAGTGAGAGTAGGGAGCAAGCGAGTGAGAAAGATTGAGAGAAAAAGTGAGACAGAGCGAACGTCGTATCACGCCTTTTTCCCTTCCTCTTAATCTTGGAAATTTAAAGTTTTAGATTTGTATAAATATAAACAAGATTTATAAATTAGTTCGCCAAAGAAGTTTCACTTCTGACATGTGTACTTTGTACGCACGCATGTTTTTTTAACATTGTCAAAACGCTGTCATTTGACAACACATTTTGGTGATGATGGCAGACCAGGTGCTAACGTCTGCCACATGTGGTGATGATGTCGAAATTATGCCGCCACCTCCTTAACTTTTTAGGTAATGTAAAGGGTTACCTATACGGATCTGGGATCTATGGAAATAAAATACGTGTTACCGTTAACCGAATATGTTAGAAACTGAAAAACTTAAACGACGGACGCAGCCGTCTCTACACACATGCAATATTCACACTCTCACAAATCACACGTTCCCATTTTATATGCTGACATGAACATTATAATATTACATGACCCTACCTTTCAAGTCATGTAGCGCGTACCGATGATATGGGCACATACACATACAAACATACGCTTGAAAAATATACTTCGTCTTAGGGTGTCTAAGACGAAGTCGGGTAAAAACAAGAAATGAAATTGCCTTTCTTAATTTAATCTGTAACCGGCTAATGTATTTGATAATTCTAAAGATTTGTAATTTGTTTCAGAATGGGGATTTATACGAGGAACGGCCTCACGATTACCCTAGATGGTTATTTATAAGCCAAAGCCATTATTGCGTTGATTATGATAGTGAACTTAGTATGTTCAGAATTTACATTAGTGCAGATGCGAATGGTCCTCAGCACCAAAACACTCCAAATATCTCAATTGGTATGTAATATTTACGTAATCTAGTATTACACCACAAAATAACTCGGCAATTTCATTGTGCATCTGTTTGATATAAATTTTATTAAGAGCTGGGTATTAGCCATGATCTTAAAAATAATAGACTAGGTGCAAACGCTGAACTCCCGTTTTAAAACAATGCAAGTACTGTTAGTCTAGGTTGTAGTCTGGGTCCGTCCCTGTAGTTCCGGGATCAGAATAGGGCTGCGGCATCCCCTGTCTGTCGTAAGAGGCGACTAAAAGGGGCTTCCGGGGTTGCAGGCGGCTAGAGTAGGAGCTCGAATCGTTCGGTCAGGCGATCCCGGGAAGGACGGCGGTATATGGGGTCGCATACCGTCGTAAAGACTAGAACGAACGGTGGGCCCAGCCGCCCATCTGAGAGAAGCTCGAGGGGCAACGCGCTCAGAGGATTCCGGTTGCGGTCGGTCCGAGTTCCCGGAGTCCTCTTTAGAGCGCCGAGGACGGTCACCGGGGGGGTCTTAGCGCGGTAAAAATCCCACATTGCGTCGCTCCCACGGCGTCGGGTACCTTTTGAAGGTTTCCCCCTCGAAAACAATAAAAAAGGTTGTAGTCTGGGTAGGTAACCCAGATAAGGATCGGATCCGCCGCTGGGTGTGGGAGGTCGGTGTGCGGGTGTCGGCTTGCCTATGCCCACGGCTCCTGGGTGGCGGTCTCGGGGTTGGTCCGTCGCCCTGTGGATGGGAGCCTTGGAGGTAAGGCGCGCCTTTGTGTGTGTTGTGTGTGTACGGATAAGAATCGCAAAGAGTTACCTAACTTTTTATTTATATACATGCAAGGTTTTTCTAACGACTTCGGAGTTTATAGTATTAATAAGATTTTTAAACACACGGAAGCCGAATTTTTAGCCGACTTCCAAAAAGGAGAATTCGGCTGTATTTTTTTATTTATATACAGCGTGCATTTATTTCAGGTCTCATAATTTCCTCAGTGTTCCTTTTCTTAGTGCTGGTGGTCTACATGCTACTACCGAGTTTGAGGAATTTAAGCGGAAAAGTTCTGATATCATACGTCGTCAGCTTACTATTAGCATTTATTTTCCTCGCTACCTTAGTGGAATTACCAGAAACCAGTGTATCTGCAACTACCTGCATTTGTCTAGGTATCGTACATCTATCAAAACGCTTGAAATTACTCGCACTTAATGTGTCACTTCAGTGAATACACTTATAAATGGTTTTATCTATAAACTGTTTACATATTGATTTGACCCATGTTCTATGTGAAGTTGCTTACAGGTGGATTGCACCAAACGAGTATAAGTCCCCCTACTTCAATCTGATAAAATCGTTAAGATCTCTATCGCTTGAAGCAATAGAAATCATACACCCTGAGTATTGACCTAAACAATTTATAGAAAACAATATACTTTCGAAAAGTATGGGGAAAATATTATGGGTTAGGGACTGTTGAAGTATTACGTAAGGCAATTTGGGAGGAGGGGGGTGTCTTGTCAAACGTTACGATGCCATACAGGAGAGGAAGAACAAAATAGAAGAGAGGAAGGTTTGAACAACGCATTATGTAACGTGTTTGTTTTATTTAAGTATGAAACGTAGTAAAATACGGCCAGAGAAACTTGCTGCCAAAGTTCAGGGAGGGAGAAAGAGGTGCAGCAAAACGTTACCTAGCGTTACGTGGAGGGAGGGGGAGGGGACACAATCAGCATATCATTAAGACACTATTAAAAAGAAGTCAGCAATGGTTTATGGCTAAAATGGCTAGGCTATTACTTGAAAGGCTACCTGTCTGAGACATATCGCGTCGCCTATCGTATCCTATAGATTTATCAAAACACACGGCAAAGTGTTCCAAGTACTCAAAATAAAATCTTTCAACACGCTACGTGCGTTATTTACAGGAATCATTTGAAACATTTGGGCCCATAATAATATAATACGTATTAGCGAGAAAGTACTCGGGATTTTTTTTAAATTTTTACGGTGATAGGATGAGTGATGTTCTTAGTATTTTATATACGTATTACCTCTTAGAAAACTTGCAACACACTGCCGCGTGTTTTGATGATACATAATGATTATTTGTCAATACATAATGATTATTTTTAATATACCTATAACAACAATATAACAACATAAAATCACAGATTAATTATTTTTTTCAGCTACTTCTATATATTACTTCTTTATGTCAAGCTTTTGCTGGATGAATGTGATGTCCTACGATATATGGTGGACGTTTCGGTAAGACCAAATTATAGCAGATCTAAAATTAAATCATAATAACATACATTGTTCTTAATTGGAAGAGGAATGCAGTACATTGCTCTAAACTTCATATTCTATACTTTATAATAGCAGTGATAGGCGTTGCTATGCCTTGGTTTAAATAATTTTACCCGGTGCTAGAGCCAGTATAGTTCTACTGGGGATGTACCACTACCACAATAATTTGTAGTGTGAAGCATTTCTTACGTTTCGATGGAACGATGTTGTTGCCGGCTCACTTTTATATGAGGCGACCATCTTAGTCGAGTGTAACAATGCATCTGAGATTATCTTCAGATAGAATCCATGTTTTATATAAAGTTGCTTACAGATGAACATAGACGGTAGTCATCGTCATGTAACTGCCTCTATGTACATCTGTAAGCAACTTTATATTATACCATTTTTATATCGTTAGGTGGACGGTATGCTCTTTTGCTACTTCAATCTTATAAAAAATGTAAGAAATAGGCATACATGAAATTTACCTTATCAGCATGAACTATTGTGATACACCACAATCTCTGCCCCATCTCCTGGGGTTGCTGCCCCTGGACTAGGACGGCAGAGGCCCCTTATCGTAAGGTGCTAGCAATCATTTCTACGATGAAAATTCATTCTACAATTTCATCGCCTCATTATCATTCCAGAGGATACGCCAAAGCTCGTAAGATCCACCGACGCGGTACAACTTTCAAGTTTTGTATGTACAGCTTATACGCTTGGGGTGTTCCATTTGCTATGTCTGTGACATTTGTGGTCATCCACAACAGCTCATTGGAAGATAAACCATGGATTGTCAAGCCTATTCCCGAAAACGAATGCTACCCGAAAGGTAAGTTTATGTTATGCACTTACTATAAAAAATAATAAAAACCAAACAGGTAGAAACTAATTTTGATTAACATTAGTTTACTTCATACCTAGTCCTTAAGTTGGTACGTTAAACGTATTGTATTCTGCTGGATAATGACAAAGAAACTACTTATGTCAATAATATGAATGAAACAATATGATCACCGGACTACGTGACACGCTCTCTCATACAAAAATAACCAAAAAAATTGATAAACCCATAAAAAGTTATGACACATATAGAAAAAGAAGTCGCACAATAATTGCTTTCGCGTTAGACGGAATTGTGAAATTATAAATTTGAAAGCCTGATCAACCCTTAGGCTATTTAGGATGCAGCCTAGAGCGCGAGGATCAGCAGAGCGCGAGAGAATAGGTTAGTCGACCTTTTTTTTAGTCGACAAACTGCTTTCGAGTTAAATTTGGCTCCCTTTTTTTTTGACGTCAAACTGCAATACAATATATGCAAAATATTCGCATGCTAATGCTAATGCGAATGGGTAAAATCATGCGAATAGGTAATAATAATAGGTAGTGTGAATCATATTACAATTTTGAAAGTAGTAAATAAAGGCAGAACTAATATACTACTTTCAGGCTGACCGTAACACACCTGGTGGAGGCACGTCCTCATAATTAACCTAAGTGGGTCAAAACTCGTGATCAGTCGCTGAGGACGTTTGTGTGTTTGTTACTCTCTTACGCAAACATTCCAGATCATTTCTCGCTAAAATTTGGCCCATAGATAGTATATAACCTGGATTATTACATTGGACACCTACTCATTACCATGTTAAACTTGATCAAAGCAGGAAGAGTCGTGGGAATAATTTGTAAAATATAATAGGTATTTATTTCAATGAGTCGTCATTAATCGTATTTTTGACATATCTAAATCGATAGATGGGAGGAAACTTCTCTACTTTAACGTGCCAATGCTGATCATCATAATATGCAACTGGATCTTCTTCTTGATGACGGCCTTCAATATCTGGCGGCTGCACCGCGCCACCGCCGTGCTGGATTCCGAGGCTGAGGGTACTCCAGCCGCACACAGGAGTCAGCGACAAAGGTTCTTCTCACTTATCCTTCTACAAATCAAGGTGGTAGGACAAAGGTTCCACCGGGGAAGTACCACCGCGACATCTATTTCTAGCGTGAAATAGTTCTTGCGTTTCGGTCACCATTTTAATCTTCGGGAATAGCAACGCATCTGTGATTGACTTCAGATTGAACTCTTCTTCTGTATGAAGTTATTTATCGATGTCCAAGCACGACATAAGGTCCTACCAAACACGCAAGAAAAGAAAACGGCGTTTTTTAATTTTATTTATATATTTTTATTATTTATTTAAACTATTATATTTAATAACGCTATATAATTTTCAGGTTTTGTGTATATCTTAAGCTATCAGTGGTGATGGGCGTTAGCTGGATAATGGAAGCGATAAGTTCTTTGTACCCAGGCTTAAAATTATGGGCTATATCCGACTGGTACAACGCATTAATTGGCGTCACCATGTTTCTTATATTTGTGTGCAAAAAGACAATATATGATCAACTTAAGAAACGGTAAGTGTTTTTTGACCCACATTACATCCTCCCATCCATGCATTTTATCGATTGGTCATTTTAGTCTTTATGTTAGCAAGCAATTAAACATTATGTTTCGATTTAAGGCGGTATAAGTTCACTTAAGTCAAAAACAGATTTGGCTACGTTTTTCAATGTTATGTTGAGCATATTGATACATATGTACCCTACCTATCGGCTAAATCAGGGCTTCCCTAAGTGTAGGTATATTGATTATTGCGCTATATTTCCACTGGATTATTCTAGGGACGTCGTACGTTGTTGCGACAAAGTCTGTTAGGTACAAAGGAAGTTATTAAGTACCTACAGGTCAAAAATAGACGTAAAGAAAGAAACGAGAGCGACAACTTTGCTTATCTCTTATAACTTTTTAATGCATAAGTTTGTTTTTTTTAAATATAATTACAGATGTACAAATACAGTTTTTCAATAAGCCTAATTCCCGATTTTTCTACTTTACATTCCTCATCGAATATTTAAAATGTTGATATAATGAAAATGTAATGAAATCGATTGCAAAATTGCAAAAAAAATAATATGAAAATATCAAACTGAAAACACTCCAAATAGTGAAGATTGAAAGTATTGTCAACAACTGACGGTAATATATTTTAGATTTAAGTTCTTTAAATGCTAAACGTTTTAATGTATTAAGGATATTATTAATTAAAAAGAAGGCCTTTGTTACAGATTATTTGAGCGGCAACGTTCTTCTGCGAAAACATCCAGTGATGGTACATACATATCGGCTTGAAGTGCAGATCAACTTAACGAGTGCCCCAAAATCCTTTACGAATAAACGAGAAGTGTTGGCTTAGTAATGTGAGGCATTAAAGTATCATGTGACTGTCGGTCAATGGAATAAATGCATACTGCATGTATGGTGTGAAGTTTGGACCATATGAACACTTACCATTAGGTGGTGCGTGCTCGTTTGCTACTTCAATCTTATAACGATTTTGAAAAAAAAAGTTTATGAAGGAGGTTAGATACAGGAATATTAAAACGAGGTTATAAAAAATTGGTTAACATGTAACATATGTAGGTATTAGTTATTCGAAAAACTCTTGTAAATAATAAAAACAATTGATGACAAATATATTTATTTGTAGTTTGAATGGTTAGTAAGTACCGTTTGAGGTTTAAACAGTTTTGATAACAACTGAATTCAACGTTTACGGTTTGTCGTGTTCAATTAACAGGATATTTAACCCCTAAACCAAATGGAAAAACATATATGATAAATTACGTATGTTAATGTTATGGAAAGGAAAATTTGTATACCTAATAGAGATTAATGTATCACGAACAAGCTTTCCTTTATTGATTTGTTCTCTGTTTGAGACTTTCAGTATAAACTAATATTGTAGTTTTATATATAGCAAAGCAAAGCCTACGTTTTCATCTGTATTTAACAAAATAGATTGAGATACGTATATAAATAGAATTATATGCATGTAACAATTTTGAATCAGAAATGCCTGAAAATATTTTGACGACCCACGTGGCAGAGCGGTCGCCATGTTTCACGACCTCCTTATAGAACAGGGGTTTTACCTGAAGTCGATTACAGATGCGTTGCCACTCTTGAGTATTAAAAGCATTAAATAAGTGAGCCGGCATATACACGCTTTCACCGAAAGAACTTCTTCACGCAATAGGCCCATCGCGCTTCTGAGCCACGTCTACAAGGTGTTTTCGAGGGTCATCAATAATCGAATAGCTCGCAGGCTCGACGACTTCCAGCCTCCCGAACAAGCCGGATTCCGAAAAGGCTTTAGTACCATGGACCACATGCACACACTGCGGCAGATAGTAGAGAAGGCCGAGGAGGTACAATCTGCCACTGTGTGTGGCCTATGTGGACTATGAGAAAGCCTTCGATCCTATTGAGACATGGGCGGGTATTGGAGTCGCTCCAGCGGTGCCAGATTGACTATCGGTTCATCGAAGTGTTGAAGTGTATATATAATGCAGCCTCAATGTCGATCCGATTACACGACGGATGTACGAACCCGATCCAATTGCAGCGCGGTGTGAGACAGGGGGATGTATTATCCCCGAAACTGTTTACCGCTGCATTGGAACCATACTATACCATTAGGTATATCACACGATACGATTATATGACATTTCTAATAATAAAATTAACACTTGACGCAAATTTTCCAGCCATCCAGGGTTGACTGGCAATGAATGCCATAAGGCGTTAGTTAAGTTTGCACTATTGTAATTTTCTTTTTAAGAGGTACAATAAATAAATAATCACTGATTTGTCGATGTTAATAAGCATTAAAGCATAAAAAAAAACGTTTCAAATATGCTACATTTATTACATTTTTGAAATATGAATGTAATGTAGCATATTTGAAACATGGAGCATTTACAAGTAGTTTTATCTTGAAAACTGAAATGGAAACTAAGCTAATGATGACGACACTGATTTATTGATATAAGACACGTAAGAAATGCTTACTATAAAACGATATTCGTATTAATGAAAATGTTTACATGCAAGTAAAGCACTTATATACGTAAAATAGTCACGTGTATGTGCAGTAGCTTGTACAAATCATCAGTGCACATGGACCAACTGTAAGCAAATTCGTATAGAATAGGGATTCTAATTGAAGTCAATAAATAACGCGTAGCAACTTCCGAAGCTAGAATGGCTCTATATAGAAGGTAGCGGTTCCACCGCTACCCTTATTGCTAGCGTTTGGCTAGCAGCGAAGTGGACGAAAAACTTCGAGACCATATTTTGCTGAATCATGACGAAACTACATGTATCTTATATGAGCGCCGACTTCGGAACTATGGACTAATTACTGTGTTTGCTCTAAACCAACATGTATTTAAATTATTTTTTACTTTTATGTGGCATGGAAGTCGGTTGTATTTTTTGTTTAAAAATTTTTTTTTCACGCTTTTTAGTGATGATAAAATCAGTTATACGAGCCCGTGTAATACATGGTATCCATAAGACTGCATAGTGCATGCATAAATGGAAACGTTAATTTAAACTCAATCTTATATATCAAGTCAAACAAAAGCCTAAGCGATATCTTACATTACTGTTACAATGCGTATGAACTGAACGCAACCGCTCGCAGGGCGCTGCCGCGCCCTGCTCGCTTAGTTTCTATATTTTCTTTTAAGTTCCAACCTAACCTAACCCATCCTATGTAAAAAGGTTGTCAGTACTCCTGCATCGTCCAGGTGTTTGTGATCATAATTATGTCCTCTCCGGAACTCATTGTTTGTATTGCGAACAATAATTACCAAACTCACATAGCTTAGCTAATGGCTTGTACAGCCATTTCCTTATGGCTGTACAATAAACTAATAGGTGTGAAAAATGTTTAAAAATAAATTTAAATATTTGGTAATAATTATAAATAATTATATATTTGTTTTAATACAGTTAAAGTAGCAAACGAGCAAAGGTATACGACGAAAAATTGGACCTTCAACTCCTCAATCCTGATGATACAGGGATATTGAATGCCTAAGTCATAAAACTTAGCTATTTCATGCTTACGCATTTAAAATAAGATTAAAAAGATGTAAGGTAGAACATTAAACAAATGGCTATATACGATGGATAATTGGACCTTCAACTCCTCAGCCCTGATGATGCTGGGGTGCTTCAAGCTTAAACTATAGGCGTTGGTCACACTGTGCTTACGTATATCTGATAAGATTAATAAGCAAAGATAAAAAATGAAAATTTTGGCCTTCAACTCCTCAACTCTGATGATGCAGGGTACTGCAAGCTCAAGCCATAGAAGTTGAGCATCTGTTGCTTACGTGTATGCAATGAGATTACATAGAAAAGATATGGGACGAAAATTTTTACTTTAACTCCTTAACCGTGATAATGCTGGAGTCCTTCAAGTTTAAACCATAGGTTGTATACCTATGGTTTAAACTTGAAGGACTCCAGCATTATCACACCACCACCACCAGCATTATCACACCACCACCACCAGCATTATCACACCATCACACCACCACCAAACTCACATAGCTTAGGCAGGCTGTAGCCTGTAAAAATTTTTCGTGCCATATCTTTTCTATGTAATCTCATTGCATACACGTAAGCAACAGATGCTCAACTTCTATGGCTTGAGCTTGCAGTACCCTGCATCATCAGAGTTGAGGAGTTGAAGGCCAAAATTTTCATTTTTTATCTTTGCTTATTAATCTTATCAGATATACGTAAGCACAGTGTGACCAACGCCTATAGTTTAAGCTTGAAGCACCCCAGCATCATCAGGGCTGAGGAGTTGAAGGTCCAATTATCCATCGTATATAGCCATTTGTTTAATGTTCTACCTTACATCTTTTTAATCTTATTTTAAATGCGTAAGCATGAAATAGCTAAGTTTTATGGCTTAGGCATTCAATATCCCTGTATCATCAGGATTGAGGAGTTGAAGGTCCAATTTTTCGTCGTATACCTTTGCTTAGCAATGTTATTATAAATCCGTGAGCAAAAAATGTCCAACGTTTATGGTTTAGGCCTGCAGTACCCCTGCATCATGAGGGTTGAAGAGTTGAAGGTCAAATTTGTCATCGTACATCTTTGCCTTGCTATCTTATTATATATCCGTAAGCACCAAATGGCCATCACCTACGGCTGCGGCTTACAGCATCCTGCATCATCAGGATTGAGGAGTTGAAGGTCAATTTTTTTATAATATATCTTTGCTTAGTATTGTTATTACAAAACCATAAGCACCAAATAGCAAATGTTATAGTTTAGCATAGCTGTAACCCTGCATCATCAGGATCGAGGAGTTGAAGGTCAAATTTTTCGTCAACCTATATAAACATAGATATATAATACATATTCCAAGTTTCATAAGAATCGATTCGGCAGAAGTCGAGTTATCTCAAATTATCTATAAAACTTGAGGAGTGGTGGTGGTTTCCACCCCATAACTCAAAGAGTTAAGCATCACAGCATACCCATGTCCAAGAGAAAAAGTTGCGTGGTGAAATTTCCTATCAAATGAAAGAAAGAAAATGGAAATCGGTTCAGAAACACCCAAGTTATTCAAGATTTTAAGAAACTGACATTTTCCAATTTTCCGGGAAAACCGCCGGAGGGTTTTCATTTTCCTCAATATGGGACTGCCTGTGAAACTAGCCGCATACAATGTCGTATGACTCGTGCCGGTAGGTCGACGATTTCTGGCCATTTCGCCCGAACATACATAAAAAAAAAAAAAAATATATATATATATATACGTGACGAATAGATAACCTCTTTCCTTTGGGAAGTCGGTTAAAAATACAGTCACGGTTTAGTACTTACGTGATTATTATTATGAGTTTTCAGTTTTAATTAGTCAGGATGAGGTTTCAACAATAATTTATAATCCAGTAGTACAAGTAAAGTATTTTAATTTTGTTTATGTTGTTACATTTTATAAAATATAAGTAGGTAATTTATAAGCTTATGTAAACCATAAATAACTATTACATAAGTACTTAAAAATAACGTCTATACTTACGAAATACAAACCGAAATCACTTACTAAATAGGTACGAAGGTAAAAACGTATCTTTGTCTAGGCACTTTCATATCATGTTCGACATAATTATGTATCTATTACAAATTCAACAACAAAACCAGGTTCAATAAAAGTATAAACATTGTAGTCGAATACGAATGATCCTTATACGATAGTGTCAAGTTAAATATTTCAAGATATACTTATACGAAATGATATGTCTTTACTTTGTATAGGTCTTTATTTCTTTTTCGAGGGGAAAACCTTCAAAAGGTACCCGACGCTGTGGGAGCGATGCAGGGTTATGTGGGATTTTTACCGCACTAAAACCCCCCCGGTGACCGCCCTCGCCGCTACAAAGAGGACTCCGGGATCTCCAGACAAACGCAACCGGAATCCTCTGAGCGCGTTTCGTCGGGCTCCTCCATTGTAGATTATAATTATTTTTTCTTTTACTTCTACCGGAAAATTCAAAGTGTGAAAGAACGATCATCTAAGTCCTCGGGAGTAACAAAGTGATTGACACCTGCTAAAACCTCTGTTCTAAAGTTGCTTACTAAATGTCCATAGGCGGCAGTGACCACTTACCATTAGACTGCATTCTCGTTTGCTACTTTAACTGTATTAAAACAAATATATGTTTTTTAAGTTTCTTGTCGTAAATACTAGATATACATTTATAATTATTACCAAATATTTAAATTTATTTTTAAACATTTTTCACAATTATTAGTTTATTGTACAGCCATAAGGAAATAACAGGCTATGGAATATTATGAACTTTCAGCACTTTTATTAATCGACACTTAGAGTGCGTTCCATTAGTTTCACAAAGTTCACGCTCACGACCGCAGGTTTTCTCGTTCCACTAGCTTGTGAGCGTTACTGACATAATGTCTAACGATCACTTCGGCCCACCTTATTAGATGGGTCGTCGTGAGCATCGCGTTGGCGTAAGTCATGACGTCATGAGTGACGAATTTGCCGCACACAACCGCGGTCGTCTTGTGGAACGTCGTTTTGGGCGTTTAGGGCTTTGTGAGCGTCTTCTGGAGCGCGCCCTTAAATATATTTCTTTCTTCTGTCATTCGGTGCTATACATACCTTTCAGGTTCTGATAGAGAGTTGACTGATTTTGAATTAAATGACGTAGTATTAAAACTGTTTTGTTTGTTCTTTCGTTTGGTTTTGGTCTGATTAAATCTGCAACAAATATTCATGACAAGTACCTATGTATAAACGCTAAAATGATTTTAGCGTTTATACCATAAAGATAATACATGTTTTTATGAACTGGCAATGTCAGCATTTATTTATTGTATTATTTTATGAATAAGTTTAAAGCCTATTATTTTATGAATAAGTTCATAACACAATCTTTTAATACAAATATACATACCTATACAATAGGAAAATAATGAATAATTAAGAACTCAAGAAACTTAAGTCTCGTAGCAAATCGATAGATACATAGTTAAAATGCCATGTCATGTGTTACGGAATACTTTAGATAAGGAGGATTATTGGTACCATTTTAGATATAGTAAAGCAATAAGAGAATCCTAATAGTAATGTATTTTAGGTGGCTACGAAACTCAGAAATTAAGCGTAGCGTTGGTGCCTCTACGGTCTAATTATACTAGTTTCATCACCGTTCAAAATGCTTATTTCTTCTTGTGCTTCTATGATGGACAAAAATCTGCACGACCAAGAAAAATAACCAAGTGTGCTTTCTATTGATTTTCGACTTACTTAATCTAAGTAGATGTTTATTTGATACATATGCTGAAGATATTACATAAATGTTCGCACAAAATTTCCTATTATGTTGTACTTCATGAATTATTTAGGACGCTAATATTATCCTGAGATTTCATTTCATACATTACAATAATAATTGTCTATTTTATAACTTATTATATTTGCAATTTTTTTAGGAATTGTATTAGCAGCTAAAGCATACTATAATACATATATTATGCAAAGGAAACGTATATGCGTATAGCAATGTATAAAAGTCTCTTCCTCACTTACTCTCGTACTTACCGAGTTTTAAGTAGAGAAAATACATTCCTATTGCAGACAAATATTATGAAGATAACAGCTCCTGTGAGGAGGTTGTACGCGTCTGTTACGTGCCAAAGCTGAGGGTGTTCTGGTACTTGCGAGCTTACTACCTCAAGAATCCAGCTGATACCCATGATGATAGAGAGCTTCAGGTATATACATAACCTGGAATCAAAACATATAATTATTTATAAGCCTCTGAATTTGTTTTAGCGTCAAAGATACGTTCTACAGATTCATTGCCACCAAAGAAGAATAATTGAGTGTTTTTCAAAAAAGCGTCTTTGCCTTCTCGTTTTATTGCCTTCGAATCACAAAGAGTGTTTTATCATTGAAAAAATAAGGTATTATAGCAAAAATTAGCAGAATTTAATTATCTTTCACTATCTTACATGCGATTAGCGTAAGACGATGCAATTTATTCATCTGGAGTTGCAAATTTCCATAGACTACGGTGACTACTTTCTGTATGGTAGCTCGTTTGTCTTATTAATAAGTGCAGATATATATAGAAAAAGTAGGCGATTACCTCTGTCGCTGACTCCTGTGCGCCGCTGGAGTACCCGCAGCCTTGGAGTCCAGCACGGCGGTGGCGCGGTGCAGCCGCCAGATATTGAAAGCCGTCATCAAGAAGAAAATCCAATTCAATAGTATCAGAATCAACATCGGCAAATCTAAGTATAGCTTTCTACGTTTTCCTGTCAAAACAAACAATTTATCAATATTGCTAACAATAGCAATGTTTGATTTTTGATTTGCTCTAGCAGCCATGGTAACACAAAATAAATGAAAATTTTAAATGCCTATTAATTAAAGTTGACGAGATAGATCCTTGTAAAGGGTGAACCTATACTGAAGGACAGAGATTTAGTAATAGGATCACGCTGTCACCCTTCAAATAAGTGTTTATGGTATTCTATTTAAATTTCTTTGTTATATTTTGATACAGTTACATCAATCATGGTCACGATGAAATTGCGGTGACCAGGAAAGCGCGCACAATTATTTATTAGGATGTTCCTAAATTTAGTTACTACATTGAGTCCACTTAAGAATTTCATTAAATATGTTGTTATTAAAAAAGAGATCTCAAAGAAACGATAAAAATTGGGAAACATAGCTTACCTGTCATAAAGCATTCTGATTTACCAAGAGGTTTCACAAACCACGGAATGTGGTCCATGTTAGTGTTGTGGATTACGACGAAGCCTATGGTCATTACTAGTGGAACTCCAAATCCGTATAAACAGTACATGAGGAACTTAAAGGTTTCCCCGCGACGGTGAATCGATCGAGCTTTTGCGTATCCTCTGAAAGAAAAATAAAATTTTGAGAAATCGTATCAACTGCAGAAAGTATGAAGAATTGGTATTTAATAACAAGAAAAATATTTATGTCGATAAGAAACATTACTTCGCTTCAAGGCGTGCCTTCATGGTCGAAGGTATGTATTTGAAGCGTATCTGAGTATCCAAAAATTATACATCGCTATTACCATCAGCATCACTGATTCTAATAAATAAATCTTGTTTTAAATTTTATGCAATGTTATAAATCTTATTTCAATTTTGGTTTACCTGAACGTCCACCAGATGTCGACGGACATTACGTTCATCCAGCAGAAGGTTGCAAAATTGAAGAAATACATTGTGACAGCTAAAACATGAAATAGAAAATATTTCTATTATTGGTAATGGATTCAGGTAGACGGTTAATATTTTGAGTAATGTTCTAAACTCGCACTAATAGCAGTGATCCCGGATGCCAAATCGGATATGAGCAAGTAACTCAAGAGAAGTTAACCTTATAAGGCTTTTGGGTAATGGATGTACTTGTCATTGATGCTAGAAAGATAGTATTATATGAAAACTATATTTACTTAAGCTGACGCATGTTCCCGTCTTGTGCTTGTTCTGCATCAAAGCAACGAATAAAAACGTGAATAGCTGACTGAAGACATAGGCCATGAGCACCAAGCCGGTCAGGTTCCTCAAAGTTGGCAGTAACGAGTACACTATCAGCACCAGGAAAAGGAATCCACAGGATATGTATAGAGCTGCAAAAAATATGTGTTTGTCAGTTCCGACATAGAACTTATGATTTATATTCACATATATATGTATGATTACAAAGTAAAAGGTGCCTTAATAGACGTTATTTGAAAAATTTCAGCGTTACTGTTTCACACGTTTTTGCTTCCCATTTTTTTCACATCATGGGTTTCTTGAAAAGTAAACTCCCAAGTAACAATCTTTTTGAAACTGCAACTAATATTTAACATAGGTAATACGTACGACGGGCCCCTAGAACAAATTCGTATATGAAAAAATATCAAATTGAAATAGCTATTCAAAAACTTATTTAATAAGTTCCTAAATAGTTATCACAATGATTTTCCATAGATGATCTTTCTTGGCGTAAGTAATCAACGTTTATATGCCCAGAAAACTTTTAAGCAATCTAAAAAGTACCAATTTACAGTATGAAACTGTAAATTGGTAATTTTTCGTATACGACTTTGTTTGTTCTAGGGGCCCGTCGGTATGAAACTTTTGTACAAACTAATTTTGACATAAGTTACCGATTTCCAAATATAAGAAAAAAACAGTAACAACAAAGTAGGTTTTTGAATGTGGTAGAAAAAAATTGTGCATCTCTAGAGACTCCATCGCCACAACAATTTCTGTCCATACCAACAGTGTTAAACACGTCTTAATTCTGGTTTTATTGTGAATAGAAAGACATACGTAATCAAGGCGTACCAACTTAGTCCTTACAAGTACCAATTTAGTTGTGGCCAATCTTGGCCTGTTAATATTATCTGAATTGACTACACTTGTCTGTGGACCGCAAACTCGTATGCTATTTCAAAATATAGTGGAAGAAATGAACGCAGTGTGCACTTTTATGGATTAGCTAATTTCTAAGTTGTGAATATTACTATGGATGTTATTGGTGGACATAGTAGTGAAAAAAAATCTTCCTACCGACAATCAATAGCAGGTTCGGATTTTGAGGAGTGTTGTTAATTAAGAACTTAAATGTTTTTGTCAAATTTCCATCTTTCTTGATTATATAATCAACACAGTACTGGTTGACTTCTAGGGGTGTCCATTTGTCCTTCGCGTCTTTATTTCTTAAATAGAGAATTCTTTCCTAAAATAAACAAAATTAGAATCTGAATCTGAAGTATGAGTATGTTAGCAGGTCTATTTTTAGTTTCGAAGGGGAAATAACCTTCAAAAGGTACCCAACATCTCAGAAGTCGTCTGGTTATTAGGGGATTCATAGCCCCCTTCGGTAAATATCTTCGGCGCTGCAAAAACTCCGTGGTCTCAAAGGAACGCAAACTAAGTCTTCTGGACGCGTTTTCCCATCGGGCTCCATCCAAGTGATCGACTGGGCCCACCGCACCTTCTGTGCTCTACGACGGTGTGCGACATCACATACCGTCGTCCTTCCTGGGCTCATCAGGCTTGATGGTTTGAACTCTTGCCGCTCGCAATTTTTTATATTCTGGATTATTTTTTTATTTTCGTTTCAATCGTTTGCTTTTATTATTAATTTATTAGTAAAATCTACTTTTTAATTTATTTTACCATTTTCATTGGTTCTCGTCGTCGTTACCAACAAACTGTCAACTGCACTGGTTAGTTGCGAACTTTTTTAATGACCTCCCAGGCATGTAAGCCCTTTTACGCACTAGTGGTTAACCGCGGGCGCGGTTAACCGCGCGGCTAGCCACTTTTCCAGTTTAATATGAAACCGCTCCAAAATTTCCATCCGCGACGATTGCAATTTTGGGGTGGTTTCATAATAAACTGGAAAAGCGGCTAGCCGCACGGTTAGCCGCGCCCGCGGTTAACCGCTAGTGCGTAAGAGGGCTAAGTTTCCTCACGACGTTTATCTTAATCCTAAAGCAGTGATCTCCCAATTGAGAGGGAGAGTCCATTATCCTATCACTACAATGTAAAAGGCATGTATTATTTATATATAACATTTTAGCAAATACTTACTTCGTTTAAATAAAAAGACACCCGAGATTCGGAGAGTGCCTCATATTTGTTTAGTGTTTTCTCATCAGCTCTCATATCCACATAAAAAATATCCGAAAATGATTTAAAGATCCGATGATCATGTATGTTCTTGTCGTAAATTGGTATATTAAATCGCAATGACGCTGTATTATAATCTATACACCCAAAAGTCCCATTCTTCTTGACTACTTGATTTTCGAGACAACATTTTGGAATCCCTTTACCATCGTAAGTTGAACGAATGCTCCTTTGCAGTGTTGTTTCATTGTTATCAAGGTATGCACTTATCACGTAACAGAAATTTGGATTAAATATTAAGAACACCACTAATGTGTATGGGACCATAGTTTTACTGAACACTCCTACGGTGTGTAATTTGTTATTATAAACTTGCGAATGATGGTAACACGGGAAAAATAACCCGTACATTCAATACTGGACGAAAATATTTCCTGTATTCCAATTACGGGTTACGGGTAAAATAAGCACCTACTGCTAAATATATTTGGAATTTTAAATGTAAATCAATCTACAGGCAATAAAATATTAAATTTAACATTTCAGTGTTATTTTGCTCTTTTCCTTAAATTAGGGCATTCCGTATAAATAATCCAACAGGAAAATAATCGTACTGACACCGACGTCATCAAGTCCTATTTTCAAAAAATAACAGGGCATTCGGTACATTTATGTCACATCTCGTAGGTGGTAGAAATCGTAATAGTTTTACCAGGGAAGTGCGTTTCAATGCAAGGGCTCAGTGACTCGGCAACTACATTGCCGACTCATTGTCATTTGACGCGGCGAACATCTTAGCCTTCGAGAGTAGCAACAAATGTGATTTAATTCACATATAAATATATAAAAAGGGAATTAATAATAATATAAAAAAGACAAACCCACTGAGTTTTAAGTGCCTCCTTGGGTAGTAAATTAAAAATAAATTAGATAAATAAAATTTCATTTAAATTATGTCGGTATTCATATTTAATTTTATATGATTACTGTCATTATATCCCTGTATATTTTTTATTAAATAAAGCGGTAATTATTCACACACAGTGTTAATTGTTAGCCATTTATTATCTTTATACCAATAAAATTATTCAGTAACGGTATAAAACGTTCTATCAATTAGTCATTATTTAAGTCAAATTTTGAATTAGAACAAAATATGTAAATCTGTGATTTCAGTGGACAGAGCATTAAAAATGCGATCGCACATCGCATATCAGTTTTTGATATAAAGCCATTCCTTATTTTTAAGTAAAGTATGTTTGTTGTGATTTCTTTTATTTCGTATATTTGATTACTATCAACTACTACCTACTGGTATAGAGACGAGAGGCCGTAATAAACATTTTTTTAAATCTGACTAAAGTAGCAAACGAGCATGCAGTCCACCTAATGGTAAGTGGTCACCGCCACCCATGGACCGTTGGTTATCTGAAGTCAATCACAGATGCGTTGCTACTCTCGAGGACTATGGTGGTCGCCTCATATAAAAGTATGCCGTTAACCACACTCTTCCATCGAAACGCAAGAAATGATTCACGCTAGAAACATTTATAATTTAGACTTGCACTACCCTCCATCATCAGGGTTGAGGAGTTGAGGGTCAAAATTTTCATTTTGTGTAGTTGTTTTAATTAGGTACTCCACTAAGTTTTACAGCTGCAATTCTCAATGAAAGCGTGGCAATTTATTAACCGACTTACTACAACTAATATAATTTTATTAATACCTAACTGACCTGAACGGCGAACTTTATTCCGTCTCAAAGTCAAAAATCTAAAATTATCAGTGTTCCTCCATTATATTATACATTATACATAAAAACCTTCCTATTGAATCACTCTATATATTTGAAAAACCGCATTACAATCAGTAGCGTAGTTTTAAAGATCTAAGCACACACAGGGACAGACAGCGCGAAGCGACTTTGTTTTACTACCTATGAAGTGATAGAGTGCCATTAAATTAAATTAAATTATTTTTTTGTGCTCAGAACGTATCCGCTATAATCCTATAAAAATACTGTTCCTCATTTACAATTTCTGTATTCGCAGCACTTGAGCGGAACGTAACCCCCGCGAATAAGGAGCTTTGACTGTAATTATTTTAATGGCTTATTTACTAATGGGTAAAACACGCAGTAATTGTAGGTAAAACAATTGCCTGTGTACTTGTGGTTAATATTAATTAACAAGACGGGTAATATGTTGTTGATTGGTCTTTAGAGACTTATAACCCCACCCAGTTCCACTCGCGTAATTGTTAAATTTTAAAATTTTATAAGCCTATACTTAATTGAAGTAACATTAATTGTACTCTTTGTATGGCAATGCTGGAAACGCCAACACCACAACTACTATAGGCCTCGAGGGAAGCAACACATCTGTGATTGACTTCAGATAGAACCCATGTTCTGTATGAAGTTGATTACAGATCTCCATAGGCGGCAGTGACTACTTACCATCAAGTGGACTGCATGCTCGTTTGCTAATTCAGTCAGATAAAAAAAACAATTCTAGTCTGAAGGGTATGGTAAGAAGGTGAGGAGTTTCAACTTGGCCTCGGATTGATTACAGTGCCCATGAACGGCAGTGGCCATTTATTGTTACTTCCATATTTTGTAAAAAATGCTCCTGTTTTCGTTCAGGTTCCTGGATTCATGCCGGCTGGCTTAAATATGAGGCCACCGTATTCAGCTTTTTGTACGACATCTGATCTATATGGAGACGGGTAAAAATATCTTTGGGCGGCAATGACAACTTGCTATGAGGTAGAAGGAATACTCGTTAGCTATTTCAGTCATAAAACAAATAACTTTTACAGGTAAGGAAAATATTATGATAAAATCAATCCTGAGAGATCTGTAAAAAAGTTGTCTAACGCGTGTGAGATTACTGTGTATTTCGATAATCCAGTAATATTGCTATGGCTTAGGCACGAAGTATCATTGCATAACGGTTAAGACATTGAACGTTTTCAGGGGACTTTATAAGTATTTAGTTATAAAACCCCCTAAAAACGTTATTAAAAATGAAAAGCTTATTAATGATAACCTTCATAAAATTACATTCACATCATCTAAGTCTTTTTGAGAATTAAGTGGACGAATGCAAAGAAAGAGACAAACTCATTAACCGTAACGCATATAGGATATTCTATGTAAGTTTACAATATTATTTAATGACGTCAAGTTCTTCGTATCATACGAACTTCCGAGGCGTAAGCCAATAATATGCTTTCCTTCTAACTTCAGTTAACTGAAGCACGCGACCTAATGAAACTGGCTTTTACGATGACCTCACTTATATATTTCCTATTAATTTTAAATTCGATCTTTATTAGTGATGTGTTTAGTGCGAATGTTGATAATGAAAGGGGGTTAAAAAGAAATATTCGTTCAATTTACAAGGAAATTCCGAAGTGTTGTGCCAAAAATCAAGTGATCGTCATGGATTATGAAAATTACACAGTTAGCTGCCAAGACTACGGTTTAAAAGAGTTTTCATTTACAAATCTTGATATTTACGATAAAGTTGTACATGAGAAACAGATTAAGAAAAGATTCTCCGATATTTTTCGAGTGGTTCCTGAGAAGAGACCGAATGACTCGGCATTACATGAATTGTACATAATCGCCGAACTTATGTTGCAGCCTTATTTAAGTGAAGTAAGTAAATAAAAAGTAAATACACCTAAAATCGAACTTTCGACCTTCTTGCTTTCGGCTAAATCCGACACAGAAACTTACTCAAACACACTTGAATTTTCCGTTATATCCTGAAATTTAGTTCTTTACACTTAACAAATTTATTTGCATAAAAAATCATACTTTAAAATATATTACTATTTTTATGTCACGAATATATAAACTAAATAAATAGGTTAACGATAAGACTTACTTTCGGAACTAAACTTTTCAAAAAACATGAGTCAGTTAAACTTAGTTCATAAATATTGAACTACAGTCATTTAATTGCATATTTATTTTTTGCAAATTTTAAATTAGCATTTTAGTTGTAATAAGTATAATAAACTAAGGAAAGTGGTTTTTCTATCTAGCAGATTATTCTAACGATCTGAGTATACATATTTGTCGAGTATTACTAAATACTAGCTCACATTGAACACTAGGCAGAACGGAAAAGTAAAATAACAAAAAAATATCCACCATCCATTATTGCATATAAACACAAAAGAAAAATAATTTGAATATATGTCAGTTTACAAGTACTTAGAACATAGTCCCGAAGTCAGCGGTCAACAAATTTTGCTGGATCACGTTGACAAAACTGAACTGAACCCGCGACTTCGTTCGCGCAAAGCATGATCCATCCATTAGGCTTTTGACAACCATTAAAGTCAAGTTCTAACTTTCATTGAGCTTACATCAAATTTTGTAGATTTCTAAAAACTTTTAACACATATTTTATATCTTCCAAAAATCCTTTCCTAGTGCTCACTTTAACCATAAAAGGAAACATAGTGCAAAATTTCGGGTTACTAATCACAGTTTTTATATATATATATATATATATATATATATATATATATATGTAGATTGAAAGAAGAAGATGCGGTGGTTCTTAATTCAGTCGTAAAAACAGTGATTTTGAGATTCACGTTTAGATTCAAAGGTGGTAGAGCCCTCTGTAATTCATGACACCTTTTTTCAAACTAATAACAAGAGTTTTAAGCTATGCTGTTTTCTGTGTTGAAGGTTTTGGTAAGGGAGACACACTTAAACGAGCTATTCCCATTTAGTTTCAAAGTTGTTAGTAACTCATCTAAGGACAATCGTAGGAAGGACTCTATTCCTTTGTGAAAGCCACTGCGGATCGGTGGCAATGGCTAATTACAAGACATCGGATTATATGAATTTGCATATGCAAATGCATATAATGACAGCTTCATAGCGTTATTGCATATTTTCGTACTTTTTCATTAGTACTAGGCAAAATAGTTCGCAGTTTCTTCTTTTACTTGGCTAATTTCTATCATAGTTGACGACAAAAAAAAGAAGGTCGTCAAATGTTTACTGACTGCAGGTTGACGACAAAAAAAAGGTCATCAAACCTATACGAATATTACCGATTTCTGTTTCACAACCAAAATTGATGTTTTGATACTGCATATTTTGGGTATATTTATCATTTTTGTGCATATTTCGTCCTTTTATAGCGCATATTTTGGCATTTTGATAGTGCATATAATATAATATACAATATAATATCAGACATACTATCAAGTGGACCGCATACACGTTCGCTACTTCAGTTATATACAAAAACTGGCTAAGTGAGAGTCGGATTGGCACACGAAGGGTTCCGTACCATTCTATAAGAAACGGAAAAAAATACGTTTGTTGCACGGAAGCTATAATTATTGTTAGAAAACATGATAAAGCGCTGTCGCGTGTTTAATTAACAGAAAGAAAAACATTTGTTGTATGGAAGCCCCCCCCCCCCCCGTGCAATGTTCATTTTATTTTGTATTTAGTATTTGTTGTTTATAATGGAATTGTACGTCTCCACATTATTTAAGCCAGTAGTTTCCTGTAATCCTTTAATAAACCTTATCTTACCAGTATTATTCATTACAACAACAACATAAAGTTTTACGAAATAATATTGTTAGCTCTTATTTAAATTAATAATATGAAATTAAGATTTTTGTTTCTGTTTGTAATTTTAAGTTGGTTAGGGATAGTCTATCTAGACTTTACTAAAAGTCTACTATTCGCTGCATGCGTTTTGTATAAACTAACAATACTATATTTAACAATTAATACTCCTTAATAAGTTTCGAAATACAAGTTTCTGCAACATACCTGGACCATCGTTTCCTGCAGGTCCCGTCTTAAGGCCTAAATTCTAAGTACTCTTCTAAATTATCCTTCCACAATCCTACTGTCTATTCCATCTCCTTCTCTTATCATGCAGACGCCGATTTATGTTTCACTAAAACCCCCGCCCAATGGCCATGATGCTCAGCGCTGTGTTGAGGGCACCGGGAACTCCAACGGACCGCCGTCGGTTTGGGCTCTACCCAGTGAGCATTGTATTCAGTGCGCCTCCCTGGTGTTTACGACGATATGCGACCACACATACCGCCGTCCTTCCCAGGATCGCCTGGCTGGACGGTTCAAGCTCCTACTCTAGCCGCCCGCAACCCCGGAAGACCCTTTTAGTCGCCTTATTCCGATCCCGGAACTACAGGGATAAAAAATATAGTCTCTCTAAAACTATGTACATTCGCATCCTGAAAGTCGGTAAGGGATATTCGCATTTGCATTCGTATTCGTATTCACGAATGTTCAAATTATAACATTTGTTACATCACGCATACATGCCGTCAGGTGGACTGCATCGTTAGGTACTAAAATGTTCGTACTTTTCATTAATTTCGAGAAACGCATTCGTGATAGGTTTTATGTAGAACCCCTGATATTTATAGAATCTGTTAGAGATATCCACGGGCGGTGAAGTGATAGTAAGTGACAATTACTATTAGGTAGAAGCTACTCGTTTGCTACTTCAATCGTTAAAAAGACTTTAAAACAAGAAGCGCGGACTATTTTGACACCCCAAGAAGCGCGGACGTTTTAGGTAAAAAAATGTGTATTACGTTTAAGTGGTTAAAGTTCCGTGCACATAATATAATCATATTTCAAGAAAAGTTACCCACGATTAAACGCATAGTAAATAATTACCAAGAGCAGGAAGAACATCGAAATGGGTCAAATTTGGAACGCCCGAACATCTAGTGTTAACAGGGAAGGAAAACATTGTGATGAGATTATGCTAGTGTTTGGTTATTTCTCAGGTAACAAATTTAAAAAAAAAAATGTGTGCGTGTATTAGCGTACACTCGTAAGAAGTGAAACTTCTTTATGACGTTATTTTTAAAAAAATAATTTACTATATGCAACTTTACAGAAATTGGTTAAATAAAGTTAAATTAGATAAAGTTTAATAAAAGGCTTTTATTAAACTTTATCTAATAATCTAATCTATAATAATCTATCTAATATCACGCGTGGTAGGGATAAGAAAAAGATGGCGCGTAACGGAAAAAAAAGATGGCGCGTAACAGAAAAAGATTGCGCGTAACAGAAAAAGATGGCGCGTAACGAAAAAATGTTACACTAAATTTTTTTCCAACCCCGATAAAGAAGTTTCACTTCAAAAATTCAGACTAATCGAGAACCTCATCCTTTTTGGAAGTCGGTTAAAAAGAAACGTTTCCTCCCTCCTTTCGCTAACCTCATGCGCCATTTTAAAATTATACAATAGCCTTTATGATGATGATATGTCATATGTTAATTATTTTAATTATTTTTTTTTTTCGTCTAGCTGTTAGGACTTTAGCTCGTGCCAAAGGAATGGACACATACGCTCGAAAAACAATAGCTTCCTTCTGATGCAGTCGGATAAAATATATGTCAAACAGTGCTAACAATGTTTATTATCAAATCGTACATTTACACGTTATTTGAACCAGCAGTTTCCTGTACTCCTGTTATAAACTTAATCATTCGAGTGGCATTATTCATAACAATAATAACAAAGTATCAGGAAATAATATTGTTTGTTCTTATGGAAATTAACAATGGTATTAAAATACATTGATTATGTTTGTATGTAATTTTTAAGTAGGTCAGGGGTAGAAATCCTGATTTCACCCGGTCTGCTATTGAAGATATTTTGGATAAAGTTGCCAACACAACACCGCTGAAGTGAATGAAATAACACAACAAAGAAAATTATTCGTAGAAATAAACATGGTGTTGTTTAGTACTGTCTTTTTTATGTTCTCGAGGGGGAAACCTTCAAAAGGTACCCGACGCCGTGGTAGCGATGCAGGCTTATGTGGGATTTTTACTGCACTAAAACCCCCCTGGTGGCCGTCCTCGGCGCTACAAAGAGGACCCCGGGATCTCCAAAGGAACGCAACCCAAATCCTCTGAGCGCGTTGCCCCATCGGGCTCCTCCCGAATGGGCGGCTGGGCCCACCGCTTCGTCTGGTCTTTACGACAACATGCGACCACACATACCACCGTCCTTCCCGGGATTGCCTGACTGGACGGTTGGAGCTCCCACTCTAGCCGTCTGCAACCCCGGAAGCCCCTTTTAGTCGCCTCTTACGACAGGCAGGGGATACCGTAGCCCTATTCTGCTCCCGGAACTACAGGGAAGTGACGTAACGAATATTCGTATTTGCATGTTGTTAGCTATTTGCAAAAATTGTGCGAATGTTTTGCGAAAATTGAATTGCCGTGCTTTCAAAAAAAGGTCGCTAAATCTAACTGCAGTTTGACGATCAAAAAATGTCGCCAAATCTACATCCTCCGGCCTAATATACCAAACCTGAAAGACTCATTCGCATTCGCGAATGTCGGCATGGGATATTTGTATTCGCGAATGTTGAAATAATAACACTCGTTACATATTTATAGGTGGAAGGGTGTGGTCGCCGGCACACTTTCACATGAGGCGACATCTATGATTTACTTCAAATAGAGCCCATGTTCTATTTGAAGTTGTTTACAGATTTCCATGTGCGGCAGTGATCACATACCATCAAGTAGACTGCATGTCCGTTTACTACTTCCAACAGATAAAAAAACATATTAAAGCTGCGTTAGATATACATATAGATAAAACCCTTACGCGTCCGTCAAGAAACGAATTCGACAAAGGCATTTTAAGGCTCATGGCTAACATGAGAACGGTAAACCCATATTGTCATTGTTACCGTGAGGCATATTCCAGTACTGGTTTATTAGTCATAAACATCTACTGATAAAAGAGTTCCAGTTAATGTCCTTTTGCGTTAAATGTGGTCAAAAGGCTATTAATAATGATTATAAAAGGAAATAACAATGCCTCGCGAACACGTACATAGCCTGTTATTTATGATTTGTAGCAATATATTTGTAATTGTAAAATAAGCTGTACGTAATAAGTTACATTTTAAACATTTTAAGCAACGGGGCGGTTTATTTACAAGTAACTCTTGATAAAATCAATTGATTTAAATGAAATATTGACAAAACGTGACTTGAATATGTGGATTCAAAAGTTTCACTTAATTTCAAACTCACAAAAAATAGAATGATTAAAATTCTACAAACAATTGAAAAAACTTATTTTCAGTCCTCTAAACTATTTCATTTTCACATATCTGCGATACAAAGATGCGTGTTACTTCTATTTTTATATAAGGGCACCACTAAATTCTCGTAGTATATAAAACTAATATGGATGATTATTATTGTATCATTGAGATGGCTTATCTTTAACCTTATAAGTACCTATAAGATAATTTGAAGATGGTCAAACCTTAAAACCCTTTGTGATTTGACTCTGGAAGCATTATCACCACACTCATTTCAACTTAATAATACCTATTTCAACCTGTTAACACGTAGAATATTATAGGATCAGGGTTGCCAGATTTTTTTAGTCAGTCAGGATTTACAAAATTTTTGTCCGAATAAAGCGGGATTTCATAGTCCGAGCCTCATAGACACTTTGACAAAAATTTAAGCTTTCTTCTTGATGTAAGCGGGACTGGAGGATTTGGCAACATTTTTTGCAAAAGTCCAGTCCTTGCCGAAAATCGGGACCGAGCCTGTCCCGCGTGGGACATTTTTTTTTGACTAAAAAATCGGGAGCTCCTGCCAAAATCTGGCAATCCTGTATAGGATCCATAAGACAGTTGAAGTTTAATCCATTGAAGACGGGACCGAAGTCGCGAGAATAAGCTAATAATAATATATTTTGCGTTTTACCTTGTGGCGACCTCGCGCAACTCATCAAGAGATGGCGCGACTAGTATTCTGAAACGCGCAATCGAAGTAATCTCAATACCTCGCATATACAAGTTCCGAACAACGACTGTCGGAGCAGGGCCGCTCCCCAGGCATGATCACTTATCCTGGCGGGAGATCTCCCTTTGCCAAAACCTTTACTTATATAGTATTTTGGTAAAAGTATTTTGCATTTTTCGTGGACGATATAATAAATCCATTGCTGCTATAGGTATTCTGGTTTAAAGATTGGTACAGAAGACATACGTATTCTATTCGTATCCGTATCCGCATTCTAGCCTAATCCTTAAAGTTAGCAACGTACATATCTGTACAAACTTTGGATTGATTACAAGCAGTGACTACTTATCGTTTGCTATATCTATATCACTAAAAAAATGATAGTTGTTTTAATTATAATTATGCACAGAATTTGTAGTAATCGTAGATCTGGAATTTAAATACTTCCAATAGTAGTGGGCTAAACTTCATGCTATCACTGTTAAAAAATGTTATGTAATAGTAAAAGCCAATGTGGAGTTTAGCCATACTATGTAATATGTATACTAACCGTTTCGCGCGAGTATCCCGCGCCGCAGAATATTTTATGAATTAATAGGTTCGAAATAATACAAACATCGAACCCTTACAGACGTGGAATATTGAACAATCCTTTCATAATGCAATATGTTCATAGAATATGTTCATTCTGTGATGTAGACGCCATCACAGAATGAACATATTGTCCAAACTTCACGATTCATGGCTTAAGTCATGGCTCAGTAGTTAAGGACCTACGATGATACAAAATGATGATGATAGAGAGCAACTTGATATTTTTTAAAATATTATATATGTATTTTATTACAGGATGGAATCCTTTATCTGGAATATCCAAACGCATATGAAAGGTGGATAGCCATAAATGATAGCAACTACTGCGTGGACTACGAATTGCAGAATGGGATCATTTCAGACAATTTCAAATTTCTATGCAACATGGTCGGCGAGGCTCCAAAAGGGACCAATGCGTTTTTTACGGCAGGTAAGGCGTTTTTTAATATCACATAAACTACTAAATCTACGATAATCTAATTTTTTTTGGTTAATAGTGATACAGAATTTCCATATTGCATGAATGATCCCTTAGAATGAGTTTCTAACGTTTCATCAAAACAATCATTATTAATGTTTTTGGATATATAATTCAATTACACTATATACCAGGTGGTAGAACCACTGTAGTTCGACCGGGAAGTACAACCGCCACCGTGGACTTGCGTGGACCATTTCTTGCGTTCCAATGGAAGGATGTGGTTGTCGGCATATCTTTATTCGAGGCGACCAGCTCAGTTCTATGGAGTAGCAGCGCATCTGTGATTGACTTCAGATAGAACCTATGTTTTAGATTAAGTTGTTTACAGATATCCCCGGACTGCATGTTTGCTTGCTACTTCAATCAGATCTAATAAAAAATAAATAAAATAAAAACATTATACGGTCACGTTATCTTTTTTGGTCATATCTTGCGATGTACTTTACAATGATAATCGAAAATGTAAATAATTATTGCTTTGAGTAAACTTAATAAACACGTCAACCATCCAAACAATCCATTTATCAGATTTTTGAGATCCACATATAGACATAGGCCTCTGCTAAATAGCGTCACTCCAGCCGGTCCCATGCCCTCTGAATCTAACGGTTTCCCGCTGTCTTGTTCAGGTCATAGATCCACCTGGTGGGGGAGGCGACCTGTGCCTTTTTCCTTTGACCTTCTGTCCTTTTGCCTAAACGTGGTCAACACTTGAGGACCTTTCTTCACCAAAAATAATATAATATTATAATAAACAAATACTGGGTTTTAATTGAAAGAAAGTAATTAAAATTAAATTTACTACTTACATATATTAAATTAAATTTAAACTTACTGCTTTTTAAATTCCATCTACCCAACTACTAGTCAATTGAGTTTCTGAACATAAGCCTTTAAAAAAAAACCCGCCGTCTTCTTCAAGTCATCGGCTTCCTGAGAAAATTACATCGATGCAATTTTATTTCACAGCTCTATGTGTCTCTTCGGCGTTCCTAATACTGGTGCTGATAGTGTACCTGTTGCTGCCTGGGTTAAGGAACCTGGGCGGGATGGTGCTCATGGCGTATGTCTTCAGCCTGCTGTTCGCTTTCCTCCATCTTGTCATCATCCAGCTTGGAGAACACGAAGCGGAAGTCTGCGTCATATTGAGTAAATATATTTATGTTCAACTTACTTTCGAAAATTTTTATACCTATTTTAAGACAATTGTAGTGTTCTGCAGGTCAGTTACCTTGATACATATTATCTAAAAAGGTGGTATCAAAGCTTTGGTAATGATACGAGGGATTGTATTTTTAGAAGTAGTAAATGAAAAATGAACCTGACGTTAAGTTGCCACCACCTATGGTCTTGATAAAACGCCATGAACATGTATTGATTTACAATGATATAAATTACAAGAACTTTGTAATGATTTACAATGATTAACAGGTGGTAGAACTAGTGTAGTTCGACCGAGCTGCCACACATATTTCAAGCGTGAAGCAATTCTTGCGTTTCGTTGGAAGGTTGTGGTTGCCGGCACACTTTTATGTGAGGCGACCATCATAGTCCTCGCGAGCAACGCATCTGTAACTGACTTCAAATAGAACCCATGTTCTATTTGAAGTTGCTTAAGTTGATTTACAACTGCCCCTAGTAAAGACCCATGATCCAATTTCGTCCAACTAGTTGGACGAAGTTGTAGGACCACTGCCCCGACCTTAATTGATGTCCATAGGCGGCAGTGACCACTTACCATCAGGTGGACTGCATGCTCTTTCGCTACTTCAATCAGATAAAAAAAATCACAGCACAAGATTATTCCTTGTCTATGTATGGAGTAATCAGTAACTAAGTGTCTTATAATATTTTTCAGCCACTGCAACATATTTCTTCTTTTTGGCGAGTTTCTGTTGGATGAACGTAATGTCTTACGATATCTGGTGGACTTTCAGGTTAGTGTAAAAGAAAAGGTTGTATCAGGAAATATACGTATAAGGTATTTCGTCTCCTACTAAATACTTGATTTAAAGACACCAAGGTTACTTCCAAAACAACCTGTCTAAAATTAAAACTCTGAAACTTTACACCACTTATGAGAAAGCGGATAGAAAATTAGATAGATAGATAGAAAATACATATACTAGTACTAGTATTACTGTATTATTCATTTATTAGGGTGCAAGTAGTGTCGATTTCGCTTAGCATAATTTTTGGTCTTTCTGTGGATTTTGTTAAGAGTCGATTAAGGGACGAAATCCTATGCAACACTAACATCGACTGCGGTCACCAGCATGCACTTTAGTCACGATGATTTTTGCTAAAAACTCTCGTCAGGGGAGGTCTACATCCAGCAATAGACCGAAAAGGGTTGGTGGATCTGATGAATGGATTTTTTTTATGCAGTATAAAAAATTATAGTTGTCTACATGTCTGTTAAAAGTTCATAATGCCTTCTTTTGAACTAGTAATCTTGCAAAGCGTTAATATCTTATTGAAATTCAAAAATATGTTAGTATAAAGGTTGGATTTCGTTTAAAAACTACTAAAATTGTTTTCCAGAGGTTACGCAAAAGCCCGTATGATCAATCGACGTGGTGAAACCTTCAAGTTCCTCATGTACTGCATATACGGGTTTGGGGTACCAATGGCGATGGCCATCGCTTTCGCTGTCATAAACAAAGCAGACTTAACGGACAGGCCTTGGATAGTCAAGCCCCTTGTTCCAGAGCAAGGATGCTTCATCGAAGGTATGTTCTTGAACATTCAAAATAAATATTGCAAAAAATACTAAATTTTAACCTAAAATTAAGACAGGTTATGTTAAGTATAGGATATCTTGTAATTATTCCATACAAATGCTTCATGTTGTCGTTTTCACTGTACCTGGATAACTTGACGGATCCTCATGAATCAGGTGCTTAAAACTTGACAACTGGCAAATCATTTATGTTTCCCGATTCGAACTTCTACCACGTCGTCTAAATAGTTTTCAAGTTTGATATTGCAATTTTTATAGATACTCAAATTATGTGTAGTGCTGTCAAACTGGTGAGTTATATCTATTATCCTGACTTATAACCAACCTTTATCTTCTTATGATACAAAATATTTTGGAAGAAATAGTTCAAATAGCTTTGGAATTATCTTTACAAAATATGATTTTTTCCGAAGGGCTACATAATTCCACAATACCTGTGAAATAAGTCATTTTGTCATTTTAGGAGGACAGAAACTTGTCTACCTGTACGTGCCGATGTTGATCCTGATTCTGTTAAACTGGATCTTCTTCTTGTTGACGGCCTTCAATATCTGGCGGCTGCACCGCGCCACCGCCGTGCTGGACTCTACGGCCGCGGGCACTCCAGCGGCGCACAGAAGTCAGAAGCAAAGGTATAATACATTTTAATATGTAATGGGTTTTTTTTTTTATATTAAGACCTAACGATAAGGCTGACGGGCCACCTCATGGAAAGCAGTCACCGTCGCCTATGGACATTTGCAACACCAGAGGATACGAGGTCGAAGGCACCGCAAAAGGAGGGGAAAGGGGGGAGGAAGGGGGATAAACTGGCTCCCAGGTACGCTACCGAAACACGACGAGTCGCTATTAACGGTAGGTTCCGACCTGGGGGTGGTAGCCCATCTGTTGGATCTGCCTGGCTAGGCAGATCCAACAGAGATCTTACCACCAAGCAAGTGGGTACATGATGCGTGGTTTTAGTTTCTCTGTCGCCGATATATTGACCAGTTGTGTATCGTAATATGAAACCTAAAAAAAACGAACTAGACGTAGGCTACATAGATTAATCCACTAGAGCTTGACAATGGTTTCCCTCCACTATCGCGGGTTCGCCTTGACCACGGTGGATGCAATTATAATTTCGTGAGAATATTAGTCTAGAATCATATCTATTAGTTATATTTGTCTCATATCATATCGTACCACAAAATTCTATAGACAGTAGAAGTGCGAACACTCCATAATACTGACCTTCACGTTCGTAATGTAAATCGTTTCTTTTAAAGCTTAGAATATAGATAGGTGCGAAGATAGAACATAACGTTTCGTGTGGTGTTTTCTTATTCTTATAGTATAACTAAAATAATATTATTATTAAAAACCATTTCTGTTTTACATTCCAGGTTCTTTATATATCTAAAGCTTTCTATCATCATGGGTGTTAATTGGATCTTGGAGGTGGTCAGCTCTCTCACACCGGATTTTCAATTCTGGTTTATAACTGACGCGTATAATCTACTCATCGGGTTGGCTATCTTCTTGATATTCGTCTGCAAAAAGAAAATATTCTATCAACTTAAGAATCGGTAAGTAATATCCCGATTTTTTAAGTTCGTTATAGGAGATACATTCTACCAGTAGACATGTGCAATGTGTTTGGGTAAAAATTTTTAATAAAGAAATATCATTAATTCACATTTAATGAAATTGAAGACCTTTTGAGAAACATCACTTATAAGATTGACTTCTTGTCTATATGGAGTTGATTACTGCCTTCATTTAAGAAATACTTTAAGATTATAACAAACTTAAGTGCCTTTTTTATTTTTTGAAAAACCTAGCGCAGTCGCTTTTCACATAAGATCTGTTTTCTCAAAAATTCTGATTGTTTTTTAGAGCTTATATTTACAAACGATTTATTGATTGCAGGTTTGAAAACTACAAAAAGCCACAACGTTCGCTGGCGAAGAGTCAAACTAGTTGCACCACTCTGTCCAATTCTAGCCAGGACACGCCCCTTCAAGTGTACCCACATCCGAATGGCACAAGCGTTAGGCGATAAAGCTTTGTTATCTTACACTGTTCTCTGAATGGCTAGAATCATTTGTCTATTCGGTCCTTAGGAACTCTTGAAGTAGCGCTACTGATTTTCGACAGAGTCTAATATTTAGAAGAAGCACGTTTTTTTACTTCCGGTGGTATTACACGGCAAATCGTGGAGGATTTGCCGTTCAGGCGCTACTGATTTTCGACAGAGTCTAATGTTAGGACCGTTTTTTCTTACCGTTGGTATTACTTCGCTTATTGCTTGTAGGTTTGAAGACTGTAGTAAATTCCATTATATTAAACCAATGCGAATCGCCAATCGCTAATTTGAAAGGAAAGAAATTTTAGAATAATTTAACCGAAATATTTTATCCCTAAATAATTGTTTTCGATAACAGGTGTAAATATAGCTAAAAAAACGCAATAATCGTATCGACAAAGCGAAGTAAAATTGCTCCGTTCTTTTAAAAAATTAGGGGCAAAAATGTGTTGTTAATATTGTATATGCTTTATAAAAGTATTTAGAGGTAAAGTTTTTAAAATAGTTGGCAACAGTGTAGCAAAAAAAATTACTCAATAATCGTGACAACAAATAGCATATTCGTGGTCGAAACACGTTTGTAAATTAATAGTATTTGGATGTTTTTAGTTATTATACTAATTAGTTGTAGGTACATAACGTAAGCATAAGTAAGTCGTAACAAGTTAACGTAACATAAACTTAGAATATTTATAGAGGCTATATATAAGAATAAACTAGTGGAGTATTCGAAGCAAGTTAGCACAATAAAGGTTCGCTATTTGTAAAATTTTGCGGAACCGCAAATAATGCCGCCTAAGGCGAGCAGCTTCCGCCACCCCCGCTTGTTATGTCCCTAAGAATTACATTTGTCTTTAAGAGAGCACAGGATACACGACAATAAAAAATGTAAAAAAAACACAAATAAAAAAGTTTGAATAAATTCATTTGACCAAACTTGCTCTCTCAGTCGTCAACCCATTATTGTCCCAATGCTGGGCACGGGTCTTCTCTCAGAATGAGAGAGTTGTAGGCCATAGTCCACCGAGCTGGTCAATTTGATCAAGCTTAATATGTAGTCATTAATTAGTAGGTAGGTTCATGGAGGCTATTTAACCAAAGACTAGACCGAATTATTATTACAATAAAATACGTTAAATATAAAATATAACCACAAAGAAATGCTTAAATCATGGTCCAGTAAATATTAATTTTTACTTATTTTTCTGTTTAAATATATTTAGTTTTAGACCTAGTATATATATAGGTTTGGGACTTCGATCAAACAGTTTTGTCGAAGATGCGCATAAAAGCAATTCAGTTATTATTACGACCCGCGTGGCGCAGCGGTTACCATACCGGTTTGACGCGCAATGGGTCCCGGGTTCGATTCCCGGCCAGACAGGTATCTGAATGATGAGTTTAGATTCTTGTTCTGGGTCTGGGTGTTTGTATATTCGTCTTGTGTGTGTCCATGGTACCCACGACACAGGAGAAAATCCTACTGTGGGGCTATGAGTGTAGAAAGCGTGTGCGTGTGTGTGTGATTTATGCACCTTCTAGTTTTTTTGTTTAGCCTATTGTTTTCCAGTCGTTTGTTTAGTCGCAGATCGACAGTTTAGTCTAGATATTATACATTGGACCTGAGCTGTTGGTGGATAATTGCACTGTTTATCAAAAGGCGATTGATGTTATTTTTTGATGTTTTGGTTAAACAACTGTCTCATTGTATAATATTGATATATACATTTTCATGTAGCCGCTTGGATTGAATAATACCACAACACAAAATGCTAATTCTATAGAAGAGCCAAGCAGACGTTAAATGTTTATGAATGAAGTTACAACAATAAAAATACTTATACTAAAAGGGCCGGTAACCGCAGTTTAGTTAAAGCATCGTGTGTTCAATTCTTAGACTTTGATGAAAACCTTGTATTTTGAATTAAAATAGATGAATTTTGCAATTTGCGTTCTTTCAAACAACGATATAACATACATTTAAATAGGATATATGATTTTAGACTAGTATTATCGCGGAATTGATACATTTTAATAAAAAAAATAATTCTTAAAGAATTCAAAAACCGCATATCGTTAGTACCCGTTGATTATTAAAAATTTAAATAGCAGTTTAACAAAAAATTGTAAACGTATGCGATGAGCTTTACGATATGTCATAACCACTGGTAATGTATTATTTGTAGTACTGAATAACTGTATTTAAGTTAAGAGAACTAGTTTTAGGAAAATAGAACAAACTAGACTTTACGAATCAGATTATCCTTAAGTCTCTTTGAAATTTTAGCATTTATTATCTACGTGTCTGCCAATAAACCTTACTTTACTTAATGCTTGATCTCCTAATGTTGCATTAGATTTAATTTATTAATAATTTGCCAAACTAAGTTAACCAAAGCATAAGTTAGTATTTCTATAGCTTATTTGTTAAGGTGGGCGTTCACGTTACGACGGTCGCACGGGCTGTCGCACGAACTACGGTTACGGTCGTATGCGATAAGTTCGATCGTGAAAGGCTTGGTTTTTAGAGTGGACTGTACAACCCAAGTCATGTCGCAGGTCGGTTGAAGTATTTTTTATTTATTTGGACAAAAGGCAGACTTAATGCATAATAGCATTTTCTGCCAGTCGGCCTTAGGGGAGTGCATAGAAAATTGAAGGCGGTAGGCGGAGAAAACTGAAGTATTAAACTTGATCTGTCGTTGCGACAGTTCATGCAACCGTTGTAACGTGAATGCCCATCTTTAGTGTTTCTTTAGCTTATTTTAGTACATAAGCTACAAAATTGCCAAGTTTCATCAAAAATCGTTCAGTAGTTTTGGAGTGATTGTGTAATAAACAGCCATCTGTCAGTGAAACATCAAAACTTTTGCATTTATAATATTAATATAGATGAATATCTGTGTGTCTGTTTGTTCTTTATACATCCTTACATAGCTCATCCAATCGCCATGAAACTCATTGCTAGGTTAATTTGTTGTAGTATGAGAAAAAACATACACCCAAATTCATTTGCATTGAATGAGTGGGTTATCAAATCCGATATTACATATGCATTGCAACTCGGAAGATATTGCAAATACAATATATAATATTGATAGATAAAAATTCTATAGGTTGATTATTTTTTTTATAACATTGAAAGAGCATGCAGTCCACCTGATGGTAACTTCATATAGAAGAAGGGTTCTGTGTGAAGTCAATCATAGATGCGTTGTTACTTCCGAAAATTAAGAGGGTCGCCTCATATAAAGTGAGCCGGCAACTACACCCTTCCACTGAAACGCAAGAATTGCTTCGCGCTCGAAATAAAGGTGGTGGTACCTCCCTGGTCGAATTACACTAGTTCAACCACCTAGTAATTTACTTAAACTTCTTATACCTAAGTTGTGGTACAAAGGTGGGCTTACTGGTATGGGCACCCTCTGTCAGTCTAACTTTAGACAGGACAGTTGTTGATATGAAGGAAGATGATATGAAAAAAAATCATTTTATATAAACTATAGTAAATAAATATTTGTAAGATTATTACCAAATAAAAATTATTTAATTATTTTAAGTGATCTCTTGTAAAATCCCTGGAATATTAATAAATCATGGTAAATTGAAAAAATGTATTTTTTTATATGCTTTTTTTCATTTCTATCTAATTTCTAGCTATAAAGCTAGGGATAGCCCAATCCATTCTGTTTAGGGTTCCGTTATGAAAAGGTATAAACGGAATAGGATTATTAACCCTTGGCTTTTTATTTGTCAGACAAAGGGCTCTATATCTGAAACCGTAATAGGAAGACGCTAGAATTTTAACACAGTCTAGGTAAGTGTATTAAAAAATGTGTTATTAGAAAAATGTGTAGTTAAAAAAATGTGTTTCGTTAAGTAGACTGCTATTACAATAAATACTAAATTTAAAAAAGGGGGTTCTTAGAAGATTCAGATTTGATGGTGTTTCTTGATACATATATAGAACTGTACCTATGCCGCGAACGCAAGCCTTCCTTCAAACTCCAAATCTCTACAAGCGTTTGGCTCGATTTTGGGAATTAAACAGTATACAAACTACACACGCTGCCGAGTGAGTTATGTATTATGTTCTGAAGAGGCAAGCGTGACAGACGTGATGGTTTTTATTGAAACCAAAACAATTAGTGAACGGAAACAAAACATAAATTTACTTATATTTGTGTGTACCTAATATGTTTACTCATTTGTTATAAAAGACGAGCGTATTTATTTATTTATTTAATTTTTGAAACACCTTAAACTAAGGGTTACAAGGGTAAACTTAATGCCTAATGGCATTCTCTGACAGTCAACCCAGGGTTATAGCGATAATTTGTGGTAGGTATATAAAAAGTAAGTATAATCTATTAATTGGTAAAATATACAATGTATATGCGTATGTATATTGCATCAGTGCAAAAACTAGACCGAGTGCTTGCAAACGTGTGGACGTGTCGCAAGCGCTTTTGGCAACCACCCTTTGATCTGAGACAAAAAACCGACACTATAATATTATATATCGGATTATATAGATCGGATCGGCTCCAAGCGCTTGCAAATTTATACAGGCCAAGTCAAACGTCTATCCACACGTTTGAATTTGTGACGGCTTGTTGAGTTTTGGCAAGCGTGCGGACGCGGCATAATAGATATTTTTTCTATGAGGTTATTTCTATAGCTGCTAAGATAAAAAAATCTTAGAAAAAAGGTGTTGAAATTCTATAAAAAGTTGTGGCGGGCCCGAGTCATTGGTCAGCCTTTATCGAAAGTTACCAATTCCTCTATAAGGCATCGCAAGTGTTTACCTTTAACAAAAAACTAATCATGTTAAAGGTAAAGGTATGAGGTATAACAGTTGGACGCAGGCTTCAGACGCCCGCGGAAGGTCCTCCTCGGTACGCCGTACATAGTCTAGGGTACGTCTTAATAAAAGGAAAATAATTATCAAAAAGATATACCTACTTTTTGATGATCTGAAGACAAATGGTCAATGCCGCTCATCAACATCCAGCATTATATTATGTAGAGTTATCCGCTATTGTCCAAAAACACTAGCCGAGATGATTAAGTAGATACTTATCCAAGTCGTTCTCTCTGTGTGCATGTTACTTGGATAAGTAGCTACTTATCCAAGTGTCTATTTATCCAAGTAGTTCTAACTTAATCATCGCCATTGCTGCATTTATGTGGTAAGGGATCTCCCTTACCACATAAATGGAGATAAACGCAGCTTATTCTAGGATTGAACCTGTAATCTTAGCACGTTTATTATGTTTCGTCAAAACAAGCGTTATTTTTGCCCGCGTAAATTTTCGTTAATTTCCAATGTAGGTACATAAAATTATAAGCGAAAACTAGAACAATGCATGTTTTTAGGAAATATAGAAACTTGTACTAATGATATTGGCCATTCAGTTTGAGAAAATCAAAACCATCAGTGGCTTTTTTCTATCTGGCTGAAGTAATAAACGAGCATGCAGTCCACCTGCTGGTAAGATGTCACTACCGCCCATGGACATCTGGAATTAACTAAGTACATAAAGAATATGGGTTCCATTTGAAGTCAATCACAGATGCGCTGCTACTCCCGAGGACTATGATGTTCGCCTCATGTGAAAGTGTGCCGGCAACCACATCCTTCTATCGAAACGCAAGAAACGCTTCACACTAGAAATAGGTGTGGCGGTGGTACATACTTCCCCGGTCGAACTACACTGGTTCTACCATCTTGAAACTAGCTTACTGCTGAAGTGTGAAAACAAAGTCGAATAGAGAACCCCCTCTTTTTTAGAAGTCGGTTAAAAATAGGATAAGGAAACAATAAACACGTATACTTGAATATTTATTACGTAAGAATATATTTTAAGTGCTTAATAAATGCAGATTCATTAATAATAATTACAAGTAAATGTTGTTCTTAAAGTCTAACTAATATAAGTAGTGCAAACGAATTAATACGGCAATATGCTTCGATCAACAATTAGTACCTACTAGATAAAGAACTATAAACTACGACGACCCGCGTGGCGCAGCGGTTACCATACCGGTCTGAGACACAGTGGATCCCGGGTTCGATTCCCGGCCAGACAGGTATCTGAATGATGAGTTGAAATTCTTGTTCTGGGTCTGGGTGTTTGTGTATTCGTCTTTGTGTGTTGTCCATGGCACCCACGACACAGGAGAAAATCCTCCTGTGGGGCTATGAGTGTAGAAAGCGTTTTTTAAAAAAAAAAAATTGAGTAAAGCGTGAAAAGTACGTATTTATGGTCAGTACATCGAAGTTTTTTCTTCCTACAAAATCTTAAAAAAACCACTGGGATTAAATAACGATTTTAATTTTTCTAGAACGATTAAAAAACAGATTGTCATTATATAAGTGTTAAAACTTGGCTGTGCTTGGAGCGTGCTAGCCACTAGAATTACTACGCAAATTAATGGTAAATTTATAGTAGGTACTAGCTGTTCCGACAAACATTGTTTTGCCATATAAAAAATAAAAAAAAATGTTAAGGGTGGACAACCCTTAAGGGGTATTAAAAATAGATGTTGGCCGATTCTCAGACCTACTGAATAAGCATATAAAATTTGGTTAAAATCGGTCAAGCCGTTTCGGAGGAGTATGGAGACTAACATTGTGACACGAGAATTTTATATATAAGATATATTTCTCTTAAAAATCTAGTGCGTTTGTTGATCGATATATGACCTTCATATTGCACGGTGAAAATAAAAGGGACCTTATAATAATAAACATCATCATAATAAAAATATAATAACTAAAATGTGTTCGCCTATTGAGTTTGTTATCTTGCGCTTATTAAAGGGACATTAAATTTCACCTTTATAGCACGAAGTCGTCACCTTATAATAATAATCATTATCATAATAAAAATTTAATAACTAAAATGTGTTCGCCTATTGAGTTTGTTAAATCTTGCGCTTATTAAAGGGACATTAAATTTCAACTTTTTAGCACGAAGTCGTCACCTTGTTAGGAGATAATCTTCGTTGTTAAAAGGAGTACAAATATTTACTCAATTTTCCAATTTTCCAATTTTAGTCTCTTTCATACTCACTGTGCAATATATTTAGTACTAAACGACATAACATAGTCACATTGAATTACGTAATAAAAAGGTTACATTTTAAGAACCTAAAGGGCTGTTCAAGTCTTACGTAAGCAAATAGGTATATTACAATTATTCATCCCCATCCCTCTAGTCAGCGAAAGTAAAGCGAAGTATCCCCCTATGATCACGTATACATTGTATTGTACAAATATACAACGAGAGGATTTCGCTGTCTATGTGTAAAAAAGCAAATAACTAATGCTGACTCCGCCACTCCTATCTCCTTCTTATCAAAAAGGCAAACCCCTTGCCCCCCTATAGTGCTTACGTAATACTTATGCGGCCCTTAAATAATTTAAACAATGTCTTTATTCTTTAGCGCAAGGATAGAACATTTGCAATGAGACTAACATGTAGATATTGGATACAAGCAATAATAAACTAGCGACTAGAAATTTATAAAGAAAATTAACGCATAATTTTATTAATAAACATGTAATTTTAATTAAGTAGTACATTAAAATATTATTATAACTAACTTGCCAAACTTACTTTAAAGACTAACGAATAAAGTAATGAGAAAAAACAATAACTAATTATAAAATAACGCTAATTTCAAAATGCAAGAATTGACGGGATTCGTCACATCATTCGTCGCTCATGTGTGTCAGTCACCGCATCATATCACTCACTCAAAACTTAATGATACACTACAGATGAAGCTTGTAGAAATAGATAAAAGAATATCAGTATTCGTGATAGATAAAGTAACTGACAAATTATCCGTTTACTAAATATCAAGTAGTGTTACATTAATAAATAACACTACTTATGTACATTAATGAAAATATATAGTTCATTGGTATAGTTATGGAAATAATTGTAAATTTATCATTTTAAAATATCAAAACAGATAACATAAGTTGTTTAAAAAAATCACATAGAGTTGAGTATTTTTACAAACCATACTTAATTACATGTTTCGTTTGCGTTATTCTAATATTGGAAACCTTGAAAAGCCGGTGTACAAGTAAGCATTCAAGCCACAATTACATGCTTCAGTTACTTAGATTAGATATATTAGATAACTAGATAGAATTAGATACTTGAAAAAATGAATATCGTTATCTTAAAGCACTATTACAGTGTTAAGTGAGCATTGAAGTACTCGTTTTGTATGCAGTGATAAAAAAACATTTGAACGAGGATAAAAATTGTTACCAATGGTAGTCGTCACCCATGTTAGGAGCTATATCGTTTAATTGAATGCTGTCGGCGGCCATGTGCCGTATGTAGATACAGTTAAAATCAATTGACCACCCACGTCAGTAAAAAATTACGAGAACAGGTCAGCTGCCATTATTACAATCAAAGTTATCAATTGTTTTCAACATTGGTTTTCCATTGTTAACAGTAATCCTAGTTAACAGTACAATTTAAATGACTTATTTAGACTTCCAGCAATTCTCACTTGGCCAGCGCGGTGGACCATGGCCTATAACTCTCTCATTCTGAGAGAAGACCCGTGCCCAGCAGTGGGACAGTAATAGGTTGACGACGACGATTTAGACTTCTATTCTTGTTCTACAAGTTGCGTACTTGTGAGTTTTGTCATTACAAAAAGAGATTTTCTGACAATAACATATAATTATTATATCGTCAGCTACCTATATATAACTATTTCGAAATAAAACAACAATATTGAAATGATTTACACCCTAAAAATAAAAGTAAACAAACGGTACTAAAAACAGTTATAAAAAGTTGTCAGAATATAATTAATAAATGAATGTAAAAAGAGTTCGATTTTCTTGCGTTGTTTTCATCCTTTTTACTCCCATTGACTTCAAGCTTCTTATTACCCATTTATTCTAAAATACATTTCGTCTTTTAAACGCTTGTTATACCTAATAATAGAATACGGTGCCATTTTGAAAATTACATATATCGTTATCTTCAATACATAACAATTTATTGATTCAATTGGAATAACATAATAATATATAGACATACCACTATCTCCGTATTCCCAAATAAAAACCATTTAAAAATTTGTCAATAATCATACCATGTTATCGTAGTTTCATTGTGACCACGTAAAACTACACATGAGCTCGTGACTACGAACACGACCTATTAGGGTTTACTATCTGTCTTTTATTCATTTGTGAAATTCAAAGAAAGTAATAAGTAAGTAAATAAACAGTTTTCAAGTACATATTATTATTATTATGTATTATGTTCGTTTTTAGAACTAAGCGAATCTCCTAGTCGTAAGTAGTTGTACGAAACTAATTCATAGATTTTCAGTCTAACGAGCCAGGTTCGTCGTAGCCAATTTCGTCATGCAATAAGATTGTGACGACATTGCGTAATTCGTCACTAAGTCGAATTAGTGTTGAGGGTTATCTCGTCCTTACTCAAGGTGGCGCGGGACCACGAAGAGTTATTCTGGGATGCTTGACCGCGTCTCACTTGTTTGTACCTGTATGGAAATTAATAGAAATTTTATTTTTTTAAAACTATTATATGGTAATCCATTTTTACGTAATATGCAGTAAATTTTCCAACGGAAATAGGTTACCTCTGTATAAATGTAAAATAAATTGATTAATATATACAAAAAAGTATTAATATATACTAAGAACAGTGCATTTAGAAATTGAATGAAAGTTATAAGGACAATAGATGCTGGTGCAAGTATAGAAGACACAAGTTGGAAGTTCATTTGTATAACGTGATATTTTTGTAGTTGAATTGTTTGATAGGGCAAATACAAACCTAACAAGTTACGAAAAACACACACAAATATTCCTTTAAAATAAAAACCCAAGCATCGATTCCGTAAAGAATAGAATAAAGCATTGAATAGGGAATTGCATTATCTTCATTCACATTCATTGTTAATCATACTTTATCTAGAAAAATTGAAAATAGTGTTAGTTGTTCCGCATAAACACCGGTTATTTATTGAGTTTTATTTTCACATCATTCAAGACAAAAAAGAAGATGGATGCCTTGCTTAACACCAAAATTGAATATTGATTGTTAACAATTTAAAGAATCAATGTTAGTTCTCCCGCAAAGCACCAGTTATCATATGCCGTCAATTAATTCATAAAATACTCCACTCCAGTTTTAAGCGATAGCCAATAATACCTCTAGGTTCTTCTTTCATATCCATTGTCTTCGATTTTGATTTCTTTATTCATTCGTCGTGTCTTGAAGTGATATCAAAGTCGTATCTTTGATAAATCAGTCTTTAATTGATTGGACCTCATAAAACTTTTGGTTTTAACGTTATTTAAATGACTATCTTAAGTATTTTATAATTATACTACATGATTCAATTTCTACGCGTCATAGCACGTGGCAGCACGTGGAAGCGTTCTTCTATTAATGTGCTGCCTTATTTTATTTTTGTCTGTCTAGCATCAAATGTTCACGTTTATTACGTTTTTTGCTTCTTTTTGGAAGTTGTCAGTAATGTTTTGTGTTTGTTAAATTATACCCAACCTCAACCATACTCGTTTCGATTAACAGCAAAATCTTTGTAAAAGAATTCATTAAAAAAGTATCGACTGTAGACAACATAGTTTTTTTTTTGAGATATTTCTTATAAAAATTTATTTCAATTTAAAGTTGTTTTTTATTGCTATATTTTTATTAAATGTATGTATAACTTCAAAAACAATTAGTTTTATGCGAGTGCTTTTGAAATTTCTCCTCTTTTCCTTAATTATACTAGTGTTATTTATTCCATTGTTTTGGTGATTTCATTGTTTTTCCATTGAAAATTCTAAAACTCAAGTTTACACTTATAAATTTGTAACGTTAGGTCCTCTGCTGATATCAGAATCTGCATTTGTGCGAATGGTCTCCTGGCTTGCTCTGTGCTTGATATCATTTAAATGGATACCTATTGTATTCCTCATATTCCTGCTTCGATTTTGTTGAAATTTTCCTTTGATCCTAAATCAGAATGCATGGAGTTAAATCTCTCGTCCTTCTCTTATTTTATCAACGTAGCAACTTTCTTGTCTCATAATATAAAGTTACATGTAACTGATTTTCCTACTTTAATAAACAAAAGTTACGAATATGTGCATTTGGTGCAATAAATAATACAGTCAGTTTATTAACATAATAAAGAAATTGAGCTTTATCTAAATACTAATATTGTATAGAAAATGCATAATTAAATCATATGTGTCTCAGGTTATTACAACAGAAGACTATAATCTACATGATCCTCTATGGCATATAGGGTCATCAGTCATTTGACTTTGCATTGTGATGTCTTGTTTTCTTGCTGTCAGCATTAATAAACTTACATGTAAATAAAATTTAAACAAATATTTAAAATGCATTATTAGCACATTCAGTATATTAATTTAGGTAAAGGCTTTTCAGTTTAATTAGTTCATGAATATACGATTGTAATTGTAGGTAGCTATTGATATTATTAACTTAATAATATCAATAGCTACCTTCATCTATTCATATTTATTACTAAAGGTTGCGATAAATAAGTCATTAATAGTCGGTAGTTAACATCGAATAATAATCATGACTCACGGCGCTGGTACGTTTTACGACCCTATGTGTCATCAAAGATCATATAGAGTATAGTACTATAAAGTATATGGTATATCATACCAATAATAATCGTTACGTGACTGGCACCAACCTCTCCTTTAGGAGTTGGATGATCTTGCGCTTGCATACGAAGATGATGAAGATGATCAGGCCGATAAGAACGTTATACGCATCAGTGACGCGAAAGAATGTGCTCGGGTACAAAGCGCTGACGACTTCCAGAATCCAGTTGATGCCCATAACGACAAACAGTTTGATGTACAAGGAAAGCCTGAAATAAGGAAAAGGCATATTCTTAAGTAAAGTATACTTAGTGATGACTATATAAGTTTTTTTAACAATTGGTATTGTCAAGATTAATCTGGATCAAGTGATAGACGGGATCATTATAATTATTATATTTACATGTATATTTTTCTCAGCTGTATCTTTTTTAAATATGTAACTCCTTTGGTTTGAAGAACGCGTATCCTTGGAACAACCAACTATAATTAACTTACTTGTTTTAACCATAGGAAGTTACACGTATGAACTCAAATATATGCTATTCATACTACTCACCAATTAGATTTTGAAGTGCTTCCGTTGTCAGAAGTTTCTGTGACCCCGAAAACTCTTAGAAATGTGCTCGAGTTAGCTCCATGCTTCTTTCTGTTCACGTCCCGTTGTATTCTAATGTAAACTGACCCATGAGTACATGAGTAGTTCTAGCTTTGTCTTTAAGGATACCAACGCTCTTATAACCGACCAACTGTAAAGTTACTTATACGTTCTGCTTATATTTATGACGGATTGTAATCATTATTATTTTTTAATTCAACATGTTACTAAGGTATGTTTTATATGATCGCACCATTGTCAGGTCGTGAATATTAGCCACAAACTCGAAATGGAACAAGATATTTAATCTCGATCATAGAAGCATTGGTATTCCTAATTGAGAATTAAGTTAAAACTTAGATAATTATATGTATTTACCCTATTATACCCTTAACTTAGCCCATACCAGCGCTAGATACTGTAATAATAGTAAGTAAAAATTAATGTGATGCTTTCTTCTTCACTTTACACGTAGAGCCACCACCTTTATTAGAACACAGATTGCAGTTGTAGAGAATTGGGTACCCACCTTTGCATATCATTGCTTTGCTGGTCGTGCCGGGAGCTGTCTCTGGAATTCAGTACTGACGTTTCCTTTTTGGTCTTCGCAATCCTCAGCGCAGTCAAGACAAATAACGTCATATTTGCCACACATAGTATAACGATTGGTCCGTATAGATAAATTAGTTTGCTGGTGCCTGGAAATAATTAAAAATATAATATTATAATACACTATTTTTATATAGTGACAGCAACAAGTTCTGCTTTATTTTGGTTTGATAAGCGTGGTAAAGTAGACTTAAATCTGCTTATTTTCCCATGATTTCACAAAGGTAACAATGTAAGTATATTTCGTCGATTTTATCAGGACAATGCTATTTCGTCTTGGTTTTATACTGTTTGCCCTTCTGTTTGCTGTCTTTCCTACTTTTAAAGTCACAGCCTCGAATACATTAACATTTTTGAGAATTTATAATTGCTGGATATCGTCACCTTCCTTCAGAGCTTTAGGTAGATTGGCATTTGTAAAAGTTTTAACTTGACTAAAATCCATTTATCAAGTCTGGTTAAATATCATATGATCGACCTTCAAATTGTATTCAATCTTAATCCCCTTTTTATTATAATATTACGAGTTACCTAGTCCAGATTCCTGTGAAATAAATCAAACTCTGCTTCCAAATTTATTTATAAATCCTCTCCCCTTTTCTCCTCCACGTTTATAATCTTTGAAATGATATGGAGTTTTTGATCCACTCACCAGACAAAAAGCATCCGTTCGACCGTAACCTCGGCATCCACGCTCTGAGGGGTAGGTTGGAGAACTCCAATGCAGCTAGCACGATGGTCAGCAAGGTGGGGATCCCGAACGCGTACAAGGCATAAGCACGGAGTTTCGAGCGGATGAATAATTTTTCTAGCCTCAGTTCGCGCTTTCCGCTAGAATAGGTACGTTAACGTTTTTTAAAATATAATTTAAGACCTTCTTACTATTTCTGTAATACTACATAGATTTTTTTTATGAGAATTGTAATTAAATTGAAGATATTTTTCCGGACATGTTCATATTTTCAGCGTTCCGAAAGTCTTTCACTATGAGTATATTCTTAGGTATTGAAAAAATAAAATTCATAAAGTTATTACTAAGCTATACTTTTATTCTAAGGCTGGGTTCATATGGAATTGTACTGCACGTTTTTGTCGCACTAGATGGCATGTGGCATCGCCTTTTAAAATAGACGGTCCATATTTGCAATACCTACAAGAAAAAAGAGTGTTATAGTGTTTGGTGGCATTGAATTTTGCTGTACTAACCTAAAAACTCGCCAGATATCGAAGCACATCACATTGAGCCAGAAGAAAGCAGACAGCAGCGCGAAATAGATGATAAAAGCTGAAAAAAAAACAAATTGATTACATATATCCACTGCTAATGATTTGAAATGCATCCTCTTATTTTACACGCACCTCGAGTTTTTTTGAAGTTATATGCGTAATATTATCAATTAGGGCTTGATTTAATAGCGAAGAAGGTTACAAAACCTATATACCTATTTATCTGAGATTTTTATAGTGATTTATGAACTCTATTACCACCAAGACCAGCACTACTACTACTACTACTACTACTGGCGCGAATTTTCAAGGATAGTGAAAAAAAGAAATGGTCTTTTGATAAGGATGATGTTTGATAATGTTGATGATTTTTTTAAGATTGTGAAAGGGAATTGGTGGTGTGTTTTCAATTAGATTTAGCTCCCAGGGATACATTATTGAACATCAAACTGATATTGGGCTGTTTTTATTTTATTTATTTGTTTATTTATTTATTTATTTATTGACACTCAAAGAAATTAAATACAAAAAACTTAGGTAGGTACTGCTTTTTTATATTTGTTCCGTTAACAAAATAAAAAGAGACAGTATTTTTTACGGTGCTGTATCATGTAAATTTGGTTCATATAATTATATCGATATTTATTCACTAATATTTATTTATATGTATAATAAGGTATGATTGTAGGTGTGAAAATGTCCTAATAAACATAATCGCACGAGCCTCTTAAGTAATAAAAAGAAGTAGTATTATTACGTTATTAACGATCATATTAAAATCTTAAGTACCTGTCATAAAAATTTATCATCATATTTTTATTACATGTGTAATATGTGCAATATGTGGTGGTGTGTAGTATGTGGTAGAATATTATAACATCGTAATAATCTAATTTCTCACATGTTTCTAATATTATATAGACGAAAGTGAGAATGCATATATGTAAATTGATCATTATTTACTCTTTACCACATTAGCTACTGGTCGAATTTTGCTGGGATTTGACAAACAAATAGTTTATTTATGGTTATTTATTTATGATTTGGAATAATATATAGAGTACTCAGTACCGTAGTAAATGTATCCGAATTAAGATGCAGGAGTAATCTTGTATGATGAAAATACTTATTTAAAACGGTGTACATTTAATCTAAGGTAAATAATAAAAAAAATAATAACAAAAATTTGTAAAAGTAAGAAACACGCAACTTGGCCAGCGCGGTGGACTATGGCCTAAACTCTCTCATTCTGAGAGAAGACCCGTGCCCAGCAGTGGGACAATAATGGGTTGACAAGAAGAAACACGCAACGCGAGTTCTACACTCATATAGTTCGTAACGGTTTACAAAATCAAGCAATGTCGAACGCGGTCAGACGTGAATGGAGTGACCGTTGATGGCTAATTGTAATTCGAGCTTCCATGCTCCGCAGAGCAGCCTTCGGTATAATAGTTATAGCAATCGTAAAGCCTTGTCGAAGACCTTATGCGCTTAATTAGCTTCCTTATTTTCGTACTTATAAACAGTCGCAATGGGCTGCGTTCGGGAATTAACGTACAATCTTCTCGTCTACAATTTCTCAGTGCGTGAAGTCGAAATTATTCAAGCAATGAGTGTTGCTAGTGATGACCTACGGCGCCGAAACGTGGTCCTTCACTGTAGGTCTCATTCGGAGGCTCAGGGTTGCTCAGCGTGCTATGGAGAGGGTTATGCTCGAAATGTCGCTACGAGACATGATTCGTAACGATGAAATCCGTAGACGAACAAAGCTTACCGACATAGTTCTCAAAATTAGCAAGCTTAAGTGGCAATGGGCCGGGCACACCGCTCGTAGGACCGATGACCGATGGGGAACGAAGGTCCTCGAGTGGCGACCACGTTTAGGCAAAAGGAGCACAGGTCGCCCCCCACCAGGTGGACCGATGACCTGAAGAAGACAGCGAGAAACCGTTGGATGTAGAAGGCACAGGACCGGTTGGAGTGGCGTCATTTAGGGGAGGCAGTGGACCTCAAAGGGCTGATGGATGGAAGCAATGTTGCCATAAACTCGGACTAGATGAGTGAGTTTTTCATGAGTAAAATTCAGGTTTTACATAGGTGGTAGAATCAGTGTAGTTCGAACAAAGAGATGAAGAATATAAGTGTGGCAGTGGTTGCCACACTTACATATTTCACTCTTCATTGAGTTTAATTTGAGATCGCGAATTGATACGGTGGTAAGTATCAACTGTATGTGATAAAGATTTTCTGAATAGTCTATATAAAATTGATAGCTATTTTGCAAGAGAAAAAGCAAAATTATAACATTCCAGCTTGATCCACTTATGTACAATAAGAAATACAAGTCAAAATTATCAATTTAAAGATACAGTTTCATCCAAAAATAGCCCTAGATTAAACTTCGTGCTTCAACTACCCTGCACGTAATGACTTTTTATATATTTTTATTAGTTTAAGTTCATTCGTTAAATATGCATGGTTTAATTATTCAACCCAAGTAGTCATATATGAAACCTTTCTCTACTATTTGCATTGACACAGCGTGATAGAGCACGCTCTATGGGACTTCCACACGTGTGGAAATACCGAAACACAGCGGATAAACAACATCGGTAAATATAAAAAGAACAACGCAAACCACAAAATAATTTAAAAAACTGGATAATATCAAAACAATATTTGATGTCGGATTATGTAGGCATATCCGGGTGTATTTTTTGGCCTTCACTTTGTATTAGTGATGTAACGAATATTCGCATTTACATTCGTAAGAATTGTGCAAATGTTGTGCGAATATTGAATTGCAATGCTTTGCAAAAAAGCTCGCCTAAATCTATACAAATTTAAGTCGTTAGAACATTTTATGGACCAAAAAACGGTCGCATAACCTACATCCTTCGGCCCTCTATACCAAAAACTGAAAAAAAACAACACTCGCATTCGCGAATGTCGGTAAGGGATATTTGCATTTGCATTCGCATTCGCGAATGTTCAAATAATAACATTCGTAACATCACTACTCTGTATGATGTTTTTTAATAAAAATCGGTACTAAATCATACATGTATGATTTAGTACCGATTTTACATGTAAAAAATACCTCAATAAATCATAGTAATATTTTGCTAAGCGTTTTCTAAAGTGGATCTATTCAAATACACATAACTAATACGTAAGAGTCGTAAAATACAAAGGTTATTATCGTAAAGTCTCTTTGATCCAATTTTCAAACAGCTGGTGGATCACAAATTCATTACATTTACTACTTCTTACTATCTGCTCTGCATTTAAATACTCAGTTGAAATTAATGTGACATCGACATACATGTGTAAAGAAGATGTTATGTCTGGGACAAAGTATGTCACAACGTGGGAACATTTTATAATACTCGTAGTTAATATTTTATATCGGTGGTCGAAATTTGATCATAATCTTAAATTTTTCTATTCTTTTTCCGTGGTTTTATTGCTATCACTAAAGCTTCTAAATATATTTCAAACTAAATAAAACAAAAAGAATATTGCGTTGCGTTTGCTATTTAGAGACGAGAATTTGCCATAAATTTTAAACCACTTTAACCGCATTACAGGAAAAAAATGAGAAATAATTTTACAATGCGCACACATAATTATATAGGAACGAAAAGTACATAGTAAAATATGTTGCAATGGTAACGATGATTAACAAGTAACATTGTTAAATTATTTACAAAAAAAACAATTGCTTGAAAACAAATCAATCGCTTTCAGGTTTTTAATTTTTCGCTTTTTTAATTTTACCTCAAAACAGTAATACAAAAGTATTTTGAAACACATATATTTGTAATGGTTTTATTTGTTTATATTTCAATAATAAAAAATCCCTCTTTTCGACCCATGTGTGTAAACGGAAATTCAGCGAAAGATTCATTTATTTTGATTTTATTCTTCAAAAATATTCTGATGTATACATGTGCTTATGTGTTTTAAGTGTTTGTATGGGTAAATATTTTTTTACAATTAGCATGAACTATAATGTACAATGAGCATGCAGTCTACTTATGGCCGTCGACGAACATCTACATATAACTATCCCCAGATAATATTAAAGTACGACCTTAAGTTTGCTACTTATCAATACCAGATGATTTTTTTTTCTTCTTCTTGGAACTTCATATAGGAAGACAACACAAAATAAATGTTTTGAAGCAAAAATACCTAGGTGCAGAGATGGTGCCAGCGAAGTCGAATCAAATCTGATGGTCACTGCCGCCATGGACATCTGTAAGCAACTTCATATAGAACATAGGTTCTATTTTAAGTAAATAACAGATGTGTTGTTACCCCTGAGGATTAAGATGGTCGCCTCATATAAAAGTATGCCGGCAACCACACCCTTCCATCGAAACGCAAGAAATCCTTCACGCTAGTAATAGGCGTGGCGGTCGTATCACCCTGGTTGAACTACACTGGTTCTACCACCTGCTAAAATGTATGTACTATATCTATGTATTTCCATGGACTACATAGTTTAGAATTCTCTAATATTCTAGTTGATTTCACATGAATATGTTACTAAATTAACATCATTATCGAAAGTCTAAAAATACGTTTGATTTGGAAAATACGTCCGAACTAAGTGTTTTAAACAATTTATCATAATTATCACAATGTTAACATTAAGCACAGTCTTTACAATTTTATTTTCCGTGGGAAATACAAGCTGCTAATAAATATGGTTTTAATAATGCGAGAATACTGGTGTGACGTTAAAAGATACAATGGCTTCCACATTTAATTATGAACATATCATAAGCAATTATAATGTTTAGAGTAGCAACCGACAAACACATACGGTAAACAGAAATATGATTATGTATAAGCAACAAGGATCGGTAAAAACTGAAAGTACGATTATGTACTATAGTATTTTATTTTGATATAGAAGTAGAAAACGAGGATGCAGGATAGTACGTGGTCACTGTCATCTGTGGGTCTGTAATATACTCGACCCCAGATATGGAAGTCCTACCAAAGTTAGCCAGAGGTGCGTTGCTAATTAGGAATAAATTGGTATGCATCGTATAAGTAGATGTATTCCTTTACACATTCCCTCAAAATATAACACAGCAGCGCTTACCATTGCTGGCAAAAGGGAAAATAAGTTTCTATATGAAAAATATTAGGTCACAATCTGTTGCTGGCCAAGTACGAATTGATAAACGTCGCGCACATCGAATGCATTTTTTGAAATATTCAAAATTTCAGAAATCGGATGTGGGTTATTTTAAAGAATAATTGAATCGGTTGGATTTGGATGAATTTCAAACTCATACGGAGTGAAACGTGCAACTGAGTCAGAAATATAGATATATTATTAAGAAGACAGAGGTTATTGAACGTCATATATTCATTAAATTAAACCATATCCAAAAATAAATGGATTGCACCTGTGATTATGAATTATGATGAATATTATTATTGTGACTATAAATAGGAATATTGATAAGATAATGTTTCTTCTCATCAACCCATTATTGGCCCACTGCTGGGCACGGGTCTCCTCTCAGAATGAGAGAGGTTACGCCATAGTCCACCGCGCTGGCCAAGTGCGGATTGGTGGACTTCACACACCACGGAGAACTTTTATTTTTTAAGAACTCTCGGGTGTGTAGGTTTCCTCACGATGTTTTCCTTCACTGAAAAGCAGTGATAATTAATTACTAATACGCACATAAATCAGTGGTGCGTGCCTGGGTTTGAACCTCGGACCTCCCGATCGAGAGGGCAAGTTTCAACCATTAGGCTATCACTGCTCTTTTGTTTGTTTATTGCGACTCGTAAAACAGTGGCAGATTAAGTTCGTCAGGGCGGGGTGTATTGCATAAAGCACGGGCGACAAACCCGAACGAGGCCTCCATTCTAAGATTAGACACACTTAAGAAGTCTCTTACATACGTAGATGCTGAAATTTCACACTTATTTCTAGCGTGAAGTATTTCTTGTGTTTTGATGGAAGAGTGGTTGCAGGCACACTTTTACATGAGGCAACCATCATAGTCCTCGGGTGTATCAACGCATTTGTGATTAACTTCAGATACAACCTATGTTTTAGGTGAAGTTGCTTTCAAATGTCCATGGGCGGCAGTGACCACTTACCATCAGGTAAACTGCATGCTCGTTTGCTACTTCAATCAGATGTAAAAAAAATATATATATTTGGGGACCCCGTACGGCCAAAGGGCCGAAAAGTGGCGACTCTCTCTTCCCCATGAAAGACAACCTTGCTATGAAAAGAATATTTACCGATGTAGTGTGATGTAGTCTGTTATATCTAAACACCTTAGCACTAAACACTTAAGAATATTAATTTGTTACCTAGCATACAACTCTTAAGACATAGTAGGAAAGAAAACAAAGTTAGGCATTACTGTATCTTGATCGATTATATTTTCCATGCAATTAAGCGAGCAATTATGGTGAGGGAAAACCTGCGCGTTTTCAAAGGTTCTATGCCAATTAAGTAATTATTTATTGCAAGAAACCACAACTTTATATCGAACTGTTCTATTTTTAGAACCAGTTGATATGGCACTATCAAGTTTCAAAAGTCACGAAAAGTTATGTTTTTTATGTATTTTTATTAAGCATTTTAATCTGTGTCAATTATACATAACTTTGTGCACATTGTCTCATTTTTGTATTGTCTCTACTTCTTTAACTGTGTTAGGATTATGAAATTAAAATCTATCCTATTCTTCTGATACGTCACAAGAAATCGACAAGATCAAAGGCCACTGCTTCCTGCGATATTCGCCCGAGATAGCACTAACAATAGTAAACATAGTCAAAGTAATATTGCGCGGAATACTAAAAAAATATAGGACTGAGCTTAATTGCAGTAGTTTATTGTTCACAATCGGTTTAGCAATAATATCAAAAATTAGCTTTTACTTTTGAATGTTATGAGTAATAAATAAGATTATAAGCGAAATTGCATGATATTATCGAGAAGATTGTTGAATCGATTTATTTAAAAAAATTGTTAGACTAGACTTTTTAAAACCAGATCTTAATTTAATAACACCTAATCTCGGCAGGCCTCCTAATAAACGTTGTTTAAACGTAGTCACCACGCTCTATTATGTATGTTGTAAACATTTGGCAGTAGTAGATAAATGAAGATCATCATAACCGTTGTCGTATGAAAGACTGCGCAGGAAGATTCTGTAGTGTATTTGGAAGTAGGCAAAAGGGGCACAGATCGTTCCCAACCAGGTCAACCGATGACAAAGAAAACAGCCGAAAACCGCTGGATTCAAAAGGTAGACTGGTTGGGGTGGCGTGAACTAGGCCTATGTTTTGCGATAGATTTTATCATACTTTAGTAGATCTTAGCAGGAGACCAGTAGATCTTAAAGGGCTGATGTACGTATGCAAGTTTAGTTAAGCCAGCTCAGGGAGAAAACACACAAACGACCGTCGATGGTGTCACCATGTTCCTGTAGTTCGTATAGTAGTTCCCATTTCCAGCCAGGTCTACCTTTAATGTATAACTAACTATACCAATCTCAATCGGTGTGACGTCACACTATTACGTCTTGGATCGTCATAATTACGAAAAACAGCTACGACATCAATGGGAAATCGACCAATTAGGGTGCCAATGTATTAACAAAAAAAACTTACAATTAAATACAAAGTAAGTAGTCTCGGCCGTGTGGTGTCGGTCTTGTGAATAGCACCACTCCCTCTCTTCCCGTGGATGTCGTAAGAGGCGACTAAGGGACCTTAAACCAGGTGATGGGCAGCAGCATCACCCTGAGAACTTTAAACATACTGCGGTCACCAACACGCACAGCCAAGCGCGGTGACTATGGCAGAACCCCCCTAATGATTAGGGGAGGCCTATGTCCAGCAGTGGACTTTCAAAGGCTGATGGATGGATGAAGTAGTCTCTAAAGGTCTGAAGTCTATGGCTACGCGGTATTATTTTACAAGTAGGTATACTCTTCAAAACCTGTTGTATGAAACACACATTTGAATAACAAATTAGTTTAGCAATACTCTCTAGCTTGCGTGCTCAATACATTATATAAGGATATTGTAATCATTATCAACATTCATAGTTATTTTTCGTCACAGTAAATTACAATATGTTTGGTTTTTTACGTCTTTGTCTAATTATATAATTTCCTCATATATTAAAAAAAATCTGAAAACGATTTTACAAAGGTGTGCGACATTGAATTTAAGTTCTAAGACTTTATTAAATTGATAATAAGACATAGGCAAATAATTCCCATATTATAGTTTAATTTACGTGTTACCTAACGATGCATCGTACCAACATACCACAAAAAATCTACATAAACTTTTATGTCTGACACCCACTACTCTCATTGATATTGATGTCGGGTCTTAAAATAAAGCGGACAAGTGTTTTATTGTTTTCATAGCATAAAACATATGAAGCTGATATGGACCTACTTCAACCTGATATGCCTATATTACTTATTACCTAAGTTATTATGTTCTATATTAAAGATTTGTTATGGTTTACAAATTGTCTCTGCCTAAAACGTTTCTGAACTTTTATAATGTTACGTATACCAAATTTTTTGTTTCATTTTTTGTTTCAATAGGATATTTAGGAATTGGATAAAGTAAATAGTTGAAATCTTATGGAAATAGTGGAAACGTACAAGTAGTCATTTTTCGTAGGTATTATCACTCAAATGTCGCAAATAGGTCTTGGAACGAGAATAAAACGGAGGTTAATATTTGCGTGCAAAACTTGATAAATTTAAAAATCCAATGATTGAACTAAGAAAACGAAATAATAAAACGGTCAAAGCAAATATGGACATTAAAACTCATATAAGTCATTATTAGTGCACATATTACGAAAGTGACTTTATTAGCACGTACATAATTAATCTGAAATTATTATTAGTAAATAATTTGAAAATGCACTTCAAAAATAATTTAAACTTAGTAGATTGGGCGAAGAAACGTACTCGTTGCACAATTCGAAATGTACTGAGAATAAGTAACTTTTTTTATTAAAATGCAGTCCACCTGATGGTAAATGGTCACTACCGTTCATGGACATCTGTGAATAACTTCATATAGAACAAGGGTTTAATCTGAAGTCAATCACAGACGCGTTGCTGCTCCCGAGGACTCAGTTGGTACCTAACTAAGATAAGTACCTATCTACTTTTCTACATATTACACTGTAAGAATTAAAGATAAGCGCTTAATGCATTAGCATTGTGTAAATTGTAAATTAAAGTATGTGTTACCGCATAAATAATACACTTTTTTTGGACGCAAAATATAAGATATCATAAATTACAGTGGGTATGCCATACACACAACTTATTCAAGTGTAAGTACCTATAGGAATTTACGCAGACGTCATACATTTAAAATAAAAATAAGTTTATTGCGTCAAAGTTGAATAAAAACAGGATGGTGCTCATTAAAGCGGTGAAGGCTACTTTATACCGACCGGTGTGAAGCGACAGAACAAACACAAACAGTTTAGGTACATGCAGGGTGAATATTTCAATCAACTGGACATTGATGGGTCAAGTAAAAGTGGATGGAAAAATACAGCGATACATTTTCAAAGCAGTCTTAAGACCGATTTTAATAAAGCTAAAATTTTACAGCTAGATTATAGAAATATAGTTTTCTAAGCGCGTTACCGTAAAGTTCATTCTAAATGGGTAAATGGGTACACCGCTTTTTTCTTTGGTAATATCTATACTAATATTATAAAGCTGAAGTGTTTATTTGTTTGAACGCGCTAATCTCAGGAACTACTGGTTCGAATTGAAAAGTTTTTTTAAGTTGGATAGACCATTCATCGAGGAAGGCTTTAGGCTATATATGTATATATATTTTTAAACGCGAGTGAAACTGCGGGAACTGCTAGTCGCTTATAAAGATCAAATTCTATACAGGAACGATAAATGAATAATTTAAGAAGTGGACATTTGTAAAGAAATAACGTGTAATCCGAAAAAGACATATAATAGAGTTCATTTCATACGCCATATTTATACGCAAAGTAAATTTGGTTATGATCCTGAGGCCTAAGATGAACTGCCTCGGATATGTCAAGTCAGACTAGAAAATAGCAGCGCATAATGATGGTGTCATTTGTTTTGATATATAATTATTTGTATTCAGAAATAGGCACAGTTGTGGAGCTTCCGGAGTCGAACGACAAACGACATTACCACCTTTAAAATGTAAAGTTCTTAAATATCGTGATTTTTCTGAAGAAGACATCATTATGATCCACATAACTTAGATATAAGCTATGGAAAAATATAGAATGTCTATACTACGACCAGGATATGATTAAGTTATTTCGACAAGATAAAAAATATCGTCAGATACTTCAGATATATATAAAATCCAGTACTAATTTATAAGCTGTAAAGTACTCTCTATTCTGAATCGTCTATCAATCGTGTGGTCTTGACCTTGAAACTATATTGGCAGGTACCGATTCTTTGAATTGAATGTTATAGGTAAGTCGTTACGTGTCGTTGATCAAAACCAGATATAAACCAGATATTTAATGTAAATATGAGTCAACGTTAATTCCCAATTTAATAATATGATATGGAAATGTTTCCCAAATTATATGACCAGTTACTAGCCTCCAACAGCGATTTCGCGTTGACTTTAGGTTGTGCATTAGGTGAGTGGTCAAAACCAAAAGGGCTCGGTTAAGCGTTTGCCTAAAGACGGGGAAGGGGGGGGAGGGCATCGAAGCTAGCTGGCTACCTATTGAAGCACACATCTCACGCGGTACCTAAGTTTATTTTAAGCTTCTCGAGAGAACTTAAGGACCTATGAGACCTAAGCCCCCCAATGTAAAATGCCGCAGACTGCATTGATGTCCACTTTATTGTACCCTCCAAATTTTTTCGCCCTCAAACATTATTAATATAAACGCTAAGTAAAATTAAAAAGAGAATGTTGGCCTTAATTTCCGATTAAATTAGTAAATACTGATGTTGAATATTCAATGTATTTCATAATATTATATAGAACTAAATGACAAATAAATTTTATGTAAAATAGCATCACTGTTGTATCCACCTCCATACACAAGTCGAAGATGTTTCTATCACGGATACTTTATCACTCTTGAGTAAGGCAATTGTTACATATGTATATCAACTAGCATCACGGCGGACTTGACACCCTTTTTACAGAAACACAAAAACTGCTTCAGAAATAGGTACGGCGATAGTACCACTCCGATCGAACCATACTTATACAAAAAAATTTTGACATAAAAAAAAAGCAATGAAACTTACTCACGACCAAGCAAGCCCTCTTCGTCATTTGTTCAGAATGGAGTAGCAACTGCATACACGCGAGGAAAATGAATGCCACGAAGAGACACAGGAGGTACGCTATGAGCACCCTCCCGTGAATGTTGTGGAGTTGAGGTAGCCACACGTAGACCCCGACGGTAGCCAGAATGAATACGCAGGAAACTATCATACCTGGAGTAGAACCCTTAATTAGTGAAAAAGCAAAAAAAGAGAGAAGAGAATAGTAGTAGTTATAATAGTTAATAATCAATTCGTGTATTGACAGTACTTCCACATCTTTCTCTACCTTATATCAGCAATTAGGCACTACTCTGTCCTCCTGATAAGGCTAAATAAGAGACACAAGAAAAGTTTTTAAACAATTCTCGATAGGCTTAATGTCACGAGGGTTTACAATCCAATTTGTGCTTACTGACAGATATCTTAAGGCAATGTTAACTAACCATTTATCATCCACGCGATGTTCGTTCATTTGCGTTCGTTGAATTTAATTTCATATTTCTTTAAAGCGGTACGTCGGTATAACAAAATTTATCATTTAAAAGTAAAATGTTCTAAAATTGTACGCACAAAAAATTCTGTCAAAAATCATACAGAATTTGCTGTATGCTTACACATTGACGAGTACATAAACACCCAGACAGAGAACAGACATCTTAATAAATTAGAGCAAACAGAAAACAGCTAATAACACTACTGTTATAATGCAGAAATTATTGATGCGGTGATTTCACCTTCACATACGAAAGATTTCATGGTTTTATACGTACTAGTCACCCGTAGCATCGGCCGAAATTCGACCGTAATTTAAATTAAAAATCAAATGTCATCTGACATTCTTGACGTTGTGTCTTTTCATTTTCATTTACTAAGTACATATGTGTTTGTGACAAATGCAAGGCATTATGTGTAATGTGTTTTAAGTTGATTTTATGTATGAAAAATGCATTATTTGAAAAAAATATTAACATTCTGCACTCCTTCTCTACGTCCACTATAACCGTGCAAATTTCATACTAATCCGTCCGCGGCATATTACTTAAAAATCCGTCACAAATTTTTGCTTCACGTATTAATATAATAATTAGTATTTCATTAAACTTACAACTGCTACTAAGCAAATAGTCGGAATTATCTTCATCCTGGGGGAAGCAGACTAGGGCATCCACTTCAGAGGACTGGGTGCCATCTGGGTTGTCGGTCACGAAGCTGTCAACGCAGTACATGTCGGGGCCCACAAGCATCCATGGTAAAATTTTCGTCGGCACTTCGATGTAAAGGTTCCCGTCCTAGAATAAAGAAATTGTTTTTTTAGTTACTTACGGCTTATGTACCTATTTGAATATCGAATATCTGTGAAGTAAAAGACGGTCCAATAGATAACCAATAGTGACAAATTTAATGTGCATTCGGAATTCGGTTTTTTTAACAATACGTAAATAGCAAATGAGCAGACAATCTACCGGTTGGTTATTGCCGGTATTGCTTCTATAAAACGTTATATCACCTTTAACTTGAGATGAGATTGAATTTTTAAGTTGTCGGTATTGAGTGTTGGTAAGGCGTTAAGTATTGTTTAATGCTTTAAGGGCAGGCTGAAGACCCAGGTAGGCCACAAAATAATACTTTCCTTCACAAAACTGCTTTATATCAGCAGGTAGTGCAAATAATGCGGTGGTGTTCATTTAATAGGTGGTAGAACCAATGTAGTTCGACCGAGGAAGTACCACCGCCACTCTTATTTCTAGCGTGAACTAGTTCTTGCGTTTCGGTGTAAGGGTATGATTGTCGGATCTTTTTAATACGGACCGACCACCTTGGTTCACGTCTCCAGGTATAAACAATATTCCACGTGAACTTGTATACAGATGTCCATTAGCGGCAGTAACTACTTACCATCGAGTTCAGTGCATGTCGTTTGTTACTTTAACCTAATTAAAAAAATGGTGGCGTACGCTCCAGGCTTTTAGTCGTAAATGAGATTTGTACCCAGTTGTGGGAATTGAAACAATTATATAAGTATCTATTGCTTTTTCTGTGATCAACTTATAAACACCTACGAGTTACTAGCGGTTCATTTTAGCAGGTTCTTTGAATAAAGTCATGGAGAGACATTGTTTACTATGCAATCAGATGCCATTACAGCCTCATTTATATTCATTAAATTGTCTATCAGAATCTTTAATAATGTTTGCGCTAATGTAATCCTTCTTAGAACAAAGCTGTTATTACACTTGAGCGACCATAAAATTTTATTTGGTCAGATTTTTTTATTTAAAAGCTTGTAAGGGACCATACCCAAAAGGATCACAGACTTATCATTAACGGGACCTACAAGGAGCTAATTATATTTTTTATGGCTTCATGACTTCATGGCTCAGTCATAAATATTCATAGTATGATTCAATTGTTTGATTTGACGAAATGCAAGCCCGAAACTGTTTGAGGAAAATGTATGATACGTGTATATTTATCACTTCACGTGATGGGAAATTTTTAAAGTGTCGAAATAATTGCGAAAAGGTCGCCCAACTTCAATTCATCGATCCCTTAGCAGTTTATCGTTATACCTAAAAGGTCCTGTAGACTGGGTTCTATTTATAGGGATATTGACGTAATCGAAGTTAAACTTTAATAATAATTAAAAAAAACTTCTTTGAAGAGCAGAATTTGATGTAATGCAAAAATATATGAAAAATGTTTACTAATTTTTAAAGTTTGTTTAGTTCACTAATGGATCTAGGCACAAATTTTATATTAGAAAGGGGGGGGGGGGAGTTGACCGAAACGCTTTGCTAAGGGCCTTAAGTACCATCCCCTGGCTTCCCTGAAAGCTGGATATGAGATTGGAACTCTCTTCCTGGTTCAACCAATGGTTTATGTAGCGATTACAGGAAGATACGATACTACAACGAAGTCCCGGCGATAAGCTATATAATGCTATCTACCTCGGCATCACATGTCTAGTGTATTCTTGTAAGTTATGAATAAACCCTCGAGATATGACAATTCTAATGAATAAAAATGATAAATACTACGAGCCATTAGTGCAAATGCCATTGTTATGCACCATGAATTATTTACTCTTACATACCATATTTTTTACGATCTGTTAAATCAAAAGCATGGCGCAGATTAGTTATCTTATGATACTTATAGAAGTGAAATTGAATATAGCAAGTTAATGAAATTATGATTTGCTGTTAAAACAATATTTATAAAGAAAACTAGCTGACCCGGTGAATCGTTCCGTCTGAAATTCAAAAATCTAAAATTATCAGTGCTCTTCCACTGTATTACGCATATATTATACATAAAAACCTTACTTTTGTTTCACTCAATCTTTAAAAAAAAACTGCATTCTAATCCGTAGCGTACTATTAAACATCTAAGCATACATAGGGACAGACAGCGCAAAGCGACTTAATTTTAAACTATGTAGTGATAACACAAGATTAAAAATGATACACAAATATTACTAAACATAGATGTTTTTACACCTAAATACAGTAAAAAAAGATAGTAAACTCTATGAGGAAATGCCACTAAACAAACTATACGGACGACATGGAATTTTTATGAGGTTTTTTAATTTTCCCTGACATGGAATAATGTTGTTTATCCTTGTGTAAGTAATTACCATGATGGTGTGTTCACGTCTTCTTTTAGTTTTCGTGTTTATATAAGCACGAGTAGTTAAAGTGAATTATGAACGGTTGGTGTTTGGGTATATTTAAGGTGATATAGGACATTTTGTAGCTCTAGGTACTCATATGTTTGTTCCTGTAGTTCCAGGAGCAGAATAGGGCTACGGTACCCTCTGCCTGTCGTAAGAGGGGAGATCCCGGAGTCCTCCACGCAGTGCTGGGGACGGCCACCGGGGGTGTTTAAGTGCGGTAAGAATCCCACATAACCCGCGCGCTCCCTCAACGTCGACCTTATGAAGGTTTCCCCCTCGTAAACAAAAAAAAGGTACTCACTTGTAGCTCGAATAGCAGTGTTAGTTGTTAATAATAATATTAGTGTGTCAGTTAAGGGTAGATAGCTTATACATATTGAAGTTGTGGTTTCTATAAAATTGACCAAATGGCACAATTAAAATTAAGAGAATAAAAGGCACAAAAAATATATAATCTTATTAGTATCAATACTACTACACTACTACTAAATTCATTTATTAAGAGTCAAATAAATTATATTCGATTCATTAATATTTAATTAATTACCGTTTACCGTTTACCGAGTTACCGTAACAGCCGACAAAGATTAGTTCAAGAATACATTATTTAATAATATTAAATTTGTAACTTTACAATCATTTTTCATAACCAAAAATAAGTAATTAACGCGACAAAAATTTTGACCGTAAAAAACCTGACTTAAAAATATTTGATGGTCGTCTTCATTGTAAAAAGATGATTCAAATATTTGCCTCTGAATTACGCTTAAGTTGTTAGTATTATGGGTTAAGTCACCGATTTACGCACTGACTTGGTGGTTTGATAACCGAAAGTCTGTACGTCACGTAATTTGCATTCAAAGCATGATTGAACGTCTAAATGCATTTGATGTATTTCGAAAAATGTTTCAAAAAATTTTGAGGGAGAGGCTTAGGACTTAATTGTTTGCATTAATTTGGGGAACTGGGTGGTTTGAACACGCTAGCTTCCCATGGATAAATATATATTGTTCGTATCATACAATGTATGAATCCTGAACATACACACACAAATACAAATTTGCTTGATACTTGTAATAACTCTATTATAGTGTACGCTGTAACGCTGCAACTGCGTAAAGTGACTGCAAACTAGCAAATTTTGACACTCCATTGCAAATATATGGGAGGGCGTACTAAACCGCTACGTCGCAAATTCAGTACGCCGCTAACAGTTTGCCTACTGGGGACACAGCCATTGCTATATTCAAAACTTATTAACATTAAACTTCAATGGGAAAGTTTATGAGGATGTGTGTGTATTTTTTACTGTTATACGCAAAAAATACCAGTCGAATTTTGCTTAAATTTGACACAGACGTGGCTTATGAGCTAGATTAACTATGTGTTATACTCATTACCGAGGTAGGCGTAACTGAAACGGGTGTAGCTGCGGAAATAGCGTCCTTTTTTGTTCTCGAGAGGGAAAACTTCAAAAGGTACCTGACGCCGTGGGAGCGACGCAGGGTTATGTGGGACTTTTATCGCACTAAAACCCCCCCGGTGGCTGTCCTCGAAGCTATAAAGAGGACTCCGAGAACTCGGACCGACCGCAACCGGAACCCTCTGAGTGCGTAGCCCCATCGGGCTCCTCCCAGATGGGCGGCTGGGCCCACCACTCCATCTAGTCTTTACGACGGTATGCGACCACACATACCGCCGTCCTAACCGGGATCGCCTGACCGAATAGCCTAGTAGGTAATATTCTTGCGAAAACATCTATGTATATATTGCAAACTAGAAATCGCGTAACTTGTTCGTGAAGCCGGTCGACCGTTTCAGACCAGTAGCAGAAAAATAATCATGGTTATATTACGGTCGACAGCGAGGGTTCATTAAACTCTAAGAAGCCGTTTACATACTTTTCCATCTATTAACACTTGTATAGAAGTATTGAGTGGAAACATACGTTATTTTTTTCAGAAATGAATTCATATTTAAGACTATAACACTTCATATTACTGTTCTGTCTAAAAGAAAACAAAATAAACATTTTAAAAACATAAGCGAAATAAATAAACATAAGCAAATATCGCACACCTAGATCTAAAGGGAGCTAACTCAAAAATCTGTGTATTTGAGTTATGGACGGAGTTATGGAGTGACCATAACTCAAATACACAGATTTTTGAGTTAGCTCCCTTTAGATCTAGGTGTGCGATATGTCAATACATGTTCGGTTATGTTTATTATGCGACTACCAATATTGTAATAGCAACAAGGTCCCTAAAATTCAGTTCATTTTCTTTTACTGAATAATTGTGGAAACCAATGGAAAAACTAGTTGTCACCCGCGTTTTACATCTTTAACAACCAGTGTTTATCTCTTTCCAATAAAATGCGAGGTTTCTACGTGAAGTAAAGAAGCTAGAGAAGAAATAAACACACTTTTTCTATTTTCGAACATTCAATTATCGGCATGTACTAACATTCACGAAAATCGCGGAAATTAAGAATCAAGGAAACATTCAGTTAATATTAGCACTTACCGGTGTTTGTCTATGTCTATTATACGACATGAAATTTTACTATTTGTGATTGGCACATTATTATTATTATTATTTATCTTAATTTTATTATATTGGAAATGCAATAGAGAAGTGTTGAAAAGAATGTTTGTCAAGGACGTCTAAGCTTCTCTGAATATTTTATTAGAAACACATACATTACATTACATAGAATCTTATTCTCTGTATTTTGTATTAATTTAGTATTATAGTATTTAAATCAAATTACTTTCTTAAAATATGAGGCATAATGGTAAAAATATCCTCGAAAGACTTTTTTATGATTAAAAATATAAAATAATGGATGATGTTAAATAGGTAAGGAAATATAAATATTTTTTATTGTTTGAAATATAAAAAAATGCCATATCTTCTCAAATGAATAAGATAACACGTGGACATGCAGTCGTATCAAAGCATTTTTACTTCCAAACACCTTACGGTTCTATTTATTTATTTCTTAAACAAACATTATTTTCAGGCTTACCGTTCTGAAATAAAATTCCTCTTGCCTTAGTTTCGCAAAGTCTGTCATCCTAAACACCACATTCGGTTCAAAGCAATCATTTCTGCCGATTTTAAAATGGAATAAGTCATCTGCTTTAGTATTTTGAATTCTCAAGTTCCCGTCATATAGTTTTGGATCAAATACTTCAGTTGTATTAACACATATTTTATTGCTTGGATCGTATGCAGACCCGAATGGACAGCACTTCCATAAACACAAGTTTTTCACACAAACACATTCCTGATCGGTTACTTTCTCGTATTTGTAGAATATGTCTGTGTTGTTTCCATCTTTGGCATCACAGACTTCGTCTCCATCAAAGGAAACACAAGCTTTTACACAAACTGTCACTAATATTACAGATAATAAATGCATTTTTTGGTTAACGTCGTTTTACTATGTTTTATTTAATAAAACGTTATTATTGCTATTATATTTATTATTAAAGGTTTTTAATCACTTCGCGATGTCCATTCATAGTCACACGAACACATGTACTAAATAAATGTACCTCAGCATTCTTGATTACTCAACGAGGAAATTCCAGCAAATTGCAGGTGAGTTCCAATTCACATTCAATATTTCTTCAATCTTGGACTGTTTGGACAATATTGCATATCTTTGCTTTGATCATAACACGAACTGACGGTTGACTTTCGAATGTAAACACCATCAACTGTCCTAAACTCGTATACAACGAGAAATATCAGTTTTGTATTCTTGTCGTGTTTTTGCTTTGCTCAACAGGTAGCGAAACATCGGCTCGTTCCAATGCAGAAACTGGTTTTCGATGGAGTTTACCGCAGTATTTTATAGCACTTTTTCGAAAAAAGTTACTTTTAATTCTTTAATACGTGTTTATACGTTACACTAACAAGGTCGTTAAAAGAACTCCAATAACATTCTATCTAAATGTCAGCAGCAATCATTTACGAATTCCAAACTTCAAGATAAGGTAATATAAATATGACTAAAGTTATACAAGAGATAAACAATGATAGCTAAATTAATTAAGTGATCGACAAAGACATTAACGAACGGATTACGTCTTATCACTAGTTTAAATATTTCTCGGGCCACTCATGATTATAATTTAAAACGGTCTCGAAAGCATACTTCAAGAGAAAAGGAGTGAACGGTGATAGTACCGTAGACACTTCGCGTTGATAATCACTGATACGTCCGATTATCGCTGGATGTACCGCGAGACTGGCCTAGGCAGGCTGAGTGGAAACTGTTTTTTGACACGATAATTGATGGTCGCTACAATGGTTGAGCCTCATCTAATATTAGACGTTTAATTGACGCTAGGGTGACCATTAAAGCAATCAGTTATAATGGCATTCTTCTACCGCCATCAACACTACTGTCTCCGGGGTCGAATTTGGTGGTACTTTAATTTGTTAATCTTGATAACGTTTTACGTGAATGTTTACTTTAATCCAATTTAATTCACTTAGTGTAACAATATGAACTGTTTTTTGAAAGTAATTGCAATTCTTAATTAATCCGTTGTATAAAAAATATCGTTTAAAGGAGTATAAAATAGTAATATAATTCGTATTATTTTTTATACTCGCTTATTCCTGCGGCTCCTGACTCTTTGATCAGGTTTTGAGTATATATCGTCAACCCACTATTGTCCCACTGTTGGGCACGTGTCTTCTCTCGGATTGAGAGGGTTTAAGGCCATAGTCCACTGCGCTGGCCAAGTACGAATTGGTGGACTTCACACACCTCCGAGACCTTTTTTTTAAGAAAGAACTCTCGGGTGTGTAGGTTTCCTCGTGATGTTTTCCTTCACCGAACAGCAGTGACAATTAATTTCTAATACGCACATAACTCAGATGTGCCTGGGTTTGAACCTCGGACCTCCCGATTGAGAGGGGAAGTTTCAACCATTAGGATATCACTGCTCTTGTGTGAGCCAAGTTTAAGCTAAGTGAGATTAGAGTAATACGTATACATCCTCACATTTTTTAAGTTTTTAATATTAATTAGATTTTACTTTAGTAAGATTTAAATGAAGTGGTCACTGCTACCCACAGACATCTAGACGGGAATGAAGTTGTACTAAAGCTGGCTGAAGAGCCGTTACTCTTAATACTCCTTAGGATTAAGTTAAAATGTCTCGTCCAAGTGTTTTGGATTCCTTTTGATCTGCATAAACATATAATCATATAATCAATTTCATTGTCAATAAATTTCAAAATATAAATCAGTGGTTGTTTAATTTCAACAGATTTATTAACAATTCCAGTGACGCAATACCCATTTGCTTAGTCACACTAGAAGGACAGCCTTGTTTAACGACTATTAAATGATTTTATGTTCACTGTTAAGTTTTTGTGTCACAAAGAGTAATAAATTATTCATTCATCCGATTGTTGAGCACGAGTACCGTAAATAATATATTTTGTGTTTCTTAAAACATAATTTTATGTCATGTGAGATGATATTTCTTAAACTTCTTTCGTCTGTCTTAAATTTTCAGTATCGATTATTTATTTTTAATTGTTATTAAAAACAGAAGCCTCGTAAAGCTTATATCTCCGACACCCACAGTTAAGCTTCTCAGAAAAGTACAAAACAACAATTAATTTCTACAGGTCACCATCACTTATGTTTTTTTGTGCTCTTCGTGGCTTTCCGTGTTTCTGTACATCACTGTGCATCGACTTTAAGTAATCTTGGTCAAGAATTTTAGATGAATCCAAATGCTACTAATTCTATATAATAATTAGGACGTTGCTATGGCTACAATCCAGGTCAGGTTTGGTTATTATTATTAGTATTCAACAGGTGGTGAACTTACCGGGAATGTACCCCCTCCCCCCCCCGCTCACCTATTTCTAGCGTGAAGCATTTCTTGCGTTTCGATGGAAGAGTGTGGTTGCCGGCTTTCTTTTATATGAAGCGATCATCATAGTCCTCGGGAGTAGCAACGCATATGTGATGAAACCCATGTTCAATTCGAACTTGCTTACAGATTTCCATAGGCGGCAGAGACCACTTACCATCAAGTGGACTGCATGCTTGTTTGCTACTAAGTATACTAAGCAGACAATGTAAAGCTCGTGATAAAGAGTTAAGTCTACAACCCACATCATTCTATTTTAAAATTATCAAATGTTTTTCAAATAATGTTGTAAATCTCAAATTCATAGTCCAACTTCAACCAAATATTTACACAATTAACTTGACACAGCTTTATGTGATAATCTTGAGTAATTTTTTGTTAATCTTTACACTTACGACATGGGTTACTGGTTAATTCAGGGTTTAGTTCAATCCATCATACCATTCGTGTTTTGACTAATGCCAGATAGAAAGAAAATTGACACGGTTAGAGGATCAGTCCAGACTGACAACAGACTGGTAAAATTAGAAAGAAAGAAGAAAGAAAGAAAGAAATCGTTTATTCGTAATGCATACACACTCATACAGTTTATAGACACAATAATAACATAATACATGCAATATGTGAGTGGTATACATCACAAAACGGACCCTTCTCAACATTATGCTGGCTGATTATTTTCAGCCAGCGCTGGTCTTCCGAAGAATCCGAATGGTGAAGTCACGTCTGGTCAAGAACAGTACAATAATATAAACAGAAAATTATTAAATGACACAAATGTATATAAATGATGATAAAAACTAACAAATAATTAATTATAATTATTATAATAATAATAATTGTAAATAACTATTTATAATTTATATGCTATTTACAAAATATAAGAAAATAAATAGCAAACATTAACTGCCATGGCTGTTTGTCATATTTTATCAATCCTTTTTTTTCTCTAACAATATTACGACACAATCGCTGCTAAGAAAGATAACGCAATAATAGAAAACGCAATAGAGCGATATGAAATAGGACTTTTGCCACGTAGGTATGGAACCAACCTATCCAACCAAACGGTAAAGCCATTATTGTCCCACTGGTGGGCACGGGTCTTCCTTCAGAATATTTTAGGCCATACTCTACCGCGCTGGTCGAGTGTGAATCGGTGGAGTGTAGTTTGGTTACTGTAGTATATTTCAAAATTAAATTGCAGTAATTAGTTTTTCTTTCTTTCATTCCTAAAATGTGTATTGTTACAATACAAAACGTATAAGACAATGAGCGTAAACCATTATTCATCCAATCAACAAACCTACTTAATAAATTACAATTGAAACCCTCAGGAAATAATTAACACGATGACTGTTGAATGCATTTATTTACTATCCCTATTTATTGACATTTAATAAATTGTAAAGAAGTGGCTAACAACTAGTGGTCACTTATCCAGATGGATTGCAGTCGCACCTACGTAAGTGTGGCCACTGCCACTTCTCTGATCACCTGATCAAGCCCAGAGTAGATTAGGAACCTATCTGAGTTTAACTTCAGATTCATTGCATCTTCTAAAGATTATTTATTTTGAAGGTGGTAGAACCAGTGTAGTTCGACCAGAGAAGTACCACCGCCACAACTATTTGAAGCATTTCTTGCGTTTCGATGGGAGGGTGTGGTTGTCGGCACTGTTTATATGTTGCGAACATCATAGTCCTCGGGAGTAGCAACGCATCTGTGATTGACTACAGATAGAACCCATGTTCTGTATGAAGTTAATTACAGATGTCCATGAGCGGCAGTGACCACTTACCATCGGATGGACTGCATGCTCGTTTGGTACTCATTCAGATAAAAAAATCGAAACGCCCCTCTTAAGTAGACACATCTCCTATACCGTACTCTTCAAAGCAAAATACATCATCTGTTAATACTGCTGTTGTTAGGTAGAAGTACAAATAGGTGTGGCGGACTGGTAGCTACTACCAATATTCCATTCTAATATTATAAAGAGGAAAACTTTGTATGTTTGTATGTTTCTTACGAATTAACTAAACAACTACTGAACCGATTTTAGAAATTCTTTCACCATTAAAATGCCACAATTATCCCACAATAAAATGCTACAATTAAAACTTCAGTTATTTAGTCTGTACGAACAAAGTCGCGTGGATTCTGCTAGTTTTGTATATAATATGTGAGAGAATCCAAGCGTAAGTAGGTACACATAAACGCTCAGTAAAAATAGTTCTGTGGTTAGTCTTAATATTTGTTCTTGTATTCGATAGGCCCATTAGTATTCCCAAACATAGTGACGTAAGACAATGCGATGGGGAAACGCTGAAAGAGATATTTCGTAATTACTTAATGACTTAATGATGATTAATGTTTGCTTTATGATTGGTAATAATGAAGTTTTGCTAAAGGTCCACATTTCGAAAGCCAGGCATATGCAATTTTTCGAAGTCATGTACTCATGAACCTACTGATTAAATAACGAATGCTGTTATTTGAACATTCGCATTTTTTTTTTACTTTTTGGTTCTACATCAAAACGTAAAAAAGCCAGAAAAGAAGAAAAAGTCGTGAAATCCAGGGCCAGAGGATCTAGATTTCACGACTTTTTCTTTTCTTTTGGTAGTAAAATTGCAGTTCTATTTCAATTTGGATAGATTTGGCTACATTTTTTGCAAAGCAGTGCAATTCAATATATGCAAAACATTCGCACAATTCTTGCAAATTCGCGAATGCGAATGTCTAAATAGATGTGAATATTTGCAAATGCGAATGCGAATTTTCGTTACATCACTATTATATACATGGGAATAAAAAATTGTTCTCAATGCTAAGTCTTCAGTTTTTTTGCACTCATATGAATAGGATTTTTCCTGTTTTCTGAGTGCCACGGAAACACATAAAGATGAAAACACAAACATTCAGCAACATACAAACATACACAAACATTAGAATAGAAATAAATTCATCAATTAGATATCTATCTAGCCGGGGTTCGAACATAGAGTCCGCCAGATCGATATGGTGACCACTCCGCCACGCGTGTCTTCAGTCTAGTAACCAGCACTGGGCTAGGCTTGAGGGCATGGCCCTACTCAAACTGTTTCCTTAGTGCGAGAGAAACAATAGTTTTTGTTCTGAGGGGACGTAAGAAACTGCTACACAGGGAACTGTGTACAGGAGGTTCATGAGATGACAACGTTGAAGGCGATTAATTCCTTTCTCTCTTATTCTACTATGTCCTTGGTTTACCCCGCTTTGATTCTATCCGATGTGAATTTGTATAGGAAAAAGTCGCCGATGTGCTATTCCGGACAATGTTCTTTATGCCTTTCATCGATCGGTTCAGCGGTTCTGATTTGATGGACTAAAAAATGTTGATCCATCCAAACTATCGCATTTATGCTAAAGTTATAAGTTACCATTCGCTTTAACTGGAATCGTAGCGGTCTTCCGCGGTTTGATTTAAGCACTTGTTCTTTCCATGGACGTACAAGATGCTGAATGTACTTCCTACTGCAGATGTGATACAAGTTAAAATAAACCTGGAATGTAGTGACTTATGGACACACTACAAATAGTCGAAATTTGCCAGTTTACGGAAACGCGTACGAAATATTTCATTTAGGAACATATGAGCTGCTGATTTGCCAGGCATGTTGTTTACAATACGCAAGCGTTGCTGAGTTATCGCGCTTTTTATATTCTATCTAGCGTTTTCTTGCGCTTTTATCTGTGTGCCAGATAATATGAAATATTAATACGTGAAGCAAAAACTTGTGATCCGTTTTTAAGATACTTGCCGCTGACGGAGGAGTACGAAATTACGCTCGGTTATCGTTGATGCAGAGAAGGATTACACAATGCTAATATTTTTTTCAAACAATGCATAAAATCAACTAAAATCACATTACACAAACTACCTTGCATTTGACACAAACACATACATAATAAACGAAATAAAACAGTAATTCAACAGTTCAATGTCTTACTATAAAAACACATAACGTCAAAAATGACAGATGTCAAAATACCCGCTATTGCTTTTAAATGCAGCGTAGTCTATTAAAACCTCTTCTTACCATTAATTAAATTTTGAACGCACCCGGTTCAAAATAACTTGATAATTATTACAGATTATTTAAATTAGAGAAATATTGGTTCTACTTTGGACAATATGATGTTTAGGTTTTTAATTTGAATTACGGTCGAATTTCGACCGTTGCGACGGGTGACTAGTATGTATTATTTCTGCAAAATAAAAAGCTGTAGCCTGGTAAACATACATTATTATCTTCCTTATCTCAAGTGCTTTTTACTTGAATAATGCAAAAATCATTGATTAGATATGTATATCTATTTACACCCGACTGCGGCAGGTGGAGGCTAATGTTTTCAAACGTGTTTATGTTAGAAAAAACAAAAGAGGATTATTTTTCAACATAAAAATAAGGAAATCATATTAAAGCGGGTTTACCATTTCAATATTATTGCTACTTTGGATATAATTCAAGACTCTTTATTATCATTTAATATGATAGCGTTTTGAGGGCCTTGTTTTGAAAACTTGATGCTTTAACTACATACATTAATGTTTTTTTTTAACATATACTAGTCACCCGGTCGAAGTTCGACCGTAATTTAAATTAAAAAACGAATTGTCCAAAGTAGTACGAATATTTCTCAAAATCAAATAAAATGTAATAATTTCAAGTAATTTTGAACGCACCCGTTAAATGTAAAAAGAGTTTTAATTAGCTACGCCGCGTTTAAAAGCAATAGCGGGTATTTTGACAAAGACATCTGAAATTTTTGACGTTATAAGTTTTCATAGTAAGACATATTTTAATGTTCTATTTCGTTTATTACTTAAAAATGCACCACAGGTTTGCTACTTTGGATGACAACATACTTTGAATACAATTCAAGACTCTTTATTGTCATTAATTAATATGATAGAGTTGTTTTAAAAACTTGATACATTAATGACCTTTTAATATATATATATTTTATTTTAAATTCAGCCATTAAAATGTTTAAATCAAAAAGTGTAACTTGTTTAACTTGTATTAAACTCACTGTGGTAACTATTCTCAATGTGGTCACTATTGGCAAGAAGCCCCATTAGGGAAGGCCTGTATTCTTTAAGGACCTGAAAGGACTGATTTAGAAAAATGAATTTCTATTTTAATATTTTTGTTTTTTTTTTTTTGATTTCTCGATGTCCTTTTCATTTAAATATTTTTGAGTTATAGTTTTATAATAATGTGCTTTCAATTCAAAATTTTTCAACATAACATTCTAATAGATCATCTAATTTAAATTAAATTATGACTTTTTAAATGTTTTTTTTTGGCTCTATCGTGATTTGTTTTTTCGACATACAATAAATTCGTTTTCTGCTTCTATATAGATTTATAATTAGTTTCTAAAACGTATCCTAGGAAATAATTAGATATACGAGTATTCAAAGTATACGGCTTAAACATATTATGTCTACATTCAAAATCAACACTAGATAGAAGCGCGTCTATGAGTTCTTTAACTATTTAACAGTGTGGGACCAATAAAATTTGCCATTCTGACAGTCCACTTAACAAACCATACCATTAATAAAACAGTGATATCACTAGGCTTACGTTTCCCAAACTTTACTATACCGTGAGTAGACCACTTATTGTCACTCTTTATCACTTCCACATACCTACTTGTATAGCAAAAAAAATCAATTTTGAATGTTCATAAAACAATGTTAGTGTAAAATACTGAGCAATATAAGTTTGAAGCATTCGAAGGATTTTGCGTCTAAGATGTAATAATATACTTTTAAGTTAAAATAATTTAAGCAAGCGAACAGTTGTAGATATCTATATGAAAATACAACTATTCTAATGAGTTTTAAGATTATTAATACAATATTTAGGAATACTCCTCATCGTACATGTAGGTATACTTATGATGAATTTATAATTACGATGACGGTTGATTGTATACAAAAAGAAAATCTAGTGCCTTTGGGAAACGCTGCTATGGAGTGTAAAACCAACTGAAATAGTCTGTTTATTAACAGATGTGGCTTGGATTTTCCCTCCTTCTTATTGTAAAAATTTGGAAGTCTGGAATGAATTTGATCATTGTTAGATCAAACAGTTTTGTTTCTAAAGCGAGAAACAGGAAAAGCTGTTAAAAGTAAATAAAGCTCTCTGTACACTCACTCAGGTACATGAAAAACTAGATGTCAATTCATGTAGCTTGAGTGAATTCGCAAAATTTGTTTTTAATATTTTATCTTACAATAATATATAGTTATATTTAATAATAATAGAAAAGAATGTTAACCTTTTAAAAAAATGAATAATTGTCTACGCTATCGTATTGGGTGCTACCTGTAATGATAGACGTAAGTCTGAATAAATAAATAAATAAATAAATAAATTTTGTAGTCGTCAACAGTTGGATGTCGCACTGTTGAGCATGGGACTACTCAGAAAATGAAAAAGATTTAGGTCGTAGTCCTCCGCACTGGCCAAGTGCGACTTTTTATCTGATTTTAGTAGCAAACGAGTAAACAGACCACTTGATGGTAAGTGGTCACTGTTGCTCGTGTACCTGTAAGCAACTTCATATAGAAGACGGGGTCTATCTGAAGTCAATTATAGATGAGTTGCTACTTCTGAGGACTAAGATGGTCGCCTCAGATCAAAGTGTGCCGGCAACCAAACTCTTCCAACGAAACGCTAGAACTGCTTCACGCTAGAAATACGTGTGGTGGTGGTACTTTCCCGGTCGAATTACACTGGTTCTACCACCTGTAAGATGCACATACTTTATAACACCTTGCAAATGTATGTTATACACGTATGTGTATGTGCAAACCCTATTATACATAATCCGCAAATTAATAATTTAATTTATGTTCATAAATCGGCCACAAAATACCTAAATTAAAGGTTACTAACGGTTTAGTAAGCGTATGGTGTAGTTTACCTATTTCCTATTTATAACGAATAACATAGACGGACTTTGATATATCATAATTATCATATTCTTCAGCAGGTCCCTGAAACAAAATCGTATATATAAAATTACCAGTTCACAGTATGAAGCTTAGAAGTTTTGTGGACATACAAACATTGATTACTTCGCCGAGAAAGACGTTCTATGGAAAATCACTGTAATAGCTATCGAGGAACTTATTAAATAAGTTCTAAATAGCTATTAAAATCAACTACAATCAACAAAACGTAATACTGTAAATTGGTAATTTTTCAGCTCATACCAGCTCATATCTTTCATATACGATTTTGTTCAAGGGGCCCGTCTACTTTGGTATTCAAATCCGACCACTTGTGTTATTTACACTGCGAATCTAAACTCAACTTCTTTTCGTGGTTATCGTTTTTATCTGAGATATTTAAACAAGCATCACCACTTATGTAATAAGACGACCTTTGGATAGGTGTTAACTAGAGATGCGCCGAATAGTGGTTTTACCGAATAACCGAATACCGAATGCTATTCGGTTTAACTTTTACCGAACCGGATTATTCTGTTCACTAATTCTTATTAAGAAATAACTGCGAAAGTGTGTTCTTAAAAAATATAAATGTTGATTTGAGGTCTAACAATAAATGTTGATGTGGAGTTTAGAAAAATGAGAATTTGATTGAGGTTTCAAAAATGTTGACTTGAAGTTTAATTTCTTTATATTATCGGCTTTATTCAACACACTTTTCGTAAGATTTCTATGACATATAATATAAATCTTACGTAGAAAGGTTTGTCTTTTTGTTCTATACCGTAAAGTGTAGCCAAGAAAATAGGAAAAACTCGAACCAAATATATTCGGCAGCAAAACCGAAAAATTCGGCTGAATACAAATAGAGAAAAAGTTGCCGAATATACCGAATACCGAATAACAACCAAATATTCGCGCATCTCTAATGTTAACAAACCTGTTCATTCAAATTACCATTAAACCACCTAATGGTAAGTGGGCACTGCCGCCCATGGATATAAACAATTTGTAAGCAATTTTATATCATATTCATACGAATGCACGACAACATTTTTGTGAATTCTAGTTTTTCGTTAATAACTATTAAAGGACTCTAAATAAGATAACAATTTCCAATACCAATCACCGCATAGTAGATTTCAAGCTAATAAAGAAGGCTGACTAAATTAATTATTAACTTTTAGGCAAGCTGTCTTGTTTCAAACGACAAAAGTGTTGATTGACGAGAATTGCCTATTTTCTATTTCAATAGTGTTTGTCCCGGTTTTATTATCTTAAATAGTTTTTACCAGTGACAGAATTAATTTCCATTAAAAAATCTATAAAACGGTGCGCAGATAAAGGAGATTACATGGATTACCAATCATATAGGTACATATAATGAAATAGTTGCGGAATCGAGGCTAAATGGATTTTTCGATACCAAAGCACTCTCTGATGTTTTGCATTTTCAGTCGTGCTTGCGAATAAATTAGGTAAGAGGGGAAGAGTCAAATTTCTTACTATAACATTATAAGTATCAAAAAGTATATGATTGCTTAAAATGACTCTACCTGCAAGTCGTAAACAAGTCGTCAAATATTAATTAATATGGAAATTTCTCAAGAAACTAATCAGAATTTTAAATAAATAAACGTATTTAATCGGTCCGCTGTCCTTTTATTAAATAATTGGTTAATTTATGAACATTTAAATATTAAAATCACTATTGAGTGGTTAAGGAAAGGCCTCAAGGAATTACCCTTTATAATTTTTGATTCATAATTTGACCTAACTTTTTCCTGACAAAAGTCACGTAAGTCTCATTTCTTGTAACCAGAAAAAACTAAACATTTCAAGTTCGTAGAATTCTTCATTAAGAACTTTTTCTAAGTATGATAGATCTTAGAACTGGTTCGTAGGCATTGCTTGCAATGTCCCTGTAATTCCGGGACCAGAATAGGGCTACGGCATGCCCCGCCTCTCGTAAGAAAAGTAAAAGGGGCTTACGGGGTAAGAGTGAGAGCTCAATCCGTTCAGCCAAGCGAACTTGGAAAGACGACGGCATGTGTGGCCGCTTGCCGTCATAAGCATCAGGAGGCACGGTGAGCGCAAATGCTCATTGGGAAAGAGCCCGAAGGAGGCATCAAGCTCGGAGGACTCCGGTGGTGTTTCAATGGAGATCCCGGAGTCCTCCACGCAGCGCTGTAATAGGTGACAAATTGAATGCGTCTCCACTTGGTTCTCAAAATGATTGCTATAACGGGCTTTACGTCTATTACGTCACGGGTAAAAACAAAGACGTATGGCACAAATTAATATTAATTGATGTCTGAATTATAAAACTAGGGACCTCCTTTACCTATACAATTTATGCATTCCAATATTTTACCTTCAACTTTCATTACGTAGGTCAATTGTTACGAAGGTAACAGGAACTTCAATATCATGTTATGTCGGAAATATGTGCATGGAAATAATTAAGAGATAAATCCGAAATGCGTTGATTTGAAAACTAACTAAGCACTACGGGTTACAAGTAAGTAGACGATGTATTTTATAAGATTTAGGTAGTAAACAAGCATGCTGTTCATCTGATGGTAATTGTCAATGCCGCTCATATACATCAGTAAGAAACTTTCTTCCTACCTGAAGTTAATCACAGATATGCTACTGCTGTTGAGAACTATGATAGTCGCCTCATAGAAAAGTGTACCGACAACCACACCATTCCATCGAAACGCAATAAACTGCATCGCGCTAGAAATAAGTGAGGTAAGGGCAAATTGAAATTTTCCTCTAGGTTAATCCTGACGAATCCTCTTTAGACGAAACCACGGACGAACGATCTCTTTGGGAGATGAGAAAGTGCGTAGGTATTCCAACCGTTTCAAGATTGTATAAATACAAAACGTTGAGAAAATTTTAGATTGCGCACTCAGAGCCAATATCTATCTATATTCATAATGACTGATAAGATCAAGGATCGATACATTTTCCTGAAGCATCTATGGGTATAAATGTATAATATATTTAAATCGACGAAGGTACGTATAATAAATCAGAGTAAGAAACAGTGAATCGTTTGTCAGTTAAATACAGATTAGAACACGCTGTATGAAACCACTGTTTATTTTTAAAGCATATTAATACTTAGCGTTAAATACTTTTAGTTTATAATGCATTGCATTGATTGACTTGTAAAGACGTAAAGAATTAATGTTAGGCTTTAAGTCTGGCATATTGGAACATGGTTTCTGTCTATCGAGTGATGCCCATTTACCTTCAGACTAATACCGAATTATCTAGTTATATGCAGCTTTGTATTTTGTGTGATACGATTGTTTTAGAATAATTCTGAATTATGCGTTTGAAAGAACTAGTTCAGAGGTTTATAACTCTGCGCCAAAAACCTACGGCGCGAGACTTCATGAACTAGCAAATTTGTGATCAACGCCATACGTTTAGTACCTACCTACCTATTAATTGCATATCCTATTTATAGAACGTCGTACAATCTTTGCAAGTATTGTTCTAATAGTTTAAACAGTTTTCAATAAGATTAAGTTAACAGATTATAACTTTTTTATGCTTCTTAGAACCCATCCAGTTTTGCTTGCACTTTTTTCCTTTTAGGGTATCTATATATTACTATGCTCATCGCATGCGTGGTCGCATGACGTGCTTAGAATTATTTTTATTTTTACCCTAAAAGTAACGGTATCAAAATGTACTCAACGCAATGGGAGCGACTCAGGGCTATGTGGGATTTTTACCGCACTAAGTGGTGGCCGTCCTTGGCGTTCTCCAAAGGAACGCAATTGGAATCCTCTGAGCGCGTTGTCCCATCGGGCTCATTCAAGCTGGGCGGCGGTCTTTACGACAGTGTGTGACCACACATACCGCTGACCTTCTTGGTTCGCCTAGCTTAACGATTCGAGCTCCCCTCTAGCCGCCCGCAACCCCGGAAGCTCCTTTTAGTCATATTTTACGACAGGCAGGAGATACCGTAGCCCTATTCTATGACCTATTCTAATCCCGGAACTACAGGGACATATCTGAAGTACCTAGTTTATTTAATAGGAAATTTAAAATTCAATGACAAAGAATGCTACGAATCGCAAAAGTAGGTATAACTTTTTGTTGACATAGGTATATTTTAAAAATATATGTATATTTTGTTGATATACATAGGCACATTCACATCTAGATCAGTGTTATAGGTACCTACCACGCTTATCGACCAAGACAAGACAAGGTTTAAATCAAGAAGATGGAAAGGTTCGATGTCAAGCCAACATGACTGGAATTGCGATATGTTTAGGTTCATCCTTAATTTTCTTGGCTTAACAGTAAATGAAATAGAAATTTAAAGCTTATGTGTTTATAAATTACCTGACCCGGCAAACTTCGTTCCGCTTATAAGTCAAAAATCTAAAATTATCAATGTTTCTCTACTATATTAGACATGTATTAAAACCTTCCTCTTTAATGATTCTATCTGTTAAAAATCTGCATCAAAATCTGTAGCGTCGTTTTAAAGATACATAGGGACAGACAGCAGGAAGCGACTTTGGTATAAACTACGTAGAGATAAGAAATAAGATTATGGTAAGCAACGCCATCTATTAACAGACAATTAAAATACAAGCATCGCGGGTTGATTCGCGGATGCTTTGCCAAGGTTACGAACTTGTTTATGCGCGATACTGTTAGATGTCGCTAGTATGGAGTAAATAACTATGTACAGACACGGACTTAAATGTTACTTTTAACCTTTACAGTAATACTATTTACGTATCTAGGGACTGATTAAGAAGTATAGAGGCCTCGTGGTAATAAAGGTGTGGGTGAAAATATTTTCTTATTTTTTTCTTCTGTCAATTTTTTTCATAAATAATTTATTGTGAAACCAGGGCCACGTATAATTTTTTCCCGGCAAAAAAAATATCTTTTATGTAATAAATATTCAAGGAAGTGTTGTTTTCCGAAGTCTCTAGTATGAGGGCCCCGCTTTTTTAGAGGCCACAAGGCTTTTGCACCAGATGGCCTCCCCTAAGCCCGGCCTGTAAATTGCGGATTACCAAATTGCTTTCTTCTACCAAAATGGTTATAAAAACGGAGGTGTTTCAACAAATCTATATTTTGGTAAAAGTTCTGGTGAAATAATATCAATTTGGTGAAAGAATGACTTATATCCGTTTTCACTATGAGCACCAGATCTATTTGTATAGGATGTTATTATGAGTAAGTATGTACTTAATTTAATTAGTTTATTATTTGTGACGATTTGTGTGTGTACAATTATGTTCAAATCATAATGATTATTAGAAACTTGTAATTATTTGTACATATTTAATAGTGTTTCTTGTTTTAAACGTGCTAAGGATACTAAATTTAACAGATACGTATAACAAGGCAAGGACAAATAAAAATTACAGGAAAATCTTCCAAACTCCTGTTGTCACCACATGCAGCACGTACTTGCATCTGTCTTTAGAGAATTAGTTACACAGCCGGGTTTATGTTTTTTAAAAATAATTATTTTGATTCAAGATATACATATGTAGCGTGTTCTAAGTGCGTATAAAATATTTGTGAACTAACCGGATGTTTATGAAAATGGCCAGAAGGGAAAACAAAACATCACTTAAAACAATTGTTAGCTATATATAATTTTGATGGTGTCACATTAAAATTAGCAGGATAAAGTGACTACATACAGTATATTTAGCCACTTCATCCTTCAAGTTATTGATACTAAACTCGAATGATTAACAACCGATAAGGGATCAAAGTCGTAGACCGAAAAAATCAGGTCATGTCATCCGACCAGAATTGATACCTGAAGATAGAGATAACTGGATTCAAGCTACTCCTGACTAAGAGTAGCCAATGTCCTGTAGTAGACCCAAATAACTGTCGTATCGTTTTACGAAGTAAGTGGGGCTAGTCAACCCATTATTGTAGAAAACAGAGAAGACCACTATCCAGCACTGGTCTTTCCTCAGAATGAGGGGTCAATAAGACCTGAACGCCTCTCAGGCTATAGTCCATCGCGCTGGTCTACAGCAAATTGGTAGGTAGACCTCATACATTCTTGAGGTTTTTTAGAACTCTTTTCTTTTCATCACTGTTTAAGCACTTATAAATATTTTTTTAATGCGCCCATAACTAAAATAGTTTTTTTTTTTTGTTTTAGAGGGGGAAATCTTCCAAAGGTACCCGACGCCGTGGGAGCGATGCAGGGTTATGTGGGATTTTTATCGCACTAAAACCCCCCCGGTGGCCGTCCTCGGCGCTGAAAAGGAGGACTCCGGGATCTCGAAACGATTCAAGGAAGAATTCGCCGCCATTCACATACAAATTGTGTCGCGTTTTGCCTTCATATTTATCAGAATTACACATCTCATTACTAAGTATAGGACTCTTGTTCAATGTTAATGTACATCCTGTTATTTACGAACGTACTTACTGAATTGGACGATAATTTATATAAAAAAATACTTGTCATCATTATCGAGTCAACAATTAAGTTGCAGTGGATCAATTTGATGTAATTTTCTTACTTCTGCATCGTAAGAAATTATAGGCAGCAGTGTAGTATTAAACGGCTTTTGTTTTCACAATTATATTTCATGGTTGTCTATATATCTATATTATATAGTATAAAAAGAAAACGGACTTAACTCCTTACATATCAACGCACTTGATTACGATTATTTTTTATAGTAAAGGTAAGCACTAAAAAAGGATTATTGAAAATTCGCTACCATCTTGTCGCTTGAGCTACAGAACAATTGGGTAAGTTACTGTCGCAAGTCCAATTTGTTGTTTTGTTTTGATCATAATTGAACATTCTGTCGACAGTCAATTGACTGTTGACTGTTAAATATATACTGCATGTATGCTTAAACTACTTCATAATCGCCGAGCAGTATGTTAAAACTTTTGGCCGACGCGTTAATCACTTAATCAGTAAAGCGGCCGGCTGGCCGAGTTACCAACTCTCCAAAATGTTGCATGTTGAAATTATAAAATCCCCTAAATGTACCCCTAAAAATAGAACATCCCTAAAAAAACCCATTCAGTTTTTTATCCCCAAAATCTGGAGGAAAAACCCCTAACTTGGCAACCCTGCCGGCTGGTCAAACTGCGGTAGCCAATTATTGGTCTGAAATACAAGTTTCAAACAACAAACATGTGTTAAATTCACATACCTATAACTCAGTACTTAAAGACAGACGTGTGATATAAACTTCATGCCTGTTTAAACAGTTTAAAAATAGAAATATACTACGTACAAAAGAAACTTAATTAACGGTAAAATATAATATCATTTAGTTTATTAGTCACTACACGTTTTAGCGACTCAATGTCGATTAGATTGGGTCAGTGACGCGTAAATCGGTATTGTCTCGGTCAGCTGTCATTCAATAAAATCTCTTCTATGCTAGCGTTTCCCAAAAATACTGAGTTAAAATACTGAGTCTCCGAGTACATGGCGAATGTTTTTACTGCATTTTATTCTCAAATGAAAAAAAAATGAGAGAAGTGTACTGCTCTTGAGTCAACGCAAACTCTAGTGTGTAGAGTTCGCCACCCAATGTGTTTAATATTTAAAATAATTCACGTAATTTTAATATTATACAGCATTTTATATATTAAAATGTGTTTTATATTTTCTTTCTTTCACTAGGGTACTATCCTCTTTGTGAATTACAATCATTGAACATAAAAAACCCTGTCACGACATTATAACGTTTAAGAAACACTGCCCTAGGTTTAATAATTTTATCGGTATTCAGGTGAAGGGCGCATGGGAAGAGCTTTACAGCTGTTTATTTTGGGATATCCTTACTAAGGGGAAACACACACGAGATCAAAATAAAATTATACTATTGTAGGTCAGTTCCGTGAAATAAATGAGGAAAATATTGTATAGGTGAAACGATTTTCATAATGGAAATACTTCGATGCGCTAGAGCTATACTTTTCGATTAAAATGTAAGTGTAATTTGACTAAGGCTTTTAATTATTTTGCGATAAATGAAACGACGGAGAAAATAACTATTTTAACGTTTTATTCAATACACCAAACATTTATAGGACAGAGCTTTTTCTCGTGCTTACGAGATGCAAACAAAAATCGGAAACGTGCATTACTTATTCATATTTTTTGATGGCTGTAGTAAGATGGGGACTTAAGGCACTACACTACACTTTCTTTTCTACCATATTTAATAGTAACAGTTTATTTTTAACTAGAATTATTTAGCGTTTAAATGTCACTGCGTTGCATTTATAGCGTTTGCCAATTTTAAGTTTTATCCAAAAAGACTTTGAGTCGAAGACTCATTGCTCTTACTACATCATAGGTAATGCTCCATTAATATATTTATTATTATAACATCATTCATTAAAAACATGAAACAAAAAGCTTTTTTATTTTTTTATAAAATTAGCATTTTCTTTTATTGTTATTGCATGTAAGCTGCGATATGTCAAATAAATAATAATGTGAAGATTTTATATCGAGCAGATGGCATGTGAATTACCAATTTAATTTTAGCAAGATGATAGAACGATGGTTGACCACGGGGTACACCTATATCAATTTTAGCGTTTTCGGTGGTTACCGACTCACTATTATAAGAGGCGACCATCTTAGTCTTCGGGAGTAGTAACGCATCTGTAATGGACCTAAGATTAAACACTTGTTATGTAGTTGCTATAAGATGTCCATGGACGGCAGTTACCACTTACCATCAGGTAGGCAAACTCGTTTAATACTTTAATCTTATATAAGGTACTCATAAATTTCCATTAAAATCGAGTAAGGCTGGGTAGGCAGAGTGATTGTCTATTATGAAATGCTGTGATATTATTATCGTATCGTGTTCAAACCGCCTAAAATAACTTCTATTCGGACCAGTCAAGGTTTTTAAACCCATTTTAACCCAAATTTATGTCTATTTGCTTTATATTTTAATTTGTGTACATAATAAAAAAATATTATCATTGGTGATATTTTTATTTCAGTTTTCATTATATTTTTATAACACTAAAATAGTAAACAAGAATACAGTCCAACTGATGGAAAGTAGTCACTGCCGCCCATGTAAGTACATCTGTAAGTAACTTTTTATAAAACGAGGGTTCTTATCTGTCTATCACAAATGGTTTGTTGCTCTCGAGCACTAACATTATGAAGAAGTGGTGTCACTATTTTTTCTTTAACAGGGTATATTAAAATACCTACATTATTTGTCTGATGATCTTTTTTTACCTAACCAACCTATGGCATCTACTGCTAGTCAAGCGAACTCCGAGGACGGTCTCTAAAGTCGTGTCACCTTTATAACTGATAAAATATAGGTAGGCTCGCGCTGCGTGTTTCTTCTCATAAATCCATTACTGCTATCAATGCTGGGCACGGGTCTTCTCTCGGAATGAAAGAGTTTTAAGCCATAGCCCACCGCGCTGGCCAAGTGCGAGTTCGTGGACTTCACACACCTCCGAGAACTATTTTTAAGTAAACTCTCGGGAGTGTAGGTTTCCTCGCAATGTTTTCCTTCACCGAAATGCAGTGTTAATTAATTTTTAATGCACATAAATCAGTAGTGCGTGCCTGAGTTTGAACCTGGGACCTCCTGATTAAGACGGCAAGTTTTAACTATCTATCACTGCTGTGATATACTGGGCTATACTATTAATTTATGATTACGACGTTAACGAAGCTAAACGGCTTTTTATAGCAAATAACTGATCTAATGGACATAAAATTTGTCATTTGGCTCAATTAATCTTATCAAAGAAGGGTCTGTTAAATAGTAAAAGATAGTCACATTTCTCACCGCTCTCCTGTCACCAGAGGTTTTTCCGTCACGCCGGCCACGAAATATATGTTTTGTATATTTTACCGGCCTTTTTTTTGTTTTCGAGGGGGAAACCTTCAAAAGGTACCCGACGCCGTGGGAGCGACGCAGGGTTATGTGGGATTTTTACCGCACTAAAACCCCCCCGGTGGCCGTCCTCGGCGCTACTATAAAGAGGACTCCGGGACCTCCAACGGACCGCAGCTGGAATCCTCTCAGCACGTTGCCCCATCGGGCTCCTCCCAGATGGGTGGTTGGGCCTACCGCAGCGTCTAGTCTTTACGGCGGTATGCAACCACACAAACCGCCGTCTTTCCCGGGATCGCCTGAACGAACCGTTCGAGCTCCCACTCTAGCCGCCCGCAACCCCGGAAGCCCCAATTAGTCGCCTTTTACGACAGGCAGGGGATGCCGTAGCCCTATTCTGATCCCGGAACTACAGGGCGATATTTTACCGGCCTAGGGTCGCTAATTTTTGAACCAAAACAAATATAGTAGGACGAAACCTCAATGGTATAAAAATGAATTAATGACAAACAGACAAACTTACATTCACTTTTATGTATAGATAATTAAATCGGCACTCGTGACTCCCACAATACATTATCTCATCCTGTTAGGTTTCACATTATTTTTATCTGACTCCTGTTTTGCAAATACTTATCATTTGAAATAATTATTGCGACGTTTTTGTAAATTACGCAGTCTTTAATCCAATTGTATGGGTTCTTAAAAAAAGAAATTCTCAGAGGTGTGTGAAGTCTACCAACACGTGGTATACTATGGCTTAATACTATAGAGTATTAGGCCATTGGGCTATTAGGCCATTCTGAGAGAAGACCCGTGCCCAGCAGTGGGACAATAATGCGGTGAGGACGAAAGGACGACATACCTACTCACCTGATGCTTTACAATTTAGTCTTCAGGGTTTTGTGACAGGCTTCACTCGTTAATCTAATCTTATCTAGGGTTGATTATAATTTTCTATAGTGGTTATCACTGAACATTATGTTGCTCATTTGCTACTAGGATGATATATAACTAAACTGCGAACGAATCTGTGTGCCCAAAAAATAATTATCTATTTCGATTATTTTGAAATATTGAATATAATTTGTCTACTAAGATGTATAACATGACTCGACCTAGGCGTTTGGGCCATAGCCGCACGCTCCCTATACGTATGTCAGTACGTCAATATAGATTCTAGCTCTGACTTTCAGTGAACGTTTGACTAACACCAACAGCACTGCAGTATTATTCTATACATCGTTACACAGTCCCCCTTTTGATTAGAAGACCAATCCCTAACAGGTCAATCAAAGATAGATTCTTATCAGGACTTGCTCGATGGCGTGTTGGGAAGACCGGCTCCGGACAAGAACCATCCCTATCGTGATACAGATCTTACATTTGTGGTATAGTATTTACCAGCGACTTCACTAGCGTTCTGAGAAACTAAAATGTAATTATTACTTCTAAATTAACCTATTTGGCAACAACATGCATTAATTTACGACGACCATTCTTTTTAGGGATAAACTTGAAAATTACTCCCTTGTTTGCATTACTTAAAACGTGAATCTTAATCAGGACGAGATCACTATTCTCGTAGCAGTCTGGTTTGCGGAATCTTGTATCTATTTTATTATTCCGAATATCATAATGACTTTCAATATGCTATTTTGCAACAGAAAGGCATTCAGTGAGCTTAAGAAGGTGTGGGGTGATTTAAGTTTTATTCCGCTTTTCCAAAGGAACGCAACCGGAGTCCTCAGAGCACGTTGCTCCATCGGGCTCCTCACAGATGGGCGGCTGGGGCCACCCCTCCATCTGGTCTTTACGACGATATGCAACCTCACAGACCGCCGTCCTTCGCGGGATCGCCTGAACGAACGGTTCGAGCATCCCACTCTAGCCGCTCGCAATCCCAGAAGCCCCCTTTAGTCGCTACTCCTTTAGCCTCCTACGACAGGCAGGAGATACCGTAGCCCCATTTTAATCCCGGAACTAAAAACCTAAATTTTGCCATCATATAACAAACATATGTTTGTTATATAAACGAGTCTGTTCCGAAAATTGCTATCTAACTATATTAAACTCAGGACAATGTCTTCGTTCTTCAGCATAATGTCTTCGTCATCACATAGCAAAACTATCGAATCACGTGAATATTTTCACGACAAGTTGTGCAATTTCCGGGCCAGTCAGATGTATTCCTTGTCATGTTAGAAAAATTGATTATCTATTTTGCTATTGTTATGAAACCGATACATAACAAATTTTCTGTTATTAACAGCATCCGAGAGATACCTACTGAAACGAGGTTAACATCGAGCCTTTCTCTATTTTCTAATAGTGCAATCTGCAAGCTTAAAGAAAACTTATCTGCTTGTAACTTCATACTAATACGTTGTAAAGTGCGTAAAGAGTACAACCAGTAATAATACGACGAGCCTTGTCAGTTATTGCTGTACCGTAATACCTCATTATACTCACTCGGACTATCGGTCTATCCTTTTTTTTTTATTGACGGGGAGGAAACCTTCAAAAGGTACACCGGAGCCTTGGGAGAGACTCCGGGTTAAGTGGGATTTTTACCCACTAAAACCTCCTCGGTGGCCTTCCTCTGCGCTTGCAGGGGACTCCGGGACCTCCAACAGATACCACCGGTGCCCCCTAGCGCTGCGCCCCTTACGGGCTCATCTCTTAGGGAGCGTGACTGTCCCCTACGCCTTACAGTGTACGACAACATGCAGCCACACATGCCGCCGTCCTTCCAGGGGTTGTTGACTGGGCGGTCAGAGCTCCCACTCTAGTCGCCCGCAACCCCAGAAGCCCCCTTTCAGTCGCCTCTTACGACAGGTAGGGGATACCGTAGCCGTATTCTAATTCCCGACTACAGGGACCACACCGGGGGGACGTTACCTACGTCTACCCCGGCGGCTCCTTCGCCGAGCGGGATCTGCGCACTCCCGGGCTCTTTCGGCGTCCTCCTTCGCGAACATTACAGTGTCGCAGAAGGAGGTCACTGCGTCCAGGATCCGCTGCTCTGACTCCCACGATGGGCAGTGCTCGAGCGTGTGCTGCGGTCTTGTCCGCAGTGGTGACACACTGCGGACCTCTCCCGGTCTATGCGGTTCAGATACTCACCGAAGCAGCCATGTCCGGTGAGTATCTGAGTCAGTCGGTAGGTAACGCGACCTTCGTTCCCCATCCAGGCCCGGTAGCTGGGTAGGATGGCGCTGACGACTCGTTGACGCACGTTCTGCGGCTCTCGCAGCCTGTCACGCCAGCGCGTCAACGCTTTCCATCTGGCTTTTTGACGAAGCGTTGTGACCGTTTCATTCGAGGGTTCAGCCCTCTGGCGGAGAACGCGGATCTTGTTAAAGACCTCTGCGTTCATCCCCGCCAGAATGTCCAGGGGCGGAAACCGCGCCAGGACATATGCCGCCTCATAGGATATCGTACGATACCCGCGCGCAACCCTTATGGCTATCATTCGCTGTGCAGCGAGGAGTTTCGCTGCGCGGCGCCGGTTCCCCGTCAATCTGTGCGACCAAACAGGGGCGCCATAGAGCGCGATAGATTGTACGACACCCGCGTAGAGGCGGCGGACTTCTTCCCTAGGTCCCCCGAGACTCGACAGCAGTCTGTGCAAAGCACCCACTACCCTGTGAATTCGGGGGACGAGTCGGTCAAAATGCTCGTCGAAACTCCAGCGGCCATCAAGCACCAGCCCAAGGTACCTCATGTACCGGCCTACCTGGATATCGGCGTCACCTACACGCACTGACATACTAGGGGGTTCCATGGCCCGCTTAAGACCATGGAACCATGGAATAGCGCTTCAGTCTTCTGAGGCGCTATCCGAAGCCCTAGCCCACAGATGCGCGACACAATCTGTGCCACGCCCATCTCCGCTAATCGGAGGGTCGCCTCGAAGGACTCGCCTTCCGAAAGGACGAGGGTATCGTCAGCGTAGCAGACGATGCTCACACCAGGTGGAAGCATCATCCGCAACCAGTAAAATCGGTCTACCCTGCAGTACCAAAGTAATTCGGACACAACCATCTAGCGTTTTTAGATAAAGACGAAAATACATTTTCATCCTTAACACTATCTTATTGCTTGTTCCTGGACAATTATTTCAGATAATCTTATCCCCGTATCATTGTATTCTATTCTATATCGTTACATTAATTTCACTTCTTTTACGACAAGAATACCGAACATGACTTTTACATTTACAGTATATGCAAGATTATTTAATAATATTAAGTATAACTTTCACTTTAATATCACTATTAACGGTGACGGCAGTCACAGTCACACGTGAACTCGTCGATATTGCACAAGGAGTGAATACTAGGTATCTGCGTTGGTGGAGGTCCAACACATAACAGTGTTCACATCCGTATGATAATTATCTAGCCTATGTTTTCATTTTGTCCTACCTAGGTTTCCATATTCATTTAAATCTGGTGACCTTTTTTTCGCTCGTCAAATATTTTGAGACTACGTACTTAGTTTTTCTCTACATGCGCGAAGACTACACTGGCGCAAGTCATAATGGGCCTAAGTTTTTTAAAAGATCACTTTAGGACGAAGTGCCATTACTCTTCTTGTCTAACATATCATAAAGTCGCTGAGCAGAGTTAAACCTTTTGTCTACTGTGACACCTAGGTATTTGTCAGACTTAGCTTAGGGGTGAGTTTTACAACGAGTGTTAATCGTTTTAGTACCTGTAGGGTTCTGAGGGGCATATTATAGTCCGAGCGAGAAATGGATAAGATTTCACGCTCGGACTATCGGCGAGAACGTTTAACTTACGTTTACATCGCCGCCATCCTATTCTGGAGACGTACTGTTGTTACACCTTTGTATAAAATAACTGGAAGCCGAACGGATGAATTACCCCCCCCCCCCCTCTCCACACACACACCTTAGGATTAATAAACTCACCTCTATGAGGTGGTATATAGGAAAGCTAAACATACCTAATTATATTTGTGGTACATACGTAGTCAAATATCATATCATATCATATCATATCATACGTAATAAATACTAGTTGCTCTTTTGTAGTAATCGGAAAAAAAATTTGGACGCTCAATGAAACATTTGTATCGTCCAAATAGCACTTGGAATCGTTTGGTGGCACATGGTAGTCATCATTTAGTGGAAGTCGTAGAATAAAAGCTTTAAAATATGTACAATTTAACAATGTACGTATCACATAGACATTAGTACCTATTTTAAGGTGGTTTCATTCATACGATTGTGGCGACTACACTTATTGTAACTTCTTCCTACTTAGCGGTATTTAAGGACATGTTCTAGCTTAGAGTTTATCAAACATAAAGCTCTACGCATACTTGTTCGATGTTACTACAATAACGATCCCGTTGAAAAATAGATGTATACAGAAGAAATTCATTTCTCACATTGTTATGATAATCAAAAAAAATCCTACCTGCACCCCTTTTTTCTTTGGCCGCAGGCGCCATATTTGGAAAAAATACAGCGTATTTCACTGTCACAACTGAGTCATTTCAAATGATATATGTTACAATCCGTCGAGCCTGTTGAGTCCTAAATATACATACAATACATACGTGCATACATACACAAAAAGTAAATGAAAAACATGTAAATTGCCGTAGAGTGAGTCCCAGTTACCGTTTCTGAATAGTTTGGCGAAAATAATCAAACATTTCATTAGGAATTCAAAATTTAGTGCAAACAAAGGTGCGGTAAAAAAAAGCAGCCGTCGTATATTTTAAAACGTTTCTACGATCATTACTTTCTGTCGCGGTCTCCTTCTATAAACTGGAGTAGCCAACTTTGAGAAATCCTGTCTTATCTGAAAGACTATGTCTATAAAGCCTTAAATATCCCATAAAACCGAGTAAAGGAACATTGGATTTAATTTTGATATATCTATACGTTTGTATGTCAGAAGGTACTACTAAAAGTCAGATAGACTGCACATTCATTGCGATCTCACATGTCAATCATATGAAACACGTTTCAAGTATATATATGTATGAATATAAAAAGACTATTGAATTTGTATACAGAGGATCTGACATTACTAAAAAAATATGACCTATTTTTAGCGAGACGTGAGACAATTCTGTTAATTTGACCTTGATGACGAATATATTCGGAGAATATTGAGATTTACTTTAAAATTCCACTATAAGATCTTTCTCAATGAGATAAACGTATTCGATGAAGTTAAAAATATACTTCATAGTCGCCCATTTCGTCCGTTAGAAGTAGAATGATGATTCGCGTGAATTAATACACGAAATTGTATATTAAGGTAGTATATATTAATACGTGAAGTAAAAACTTGGAGTACATTTTTAAGTAACTTGCCGCGGACGGAGGATTATAAAATTTTGCACGGTTATAGTAGACGTAGAGAAGGAATACGAAATGCGAATATTTTTTTCAAATAATGCATATAACATACATAAAATGAACTAAAAACGCATTATACACACTACCGTGCATTTTTCACAAACACATAAATAATAAATGAAATAAAATATTCAATCTCTTCCTATGAAAACACAGAAAGTAAAATTTGTCAAATGTTTTTGTCAAAATACCTGTTATTGCTTTTAAATGCAGCTTTGTCAATTAAACCTCTTTTTACCTTTCGGTGTATTAAATTATCTTGTCAATTAATAAAGTTTAATTGAATTTGGGAAATACTTTGTACAATATCAAGTTTAGTTTTTGGGTTGAATTACGGTCGAATTTCCACCGTTGCGACGGGAGATTAGTATAGTATAAAAATGTAATATTACCTCATAATATTAACGAAATTAAATTATTCATTGTACAATTGTTAACCAAAATTATTATATAAGAATTTAATTGACGAAATTATTTGTGTAAAAATGTTTACTTGTATATATTATTTGTTAGGTAGGTACCCCTCCGAAAGTTTGTTATTATTTTTTTACTTTGTTACAAGATTTTTTTTAGTATAAATAAAACATCTACTACAGGGTTAGGATATGTCACACTAGGTATACTTCATAAAAAGATGTGTCCCAAAAATATATGTATATTTCAATATTTATATACTATTCAAATTACAATGTTGACTACATATATGGACAGGTTGTTTTAAACGTTTTGTCTCAACATTTTTTTGATTTACTAGTTGCTTCCGCATACGTACAAGTTAAAATCTTACCGTAAGAAACAGTGGATTAAACAGGTTCTAATAGTAATTCTAAGATCCGACATACGACCAGCAATAGGTTAGTAAGAGGAGAATGACTACTGGAATATTGCTGCCCTAATGTTTCGTCTTTAAAACCTATAAACAAGCGTATTTAGTCGCAAGCATTTCAACAGGTATTAAAAATACGAAATATTAAAGATGCTAATGTATGCGCGTAATAAAATTTATTGTTTAAAAACGTAAAAATAAATATTCCAAGTTCGAGAGTCGCTTAAGTATATTTATATAACGTTCAGTGAATAAATATGTACACATATAAATAATAACATACTTAAACAATTTAAAAAAGTGCTTAAAATGACTCCCATTTCAAATGCATAGTTAACGAACATTATTCATTAAACAGTAGCTCTTATATACTACATGCATTTTGTTCATAATACATTTGTTTCCAATTCTTACCATACTGGGTAGCGGATACAAAAAATGAATAATAATAAAATTAACACCTTACCTCTTGTACATACCAATATGTTTCAACATACATAAAAATTCCAGGTTTGCCGTACATTGGATAGAAATGTGATGATTGTAAGCTTACAGTCCTTGTATATTCATTCCTATCGTGCAACTTCACTCCATTATTGCCAATTTTATCAAATCTAGGCATTTTTGTGCATGTTCTATTATAAAAAACGTAACCAATCTCACAGCACTTCCTAACACATTTTTTTATGTCACAAACGCATCCGAACGTCTTAATTTCTCCGCTAACGTTTTTCGAGAACACATGGTTTGAAGAGAAGTTAATTCCATTGTATGATATGCTTCCATCACTTAACACTTTCCCATCTTTCAGTTCAATGCTTACAACGTCCTTGCAAGGCTGTGCATTTATAATAATTGAAAACAAGAAAACCGTAAACAGAACCGCGAACATTTTAATAGACGAATAACTGAAGAGACGCGATATATTTTTTTAGAATCCCGCGCGACGTTTTTGCGACGCCGATAAGTTTCGTCTGACTGTTTTGCGTTCGTTCTGACCCTAATTTTAACAAGTGCGTACCAATCCCACTTATCACTATATTTTTTGACGCACCGCGTTAGATTTGCTTGAAAGCTGAGTTAGTTTATTTTTTGATTACGATCACAATTAACGGACACCGCGTTAAAGACTGACTGTTCACTGATCTCTTGTATATAAAAATCGTGACTGAGGCTGAGTCAATTATGTGCAAATAATGCATAACTAATACCTACATTCAATCGTTTATTACGTTTTGTGCGCGACTTTCCTTGATCCTATATGATATAATAGCCAAAGTATCCTTGAGGGTAAGGCGAGTAGGTATACCGATTTTTTAGGATTCCGTACGCAAAAGGTAAAAACAGGACCCTATTACCAAGACTCCGCTCTCCGTCTATCCGTCTATCTGTCACCAGGATATATCCCATAAACCATGATAGCTAAAGTGTAGACATTTTTACAGATGATGTATTTCTGTTACCGCTATGACAAAAAATACAAATGCATAATAAAATTATTATTTAAGGAGAGGGGCCTTGAGGATAAACAAAATCGTGATTTTTGCGTTTTTTAAAGATAATGGACGGAGCTGTTTGCGCACGAGTTTGACTCACACTTAGTTTTATTTTTTCAATATTTTTATTCCTGTTTCAGCCGTTGTCATCTTCTAGCTTTAAATGCCACATAATAGCTATATATGGTAATAGCGAGCCGTATTTTGAAGTAGTATGCAAGATTTGTTGTCGAAAATAAACAGTAGTCCAGAAAATTTGTTAGTGAAAAATAAATGTAATATTAACTTAAGGTAATAGGTAGTACTGCTTTAATTACCACAAGGGGTAATACTGCTTTAGTTACCACAATAAGTGGCCTAAACATATACCTGGAAACTTAGATTTGCGGTAAGATTGAGTCTGGGAATCGTTGAAGTCTTGTAATTATATTTTTGTAAATTATTTTCCTTATCTTCTTCTTCTTTAAAAAAATAAAGTTTGTCCGTATGTCCTCTAACATCGTAAACTATTAATTTGATCATGTGATGATCTTTAGCAAAGTTGTTATTCGTGAGTTCGCGATGGTTTCTGGTGTATTTTTTGTGATGGCGTAGTAACGCGCGCAGGGTACGGCTAGTAGATTATATAAATCAATTACGGAACATAGATATTGATAAGTATAAGTACTATAACAGCAAGCGAATTTTACTGTTCCTGGGTAATGGATGATATCAGACTAGGTTATTCCAGCGGTTTCGGTCAAGTTGACCACGGTAATCAGGACATTATATGTTCAACTGCATTATAAACTATTTATGTGCCAAATTTCAGCGAAATCCGACTGGTATATTTCGCATTTATTATATTTCACTGTCAATTTATTTTAGTGTAAAGTATAGTGTAGTTTGGACATACAGTTTCAATTGATTAAGGTTAAAATTTGTACCCAAAAAGGAACTTATAACCCCCCAGTCTGTTCAAACGCTATTAAATGTGATAATTATTAAGTCCACTCGGGTACTCCATGGTTTTCACAAAGGTACATATATCAATTCGGTATTGGACTGCGTGGTGACATATGACATTATTTCTATACTTTCTGGCATGAAAAATATGCTAAACATACGTATTTTATGGTCACCTTATTAGAACATAATAATATGCTTTTATGGTCAACATATTTGAAATAATTTTATTCCGAATCGGATCTTACCGTCGTAGATATTATTAATTTTATCTATCTAATCATTAAATTTGGAACAAAAACAATTTCATACCAAAAGCTTACTTTGTATTAGCAATAGACAAAGTTTACGTGTTTGTATGTAACTTTGATATAATATTTTCTGAGCAAATTTTTTTTATTTGTACGTATTATTCCGCAAGTTTGAGTGTTTTGGCGTTATTTTACGCAGAAATTAATAAGTTCAGATAAATTTCAACATTGTTAGTTTTTATTTTAGTAGTGAGATCTTACTAAATCAGTTACTTACCTCTTGCATATATTTGTTGGCTATCTCACGGTATCTAGGTCCAAAAGGGAAACCGAATATTACGAACACATCTGGCGATTGCAGTTTGATAGTTCGTCTGTATTCGTACGTGTAATGCAACTTCACTCCGTGCTTTGCGACGTCATCTAATTCCGGCATTAATTTGCATGTTTTATTGTATATTACATGACCAAATTCACAGCATTTCGAAAAACATCGTTTTTTATCACAAACATGACCAAACTTCTTAATTTCACCGCTAACGTTCTTAGAATACCCGTACTGCGGAGAAAAACGAAACCCACTCTCCCATATGCTCCCATCAGTAAACCTTTGCAATTTTTTTATTTCAATATTCAGCACATCTTCACAAGATTGTACATTTATATTGGAAACTAAAGCCACGATTAAAATCGTAAACATGTTATAAGAAAATTGATACGTGTTGCAATATTTTTTATCCAGTCACCACGTTTTACCGCAACCGATCAGTTAAGTCCGACTGGTTAAGAGGCGGCCGTTTGTAATGCGTTTCAATGTCAATACGTCGATTTGATGCACTCGTTTTAATGTCCTAATGGATCGTATACGGTGTTTCTCCGATAATTATGCCGGCCTCTACTACATTAGTGAGACTTAAACATAATTATGGTTTAATGACCAACCCGATCGTCAGATGTTTCTGTACCTAAAATGCTATTCGAAACTTTTCGGTATTGTTAGTTTTATATGTATAAATCACTCGTTGCATCGGAATTGACCACCATCACCAACTACCGTACTGAACTGAACCTCGCCATAAATAAATCAAATCTGTAAAGATGGTCGTTTTGCAGGACTTATATCCTGTAACATTATCATATTTACCGAGTATAAGAAACAGCCTTAGCTCAATAGGAATTTAAAGAACCAAAGTATGATATAATACCAATTCCCTTCTCTTCTCTTCTACGCATTCCCTCAGAATAAGAAAGGCTTGTCGACTAAAACGGTGTAAGTGAAATATAAAGGAAATTAACGCTTGAAGCTAACAATTTGACACAAGTTAATCTTGGTAGTAACGAGTAGGTAATTAAATAGTCATTGACATTATACGCAGATTTATAATACTAAGACTAATAGATTAGATCGCATTTATTTCTGGACTTAAATATCACACAACGTAGATTATGAATAGTTATCGCGCATTCAATAAACATAATAAAATACAAGTTTAAACGTATACCTACCGATTAACATGAATTTAAGTCTCGAGATGTCAAAGTAAATTTGAAAGTATGGTAACTATGCCACTTGTAAGGAAACATTCGTTTATAAGGGAGCGTTCAAGTGTTACGAAACGCAATTTGGGGGAGGGGAGTCTTGCCAAATGTTACGATGCGATATAGAAGAGGAAGAAGGAGAGCTTGAACAACGCAATTTGTAACGTTTTTATTTAAGTATGAAACCTTATTCAGGTAAAATACGGCCACAGCAACTTGCTGCAAAAGTTCAGGGAGGGAGAAAGCTCACCGAGGAAGTTCTAATGTGGCACACTGGTATCCTTTGAACTTTTGAAGGTTTCCTCCATTAAAAAGAAACAGAAAGGATGCATGGATAGTATTTGTTAATTTTAAAATTATTTTCCCGGAACTGTTAAGTTATAATTATAAAAAGATAAGAAAATTGCATTCCACAATTTTATTTTATAGTTATCTATCCGTGGATATCCGTATTGAATAAATAAGCAATTTTGCATAATTCATTATTAATCATTGGTTAGATAAATGACTGTAGCTAAGTTGGTTACTTCACTATTCTATGCACGTCACTATTCTTGTTATTTACTTACTTCCGCACTCGGTTTTCCCCGTGTATTTCATATTGAATAGATACCTAGACGTCAGCCTGTACGAGATTAGAGAGGCTCTCAAACAGCTGAAAAACAACAAGGCACCGGGCGATGACGGAATCACAACAGAGCTGCTAAAAGCTGGCGGTAAACCCGTACTAGTGGCGCTCCAAAAGTTGTTCGATTCCGTCATTACTAGCGGGACAACCCCGGAAGCGTGGAGCAGAAGCGTAGTGGTGCTGTTCTTCAAAAAGGGCGACAAAACTCTTTTGAAGAACTACAGGCCCATTGCGCTTCTGAGCCACGTGTATAAGCTGTTTTCGAGAGTCCTCTCTAACCGCATTGCACGCAGGCTAGACGACTTCCAGCCTCCCGAACAAGCCGGTTTCCGAAAAGGCTACAGCACCATAGACCACATTCACACGCTGCGGCAGATTATACAGAAGACCGAGGAGTATAATCTGCCGTTATGTGTTGCTTATGTGGACTATGAGAAAGCCTTCGATTCTATCGAGACCTGGGCGGTGCTGGAGTCCCTTCAGCGATGCCAGATCGACTATAGGTACATCGAGGTGCTGAAGTGTGTATACACTGCCGCCACCATGTCAGTCCGAGTACACGACAGAAGCACAAATCCAATCCAACTGCAGCGGGGAATCAGACAAGGTGATGTTATATCGCCGAAACTGTTCACCGCTGCGTTGGAAGATTTGTTCAAGCTGATGGAGTGGAAAGGTCTTGGCATTAACATCAATGGCGAACACATCACGCACCTTCGATTTGCCGATGATATAGTCATCTTGGCAGATTCGCTGACGGACCTCAACACAATGCTAGGCGACCTCAACAGTGCCTCACAACGGGTGGGTCTTAAGATGAACATGGACAAGACGAAAATCATGTCTAATGTCCATGTCACACCCGTACCGGTAGTTGTTGACGGCACTCCTCTCGAAGTTGTCGACGAGTACATTTACCTGGGACAAACGATCCGGATGGGTAAGTCCAACTTTGAGAGGGAGGTCACTCGAAGAATCCAACTCGGCTGGGCTGCGTTCGGGAAATTTCGTAGTATCTTCTCGTCCACAATTCCTCAGTACCTGAAGTCGAAACTATTCGAGCAATGTGTGTTGCCAGTGATGACCTACGGCGCCGAAACGTGGTCCTTCACTGTAGGCCTCATTCGGAGACTCAGGGTCGCTCAGCGTGCTATGGAGAGGGTTATGCTCGGAATTTCGCTACGAGACATGATTCGCAACGATGAAATCCGTAGACGAACGAAGCTTACCGACATAGCTCTCAAAATTAGTAGGCTGAAGTGGCAATGGGCTGGCCACATCGCTCGCAGGACCGATAACCGATGGGGAAGGAAGGTCCTCGAGTGGCGACCACGTTTAGGCAAAAGGAGTACAGGTCGCCCCCCTACCAGGTGGACCGATGACCTGAAGAAGACAGCGGGAAACCGTTGGATTCAGAGGGCACAGGACCGGTTGGAGTGGCGCCATTTAGGGGAGGCCTATGTTCAGCAGTGGACATCAAAAGGCTGATGGATGAGATACCTAGGCATATCCTTTATAACAATCAATTAATAAATAACTGAATTAACGTTGTATAATAACTAAGTGACATTTTATGTTCAAGGTCATAAAACTCCTTATGCAAAGTCAACAGCCGTTTAGTGCGTAACTTTGCATAGGGACTACATAAATATCGGGACACATATATCAATTCATCATATCTGTATGTTTTAACATGACTGTATTTATAACATGTGTTTGTGAACATACTTTCCCTGTGTCCTGAGGAGGGCGTAAATGACTGCGACACAGTTATGAAATGAAATGAAATGAAATGTCTTTATTTTGTATAGGCCTGCGGGGGCACTTACAAATTGTCAGTTACATTTTTTTTCTTACACTACCACCGGATCGGAATACGACCTCAACTGAGAAGATCCGGCAAGAAACTCAGCGGGTTTGTCTTTTTTTCTTATTTATATTCATTTTTTTAATATTATTACAATCATGTTTTTTTTACATGGTAATTAAAGTGGCGTTATCAAACTATTGCCGTCATTTACGAAAAAAATATTACTGTAAATTTGTTTCTATATTTAATTAATCTTTGAAATCAGTAAGAATAAAAGAAACCCATCGGGAAGGGGGAAACTTACATTTTATATAAAAAATAAAGATGTATTAGCATTTTATGTAGTAAAAGCACACGATTATTTAGAGGATTATTAATGCTGGTGTTTTACTAATGAAAAACTGGCACTTCAATTCACCTATTTTTATGAGATTAAAGTTATTTTAGAAATTTTTGCTTTCGATCCCTTTCTTTCTTATTGTAAGATATCATTGGTTTAAGCGATATTAAAAAATTGTGTAGCAAAAGGCATTTCCTTCAATTCTCGCCTGGGATTTAAATTTTCTAGCTATAACTGTTCATGAGATACAGCCTCGTGAGAGACTGACACGCAGACGGACAGCGGAGTCTTTGTAATAAAGTTCCGATTTCGCCCTTTTGGTACGAAACCTGGAAAATGATAAAGCCATGAAACTCCGGGTTAATTATTACTGTTATGTCGACGCCAGACATGTGCGCACTTATGTGATCAAATATGTGTTCACATGTATGGCACGGGCATTTGATACTATTGTCACATATTTGATCACTGAAGTGCGCTTTGCCATTACGTGTCGGTTTTTTAACGCACATCAAAGAGATAAGTGTTCAAATGTTTGAGTGCCTGCCACACTTGTGCGTAGCTCAGTTGCACCAGCATCGCCACAGAAAGCTGTTGTGTGTAAACAACCAAACGAACTAATTAATGATGGACTGGGATAGTAAAAGCGGTTCAGAGTTTAAATTATATTATTATTACATTCCAATGGATGTATAATAATAATATAATTTAAACGTCTACATTTTAGCTGTTTTTATTTATATTTTCCGGGTCAAATAATTACACAAACACAAATGATATAATCAAACAGCGCCAACCAAACTATCGTCCTTGTTTTCTGAAGTCTATTTGAAAACTGTGAGCTCACAGGAGTGATCAAATCTTTGAACACATATGTGGCAGGTACACGAATATGTGAACAAAGTTTTCAAACGTGTGAGCAAAGTTTTCAAAGAAGTGTACACTTAGGTGAGCTTATGTCTGGCGCAGGCATTAGGATAGCGTCACGTGACATGGCAACACCCATTAATTTTCGACAAAAGCATGTGGCCGTGAACTTTATTTATTGCCTAGTTAATTACACGCAATTTATGGCACATGGTTATATTGTTACTTGCCTGTGGAATTTGTTCCACATCATGTGGTAAGCGTGGTTTTTCCTATCGTATCGTCCCTTTGTAGACTGCATTTGTGTTTTACTTTCTGCTAGCGCAAATGTTCACTGGTAGATTACAGGCGATAGAACCAGTGTAGTTCGTCTGTGGAAGTACCACCGCCACGCCTATTTCAAGTGTGAAGCAGTGCCTACGTTTCGATGGTAGGGTGTGGTTACCGGCACACTTTCACATGTGGTGACCATCTTAGTTCTCGGGAGTAGCAACGCATCTGTATTTGACTTTAGATAGAACTTCAAGTTCTATGTGAAGTTGTTTACAGGAGTCCATGGGAGGAAGTACAGAGTCAGGCGGACTGCATGCTCGTTTGCTACTTCAATGTTATAAAAGAATATGAATCAAGTTTATTTGAACAATGAATTTTTTAATATCTATTCTAGTAGATGTTGTGTCTATGACACCCTCAATACGACGGATCCTGTGGGGCTACTTACGAATAACAAAGCGATACTGATGAAAGGTAACATACTGTTTTCAAAGAATTGTCCTCAAGGGCTATTCAATGAATTTTGACACTTAGTTAATTAAAGTTCGTTAAAAGTAAGCAAGGTACCTAACCCATTTTGTAATTAAGTTATGTTGAAGACAGTTAATTTTATGTTAATTAATATACACTAAGCAAGCCGAAACAATATTTACGGCTTTGGATATGTACAGGTGCTAGAACCAGTGTAGTTCCTGCGGGAATACGCTAGTTTTAAGTTAATGTAGAGGCTAGCTAGGATCTACTAAGAGTTTCATCAGTTACCTAAGTTTCCGAGATCCCGGTTTAATTTCTTCGAGTGCTCGGCTAAGTTAGTTTTAGTTTGCTGCAACAAGATTGAAGGCCTATACAAAACTTTACAAAACTTTACTAATCCTAAATACACCTATTCATGTTGTAGTACGGAGTTAATGTTACCAAAAGTAATGTGAAAATTGAAACATTTCGTTATGTCCTTTTAGAAAGAATATGCAAGATTATAATTAAAAACCGCTCTAACTTATGAATCTATGAAATACTAAAGCCAGCTTAAGAGTAAATTCTAATAAACCATATTGAAGGTGGTAGAACCAGTGTAGTTCGACCGGGGAAGTACCACCGCCACACCTATTTCTAGCGTGAAGCATTTCTTGCGTTTCGATAGAAGGGTGTGGTTGCCGGCACACTTTTACATGAGGCGACCATACATTTTACATAGTCCTCGGGAGTAGCAACGCATCTGTGTTTGACTTCAGATAGAACCCATGTTTTCTATGAAGTTGATTACAGATGTCCATGAGCGGCAGTGACCACTTACCATTAGGTAGACTGCATGCTCGTTTGCTACTTCAGACAAATAAAAAAAAATACGGAGACCAATTATAAATGGTAATAGTTAGGTGAAGTAGCAAAAAAACAGCTATGTGTTAATTTTATTAAGAATATTCATAAAATTAATTGATTTTATAGAACTGATTATAATATTGTTAGATAACAACGGTGATATGCAACGTCTGGTAATAGAACTTTATTATTATTTACCATGATCTATAAGTCATGGTGAGGCATTAATTTGCCTCCTTCTAAGATAAGATACAAGATAAGTATTTGCATCTTGTATCTGAGATACTTTTTTAAAATTTATCTCGTATTTTAAAAATACTTTTTGAAGTGAAACATTTTTTCGTTACGCGCCATCTTTTTCTGTTACGCGCCATCTTTTTCTTATCCCTACCACGCGTGATATTAGATAGATTATTATAGATTAGATTATTAGATAAAGTTTAATAAAAGCCTTTTATTAAACTCTATCTAATTTAACTTTATTTAACCACATTTAATAAAACAAATGCGTAGAACGACACCTACTGTATTTAGCCTGTCACCAAATTGATAGACGGCGACTCTTTTCTTCTACAAATATCATCGGAAGTGAAATTGGTTATATTTTGAGCGACTCTTTTCTTTTGGTGGTATGATCATGAGACCTCATCAAAGAAAATGAGAGATAATATGTCTGAAAAACTAATTTTACTTTTTTTATAGCATCAATATGCGAAAACATATGAATGGTGTTTAGAAGTATACTATTGTTTTTTTATGTATGTTTTTTTGAATAAAATAAAATGTCCTTTACTTAAAAATCTAATAATTAGATTTTCACATTTTCGCGATGTACGCGATGTAGGTACTCGTGAATAATTGTAATAATTAATAAATGTCGCGATTCATAAGATTTGTCATATATCATTTTGGACTAGTATTATCGCGGACTTTATACATTTAACGACGTACCAGGTAATATTTGGATCGTGGTCACAGCCAAACATTGTCGTTTTCATACAAAAGTATTTTATCTTTGAAAATTTATTTAAAAGATACTTAGCGTATCTAGTATTTCAGATACAATTCTCGAAAGTATTTTGTATTTGGTACCTGAAATACTTTATTCAAAAATATCTTGCATTTTTTTAGATACTTTTACAAGGTAAAAGGTCTAGTACATCTCTGTAGCTATAACACTATTAGTGGCAATGGTCTTAACATTAATAAGACTGCATACCATGTATCTTATAGTGTCCCGATAAAGTAGGAAGCAATACTACAAGAGTAGTAGAGTAAGAGAGTAGAGAAACGTTATTTAAATCACTAATTAAAGTTAAAGTCTAATTATACCATTAGAAATAAAACCAAAATCAATCAATATTATTCAAAAAAATTAAGTAAACGTGTCTAAGTTAAGGAGTACCATTTCTCTCTTTGTACTCTGAAATTCATCTTATGCAATTTAGTCTGTGAGATTTAAAAACAAAGTAATGATATTATATGGATTTAGTGAAGTTTTACTTACCTCTTGTAATAACCACGGCCTGTACTCTTTGTACTTCTTTACACAAGTAATTCCGATTAATATTTCAAAAAAATCTGGTAAATAAGCAATAGTTGTAACATGGTTAAACTTGTGAACTGGTTGCAATTTATTTATAACAACGTCAGAATTTATAATCATGGATGGTACACAGAATTGTCTTTTGCTTAGTTTCTTCAAGTATACGTAGCCTAACGGACAGCACTTGCTAAAACATTTACCGGAATTACACAGTTTTTCTTGCCTTACTGTTAGCTTTGTTTCATTTTTAGTCACCTCCCCATTTGTCACTATCATCTGATAAATTAAAATAATCATCAAAACTTTAGAAGTTGCCATTGAATTTAACCTTCTTTTAAACTTATTTGCGAATTTAAATTCACAGTCTTCAATTTGGACTAGTTAATTTTGGACTAGATAACGTTTCACTGCAAGGTGTGAAATACAATAAAGGATCACCTCAATCTCCTGCTGTAATAATACACGAACATTAAACTGATGAAAATGGCTCGCACCAGGTATGACGGGTGCCCAAAGTTGCTTAGGGAATAACTAAAACACGCTCTGTAAATGGTAGGTAATTTTAATACTGTTAAAATTCAACAATACAAAACGTAGGAAATAGAGACTATACAAAAGAAAATAAACAGTAACGAATGATAAAATATAGAGTAAGGATGTACAGTCGAATGTATAATATTGTTATAAATGCAAATTTTATTCTTAAGTACAATGTCTTCAATAAAATAAACATACGATTATAATACAATATACAAATAATACATTCGTGGAGATAATAAAAAGCATTCAGGACACTTACATTAATATCAGTCATAGATTACAAAAAACACCGTTGTGTGAATTTTTTAGAAAGTATTGATTTGCTTGTGACATGTAATTATGTTTAAATTATTTTAAATACAACTTTAACTCCATAAAGCTTCAATTTAATACTATTTCTAATATCAAAGCTTAAAAATAGCAAGTAGATAGTAATTTCAATAGCAGTTCTGTTACAGATATTATTAAATGATGACAGTGTATCTGTTATAATAGGTACTACATTAATTATTAAAAATAGAAGATTGCAATGACAACATCTGCTGGTATATATAGGCGATGGTAGTGGCGATGAACAAAATAATCACAAAACAATAACTCATACTAATTAACATGAAATACTACCAATGTAGTGTCTAGGCTTACAATAGTTCGGCGTGAAAGTAGAATCACAATAAATATTACAAAAAGAGCATATTCTTATTCAATAGTCCTTCGGTAATTATTCACATTTCACACACGCGTTCATACATAACACTAAACAGAGATCTACGTTACAATTGTCCATACACACTAATCACAACGCACCTAAATTTCTACGGCATCAGGGAATATATGATCCAGATATGCTTGGTCACAACTTTGCAATGGCTTTGGTCTGTCTGTTTTAAAACTCACTGGCTGTCCGTTGTCTACACTATTTCTGTTGAACCTCGATGCAATTTCTCTAACTTTTCCCGGGCGAGGAAGTTCTTCAACTATACCGTCATTTTTACATTGTACTTTATATTCTTCAAAAGACCGCTCTTTTTCCTTATCTCGTACAATTCGATTGACAACCTTATCTTCGAATTTACGACTATTTGATGACCTGTTAATATCATTTCTATCATAATTGTCTTTTTCTTCGCTTCTTTTCGAATTATTATGCCTTCGGCCAGAACTGTTTCTCTCATACATACGGAAGTTAGCTTTACCACTTCTGTTATTATTTCTTTCATCCCTTTGTGCGTTATTGGCAGTGTTTCGATTATCTCTAGCCATACCGAAGAACGGATCCCTGGAGTATTCTATATCATAATTAGTCTTACATACATAGTTTTGTTGGTTCTTATTATTTCTTCTATAAGAACTTCTATCGGACCTTCTTACTTTTGCTGGCCCGCCTTTGAAAGTTGAGAATCTACTGTCATTAAAATTATTATTGTTAATTTCATAAGCAGAAATATTTTGTGGGTCAAAAGCGTGCGTTCTTTGGTGAGTCAGGGGCTTAGAGAGCGATAAATACTTAGGCGGTTCTCCGTGCTTATTTATTGTTAACTCATATTGTACATGGGGATCTAACACCGCATATACATTTTCTTTGGCTTCTCTTTCCAGCGACTTTAAAGCTGCCTGGAAAAAAAAGAAAAAAATTGTAGTATTATTTAATTTTATATGATGGAAATATTTAAAACAGCTGGCGGAGAAACATTTTGTGTATAAGGATTATTTTTTAAGTCATATTTATGTTACTTTTTATTGTTATGTATGTATGTACATATATGATTAGATAATGACTTTGTACATATTTTGCTACATAAATAGCATTGGTATTGACAATTTTATATCCAGGCAAAATAATTAATGCTAAATAAAAAAAAAAATGTAATGACAAATACTTCATAGAAACAAAACAAACACAGAATGGATTCTATAAAATTAATTCAATTAGGAGACGTTCACAAAAAATATAAAAGACATTGGTGTGGTGCTTATAAAATTGAAATGACATGTTAATCCCATAACCGTCCGGTTGATTTACGTGTGGGGTTGCACTCAGTGAAATTAAACCGTCGCCTTGCGTGTATCATGCTGACAGACGGACAAAGAGTGCATCATATTAATTATGTGGAAAGTTGATTATTACATTATTAGCTTAATTTTATGCTGTGGTTTTTTTGTCTTCACGTCATTTATTACCTTCGCTATCAGTTTTTTTTTATACGAGAAAGTATTGTCCAGCTACATTACTAAATGAAATATGAATTTCAACTGTTATTTAAATATTTTTTTCATTATATAATACGTATACTAATGAGATCACGGAGAAAGAATCTACGAGTGTTGCCTGCTATTAAATTTGTTTATTTCTTTTCATTTACTTTAAACAGCATTACAGACTGTGTGACTATTAACACGACACAATTTCAAATCGAACGTTATTTAAACCCGTTTGTGGCTTTACTACAACCCACACCATATTGTAGAAATATTAGTATCCCCAGTTAGTAGTGCGTATCACACCTGTGCAGTTCACACGGTGGTGGGCGGCTGCAGCACGAGCGCGGCGCGGCGCACCTGCAGCGCGCCGGGCGAGTAGCGCGCCCCGTCCGCCCCCAGCGTCCCCTGGCCGGGGGGCATGTGCCCCTGCCCGGGGGGCCCGTGCCCCTGCCCGGACATCATGTGCCCCTGCCCGGGGGCCATATGCCCCGCCCCCAACATCCCCGACGAGTCCCGTACCCCGGCCACGCTGCCTCGCATCGCGCTTGGCAGTGTCCGTGGCTCTCGGGGCGAGTAAACCGCGTCCGCCGGGAGCACTGCCTTCTCACTGTTTAAAAGTAGAACACAATCATCAGTATATCAACAGGCTAAGTTAAAACAATTTTCTCAGTTTATATTGCTTCTGGTTAATGGTATATTGTTATCATCCATCTAGTCATCTATCCATTGGCCTTTAGTGACAGCTCAAATCGGCTAGACATAGATAATGACATGAGTGTCGGTGACGTTCCTTTCCATCTCCTTGATTTTGTCCCTTAGTGGCCTTCTACGACATCACTAAGATGAGAGGCCACACGGCACAAATTTTAATTATATAAAATCATTTTTTGTCTTTAGTCTAATTTCGACCACTAGAACTTGGGTCAATACATACGTTAAGTATATGACAGATACCATGGGGACCTTGCGGCAGTCATGATAGATTAGTTTGTTACAAACCACAAGAGATTATATTTCCATACATAGATTCTATGGAGATTTCAAAGACAAATTTAATGATACTTTATAACCTGATAGCTAAACACATATTTCGTGACCTTGATTAACACAGGATATTACGTATAATATCCATTATTCAATAGGCCAAGCCAGTAGAAGAATCCGTATAGCGGAAAATGTCTAAAACCCATGAAAAATTAACAATGGATGTATTTTACGATGCAGGCTAAGAAAGCATTAGAGTAAAGAATTTTGTAACTCGAAAATTTGTATTATATTTCACGCATATGAAACTGAGGCCAATAGCTCTAGTGATATAATATGTTACGTACATTTCTTCTACTTAATTTCTTCTTTTCATTGTTTTAATATAGCGGATTATTTATAAATTAATCCGGCGTGTGTTATGATGTCGTCACATATTTGAATAAGTAGAAATAAAATTAACCATGTAAGTTAAGTGGTAAATACCTGTCTAGCTCATCAGTCTTGTACTCGACGCTTTCTGCAAAATAAATGAAACTTTTGTTTAAATTGTGATAGAGATTTCAACATTATTCTGTCAGGGGTGTAGCATTTTCACACCTTTTTCTACCGTGAAGTAATTCTTGCGGTTAGCTGGAAGTGTGTGGATGCCGGTTAACTTTAATACGATCATCTAGACTTCAATTGTAGCAATACATCTGTAATTGATTTCAGGTAGAAATCCTGCTCTGCGTAAGGTGAGCTATTCTCGTTTTGATGAGCGGCAGAGCCCACTTCCATCATGTGCATTGTATTCTTGTAATTTTAAGTAATAGTATTTTAGTACTTAGTTACCACCAAAGTGTAACGTTATATGTACGGTAAAGTGTAATGTTCAGTATGTATGCATTAAAGTATTGAGTATCAATATCATAATAATAATAATAGCAAACTTTTTATTAACACCTAAACTAGAATGTGTGCCACATTTCTACATTGTGTATGACTCCCATGGACATGTTGTTTAGGCTTAGTTTACTGTTAAACTTAGTCGAAGTCAGCCAATAAAAGCTAGTCCCAAGTAAAGTTTATTTATGAGGACTAAATTGTCAATAATTGTGTCTCAGTGTCGGATCACAACTTCGCTTGATTTTACTTGTGTACGGTATGATTAAGTACTGTAAATACTTCAGACATGAAACAAATAAGATTTTATAGCATACAGCTCTGATAAAAGAACGTTCTGATACGCCTCAGGAAATCATTAATTATTAGCTTATTTGTCGCTTTCTTAACTTCTTTATTTTCTTTCTCTCTCTGCTCTATTCCAATCCTTACAATCTATTACATGTTTGACAATGTAACTGAAATCAGTTAATTTAATTGGTTACCAGTAAAATAAAGGAGCATTTTGGTACTCCGACTCCGGTAATCGTTAATAAATAATTTATCTTTTAACATTTTTTAGGAATTATTAGGAAATAAGTGTCCTCGATGTCCTCATCTACTTGTCTTTGTCTTTCTCCTTTCCTTTACTACTATATCTCAACTCACCTCTCCGCCGCCTGCATCTCACGACGAGGCAGAGCACTATGACCAGTAGCGCCGCGATGACCAACGCGGCGGCGATCAACGGCGCCACATGCGCAGTCTCTGTTAGCGAAAAATTATCTGCGTGAGGAAATTATTGTTTATATTAGGCTACGAGATACGTGCAATGTTAGACGAAGGAACCGAAACGGGTTTTGTTAAGTAATTAATGTCTATTGTTACTCTAATGTTTGATCCATATTGCATGCTGATTGCTTCATATTGTATTCTGATTGGTTCATATTGCACGCTTATTATCCTCTGTATGGATTGATTCATATTGTACACTGATTGGCACAAATTATACACTTATTACATTAGGTTTTACACTGGCCAATATGAACAATAAAAACTTGCGCTTAACACTACTATATTCATTGGTGGATCCAAGCAAGGATAGGAGGGATAAAGATCCCTCCCCAATATAATTGCAAGTACTTAAGTCGATCGGCGATAAGTTTCCGAAAAAGGGGAACCTAATTCTCCTCCTCAATTTAAAAAAGGCACTTCTTATCGGAAGATCTTCTCATCACCGTCAAGTTATTTGCAAGCTGAACTTATTCAGGTTAAGCCCCCCATACAAAAGTCATGGATCAAACAGTTCAATTATATGTGTGTAATATAACAATTACCCTATATTTGGTTACAAGAGTATATTTGGTTACTTCGTCTTTGGCTGCAGGTGTATGTAGTGAGCCAAGCTTTTGTGAGCAACTTAAATTTGCTAAGAGTTCTAAGAAACATAAGATCTTAAGCATACTAAATAATAGTATAATCCAAATCACAACTAAAGGCGGTATAGACAGACATTGGATTTTACATTTCGAAAGCTGATAAATCTAGCCACGTAAAAATGAATTTTGCAGCCACAAAAAAACTCAATAAACTTCTTGTCGTCAATGGCCCACACCATCAGATGATAGTACCTATCTGGCCACTGCCGTCCGCGTACATCTATAATCGAGACCAGATAGGATCAGGTTACCTGAGGTTGGCCAGATGATTGGTATTTCTGTCACTGTCTCCATTACTATACCCTTTAAATCAGAAGAAACCAGAGCTTCACACATCTATGGTGTTGGTGACATCACAGTCAAACCACAATGAGTGTGAACCTTATCATTATTATGGTATAAAAAGATATTATAACTAACTTCGTTCCGCCTAAAAGTCAAAAATCTAAAATTTATTAGTGTTCATCCACTTTATTATGCATGTATTATACATAAAAACCTTCCTCTTGAATCACTGTATCTATTATAAAAACCTGCATTAAAATCCGTAGCATAGTTTTAAAGATCTAAGCATACCTACAAAGGGACAGACAGGGCGAAGCTACTTTGTTTTATACTACGTAGTGATAACAATGTAATGATGGCCACTACTGAACCTACAGCTACTAATGACTGAATAAGCAGCTACTCTACGGTACTCACCATGAACAGTCAAAGACACGCGATGCGAGGAGAACCCCCGTTCATTTTCCACATGAAGGACGTAGACTCGTGCATCAGCAATACCCGTGCTGCTCACCACCAATGTGTACCGGTAGCAACCGTTCACGCTTGATGGCTCTTCGGCTTTGTAGCGACCTGGAGGATGGAAAAGATTGCGTGTATTCTGTTTATAGATTGTGGTACAAATAAAAAATACAATTTAACCCTTTCTTCACTCATGTCCACACAAGAGAGACTTATCCGGTGCCGTGGGTGCCATGGACACAAATTCATCATTTAGAAATCTGTCTAGCTGGGAATCGAACCTGGAACCCCCAATGGCTTCTAAATTCTTTTACCGTCTCATTGGTTGATTTTTTAATATATTTATTTAATGATTAATCAGGTGGTCTATCTAATACCTAACCCAATGTGTTGTCATTATATCGTGGGTTTTGAGGAAGAACTTTTTTTACGGCTTTCTTGAAGAGCCTCATGTCATAGCGTTTCGGGAATATCTCAGGAAACCGAGGATTATCACGTTTCGAAAATTTCTTTATTCATTCTTACCGATATATGATAGTACATAATATAGTCGGAAGCGTCTACTCTGCTTGGCGATGCGCCGACACTTACAGTTCTCTCTTCTATTATTTCTTTATTTTTACTTGCCGATATAAGGTGGTACATTCAGATGAAGACTTTTTTACAGCCAGGCAGCTTGGCTACATTAACATTTTATTCTCCTATAATTTACTTATTCTTACCGATATGTGAAAAATACTTTGATAGCGTGATACTTGTCGCGCTCATGATCAGTTGCGGGTGGACGCTGTTCTATTGATGATTCCGGTTGAGATCGTTTCTAGATCCCGGAGTCCTCTTTATAGCGCCGAGGACGGCCACCGGGGGGTGAAGCGGTATAAATCCCACACAACCTTGCGTCGCTCCCACGGCGTTAGGTACCTTTTGAAGGGAAATTGTAATTTACCGATATGCGAGGGCACGTCCAGGCGCAGGCTGCCCCACAGCCAGGCGGCGCGGCGCGGCGGCGGGTCGGCGCACACGGCGGCCTGCACGCGCGCCTCGGAGCCGCTCCACGCGTGCGCCGTGCCGCTGTCCGCGCCCACCGGCGGGCCCAGCACGTTCAGGGTGATCGCCTCGGACTGGTGGCTCCTGGAGATTGATAAACGGGATAAAGTTGAGGTAGCAGCAAACAAACGTGCAGTCCGCCTTGTAAGTGGTCACAGCTCATGGATATTTGTGATCAATCCTTTTTTTTGTTTTCGAGGAGGAAACCTTCAAAAGGTAAAAAAAGGACTCTGGAATCTTGAAACGAACGCAACCGGAATCCTCTGAGGGCGTTGCCCCATCGGGCTTCTCCCAGATGGCGGCTGTCTACTCTTTACGATGATATTCGATCACACATACTGCCGTCCTTCCCGGGATCACCTGGCTGGACGGTTCAAGCTATGGCTTGTCATCAATCCTAGAAGTTCTATCTCACATTCACTGTAAAAGAACTGCCAACTTTTTGGCATATGTAGCCAATGTAACATTTCTTTAAGACTGTAAATTGGTCACTGCCGTTCATTCACATCTGTAATCAAGTCAAATAAAACAAAGTTTATATCTGGAGTCAATCACAGCTGCTTTACTCCTCCCAAGGACTAAGATAGCCGCCTCATACGAAAAGGAGCCGGCAACCACATTCTTCCACCGAAGCATAAGAACTGCTTCAGGCTAGAAATAGGTGAAGGTACTTTGGCAAAGGGAGATCTCCCGCCAGACTAGGTGATCATGCCTGGGGAGCGGCCGTGCTCCGACAGTCGATGTTCGGAACTTGTATTGCAACATTATATGCGGGGTATTGAGAATAATTCGATAGTATATTTCAGAAATAATAGTGGCGCCATCTCTTGATGATTAGCGGAAATTTGTCACCATAGCGCCATCTCTTGGTGAGTTGCGGGAGGTCGCCGCAATACCTTCCTCGATGGAACTATATGTATACGTTTTCGTACCTTGCAAAATATTTTCTTAATAAATATTATAATTGTAAAATGCAAATGTAATAAACTAAAAAGCAGTTCACCATGTAATTGTCAACCGTCGTTCATGGACACTTATGACCAATACTAGAAATGAAGACTACTGTACTGTACTTAAGAGTCGGTACAGATAGATTGCTTATTAAAGGAACATGTAACTTGTTTTTATAAAATTTAAGTATTGGTCCAGTGCACAGACTACTTGAATAAGTGCACTGCGTGCGCATTTCTGCTTCAATCGAATAAAAAAATAACCCACCTTTCCTCAAGTCCGATCTGATTAAGTGCGATGCACGTATACCGGCCATGCTGATTGTATGACACGTTGTGGAGCAGAAGCTGAGGAGTGGCCGACACCGGGTAGCCGTCTTCGGGCAGCGCGTGGATTGATGGATCGGGGCTGAAGAGAAAAGAAGCTCAATAGATATTCGATTCAAAATTGAAAGAGAAACAATATATACAGACCTGCTTATAAAACTTTAGTTATTATATGTACCCATATGTCTTAAGTACGCTATATACAAGCGACAGCGTTGAGTGAATGATAAATTTTGGTACAATTTGCGGTGAAATTTCGTATTTTTTTTATTTTTTTACAAGTTTGAAGTAGTAAACGAGCTTGAAATTCACCTAAGTACTTAATAACCGCCACCCATAGACATCTGTAACCAACTTCATAGCACATGGGTTCAATCTGAAGTCAATCGCGTAACTATTCCCGAAGACTAAATTGTCGCCTTATATCAAAGTGAGCCGGCAACAACGGCCTTCTACCGAAAAGCAAAAACCGTTTTACGCTATAAATAGGTATAATAGGTATGGCGGTAGAACCTACCTTGGTCGAACTTTTGTTCTACCACCTTGTAAATAACACATACATTTGTCTTTACCTCTCAACGCTAACGCTTTCAAAGCGAGTTGACACTTAAATGGAATCGTTTGTGGTCGAGCGATAAACGATCGTTTTTAATTTAATATTTCGTAGAACTAGGGTAAGAATATTAAGCCCAAGGTTAAATAACCAAGACTAATTAAGGCAAAGATGTACGATATAAATAACTTACTTGTGATACCATTGATAATTTGGAGGAGGGTTGCCTTCAGCCTTACACTCTAATGTGACTTGAGAGAAAAGATTAGCTTCCACTACGGTGTCAGGTCCCACCCAAGTCACTCGAGGTGGATCTGAAAATATGCAAAGTATAAAACATGTGTGCTCACATCTGCTGACGAGTGGTAGCCTCATGGTTTGATATCGACCTTTCAATCGGCCAAATGCTGAAAACTAATTAATACTTAATCTTCTAAATGATGTGCGTATTATATTCGACGACCCGCTTGGCGCGGTTACCATACCGGTCTGACGCGCAATGGGTCCCGGGTTCGATTCCCGGCCAGACAGGTATCTGAATGATGAATTTCCTGTTCTGGGTCTGGGTGTTTGTGTATTCGTCTTGTATATGTCCACGGTACCTACGACACAGGAGAAACTCCTACTGTGAGGCTATGAATGTAAAAAGAGTGTTTTTTTTATTTTTTTTTTTGTTACAAATTAGTTATTATTGATTTACAGTCGAAAAAAATCGTTTTGAATTTTATACACCTGAGTGTTTAAAAAATCACTCAAAGGTAGGCGAAGCGCGGTTGACTATGGCTTAAAACTCTCTCAACCTGAAAAAATAGGCTGACGACTGCGGACGATAGGAAACTTTATAGATAGATAGATAGATAGATAGATAATCATTTAATCGTTCTGTTTACACACACAATTATCTATTACACACTATTACAATATTATTAAAGATAACAGAAAGTGCAAAACAAAACGAATGGACACTGCTCAGCATTTTGTTGGCATCCGAAAACAACCAACGCTGATCTTCCGCAGCATCCAACAGGTGACGACACGGAGTAAAAAGGCCAACATAAATATACAATTCTTGCATAAAAACTGAAGAAAAAATGAAAAAAAATATTTTAAAACTGGAAAAAGGAAAAAATAAAAAATAAAAATAAAAATAAAATAAAATAAATAGCATCGACCAATATTATCTGTGTTGTGACACCGATGTTGACACTGACATTACTCAATGACAATGTCATAATCAACAAACTACAATAATACAAAACATTAAACCTCTAATATTTTAATTTAATTTAAATAATGAATCCGTAAAGTTACTAATCAGATAGAAATAAAGATTATAAAACATATTTCAGAAAGCCCGCGGGTACATATACAGTCTATAGTCCTATACAGCACTTGTGTCATGTTTGTGAGTTTCCTGACTTTTCTGGTGAATGTGTAGAAGTTCCTTAAGTTTGACTTTAAATGTATGAACAGTTTGCAGGTTTCTAATCGGCGGAGGGATGTTATTCCAGCATTTCGAAGCTGCGTAGCGGAAACAGCCTCTGAAAGCAGCAGTTTTATGTCGCTGTATAGTGAGGGGCTTCACGCACACTCGAAGACCACATGTCCTGTGACTGGAGGCCCAAGTGATCTTGTCGTACAGATAACCTGGCACTTTGTGTTTAATAACTCCAAAAAGAAGACATGCTAAGTGTAGTTTTCTACGATGCTTCATTTTGAGTGTTGAGTATTTATTCAAATATGGGGTCACATGAGCTCTAAACGGAATATTGAAGCAAAAACGAGCACATGCATTCTGTAACCGCTGAATTAAATTTTGTGTTCTAGATAAAAGGCGAGGGCCATAAACAATATCCATATAGTTTATTTTGGATAATACAATTAATTTATGATAATACATCAGCTGAATAGATGTTAAAAAAAGTTAAACCTACGATCTTTGATGGGCCAGCAGTATACATCGCCTCTTAACAACAACAATGTGCAAGCCCAAATTGACCTTTTTTGTTAAATTTCATAATTATCATGTTTTTTCTTAAACTTGCCGGTAAATCATTAGGTAATATTTATGATGATAGTATTAGGTCTGTGTACGTCCATTCATTTTAAGGAATTTTATTTTGTGTAACTCAACAATTGCCCTCCAATAAAAAATTTAGTTTTTAAGTTAACACATTCTTGTAAAGAGGCGATCATATCATCTCAACTTCTTTTAACAAGACACTATCACATCAATTATATAGATCTACAAATCTAATAGCTTGCGTGGAATAGGTATGCCACAGTTGGCTAATATCCGTGTTTTTTTTTAGTTGTTAAGGTAGACTGCAGCGTATTTCCATGTTTAAACCAAAATTTAGTTTTACTTTATGCATAAATCAGTCAAACTTACATTTTATATCTATTTCGATTTTCACAGATTCAGACGTTCCGAGAGAATTTCTTGCCTGGCATCCGTAAATACCTGGAACATAAAAAATAAGTAAAAACATATTTCCTACTTTTTTTCAAACAAACGTTTACTAACTCGTCCATTTGGTATGTAATGGGTACTCTTCGCGTATGTGTACATACATATCTTCATGTGCGGTTCTAATTTCTTTACTGCTCATGCTTCGATTTGCATGGATTTTGGTCACAGCGGAATGCGGAGGCGGGGGGACAGTTGCTATGCACTAGTGATAGATTAAGCTACTAGTATATACTCTACATGTGATACACAATACTACTGACATTTAAACCGCTTGTACCCGTTAATACCCGTTACAAGTATTAATTCCGTGTAAACATTAATTCTGAATGAATTGTGACTTTTCTCTAAGTTAGGGGCCTTTCAAATATTACTTAATATTATTTACCCCCCCCCCCCCCCCCCCCCTTGTCAGCAAAAGTAAGCTTTAACCTCTCCCCTCATGCTTACGTAAACATTTTTCAATAAAAAAAATATTTTTTGTACATTATTGTAAAAAAGTAAATAACTAGCGATGACGTAATCATCATCTAGATCCCTCTACCCCCATGTCATCCAAAATAAGCAAAACAAAGACCCTCCACCCCCCAATAGTACTTACGTAATACTTGAATGGCCCCTTACCCATTATTATCATATATCACAGATATCACTGGGAACTTAAAATGGAACAATTATGAACTTGTGATAATAAAGTTCACTAACCAGAATGGTTCCTCGTCACAGGCGCCCGTATAAGTTTCGGTCCATTAGTGGGTATGACCTGGCCGTCCTTCGTCCACCACACGTAGGGACTAGGGTTACCGTCCGCTCTGCACTCCAAGGTAAGGGCACTGTTGCCCTCCTCCAGACTTGAGAGGGAGCTGGCATCAGCTCCAAATATCGATACTGCGGGAACATCTGTAAAAAATGTGCATGATGTTATAGGCATATTCAGATTTTCGGCTTCGACTTTATTTTTGCATTAGAAATATATAAAGGATTCGTTATATAATTTGCTATATTTATAATAGGTCATATTATTTTAATAGTAATTTGTTACCCGTTACATCTGCACCTGTTATTTTTGGTGCGAATTCTACGTTTTTAGACTTAATTTTAAATGTACAGGTTAAAGGCAAAAAGAGGTTTAACTAACTAAGCTGCATTTAAAAACAATAGCGAGTATTTTTATAATTACATGTGACATTTATGACGTTATGTGTTTTCATAGTAAGACATTGAATGTCTTAATTCGTTTATCTATGTGTTTGTGTCAAATGCACGGTAGTGTGAGTAATGTTCTTAGCTGATTTTATATAATTATGTTTTTTGCGTTATTAGAAAAAAAAAGATTAGCTTTTGGTAGTCCTTCTCTATATAATTCATACTCCTCCGTCCACGGTAAGTATTTTAAAAACGGATCCCAAGATTTCGCTTCATGTATTAATACATCTACTCTATTACACTCACGAACAGAACTTCGTTCATATTTAAAGTATTGTAACGCCCAATAACATATCTATCTGTCTCACTGTAGTAATAAACACGACCTATGTATGCTATACAGCTCGTCTGTTATTTAAACAATACATTTTAAGCACTCCGTATGTCATCAGTAAATCGTCGCTTAAGTTCTAACACCGCAGATCTCAAAATTAGCAACTTTTCGGGAGAGTAAATAAACTGTCTCAAATATTTATTTTTAATTCTACTACTATATTGCGTTTAAAATATTAATATATACTCATATTAAAATAACATTTTTTTATGAAAATGTAACATGTTCCTATATTATTTCGAAATACCATTATTTCATAAACTCAAAATTGACATTTTTTGAGTTACGCGGTGTTAGAACTTAAGCGACGAAATACAACTTACATGTAACATCAAGCATAGTATACGAGTCCCGGTAGTACGGCGAAGGATACGAAGGGTGATGCGCTCGGCACGCCAGCTGCCTGCCGTGGGCAGACCTGGTGGCTCCCAGCTCCAACACTGACCGCGCCGCCCACACCCTGGGCCGTTCTACTTCGGACGCATTGGTTTGACTCCAAGCTGAGAGGCGTTCTTTCTCTGAAAAGACCGATGAAATACGATTAGAATAAAAGGACACAGGAAAATTAGCTTTTGTAACTCAATGTTGATCGAACTCTCCGTGGTTTTAGTCTGATATTATCATGGGATTGATAGATTAAATATATATATATAACGGTATGTATCATATGCGGGTTTTTGAATGTTTTTTGCCGATATTTTGAACCCGTTACATGTATCGTGGTCACGGCAAAACTGCACAGTTCATTGCATAATAAAATACATCGATCGATCTCTCTATTATATTGGTTCATAGCACAATTGGTTTAGTCCTTCATATAGCAGCAATTGCTGCTGTTCACACGGTTTTCTCTGATTCAAAAATGTAGTAACTGTAGCGCTTGCACGACTGTGTTCTGGATGAAAAGACAAAGGCGGTAAACCAGTGTAGGCCGACCGGGGAGGTACCATCGCCACATCTATTTCTAGCGTGAACCATTATTTCTTGCGTTTCGGTTAAAGGGCGTGGTTGCCGGCACACTTTTGTAGGAGGCGACCATCTTAGTCCTCGGGAGTAGCAACGCATCTGTGATTGACTTTAGAAAGAACCCATGTTTTATTTGAAGGTGCTTACAGATGTCCATAGGCGGCAGTGACGCCTTACCATCAGATGGACTGCATGCTCGTTTGCTATTCTCTCGTCAACCCATTATTGTCCCACTGCTGGGCACGGGTCTTCTCTCAGAATGAGAGAGTTTAGGCCATAGTCCACCGCGCTGGCCAAGTGCGAATTGGTGGCGTTTGCTATTACAATCTGATAAAAAATGTTAAAACATGTACCTCTAATAAACTTCCAAGAGCAGGTACCTAGTAACACATATGTGGCATCTGTTATCGACATTAGTCTTCAATTCTGTCTAAGGTTCCCTGTCTAAAGTCAAATTTATAAAAATACGTACTAGTTGTACACGGCGTCCGTTGCAAAAAGTATAAAGAATCAGAAAATGGATGTAAAATAATCGAAAGTATAAAGAAAATAGAAATCCTTTGTTACGCCTTTTGTTTAGGCATTGAGAATTTTAATTAGGCAACAGTACATGTTCATTTATATAGCTACAGATTATTTGGGCCAAGTTTCTTCGCAGGCGTATCCACAAAGTTCTACAAAATTTTCATCACAATCTGATCAATGGTTCCAGAACGTATAGAGCGAAAACGTACAAATACTGATAATGATCAGTTACATGGTGCCAACCCATTATTGTCCCACTGCTGGGCACGGGTCTTCTCTCAGAATGAGAGAGTATTAGGCCATAGTCCACTGTGCTGGCCAAGTGCAAATTGGTGGACTTCACACACCTCCGAGAACTTTTTTTATTAAGAACTCTGGGGTATGTAGGTTTCCTCACGATGTTTTCCTTCACAGAAAAACAGTTATAATTAATTTATAATACGCACATAATTTAGAAAAATCAGTGGTGCCTCAGCGTGCCTGGGTTTGAACCTCGGACTTCCCGATCGAGAGGGCAAGTTTCAACCATTAGGCTATCACTGCTCTATCAGTTACATAGATAAGTTATTTACTTAATTCTCACCTAAATACCATTCAATATAGGCCGGTGGGTTGCCATATCTAGCTTCGCAGACGACAGTCGCTCTCGAACCAGCCGGCACCGTAATGTTCTGACCAGGCAGGACATGGGAGCCGTTGAACAGGATCCTAGGCGTTTGTGGAGGCACTCGGACCGCTAAAGCAGCGGGGGGACTAGATAGTGCATCCTGGAAAAATAAAATTAAGCATGTATCTTCTTTATAAAAATGAATGTTTGTCTATATGTCCTCTATGGAATCGTAAACTATTCATTTGATCATGTGATGATCTTAAGCAAAGTTGTTATTCATGAGCTTGTGAAGGTATCTGGTGTACTTTTTGTGATGGCGTAGCAACGCGTGCACAGTACAGCTAGTTTATAAGAAAATTTACTTGTTTCAATTCTTTAACTTTATATTTTGGACTCCTGAGTTCAAATCCTTTGCACCTTCGATTTAATACTATGTGTGTATTTGTTTACAAATTACTGTATGTGTTACTGTTGAAAAAAAACACCAACAGGAAAGATATGTGCGTGCAATACTCAAAAACCTTTTTATATATGTTAATTTTTGAAGGTGATAGAACCAGTGTAGTTCGACCGAGGAAGTACCACCGCCAAACCTATTTCTAGCGTGAAGCATTACATATTCATCATTCAAGGTTACATATTCATCCGATATCCGAACAGCTAGTTTCGATCCGTGCGAGCTTCGTGATACATGATAAGCTGAGTGTGGAGTGTTAGTTTTTTCGTTACGGAATTTCTTGATTTGGTCGTCGCGCTCGAAGCCCGCGATAAAAGCTAAGCAATTTAAAAACCCTCATCTTACCTGAACATCATAGTTGCTCGCAGTGACCTGACACTGCCATTGGCCGTCGTCAAGCTGAAGCGTGGCTGCTCTCACCCAGAGCGAGCAGTCACCCCCCACCGGACTGTCCTCGTTCGCCCATTCGTACTTCCCGCGATATATGCCAACCGGCTGAAACAAAACATAAATGATGCTAAGTGAGCACATGTGCACATCATTATTTATGATTCTAAATATAACTTTTCGCGTGGTTAAAAACAAAAAATGGAGTAAGTTAAGATGTTGCCTAAATAACATCTGTGGAATGACGATATACTACAACTATAACTATAGATATTTATTTTACCAGATATTATTCTGGATCATAAATTGACGTTAGTAGAATTACACATACTACAACCCTAGGATTTTCTCCTGTGTAGCGGATGTTATGGGTACACACAAAATTGAACAAACAAATACTTTTTCATGGAACAAAAATCTAAATTCATATATCATATATTCATATATCTGTCTAGCCTAGGGTTGTACCAAAATCCTGCTGCGTGTCAAACCAGTACGCTAACCGCTCTGCCACGCGTTTAAATGTATGTTTAAATTTTAAAAATAGATAAATTTTATAGAATATTCCATTTCCCAGTTCATTACATATTTTAATTACTCCGTATATTTTTTTTGAGCTTTAGGTATGTATAGGTATATACAAAATTAACAAAGGCTCTACAAACAGAGAGTTCAGAACTAAACTAGACTGCTTGAAAGCAACAGCCGGGTTAAGTAAAAGTTCCACAGCATACAACAAAGTCGTTTAAATTTTATTAAATAACGCAAAAAATTCTCATTATAATAAACATTTTTAATATAAGAATAGTGTCAAAAACGTAGAATAAAAGGTTAAAATTGCTAAAATGCTTTTCGAAACAAAGCGCGCCATAAAAGCGCTAGAAGCATATATGCTACACGTTAATTAAAAATAACCGTCAATGTTTGGAGTAGGTAACCGAAACTGTCGGATATCCGAAATAAACATTTATCCGTAACCGTAACTCAATCCATTATAAAGGTTTTGGGTAAATTCGAATAGTCGCGGAATCAGAATGGTCTTTTTAATAAATAACACTTAAAATAGATTAGGTATCTAAAATAACTCATATAACTCAATCCATTATGAAGATTTCGGGTAAATTGGAATAGTCGCGGAATCAGAATGGTCTTTTTAGTAAATAACACTTTAAATAGATTAGGTATCTAAAATAACTCATATAACTCAATCCATTATGAAGATTTCGGGTAAATTCGAATAGTCGCGGAATCAGAATGGTCTTTTTAATAAATAACACTTAAAATAGATTAGGTAGCTAAAATAACTCATATAACAAATTGTAACACTTAATGGTGTCATAGAAATATCTACCAAAAATTATTGCCTATTTGTATTTTGGAAATCTAACATCCATAAACGAAACTATCCGAAAATTACAGATTTTTTTTGTTATATATAAAGTACCGATTGAGTAATAGGGTACTTCATATTGATTACAATCTAGCCTTATAAAAGGCTAATGAGTAATTCTAATCTTAAATACAGACTAAAATTACAGAAATTAAATATCCGTAACCGTTTCCTTTTTTTTCTCGAGGGGGAAACCTTCAAAAGGTATCCAACGCCATGGGATCGACGCAGGGTTATGTGGGATTTTTACCGCTGGTAGCTGAACCCACCGCTCCATCAGTTCTTTATGACGGTATGCGACCACATATACCGCCGTCTTTCGCGGGGTCGCCTGGCCGAACGGTTGAAGCTCCCAGTCTAGCCGCTCGCAACCTCGGAAGCCCCTTTTAGTCGCCTCTTACGGCAGGCAGAGGGACCCGTAAACGTATCCTAAACCGGTACAATATTATAGTTATCTGTATCTGTATCCGAATTTCGATAAAAAAATTCAAATCCATATCATTCATGTTTCAAAGAACCTACTATTCCCAATCTACTATTTCAGAAATTTAGTTTAAAAATTAAAAACAAAGCAATTATTTCACTGAAACAATAGAAAACATAGCTAAAAGTATTGTTCGCCAAAAACTAAAATACAAAGTCGATGTTGCTACATTTTCAGACCAGTCGCCAGATAGTACTAGTGTGTAAGTTTTATTTTACAATATAAACCCTGAATGGATTTCGGTTCAGTATACATACACCCTGAGTATGTCAACAAAACCGGGATGAATTGCACGCAATATCCTGTTACGATTCTGTTTTTATTACAGTAGGTATTCTAAAGAAATTGAATGCACGCGGGATAAAATATAAAAAATATGGTTTGATATATTATTTCACTCGTTGTGGTTTACATTTTACAAATAAAAGCTACATATTGTGGATTTCATTGGCCAGTAGGTAAATATTATGCCCAATAAATAATTGAAAAAAGCACTACTGTGTGTTTGTTTAAAGTGTGTGGCAAGACAGAACTACTGTTCCGCGGCGTTTCAACTTGGTGACAAAATCTATATATTAATACGTGAAGCAAAAACTTGGAGTACGTTTTTAACATACTTACCGCGGACGGAGGAGTATGCAAATTTGCACGGTTATGATTGACGTAGAGAAGGAATACGGAATGCTAATATTTTTTTCAAATAATTCATATAACATACATAAAATCCACTAAAAAGACATTACACACACTACCTTGCATTTGCCACAAACACATAAATAATAAACGAATTAAAACACTCAATCTCTTACTATGAGTGCGTTCCATTAGACGTTCACAAAGTTCATGGTCACGACCACAGTTTTTCCCGTTCCACTAGTTTGTGTTGATGACATAATTTCTAGTGGAACGATCACTTCGACCCACCTTATTAGATGGGTCGTCGTGAGCTTCGTGTGGACGTATGTCATGATGTCAAGAGTGACGTATTCGCTGCGACCACAACGACCATGGTCGTCTTGAGGAACAACGCTTTGGGCGTTTTGGGCTTTGCGAGCGTCTTCTGGAACGCGCCCTATAAAAACACAGGACGTCAAAAATGTCAGATGTCTTTGTGAAAATACCCGTTATTGCTTTTCAATGCAGCGTTGTCAATTAAACGTAAACCTCTTTTACCTTTCGGGTGGATTAAAAGCTTCAAAATTAATCAAATTTAATTGAATTCGAGAAATACTTTGGACAATATCAAGTTTAATTTTTGAGTTTAATTACGGTCGATTTCGACCGTTGCGACGGGTGACTAGTTTATCTAAATCAGTTAAATCATTTAAATGTATGGTGCATGAATAACTACACAAAAAAACTTGCAATACTGTAATAATATTGATTACTAAATGCGTAAAAGTACCATTCAATTTATTCGAGAAATCGAACCATATAAAGCTGTTGGCGTTGCAATTTTTATGTCAATGTAGGACGCTAGTCCGCAATTATGATAACTATAACTTTACCCCTATAGTTACCTTGCCTATATCTATTGAAATACCCGTATAAAATAATGGGTTTAGCTACCCGGCATAGGACAAAACTATTCATATTGACAAAGCGTCCATACCTATTATTAAAACGTAAATCTATCCAAAGCTTTATTTAAATTCCAAACTAACAAAGGGCTTTCGTTAGAAAAAGCGGTACAAAGTTTTAATAAGCATTTAAAAGTAAAACAGGAGCTGAATAAAGCGTGCCCCTCTGAATGGACTTATAGAAAGGTGATTTGAAAAGATACGGAAGTCGGGAGTAGGCACGGCAATCTGGAAAGTCGATTTTTTGACCAAGAAAAAAATATTTTGGAAAAATATAAGTCAATTCAGAATATCCTTTCATTCTATGAAAGCTAGGATCCGGTATGTTAAAAACCCTATTAAGCAAACAAGAGGATCCCAGACGCGAAAAAAATGATATTCAAATTTTCGGTTCTAATTAGAATATAGGTATAATAAAATTTGAATTACACATTGAATATTGGATAAAAGTATCCATTAATTGCTCAAACTTATCAATACCTATGATCATTTAACACGTTATTAAGTTTAAGACATTAGGAGCAGGACTACCTATCGTAGCCTTTCTATAATCGTCTTTCTATAATTCCGATAAATAAAACAAGAATATAATGTTAATAATTCATATGAGATCTTTTCACGTCTCTGCCTCACAATGTTGTGCGATTAGCGAAAATAATAAATAACAGCCCAAAAACAATCGAAAAATATCAAACGTTGCTACTTCGATTCGAATCAATTTAAAAATCGATATTTTTTAAACAAATCCCATCTCTAGCTGCGAGTAGCCGCATAGAGTTGTTTTATGAATTCTTTACCAGCTGTAATATAAAAGATGTTGGTGTATAATGGACTCTGGCTTATGGTATATCATGTTTGGGTAAGACATCAAAGGATATTCACGCATTCATATTTATATAACTCATAAATATGCCTATTCTCTTTTATATGTAGATACACAGCTTAAGTTTTCTTTTCTCCTTACAATTTTTATAATTTTTTTGTCAGTTTCAGTATCTGTTTGTGTTAAAGAGGTTTTATTAATTTGCGGACGAGCCATAAAAAATAATTTTGGCATCGGTATCATCATGATTTTGTAACTGGAATTTATTAGCCGCATTTTTGATTGTACAAGTAATTACTTACTGACATAATCATTATTATCAATCATCATTTGAGTAGCATCATTCGCGGATTATATTTATCATTCTCGTCAACCCATTATTGTCCCACTGCTGGGCACGGGTCTTCTCTCAGAATGAGAGAGTTTAGGCCATAGTCCACCGCGCTGGCCAAGTGCGAATTGGTGGACGTATTATCATTATCTACGTCTATTTTTAATATCTTACCAATGAATGAATGAATGTTTTTTTTATTTGCATAAATTGTGGTTACATGAGATCTTAATTTATATTTATATTTTTTGTACAGATCACAATGTACCATGTCTATGGCGTGCAAATTTTTTGTTAGTATAAGTTAGTTACTAAATTTTGTTACCATTTATGTTAATATTGTTATTATTATTATACATTATTATCATTACAATTACATCTATACATTACATTATTAATATTGTACGTCATAATTCATTGTCTTTTCAGTTATGCATGTCAAGTTAAAGGTAATTATATTAAATTATTTTTACATATTATTTTCATAATTATTTATGTGTGATTTGATGCTATAGAAGCATTTATCAACTAGCCACCAAACAATGTAATGGTCTATGGTATTGCACGATTCTGACACGAAGCGTTTGAGATGGTGCTCTACTCTTGCCTCGTCAACGTCAAGCAATTTTCTATTATAGCATATTTATTGCACTTTCAGAGTATATATCCAAAGTTCACTTACATTTTTCTTCTACTCGACAGTGGAGTGTTGAACAAAATCTGGATGTAAATTACAATGGAAATCTGAAAGCAAATTAGAGATGACGGTGCTCGAGGTAAGCGTAACAGGAAGTGCAGAGTTGAATCCAGGGCACCGACGTGCTAAATAGTAGCCGGTGAATCTATTTTTTAAGATAACTGTTAAACTAGAGTACAGCTTTCTCTCGTAATGATATGAGCATCTATCTATGAGAGTTCTATCTATGAGAGGAAATTCGATAACAGTAATAATCGATGTGTGATATGGATTCCTTCACGCTGTAGATCGTAGTTTGCAGCCAAGCTAAGTCTGGTTTTGGCATATTAACATTAAGCCGTTTTGCGTACCACTTCCAAGTATTTCTTTATGACTAGAAAAACTGAAAGGACTTGCGATTAATTGCCGGTAAGTTCTTGAATCACTCATAAAACCCCCGATAAATTGACATAAAAAGCTGTAGTGGTTTACAGTAGTTACAGTTTCAAAGTAGGAATTGAGCATGTAGTCCACCTGATGATAAGTGGACTTTGCTGCCAATGGACATTTGTAACTCTCTTCTCTCTCAAAAACATGGATTCTACCTAAATCTTTTTACTGGTGTATTGCCATTTGTGGGGATTAAGATAATCACCTCGAGCTGAAAGGTGGCATTAATATTTTTTAATAGCGAAACTCTCGACGACCCATTATTGTCCCACTGCTGGGCACGAGTCTTCTCTCACAATGAGAGAGTTTTAGGCCACAGACCAGCGCGTTGGCTAAGTGCGAATTTGTCTTTGAACTTTTTTTTTGATTTAAAGAACTTTCGGGTGTGTAGGTTTTCTCACGATGTTTTCCTTCACCGAAAAGCAGTGATAATTAATTTCTAATACGCACAAAAATCAGCCTGGGTTTGAACCTCAGACGTCCCGATTGATTGAGTAAGTTTCAACCAATAGGCTTTAAAATTTATTTATTTATGGCGAAACGCATATACTTAAGCTTCAAACTATACTGATTCCATCATCTTACGAATGTCTAACACTCTGCGACTTCTGATGACTAAGATGTATTACTTGTTACTAAGTCAGTCTTATAATATACCTCTTGAACAAATATGCAACAACAAAAACACGACTCCTATAAGGCAGGAATTGACGACCCACGTGGCGCAGAGGTTGCCATACCGGTCTGACGCGCAATGGGTCCCGGGTTCGATTCCCAGCCAGACACGCATCTGAATGACGAGTTTACATTCCTATTCTGGGTCTGGGTGTTTGTGTATTCGTCTTGTGTGTGTCCATGGTACCCACGACACAGGAGAAAAATCCTACTGTGGGGCTATGAGTGTAGAAAGCGTGTGTAGGAATAAAAATGTTGGCGCCCTTAATTTTGTCAAGTTCTGCTACAAAATATATGGGAAAAAACTAAGTTGAATCATTTTACGCGTGCGTTCCCAGGTTACTAATGAATGAGTTTAGTACAGACACTTAAGCGATAAATGCGCTGAAAAAATGAAATGAAAATAAATATGAAATGCTATATTTGCAGCGCTCGATGAAATATTATAAATAGCAAAGTGCTCACCGTTTAATAGCAAACCTCTTGCGACGTAATGAACCACTCAATACAAGCTCAATCACGTGGTTTCATCCGCATGTGCGTATTTTTTATACACTCGCATAACGCACGAACACTAAAGATATACGCAATGAAAAGACTAATGTATATCTTGAAAAATTCTTGTCGGGAAAGTTCCGTCTTAATAGATTTTACCTAATAAAAGAAGCAAACGAACACATGGTCTCTAAGCTTCTACCCCCATGGGTTATATATGTCCATACATACCTGTGTATGTACTTTGTTTAATGAGAGACCTATCTAAATCCGATGATAAATGCCCCTTTTATATTTTAGATCCGTACTAACTTTGTATAATTACTTAACAAAAAAGCAGTTTATATTTTACAAATGAACACTCCAATTTATTTATATGTATATATAAAAGTTAAAAGCACGATGTATGGACTCCAATTGCCTTTAATAGCGAAGCTGAAATACCACGTAATTTCAGTGTAATTTCAATTCCGCCTCGGATTTCAACTTCGACAAACAAATAGTAAATGTTTATCTTTTACTACGTCAATTAAGTTCGAACTCGAAGGATGTTTGTACGTTGAACTGTATTATAATTATTGTTGCATGTGAAAATATGTATAATAACGTAGCTACCATCTTCGTTTTTACTATATCTTTAAGAAGAATCAGGAGAGTTTAGGCATGTTGGCAGTAGGTATCTTATATCCTTAACAGATTAATTACCATTAGATAGTTAAAAAGCATATGTAACGAGTATTTCTCGTTCTGGAAGATACCACCGCTTCACCTATTACGAGCGGGAAGCAATCGAGTCCATGAGCGGCAATGACACATACCATCAAAAAAACTGCATCCTTATTTGCAATTTCAATATTATAAAAAGTTATAATTAAAAGGCATATAAACGCTTTAAGAAGCTAAACAGGTGGTAGAACCAGTGTGTTCGACTGGGGAAGTACCACCGCCACACCTATTTCCAACGTGAAGCATTTCTTGCGTTTCGATGGAAGGGTGTGGTTGCCGGCACACTTTTATATGAGGCGACTATCATAATCCTCAAGAGCAGCAACGCATCTGTGATTGACTTCAGATAGAACCCATGTTATGTTTGAAGTTGCTCACAGATGTCCATGGGTGGCAGTAGCCACTACTGATGGTATTCTCGTTTGATACTACAATCAGATAAAAAACAAAAGATAAATTACATTAAAAACTTGTAATTCGAAACATATGTTTGCTGCCCTCATTTGTGTGCCCTCATTATTCACAGATGCCTCAAAGGATTGAAATTAATTTAAGGGTATTTTGTTGACTTTGTTTTGTTATGAATACGACTTAGGTATATCCTTTATTCTCAGACAACAATATTAATAATATAGGTTTTTGCTCAAGGCTTATTTAACTAGTAAATATATGAACCTAACTGGACCTGTATTTCATAGCCTAAATTATACCTGACTGTTCTCAGTATAGGTTAAGTGTGAACGTCTCCTTAACACAGAAACTAGGTGTATTTTTAAATACAACAAATATTTTATGCATTATTTTATTCAAAACAAGAAATTCTTAAAGCTTCTTACTATATACTGGGTAGAACCCATTATTGTCCCACTGCTGGGCACGGGTCTTCTCTTAGAATGAGAGAGTTTTAGGCCATAGTCCACCGCGCTTGGCCAAGTGCAAATTGGTGGACTTCACACACTTTCGAGAACTTTTTTTTAAAGAACTCTCGGGTGTGTAGATTCACATCCTCGCGATGTTTTCCTTCGTCGAAAAGCAGCGATAATTAATTTCTAATACGCATACAAATTAGTGGTGCGTGCCTGGGTTTGAACCTCGGACCTCCCGATTGAGAGGGCAATTTTCAACCATTATGCTATCACTGCTCTAACCACTTACTGTTACTGCTTCGAAGCCACTTACTATTAACTATCAAGTTTAAGTTTAATCACTGTCTCCTTTGGACAAGAGATAACTTATTTTATTAAACTTTGTGGCTGTTTAAAACGCGAACATCGCCGCGGGGTAATGGCTAGCCTTGCATAATTGTAGAGTTGTCGAGTTCTAATTAAACTTCGTTGAAAATGTGGAAATTATAGCACCACTCAGCCCGCTTAATTATATGTACCTACTGTGATTTTCCGGCATTGAAGACAAAAGGAAATTTTAATAAATATTGACGGAATAAATAAAAATATATTTTGTATTTGAAGCAGGTAATTATTTCGTTTCATAAACAACAAGATTTAATACATCGTTCATCATAATAAGTCCAATAATGGTAATGTTTCATTGGTTTAGCTTTTATTAATTTAAGGTAATGAAAAAAATTATTGATGTAATAAACTTATTTTTTTATTTATTTATAAGTTTTTGTACACAGAGACATTACAGGAATTATACATTTACAAAAATATTTAGTACAAAGGGCTATTTATTCCAAAATGAAATGATATAATTGTCGGGAAATCGTTGGAAACAGTTGCTGATTTTATTTCCAGTGTTTAGATATTTAATATTTGATAATATTACCGAAGAAAGAAACGAGCATGGTATGTTATCACTGCCACTCATATGCATAAATGTAATTAATTCCAGATGAGATTAAACGCTTTCTACACTAATAGCTCCATAATTTCTCCTGTTTTGTGGGTGCCATGGACACACAAGACGAATACACAAACACCCAGACCCAGAACCAGAATCTAAACTCATCATTCAGATATTAGTCTGCCCGGGAATCGAACTCAGGACCCATTACGCATCAGACCACTAATAGTTAACGAGCATGTAGTCCACCTTATAGTAAATGGTCACTGCATTCCATCTGGAAATCTGTAAGAAACTTCATACAGGACAAGGGTCCTATCTGAAGTCACTTTGAATCACAGCATAACTACTCCTAAGGACTAAGATGGCCGCCTTATGTAAAATTGTGCCGGCTATCACCTTCTCCGAAACGTAAGGACCGCGTCACGCTTAAAATAGGTTTTTCTGTTGTAAATCTCCGGTCGAAATATATATGTACGTTCTACATCGTGCCTTGTAAATAAACTATGTGAACATACACAAACATAATGTAAAATTACGATTTAGTCGTACGATAGTTCACTATATTCGATCTATAACATATTCAGTCTCTCGAGTACGTTACAAATGGAAAACAAGACAGCGAGAACGGTTAATCTGCAGAGAAAGCAACACAAAAGGCGGTGCTTGACAACACAGCAATTGACCTGATCTCCCAAGTGGAAACCCTCTGAGCGAGACGCATGGGACAGAATAGTATTTTTACAGTTGTTCTATGTACACAGATTGTATAAATAAGGGCAAGTTCACGTGTAACAAAAGTAAAAGAGTGAAAGGTATATATTTTTTCGTGAGACGGAAATAGGGCGCTCTACAATGGCTGTTTTTGAGAAAAATAGGATAGGCGGATAAGGGCAAGGTTCACACGTACCTATATACTATCAAATGTAAACTTGTAAACTGTGCATATTTCAAGTAAAAAAAAAACAATTATAATTTAAATGCTGGATTGAATTAAGATATATTGGAATATTTTAAAAAGCGAAACAAAAGTTTGTAATCCGGGATTTCATTTATTTAATTACATTTTAAATGTTTTTATTTTGCATAGGCCCGCGGAGATATTTACAAATTGTCAGTAACATATATATTTTTTTATACTACCACCTGATTGGAACACGACCTCAACTGAGAAGATTCGGCAAGAAACTGAGTGGGTTTGTCTTTTTTCTTTGTATAACCTTTTTTTTTGCCATCTTGTTTTTACATCTTGTTTGATCCATCCAATTCGCTGTGACATCGACATCTAATTAAAATTTACTAGAAACTTGCTATTCACAAATCTAGCTTGATCTACTTGATAAATATGCAAGCAGTTGAAAAGAGAAACCGTTCCATATGGTAAAATTATAACACGGCTCATAAAACATGCGCATGAGTCGCGCCCGCGGATATTGCGTATCCACGTCACTCTATTGTTCTCCGTCTATAAACAAATTTATATGCTTCATCTTAATGTTTATAGCATATTGACAGGCTGACTGACAGACGTATTACACAGTAATGGAATTAGAATAACAGGGGAAAGAGTAATTAATAGGGAATCAATCTTGATAAGTCATACAAAATAGAGAGAATGCCGCAGCGTTACAAGATTGTTTGCAAGATTAAATAACTCTTGCACTTTTATTTTAAACTTATAATTTTTATTACCTTTAAATACTCATATCGAATAGTAGCACCAAAATTTCCCCAATACTAAATGAAAACGATCTAACGAGGTTTTCTCTTTATTTTAATTACCTGTTCATATTAATACCTCTTTCATTAACAATTATTATTGCGCATCCAAATAATTTGTTTATTATGAACGCCAATTTCGAATTGGATGCATTTGATAATTAAAATTACTTTCATCAATTTAAAGATATAAATCAAGTATTTCACAACACAGGTTTAAATTATTCCACAACACATGTGAAAAAAATATTTGCGGCCTGCTGGACTGCTGCGGAAAAGTTATTGCATAGCATTTTCTATCAACTTATGCAATTATAATTATTTATTTATGCAGTATTTTTTTCTTCGATATTAATTCAAGTTTTTTCTCTGTATATACTTTCACACACAGCTGCTTACATATTCATCTGGTTTCTCGATCTAGATCCGTTCGAGCTTCGTACTGTCGTACCATATACATATACGTTAAAGGAACGCTCGGCCGCGCTACCTGGTAGGCGAAGTGTGGGGTGTTAGCTTTTTTTCGTTACGGAATTTCTTGACTCGATCGCCGCGCTCAAAACCCGCGATTAAATCTATGTTATAGCTTAAAAAAAATCTAATTTAAATAAATGTAATCCCGGCCTAACTATGACTTGTGTTTGTTAAAATATTTCAATCCATCTTAATAAAATGTCTTCGCACCCTTTACCCCCGAACACATTGTACAACATGAATTAATGTACACACATGTCCATACACGTAATTATGATACGAAACTCATAATACGCGATACGCATCCATCACGTCATACATATTATGTATGCGAGCAAATCGTCCCTTTCATACCAATGATGGCTTTCCAAATTATAATGGCCGTATTAAGCCGTGAACTCAAGGCTTCGTACGTCGTATAATAATAATTGATAATGCTGAAGCTAGGGGTAATATGTTTTTGGTGGGATAGCCTGACTTTAGGAACAATTCAGATTATTTAATAATTGTTTTTGTTTTTGTTATTAATGTAATTTATTTTTAAATTACAACGATAATAGGGCCGTTTAAACTCATAGCTCTACACTAGGATTTTTTACTCTGTTGGATACACAAATATTCATACCCAGAACAATCTAAATTCACCATTTAGATACTATTTGAGATCAAAAAATTATCTTACAATTTATATTGATTTGTCATATGTACTCAGATATTTTAAATACTCACAGAGTACCAATAAGTCAACTTTTACAATGTCCATCTTTTAAGATGAGACATAAGATAAATTATGTTAAATACTAAAACTTACTTAAGATTTTTAAACCTGAGTGTTTTCATAATAATTAACTCCACAAGTACCAAAAATACCAACGTAATCCAAACAAAGCGTAGATTATCCGTACATCTGCTATCCACATGGTATTCGTACAGCAAACACAATAGTGGGATCGGCTGTATGCCAATACGTGAATTCACAATACCCATTGAATGCCTAGCGATATATCGCATCGAGAACAGCCTGAGAACGTTAAAGCACTTCGTTGCTACCACAATCACACTTATGTCTTGTAGTTTTACGTTTATATTTCTTGTATGACTGGTTTTGGTGTAAGAAATAAACATACTCAAGGTGGAAGAACCAGTGTAGTTCAACCGGGGAAGTACCACCGCCACACCTATTTCTAGCGTGAAGCATTTCTTGCGTTTCTATAGACGGGTTGCCGGCACATTTTCACATGAGGCGACCATCATAGTCCTCGAGAGTAGCAACGCATCTGTGATTCACTTCAGGTGGAACCCATGCCCATGGGCGACAGTGACCACTTACCATCAGGTGGACTGCATGCTCGTTTGCTACTTCAGTGACAAAACAAACATACTGAATAAAATGTTTAATGTTAGTTAAGGTTAGAATTTGAACTTCAAAGGTAGTAAAACTGTTTGTAGTTCGACGTGGATACCACTTTCGACACATATTTCGGCGTAATAAGAGCAGGTTTTAACGCCGCGTCCTTTGAGTTTATAAAGTTTCCACAAAATAACAATCGGTTCCCTTTACGCTCCTTATTTCAAAGTAAACTGAGAGACATGACGAAAAACGTTATTGTAAACGTGCAATGTACATTGCAATGAATGTGTCAGATAAACAGTAGCGAATTTTAGCAGCAAAGCACAGTGACGATAAAATCCCTCTAATAGAGAGCTTCTAAGGGTTCCTTTATATAAATAGTGAATACGTGTGCGTGCACAGAAGACATCATTTACAATGAACGGCTAAAAGACTTCATCACAAATATAAATCGATGTAACATTTTTTCTTGATAAAATATAAATTCATTAATACCTGGCATAAAACTTGAAATCCCTATGAAAAAAATCCTGTGGAAAACTTAATAAAAATCATTTAACCAACCAACGAGCATCGTTTAAAAATAGAACGGAATCAGAAGTCCCCATAGCCATGCAAATGTTCAAATCCCAAAACACGTTTACACCAAAAACCTTTTGGCAAATATGCGGCAAATCACAACATCAGACGATATGGAGGAACCACACAATAGTGGGATCGGCCGTACGTTGAATCCACAATAACCCATTGAATACCCGGCGATATGTCGCACAAGGACACGGACTGGGAATTTTGAAGAACTTTCAAGTATGTCGGTTAGTGCTGAGCATTATGGAGCTATGAATGCGATGGAAGTTATTGAAGCATCATTCTTGCTTATGTTTGTATTTATACTCACTTTTGTACTTTTACAAAATTAAAGTGGCAAACGTTTCCATATCAACCCACTATTGGCCCACTGCTGGGCACGGGTCTTCTCCCAGAATGAGAGAGTTTAGGCCATAGTCCACCGCGCTGGCCCAGTGTGTATTGGTGGACTTCACACACTTCCGAGAACTTTTTTTTTTAAAGAACTCTCGGGTGTGTAGGTTTCCTCACGATGTTTTTCTTTACCGAAAAGCAGTGATAATTAATTTCTAATACGCACATAAATCATTGGTGCGTGCCTGGGTTTGAATCTCGGACCTCCCGATTGAGAGGGCAAGTTTCAACCATTAGGCTGTCACTGCTCGGCAAACGTTTATTTTAATAAAACTTTATATTAAAATTACTACGGTTATGTCAATATTCAATTTATATGGGAAAGAACTATAAATAGGTTGACCTGAGTGTCTAAGTTCATTACTCCAGAGATGTCAGTCAGTCTTCAAGGTGTCTGATTCTACCACACCTTTTGAACAAGGGCACTCTAGATTAACACTGCGGTAACGAAACAGAAATAGGTAATTTGACGGTGCGTTAAATATTCTTATTGAATGTGTTCTACTACTCTTCTAGCAAAGTAGACCCGAAACATCTTGTGAGAATTAAAAAGCAAGTCATACAAATCCTCGCGTTTTATTTTCAGTACACGATGTCAGTAATTAAAAGTACAGAAGGCACAATTACAAAACTTTTTAGAACTTTCAAGTAGGCACTCCGCACCGTGTTACGTAAGTACCTACATTATTAATTCGAGAAATGGAGTTAATTTGAAACTTGAGCTTAATTTGATATCTCTGCGTAGCGAGATGTGTATCCTAATGAGAGTTGTGAATGGGTATAATTAACGCGCTATCCTGTTTTGCAAGAAGTTCATTATATTTAGATAATACTGGGAGGAATATTAATTATGTCGGAACTTAGTACCTACGTATTTTACATAGACAAGTAGGTACTAATTATCTAACGAGTTTTAAGCACTGTTTAACGTGTAAAGTTAACAATATTCAATGTATAAAACATTCATTCTATTTGGTTCATAATAATATTGGTTCATAATATGCTAACAAGTAACATTGTTAAACTATTAAGAGAAACTCTACTTGTTAATTAAATTAATAGTTTTTTATGATTTTTGTAATAATTTGTTTAATTTTTATTTATTTATTTTAACGTTTTTTTTGTATTTTGCATATATATTTGTAATGGTCTACTTACAAGCTTTCATTTTGATACCCATATTATTACGATAAAATCGTCCCTAACCCCTTTTTCTCTGCCCGCAGGCGTCATATTTAAAATGTATCTAGCCTATGTCACACTCACAACAGAGTCGATTCAAATGATATGTCATATGTTACGATCCATCAAGCCGTCTAGGCTGTAATGCGTGCCAAATAAATGGACATACATATAAACATACCAGCGTTGCTAGACGTCCCAATTTTGGCGGGACGTCCCGATTTTTTTGAACAAAATTAAATGTCCTGTGAGGGATAGCCTCAGTCACGCTTTTCGGGAAGGACTTTTGCAAAAAAAGGTCACCAAATCTATAAATCTACACACGTTTAAGTCGAACTGCAGTATTTCCACCAAAAAAAAGGTCGCCAAATCTATACAAATTTCAATTGATTGGCAGTTTGTCGACCAAAAAGGTCGCCAAATGTAGATCCACCTGGCCTCGTTCGCCATGTCCTGCTTTAGACTATGAAATACCGCGTTTTTTAATCAAAAATTTTCTTAATCCCGACTTGATGAAAAAATCTGGCAACGCTTAAACATACATACCCTCTTTCTGACACAGTCGGGTAATGAGTATTGTATTATTATTATTAACATTGCCATATGTTTAACTGAACAACGCATTAACTTTTAGCTAAGCGCGTTAAGTTAAATTCGTTTTTGCGAGAACTACATGTTTTTGAAACATCAGTTTAATGTAATAATAACATACCTTATCACTAAAACACAAACTATTAAATAAGATAAAGATGGTTTTATAACGTGGTAAAGCCAATATAACTTTACCAGGAAGACATCACTGCATCTACAACTAAGGTGGCGCAATTTTAGAGTCTTAAAGTTAATAAATAAATAAATTATTTAATGGAGGACCGTAGCCTACCGACAGATGACTTACTCATAAAACGGCCATCTGGGGTCTGCTTCAAGTGAAACCCATATTTTACGGCATTCCATCCCATGGCAAGGACCGCTTAACTTCAGGTGGAGTAAATGCTTATCGTTCTTAACATCACATAGATTCTTACCCCGTAGACGTTAAAAATGATTTAAACTAAGAATTCGTCCTTATTATTTTGCAATGCATTTGTTTTGCTTTGAAGATATAGACCAAATTTAATCAGGGCTTAATCTATTGTTACCATTAATTCTAACGCATTTACTTGTGTATTGTCACTGAAGCTCAACGCATCTAATTAAATCAGACAAACCAGCAACCGTGAACTCCCCAAGAACTACCTGTCAGTCCTTTGAAGTACATTTAAGCTCGAAGCTTTACTCCTTGCACCCATTCCCAATACTCACACTCACAAGGTTGCACATAACATGTTTACAGTAAGGAATGACGTTTAAAATCGATTGATGGAGAAGAAGAATCGATTTTATTGACTAACCCACCAATTTTAAGTCGATTTAAGACATGAATCGGTCGTAAATAATGAATATTTGTTTTTTTTTTATGAGTATAATAACCACTGCGCCACGCGACGACCCGCGTGGCGCAGTGGTTATCATACTGGTCTGAAGCGCAATGGGTCCCGGGTTCGATTCCCGGCCAGACAGGTATCTGAATGATGAGTTTAGATTCCTGTTCTGGGTCTGGGTGTTTGTGTATTCGTCTTGTGTGTCCATGGTACCCACGACACAGGAGAAAATCCTACTGTGGGGCTATGAGTGTAGAAAGCGTGTTTTCTGTTAAATATGTTGTATATGTCAAAATATATAGCTTGCTACTTTTCCATATCGATCATTTTCTTATCGATATGAAATATAAATATACATTTGTTGGCTAAAAGCGGGTAATCATTCTTAGTCGATATATTTTTAAAGGGGCAAGCAATACGGGCAAATGAAGTAAATGTATTAAAATTCTAATACTCGATATCGAGTACCACTCGATATTTTTATAAATCGATTCTTGGGACTTCAATTCGATTACTGCAAAATTGAAAATTTTGAAGTCTTCCATCCCTAGTACACAACTATCAAAGTAATCCCCATCTACATTAAATCCTCATTCACAAAGCTCCATTCATTTCGATCGATCACTCCGACTATCACATATTAAGATCGTTAATGCACCGAAACTTTGAATAGAGAGAGCTTTTATTCAAGTAAGCTTAATCTGAAGGGAGGGTTCGTGTACCCGCTTTATGATGATGGAGCTAAATGCTTGGTAATTTGACAGACTCGATATCGAGAGATAAATACGGTTCGTTTATCGAGTCTGAAAGGTTGAATGGGTTTTTGGATGTACGTTACTTATATGGAAATCGTTGGAAGTTTAAATTAAACTTTATTAAAGTGTAGTGCTGTTTGGAAAATTAACTTACCTAGGTTTAAGGTGTCTTTAATTTAACACTCGTTATTTTTATGAGTGCCCAATTTAGATTGATAGTTATCGATGCTAGTTTTTTTGTTCCGTTTTGTGCTTTTAATAAATAAAAACGTTTGAGGTTTATCTACTATTAACTAATAATATTTCTAGGTTAAATGTTACTTATCTTATTATTCGGTTTCTTAATCCTTAGAAAGACTTTCTATACATTATAACCTAAATATACTTAAAGCCTAGGAAACTATGTATTTAAACGTTTATTAAAATTATGTTTTGCAGACATCGACCCGAGTTAGGTAAATTTAATATATTGCTTATTTTACATAACCCTTCAGCGTTAACTAATTTTGAATTAAAAAAATAATAACACAAATGCGTGTTTTGAATCCGAAGTAATTATTTAAATATTTATTACACAAATTTTTACAAACGTAAGCCATATTAACTTCTTTATTTCTGACATACGTAGGGAAACCCTTCATGGGATACTCTCTGCGCGGAGGCAGCTAAGAAGATATGCCGGACTCCTACCGGCTAAAACCCCACTGTGTTCCTCTGTGCGCCTTATGCCGGGACTGCGGGTACGCTAGAAGCATTCGTCCGTGATCTCGGCGGTGTCTGCCCACACAAACGTATGCCTGCTCTAATGCCTTATAACTTACTAACTGATCCGGCGAAATTTGTTCCGCCGAAATGTCGAAAATCTAAAATCATCAGTGTTCCTCCACTATATTATGCATTTATTATACCTAAAAACCTTCCTCTTGAATCACTCTATCTATTAAATATTTCATTAAAATCCGTAGCGTAGTTTTGAACATTTAAGCATACATCAGGATAAACAGCGGGAAGCAACATTGTTATATACTATGTAGTGATACGGTTTATAAGTCACACGTTAAGTTACATTAGTTTCATAATTTCTATTTCCAAGTCAAGCTACCATGCCCAAAATAAATCAACATCAAAGTTTTATTTGACAGTAAAGTTTTACGACAGCGACGCGGTAAACAAAACTCAAATAAATAGAATACCCATAAACCCGATCTGGTACCGTGTTACAGTAAATTTAATCCTTTATTTGTTGTCATATAATTTGGGATAATGTAAACTTCCTTTATTGTATAGAAAATATGGAGATGATTACTGTAATCCGATTACATCAGGTGAGCCTGCTTTGGTGAACCCATATCAAACCGAATTAATATGAACGTTATTCAAAATTATTCCCTTTTTTAATTATTTTACTCCATACATAAGGAGGCCAAAAATTAAAGAAACATAATTGTATAAAACAATTTTAATATGTATGATAAGTATGTATTTATTGAAAAAAATTGGATGGACAGCCTAATGGTTGAAACTTGCGTTGTTGATAACTGATTTTTCGAAAATTATGTGCGCATTAGAAATTATTTGTAGAAATTTGGAATTAGTGTGGAAACTTGGCCAGTGCGGTATACGAATGATATAAAAATCTCTCATCCTGAGAGTAGAACTGTACCCAGCAGTGAAACAATAATGGGTTGTTTATTGAAAATTAGTCAAATGCTGCTGTGTTATTTTAAACTGTGTGGTAAGAGAAATAATCTTAACTGTTAAATTTTCAACCACAATATTATACAAAAACATACTACATCCCTTGAGAATCGCACTCGGCCAGCACAGTGGACTATGACCTAAACTCTTATTCTGAGAGAAAAGCGGTGCCCAGTAGTCACCATACCGGTCTAAAACACCATGGATCCCGGATTCGATTCCCGACCAGACAGGTATCTGAATGACGAGTTTAGATTCATGTTCTGGGTCTGGGTGTTTATGTCTTCGTCTCGTGTGTGTCCATGGTACACACGACACAGGAGTAAATCCCAGCCCCACATTAGGTTGAATGACGCTATGACTGTAGAAAGTGTGTCGAGGTAGAGGTGTCGTGTAGAGGCGACCATCATGGTCCTCGGGAGTAGCAACACATGTGTGATTGACTTCAGATGAAACCCATGTTCTGTATGAAATTGATTACAGATGTCCATGGGCGGCAGTGACCACTTACCATTAGGTGGACTGCATGCTTTGCTACTTCAGTCAGATAAAAAAATAACCGTTTCCGTTATCTATTACTTTTATATTAAAACACCTCTTGTACTCGTACCTCCTTTATCTGAAAGGCTTTTACATCTCGATTTAACATAAGAAAATCTCTTAAGCACCTTACTTTTCATAACACGCTCTGTCAATGATATACATACATATCTAAAGACGGTTATACATTTCGGTTTAAGGACAAATCCGCCAAGGTTAGCTCCGGCACCGTATCGATGTATCAGAACATAGCAACGCGTGAGGACGACGGCCAGTGAATATTAAATATATAGCCGCTGAAGCGATGACTAACAATGTCTATACATATAATAAACGAGTACACGTGTCTGTGCCTTGTATATTTTTCTAAAAAGTAAGTTGAGAGGACTGAGAATCACTATCATTACTACATAGTATAAAACAAAATCACTTCCCGCCGTCTGTTCCTATGTATGCTTTCATCGCTACATAGTATAAAAAGTCATTTCCTGCTGTCTGTCCCTATGTATGCTTAGATCTTTAAAAGTAAACTACGGATTTTAATGCAGTTTTTTGTATAGATAGAGTGATTCAAGAGGAAGGCTTTATGTATAATGTATGTATAATATAGTGGAAAAACACTGATAATTTTAGATTTGTGACTTTTAGGCAGAAAGTTCAAAGTTCGCTGTGTCGCTAGAAAAGATTATGATGAAATTCTTTAATATTTAGATTTTTCTCTATCTGTGTATTCAAAATCACATCCAACCAAAACTACTAAAATTAAATCGAAGGGATTTAAAACAAATTAATATGTTATTCGTAATTAGATTTAAAATTGAATCTTTATTCTAAGAATCCACAAAAAGTTAGACAATTTAAAGTCATGTAACTATATAAAGCAGGTGGTACCGCGGGGGACGGTTTGTCCCAAATAAACCAATATGGTACACCCTATTATGCATATATGCATGTTTATAAGGATTTTTAAATTTAAGTTAAAATGCACATGTAGCCCATAATTAGTCCTCTATGGATATTTTAAAAATGCCTTCCTCAATTAAATATGATAGTTGGTTAATAAACTATTAAGCTGTGTCCCCAATAAGTGAACTGTTCGCGGCCGACTGAATTTGCGACGTATCGGTTTAGTACGCCCTGCCATATATTTGAAATTGAGTGTCCAAAGTTTCTAGTTTGCGCTCACTGTACGCTGTAACGAACTAAACCGATACGTCGCAAATTCAGTACGCCGCTAACAGCTTGCCTACTGGGAACACAGCCTTAGACGGTCACATCTAATGATGAGCTACAAGTTATAAGAGATTGCTTAGCCCCGTACACTAACTATTTATTCTTATTAGTTAGTACATAGTAGCCGGGCAAGATTTTTCTACTTATTAAAGTGATTCGTATACTATCATTCTTATAATGTGTCTAACTTCGTAGGTAAAAATAGCTCTTTTTAACCTACGAAATATGTTGTAGCTAACAATTAATAGCTCTTCAATGGCCTCATATCTTTTTTCGTTGTCAATTATAGAACAATGATCAATAGGTCTTTTGTGCTCAATGTCGTAAATAACATGAAAAACGAATAAAAATATAATCATTTTATTTGCCGACTATTCAAAAAGAAGAGGCTATCAAATACGTAGAGGATATTATATTTTTTTAATGGGAATTTCAATGTACCTACTTGCCTATCTAAAAGTATGTAGCATGACACCTAATAAAGTATACCGCAAATGGACCAAAAAGCGGGCATTATTATGCATATTAGTGATATAACACATGCCATATTGGCATAGACTATTGTAACGAACCGCAATCTCGGCTGATAATGGCCCCGAATACAATTATATACTATGTGTGGTCGCTCATAATAAACAGTAATGCCTATATCAAACACCGGTGCCTATATGAAACAGTAATGCCTATATCATTGGTACAATGTATTTGTTCATTGTCTATTGTTCTGGCTTAATGCCAGCCTCAAGTCATAATTCTAAAGCTATATTACCCTTTATTGGGGGAATTGTAGTCTTTAAAAGATTTGGCTAAATTAGAGTCATAGGATTTAGATTAGTGTGAGAAAAATGTTTAATAAGGTAACCGTAATAACAGTAGGTTTGATAGCAAAAATACGTGCGCGATTGTGCCGCCGGACTCGAACCCAGATAGGGTTCTATTGCTTCTGAGGTGTATATATGGGTACTTACATACCTGAAATTATTATTATATAACATATGAGATATGTTTGAAGTTTGCCAATTAACTTTTCTTCTGTTGCGCCCTACAAATTATATACGTCAATCTAAACTTTTCAAACTTAATTTTAATAAGCGGATTTGCCATGTTTGTGTTAACTATACACCAAATACATATATATTTGACCAAAAATGTATGATTATGTTAAAACAATGTCATGTCACTCCAGTGGAAGGAGTGTTTTACCTCCAATAAAATTTAATATCAAAAGTTTCCACACTTTCCATAACATTTATTAAATATTATTCAAACATAGAAACAACAAATATTCAGCGTGACTTTATGCGTACGATATTACACCAAAAAGTTTGAAAACAGATTTAATGAGAACGAAGCGTCAAACAAGCAAGTAATTAATACTTTTATTGTCTGTACCGTGTGTTTTCTACTTGAGAGTCTACCCTGCATACTTGAGTTTAGGTACTTGAGTATTCTCACAGTACAATGATTGTTCGAGCCGATGATGATAGCTTAATCCTTAATCTGTTAATAAATTAAGCATGCCGTGTCTGTCGGTACACCACTAGTAATGTAGGTAGTGATGTGCAAGGTCCGTGATGTTGAATAATGGCTCTTGTGAGAATAATTAGATTTTATCTATACAACTATTTATTAACTATACGCCATATCATAGTAGCCTTACAGTGCTGTTGTGTTCTGGTTTGAAGGGTAGGAAGAGAGAGATACGCATTCGAAATCCGCATCAGCTGGAAAGCTTGTTCTTCATGGGCAGAAACGCATATATAGCGGATTTCAGGTAGAATCCTATTTGGGGTGGATCACAGGTGTTCTTGGACGGACGGAGTGGCCATTTGTCTTCAGATGAACTGCACGCTCCTTTGCTACATCTATGCTTTGATAAAAAATCCAGTTATGAGGACTGCCTCTAAAATAAAAAAAATACACACGGAAGATACCGATGTACCTATGTATATTTATACTCGTAAAGCTCATAGAAAGCGGTCAGTGACGATGACACGAATTACATGATATGTCTTCATTCAAAAAGCGCTCAACGCGCCTTAAGAAGTTTTCACTTAAAAACTAAATACCACGTATCGATATGAATAAATCACAGTGTTTTCCACTTTAAACCCTACCTGAACTATCGTTTCTAGATGCTAGATAGTCGTGGATAAACTTATCAAATATATCATGAAATTTTAACGAGAAAAGTTAGGGTCGTAAATATATCACGAACCGCGAGTATGTGGCGAAAATATATGATGAACATAAAAATTTCCATAAGTTTAATATGAAGCATATCATTGTATCATCAGGAAATTACTAGCTACTTCTTGCGAGTTTGTCTGCTTGGGTCATGTTTACCACGATACAGGATATTGTGTTCCAAAATTTTATCCAAACGACCTTAGTAGTTTTTGGCTCTAGAAAGTATTAGGTATGCCCGTAACCGTGCACTTTTATAATATTGGTAAAATAGATATGTAATAAATACCCATAAGAGTAATTTGGTGTATTATGGTCCATGCCTCTACAGCAGTGGGACATGAAATGCCGTAGCCATATGAAATAAAGAACATAAATAATTTAATAAACGCATATTACACTAAAACATTTTAAAAATTCCTTCCAATATGATCGGTCGTTCCTCCACCTGCAACGCTAAGAGTTGATTGATTCACGTAAAACCAACATTTTATCCTATACTGTATACATTTGCATTTTATGATCGTGGCATAATACAATCAATCTTAATGGGTACATATAAAACCTAACGAGGTAGTAGGTAGGAAATTAGAACAAAGTTTCGTAAATTATGGCAACAAGTGTTTATGAGCACGAAAACGTGAGAAAAGTTACATGTCACACAAAAAGTTATGGCATGCATAACGTAATAAAGAGAACACATAGAGTTGTATAGTGAGTCACGTTCCAAACTAAAACAGTTAACGTACATTTGTCGTTATAATCATATATGCCGCCTTTTTTGGTAATGTTTTAGTAAACGAACTAGCAGACTGATGTATATTTTTATAAGACACCCGTCGCAACGGTCAAAATTCGACCGTAATTTAAATTAAAAAACTATACTTCATATTGTAACAAGTAGCACCAATATTTCTCAATTGAAATAAATTGTAATAATTTTCAAGTTACTTTGAACGTACCAGTTGAAGATAAAAAGAGGTTTATTAATTATGCTGCATTTAAAATTAAAAGCATTAACGGGTATTTTGACAAAGACATTTTTGACGTTATGTGTTTTTATAGTAAGGCATTGAATATTATGTATGTGTTTGTGTCAAATGCAAGGTAGTGAGTGTAATGAGTTTATAGTTGTTATTATGTATGTTTTATGCATTAGGTATTTGAAAAAAACATTAGCATTGCGTGATCCTTCTCTACATCAACTATAACCGTGCGTAATTTCATACTCCTCCGCCTGCGGCAAGTATCTTAAAAACGAATCACAAATTTTTGCTCCACGTATGCTACTTGAATCTATACAATATATAGATTCAAGCAAACGAGATACGAGACAGATAGAAGCAGTACTCCTGAAGGTAAGTTCATGAAAGGCCTTTCATAGACATCTGTAAGAATTTAATTCGAAACAAAATGTGTGTTTCGGTGTAATCGGCTTACATTCGTATCAGAAGATAATTCATATTTTATATTCATATTATTTGGCAAATGCAACGCATTTGTGATTGACTTTAGATAGAACCTCTGATTAATATGAAGTTTATTACTAATGTACAGAAGTTATCACTTACCATTAAGATTCCATGTTCATTTCCTATTTTTTATAAAAAGATGATATAAATATGTCATTATTTTTTAAGAGTCAAGATATTTTAGGTTATAAACTCTATGTGTAAAATTTAGCAAAATCCAAGAGGTAATTTTTGCGTGAACAAAAACACATACATCCTTACATTTTGTTTATATTTATAACATTAATAAGATCGTAACAAACTAAAACAAAAATAACAGTTTCGAGAATACATGTTGTACACTGTAATATACTTAGCGTGCTAACTTCTGGTACCACGCTCATTTGTAATGGGGCCTAAATTTAGTACTTTACTGCCGGTAAGCACAACTTCGGTATAAGCTTAATGTTTTGCTGCTATTTCGGTTGACAGCACGTGGGGTTCTTGCAGTTGTTTGCCTGTGCAAATAACCGTACGTGTGGTATAGCGAGTAAACATCTTAAGGATCTGTGTACATGGTTTATAATAAACGCTTTCTACATTCATGGGTTCTCTCCTGTGTCACGTTAGGTTTTCTCCCGTATCGTGGGTACCATGGACACGTCAACACGAATACAAACATTCAGAACCAAGAACAAGATTCTAAACTAATTATTCAGATACCTGTTTGGTCGCGAATCGAACCCGAACCCACTACGTGTCAAACCGGTGTGGTAACCGCTACGAAACGCATGTCGTCAGTTTATGATTTAAGAGGAGACGGTGAAATATGCCATGTGGTAGAATCAGTGTAGTTCGACCGGTGAAGTAACACTACCACTATTTCTAGCGTGAAGCAGTTCTTGCGTTTCGGTGTGGGGTGTGGTCACCGGAACACTTTTATATTATTACCATCTTAATCCTCTGGAGAAGCAACGCATCTTTGATCGACTTCTAATAGAACCCATGTTCTATTATATTTGAACATATTGCTTACAGATTTCCGTGGGCGGCAGTGATCACTTATTATCAGCAAACGAGCATGCAGTCCGCATGCTCGTTTGCTATGCAATCATATAAAAAAGAAACTTGCATGATCGTTGCTACTTCAATGATAAAAAAAGTTATTGAGAAGAATTTATTCTTCGCTCATCAACCGGATATTTTTATTAGTAGCTTTTTATTAGCTTCACCTGTATGTTTGTATGTTTCTTAAAATAAAATATTTTTTTTTATTCACACTATTATTAATTTATATTCATTGAAATTATTAACACTATTTTCTTATTTTAAATTCATTTAAATTTATTTTCTATTTTTTAGTTCGGTTTTCTATAAAAAGCGTGTTTTTTAGTTTTTTTAAACTATTAATTATTGACTTTGAGACGCATTGAAAACTGTTTGGAGTTATGTATATAGTTTTAAAGATGTGGAAAAGCAGGTAAACCAATTAATAAAATATATTTCTGCTTTAAAGACAGGAATACTTAATTATATCATCGATCGCAGGGATTTTCGCGTATTAGTAGTGTTACGGACGACGGCGTCAATACATAAAATAAGTTAAAATAAGTTAGAATAAGATAGGCATGTATTGTTATCCCACTCTAAATATACGCAATGTCAATAGATGTAAGAAAGAGACAGCGCTATAGGAAAGAAAGAGATGCAGAGTGGTGCCGTGTGCAAAAGTGGCTCGCACGTGATTGGTGGAGAGGCCGGTACCGCTGACTACCATACCCTGCTAATGTAAGAATCTTAATAGTACTTAAGCACGCCTAATGCATTGTTGATGATGTTGGGTATTTGGCATACATCAATAAATAAGATTGAAGAGCGAACTACGAAGTTTTTATTGAGACGCTACAATCTACACTCTACAATTTGGTCCTTCGAGCCGGATTCTGAAGATTTGGCACTCCACGACGGATTCAGAAGCGAATCTGTACTGCGGGCGATTCAGAAGCGAATCTACTCTACGGCAGATTCAGAGGCGAATCTGCGCTACTCGAGTAAGAACTGCAGCGCGTCGGATTGGATACGCCGGTCGCTATGAACACGAGAAGCCGTGTTCGCTCCGTATCTGGATACAGCGAGCCGGAGTTACCAGTAGGCACTAAGAGTGTGCTTGCACCGTCACTGCACCGCATTTATGAAGACTCGCCGCAATCGCCGTCAACTGTAGCAGGAAGTATTCCCCAAGGGAAAAGATTGGAGTACTCTCCGCCACGAGCAGCGAGAGAGACCGCGCCAGAGGCGTCAATAGGGACGTCCATTATGGGGCCGCCTGCACAACCAGTTAGCACTCCAATGAGACGTGAAGCCGCATCACCAATACGAAGACCTACGTCACCGGCGTTGAGCATTCACACTAACACGTCGAGAAAAAGCGCTGATGCAAGAATGAAGATGGCGCAATACGAGGCAGAAAAGGAACTCGCGGAGCTAGAAGAAAAGCGACTGCGCATCAGAGAGAAACTCATCAAGGCACGACTAGCCGCCGAAGTGACAGCGATAGAAGCCGAATCAGAGTACAAATCCAGCATATGCAATGAAAGAGTACGGGACTGGGTCGATAGAAGCATAGAAGAACAACGACCATCAGCACCGAAATTCAGGGAAGAGCCACAAGAGGCTCACCCCCCCGTTAAAGAGCAACGGGGGGAGAACGCCAAGTACCAGGGCATTCAACGACTAGCCGACGCATTGGAAAAAATGATTACGTCTAGGCCGCTGCCGCGTCAGACAGCAGAACTACCCATCTTTACGGGAGCCGTCGCAGAGTGGCTACCATACAAAGCCGCTATGGAAGATTCTACGAGACTCTTCAAATTCTCTCCGACGGAAAATCTTCTGCGTCTACGAAACAGCCTACGAGGGGAAGCACGAGAAACTGTACTTTCGCAGTTATTCACCGCCTCCAGTCCAGAAGTAATTATGCGAACGCTAGAAATGAAGTATGGAAGGCCAGAATTTATAATTGATCGAGCAATGGAAGAACTCAAGAAGCTCCCTAAGCTAGGAAGTGCGAGTACTGACCTATACGAGTTCGCAGTCAAGATTCAGAACATAGTCTACACAATCAAGAGTATAGACAGAAGAGGCTACCTACAGAGTCCGCTTCTTGTTCGGGACGTCATGGACAAATTGAGTCCGCATCTCGTCAGCAAATGGGCGGAGTACGCAGCCAATAATGAAGCTCGTATTATAGAAGAAAACGAAATGATCGTCCTCTCAGAGTTCTTGATGGCCGAAGCGGATCTGATGATCAGATATACCCACACAACCAGACGAGGTGTTCCAGTATCAGTAAAAAAAGAAGTGGCTCCAAAACGGGCAGCTACTAGAGGCGTATACACTGCAGAAGGCATCACATATGAAGATGAAAGAAGATGCTTTATGTGCCAGTCCGAGGGACATTACACTCCCGATTGCGCCAAACTCAAGGCACTCGACACCAACGATCGCTGGAAATGGGCCAAGGATAACAGAATGTGTTTCAAATGTATGAAACGGAAGCACAACCGATTCTCCTGCAAAGCTAAAGCCTGCGGAGTTCACGGATGTACCTACCGACATCATGCGCTTCTACACAAGGAAAAGGCAACGGAATCGGCTCCTACGGTCAGCACTCTGAACGAATGCAAAACAGCCGACTCAACCGCACTAGTAATGAGCGTTACAGCAAAGAAGACATCTGCGGTATTGCTCAAGACCTGCAAGGTGAAGCTCAGCGGTCCACGGGGGGAGATAATTACGCACGCCCTCTTGGACGAAGGGTCCACGGTGACACTAATAGATGAAGTATTAGCTAACCAACTCACCGATGGCGGATCGAAGCAGCCTTTGAACATTAGAGGTATCAACGAGCAAAAAAGAATAGAGAGCAAGGCGATCGAGATCCGAGTGAGAGGTCTAAGAGAACAAGAAACATACACCGTCAAAGCCCGCACCGTACGAGGGCTACAGTTACATCAACAACGTATACCGCATAATTTAGAGCGGTATCCGTACCTGCGCAGTATACGAGAGAAGATCTGCACAGGAGAAGCCAAGCCTCGCATACTAATAGGGGCTGACAACTGGCACTTAATAGTATCGCGACAGCTACGCGCTGGCAAGAAAACAGAACCTGCCGCATCTTGGACAAAGCTGGGTTGGGTGTTGCATGGATCGGCACCAGGAAGAGCGATTTATCAAGACCAAGCAGCCGTACTTCACATCTCCACAAGTGATACACAATTACAAAAGCTCGTCGAATATTATTTCGACGTAGATTCCCTTGGTGTGTCGACCAAAGAGAGGGTTAACAAGTACGAGAAGAGGGCCAACGATATTTTCGAAGCAACTGCCAAAAGGAAGGAGGGTTATTTCGAAGTAGGCCTTCCTTGGAAGACCGACAACACCACACTCCCCGATAGCTACGAGTCAGCTTTAAGAAGACTACACACGTTAGAGAAGAGGATGACTAAGAAGCCCGCCTTTAAGGAAGTATATACGGCTCAAGTCACGAACCTTGTACAGAAGGGCTACGCGACCGAGTGCGATGGCAGCGAAATGAATAGCAATCGCAAATGGTTCTTACCTCACTTCGCCGTCACGAACCACAACAAGCCAGGGAAAGTGAGAATGGTCTTTGACGCAGCGGCCAAGGTGAAAGGAGTCTGCCTTAACGACTTCCTGCTAGAAGGGCCAGACTTATTGACTTCACTCACAAGAATACTGTTCAGGTTCAGAGAAAAAAGAATTGCCGTAACCGCAGACATCGAAGAAATGTTTCTCAGGATTAAAATAAGACCTGAGGACCAGCCAGCACAAATGTTTTTATGGCGGGACAAGCCCACCGATCCCCCAAGAAAAATGAAGATGGTATCAATGATATTCGGAGCAAGCAGCTCACCGTACCTCGCTCATAGCGTGAGGAATTGTAACGCCACAGACTTTGAGCAAGAATTCCCAGAGGCAGCTTTAGCAATTAAGGAGCGTCACTACATGGATGATTACTTAGACAGCTTCCGATCAGAAGACGAAGCTATTAAGATGGTCAAAGAAGTAATGTACATCCATCAGCGGGCCGACTTCAACTTGAGGGGGTGGAACTCAAACAATAAGAAGGTTCTTGCTAGCATTCCAGAAGAAAAGAGATCCCAGAACGTCGACGTACAGCTAGTGGCACATCACAAGGAGAAAACGTTAGGACTTCGATGGGACCCAGACTCCGACACTCTTACATTCAACACGGATATTAAGAGAGTTCCCGATGAAGTCAGGCTGCGACTAAGAGCTCCTACTAAGCGCGAAACCTTAAGCGCAGTTATGTCAGTGTACGATCCGCTGGGGCTCATCAGTCAGTACACCATCGTCGGCAAGATAATATTGCAACAATTATGGCTTAAGAAGGTGGACTGGGACCAAGAACTACCGCAAGAGGAAGCCTATCTTTTCGACGAATGGATAAAACGACTCCCAGATGTCTCAGCGCTAGCTATACCAAGGTGCTACAGTATGAAGTTAACGCCGCAAGCCCGTATAGAGCTTCATATTTTCGTCGACGCGAGCGAACAGGCGTATGCAACGGTGGCCTATTGGAGGATCGTATACAAAGACTTAACAGAAACCATCCAAGTAATGGCCAAGGCAAAGGTAGCTCCGCTAAAGATGCTCACCATTCCAAGACTGGAGCTTCAAGTGGCGTTGATTGGGGCGCGACTCGGAAACACGATAATAAAGGAACATACTTGGAAGCCCAGACGAGTAACCTATTGGAGTGATTCTAGAACAGTTCTGTGTTGGATAAGAAACGAGAAAAAGAAATACACTCCATTTGTCGCACACCGCCTAGCAGAGATCGCCGAACTCACACAAGCGGCTGACTGGCGGTGGGTGCATACCACGCTCAACGTGGCAGACGACGCCACCAGATTTCAGAGCAATAAGATCGACAGTCATGATAGGTGGTTCACGGGGCCCCCATTCCTTAGGACACCGGCAAACCAGTGGCCACAGGAGAGCGAGGATAACGAGACCGAGGAAGTGGCATGCTACGCCTATTCAGAAGATGACACTTACCCAGAGGACTCACTGCCCGATATCCGAAGGTTCTCCAGTTACTTAAAATTAATAAGAACTACTGCGCTAACACAACTCTTCATTGAGAAGCTGAAAGCCAAAAGGAAAAATAATATACATCTAGAAGTCGCACACCTGAGAGCGGCTGAACGACGTTGGCTTCAGAGAGCGCAGAGAGACTCCTTTAAAGAAGAGTTAATAAGGCTAAAACAGAATCAGCCGCTACCACGACGTAGTAGGTTAAAGAAGTTGGACGCCGTATTAGACGACGACATAATAAAGGCGAGAGGCAGAATAGGTGCTCTAAATAGTACAACGCACTCGAACCAGCCAGCGATACTCGACGGACGGCACCCGTTCACTCGTCTGCTCATCGAGAATTATCATCGCCGGGCGGGTCACGCGAATAACGAACGAGTCGTCAATGAACTCCGACAGCAATACATGATTCTACATCTGAGGTCTACAGTCAAGAAGATAGCTAGAGAATGTCAGTATTGCCGCGTATACAAGGCGGCTCCAAAAACGCCACCGAAGGGAGACCTGCCTAAAGTGAGGCTGGAACCGGGTCACCGCGCCTTCACCTACTGTGGGGTCGATTATTTTGGACCTATGATGGTGACCATCGGACGAAGACATGAAAAAAGGTGGTGTGCATTATTCACTTGCCTTACAACGAGGGCAATTCACTTAGAAATCGTCCAATCACTCTCCACGGACTCTGCTATTATGGCGCTAAGAAGGATGGCCGCCAGGAGAGGCTGGCCACTCGTCATATACTCTGACAACGCCACCAACTTCAGGGGAGCAGACGTTGAATTAAGAAATGTTTATGAGTCCTGGATTACGGTGCTACGAGATTTCAGTCTGCAATATAACACCGACTGGCGTTTTATACCACCGGGCGCGCCGCACATGGGGGGAGCTTGGGAGCGCTTAGTGCGTTCAGTAAAAGTAGCACTTAGCACTACGCTTAAAGAAAAGGCGCCCAAAGAAGAGGTACTGCAGACATTAATCACTGAGGCAGAATACAGCGTGAATGCACGACCACTCACGCACGTCTCCGTAGAACCCGACGGTGAAGAAGCCCTGACGCCAAATCACTTCCTTATCGGCTCATCTACAGGACTACCACGGACGGGGCCTTGCACCGAGGCGGACCGCAGCACCTGGCGAAGAGCGCAAGCGCTAGCGGACCAGTTCTGGCAGCGATGGCTTCGAGAGTACTTGCCAACACTCATCCCGCGGGGGCAAGCGAGCACTGTAGTTCCGCAACTTCGAGAAGGCGATCTCGTCATGGTGGTCGACAGCACGCTGCCCCGCAACACTTGGCCGAGAGGAGTCATCGAGCGAGTGCACCCGGGATCAGACGGCATCATCCGGTCTGCAGATGTCCGCACTCAAGGAGGCGTATTCAAGAGACCTGCGACTAAGCTCGTCGTCCTACGGATGAAAGAGGCTACGACGTGTCTGCGCCGGGGGGAGAATGTTACGGACGACGGCGTCAATACATAAAATAAGTTAAAATAAGTTAGAATAAGATAGGCATGTATTGTTATCCCACTCTAAATATACGCAATGTCAATAGATGTAAGAAAGAGACAGCGCTATAGGAAAGAAAGAGATGCAGAGTGGTGCCGTGTGCAAAAGTGGCTCGCACGTGATTGGTGGAGAGGCCGGTACCGCTGACTACCATACCCTGCTAATGTAAGAATCTTAATAGTACTTAAGCACGCCTAATGCATTGTTGATGATGTTGGGTATTTGGCATACATCAATAAATAAGATTGAAGAGCGAACTACGAAGTTTTTATTGAGACGCTACAATCTACACTCTACAAGTAGAATTTAAAGACATTTATGTACTCTAATGGGATTTTCTTCAAACTACTTTATTCTCATAGATTGCTTTGAATCGCGTTTCTATCACAATAATATCAGGACAATTGTACTTATAAAAAGTTGTGTACCCAGGCCCTTAGGTGAGACGCGAATTGGGTGTATGGTGCGAGGCAAGAGTGGTTAACGATTTTCATTCTGTCAATTTTTATTTATCTTATGTAATTTTTTTCTACATATATGCTGTATATTATAAAATAGATGTTTTGTTATGTATTTAAATGTAGTTATTTAAGTTTTATAAAATAGAAAATACAAACATTTATAAGAAGGAAGTATCAATATATTATTTCTTTTCTAATTTGGTGGTTATTATAGAATTGAAGGCTATTTGAAGCCGTACTATCCTACATAGCAAAATAGTAGAGTTATTTTTACCGTATGTTAGCGTTCTCAAAATACCGATATTAATATTATATACATTTACTATGTTTTTATATGAAAACTTATTTAAAGTATTACAATATTAAAAACATTACAAAGAAGAAGATATAAGTTGTCATGGGTTGTCAATGGTCGGTCATGGGAAAAATAATAAAGATAGTTAAAAACTAAGATTCTAATATATAAATAATATAGATAGTTGTAAACTAAGAGTTTGATATATAAGTAATTGTGATGTGAGAATAATAAATAAGTAATATAAATAATTGTAACTAAGTATATGTTAAATAAATAATTGTGATGTGAGAACGTGTATTATTGGTAATCTAAGGGAGATCCGTTAACATCAGAAGTGGGATGAACGTAGGAGATATTCTGTTTCCACCAGTATGCCACGCATATATAGATCTGAGTCATGGCAGAAGCACTAACTTCTAGAACTTCAACATGAATACAGACGCTAAAGAAGAACACAAAAGGAAAAATTAGATACTTATTAATATCGTTCGCGGAGAGTTGTAGTACTCAAGAGCGACGTTATAAGACTGTTAACCAAAAATATTGCCCTCATGGAAAATGCTCGCCTTTACATGGTCATGGACTTTTGGTAATTTGTATTCAGATAGCAAACAGACAGCAAATCCGAAATTAACTTTAAGTCTTGGATGATAGACTGCACAAAAGCCGACTAAGAAGAAGTTATTTAAAATGTCTCTTTTATGCTACATGTTAAGCAACCTCGGATAATATAAAATTGTTTACGTATTTCATGGACTATTTTTAATAAAATTGTTGAAATTGCTAAAAAGGAAAGACAACAATACGCTTGAATGAGCACATAATGTTATCTCCAAATTTGATCAGGATCGAAATTGTCTGGCAGCTAATAACTGAATACGTAAAGTCAATGATGCTGTAGAAGTTTATGGATGGACTAAGCGGCTAACCATTTATTATGTCATTTCGAAATGCCCGTGAAATAATACTAAGATCAAGTTCTATGAATTTTAATTGACATTACTGAAACTTTTCCAGAAGCTCAAAATTATGATGACTAATTATATGATCAATAGAAAAGGATACGATACGATAAGAAATGATATTTTCAAAATGTATAAAAACACTATTTAAGACGCTGTCAGTTGTGGTATGAATTTGTGACAACAACATTTGATCGAAGACTCGAGGGTCATGTAAAAGTGGCCATCTCAATTACTTACATACTTTCGTCGTATATCTAAGAAATTGAACCGCAGTCGAGAAACTACGCAATGCATATAAATTAAAAAACAAAGGCGGTAGCGGTAACAAAATTAATTGTGTAAATTTTCTAATAAAATCTAACTGTTGTTTTATAATATTTCAGATACATTCGTAGCTTTAACGGGTAAGAATTCGTTCATGTTGCCCATGTATAGTTCATGAAGGTCGTCACTGTTGGCAATCCAACATCACGAAGCAGCACCAATAAGAATCTGATGGCAGTAATAACTTTATTTAAAAAAAATGCGTGTAATGGGTAAGAACGGGTCAAAAAAAAAAGGTAAATATTTTAATAATTATTTGTTATCGTTATATCATGGTTAAGTTACTTCATTATTTCACATTATTTAAATTTATTGTTGCTGAAGGATGATATGCCTTTAAAATAGAAAGGGTTATTTAAAATATTTCTAATTTTTCATCTTTAACTAATGTGATATGAATTCTTCTCTCGTCAACCCATTGTTGTCCCACTGCTGGACACGTTTCTTATTCAGAATGAGAGAATTTCGGCCATAGTCCACCGCACTGGCTAAGTGCGAATTGGTGAAGGTTCGATGGCTCGGACAAGAGTTTTCGATACCGTTGGGCGCTCGCCCTTTTGTAACAATGTTGGGTACATAACATAACGTAACACTCAATTATGGAGTGTAAAATATTTCAGACTAATTTAACATCTCTACGAATCAGTAAATATTGCAAATTTAATAATAAAACAATTGTCATCATTAAACTAACTGAAATAATTATTTTCGGCAACGAGTTTTTAGTAAATACATGGTGTCCCGCCGACTTATATTGTATAGTCGTTAATAATTTAATGGGAACAGATATAGTAACAGGGTAATCCATACAAGAATACAAGAATGTTACAGTGTACGAAACAAGTACGCAGTTAATCCTTTGTTGCGACTGCTAAAAACTTGATTAAGATCTATCTTTTGTATCTGAATAAAAATGTTTAAATATAATTATGAATATAACATTGAGCAAGTAGCATATGCATTTATCGATAATCATCAGGAAGCGCATTCCAGAATCGAACGGCCTGAACAGCAAATGAATAGGCCAGAAAACCAGAGTGGTGAGAATAAAGAGTACAGAGTGTCCTTATTTTCTTCGTTGACGAATAGGAGGCCATTTTAAAAAGTCAGAAAAGAGCAAACAAGAGCTTGCGAAGACAATGTTGTCCGACTCGGAAAGTTTTAAGGACATGTTTGTTTATGTTCATATAAACCCGATATTAGAAAACGAATGAACCGTTCTAACCAACACTAAGGCAGCTGCCGATTACAATGAACATGTAAAATGTTGGGCGTAATGTTTCCAGTGAATTAAAACGATTACCTAATGCTTTACTAAGATTGTTTTGCTTTTAATATGCAAGTAATCCAAATATAACAAACGTTGCAGAATTTACTATTACTACATCTACCTTACTAATAAAATCCTAGGTGATCTATTTATCAACCAAGGCGGCTTCACTGCACTGTACCTACTTATGGTTGTTGGAATGGTAAAACATTAATGGTACGCATAAATAGCAAAGACTTCAGATTTTACATCTACTGTAGAAATTACAAGATGTGATTAAAGATGATACAAATTTATTCAATTCAGCATTGACGATGAGTTACACAAAATACCTACCTAAAAATTAACTACGAAATAAGATGAAGATTTAACTACTATTTAAGATGAGGTTTTGTTGCGATTCTACCGACTTTGTTAGTGTTGTTTTGCACTGAATTTCAAGGAATGTTAAATAATTTGACATATGATATAATTCCTGGTGATAATAATTATATATTTTTATAATCAATTAAAAATAGATCCTCACTTCTGTCCTTATGAATATTTGTAAGTCGCTCAGTGGCAGAATAGGCGCTTGGACTTAAATATGTATTTGACAACGAACTGTGGCAAACGGTAGTTCAAAATAAAAAAAATGTATTGGAAGAACAGGCCGTGTCCCGAAGGTGGCAAACGGTAGTTCAAAGTGAAGTAACAGGCCGTGTCCCGAAGGTGGCAAACGGTAGTTAAAAATAAAGCAACAGGCCGTGTCCCGAAGGTGGCAAACGGTAGTTCGCTAATCACGTAACAGGCCGTGTCCCGAAGGTGGCAAACGGTAGTTCGTGAATCACGTAACAGGCCGTGTCCCGAAGGTGGCAAACGGTAGTTCGTGAATATTAAGCAACAGGCCGTGTCCCGATGGTGGCAAACGGTAGTTCGCTTACTTTGCAACAGGTCGTGTTCCGAAGGTGACAAAAGGCAGTTGGCAACAGGCTGCGTCCCGAAGATGGCGAGTAGTTGTTAGCTAATTATAATAGAAAAATCTATCCATAGTTAATTAGTGAATCAGCAAGAACATAACACACTGTATACATTGTATGTTTGCACAATTAACCATTATTAACACTATATACTTCTAAGATTATTACATACATCATTAATATGTCCTTTCCAGCTAAGATTTAGTATCTAATTTATTATCAAGCAATTCTACTTCGTTACATTCAAACTTATTTTTTTTATATCGTGCAAGCATTTTTATCTGTTTTTTTTTCTATTAACAATTTTCGCATTCCTAACAAAGGGGGAACATATATAGGTACCTTACATGATCTTAGTTCATTTGTGACACTATTAACGGGCATTATCAATATATATATTTGAATATGGCTATGATTACTAATTGTAATTACAATTTATAAATGGTTGATTTATTTAATTGGGAAATTAAATTTATATAACTTTAAATTTAGTAAATTGTTTTTTTAAACGTTATCTAGTACCATGTATTTTTTTAAGTGTGTAATATTAGTGTTTTTTTTTATGAATATTTTGTACTTCACAGAATGAGTGTAGGGTATGAGGTCATTACCCTTATTAGGAAGGCCGAGGCTTCAGAAATAGGGACATTTCTGTAACAGGACGGCCGACTGTTAGCGTTCTCAAAATACCGATATTAATATTATATACATTTACTATGTTTTTATATGAAAACTTATTTAAAGTAACCTCGATTTGGGTAACATTGAACATTTTTTACAATATTTGTGATATTATAATCTGTTTTATATTTATTGCACCTTGTTTTTACTAAATGAATAGTGTCCTTTTTAGCTGGTTTATTAATCTAACACAATAAATTTACGGAGAAAACAATTAAACTATCCACAATTACCCCTAAAACTCAAATTCAAAGTTATCCTTAGTTTTGGGTAACTTTGAATATAATTTTTTGAGGATATAAAATCCTTCATTAATCTAATATTTTAAGGTCTGAGTAAAATTAATTAACATATTTTTGTTAATTAAAACCAAATCTATAAAAAATACATTTATTTTGATATATAAATACAATAGACAACTTAACTTGGTCTTGCCATATGAATCAAGGTCGATATACTAGTTTTTTTTTGATTATTTATTCCATCCATCCATAGGATGGACGGAACATCGGGTACCTTTAGAAGGTTCCCCCTCGAAAACAAAAAAAAAAAAGGATGGACGGAACATGGACTTAACATAGGCCTCCCCTAAATGGCGCCACTCCAACCGGCCCTGTGTCCTCTGTATCCAACGGTTTCCCGCTGTCTTCTTCAGGTCACCGGTCCATCTGGTAGGGGGGCGACCGGTACTCCTTTTGCCTAAACATGGTCGCCACTCGAGGACCTTTCTTCCCCATCGGTTATCGGTCCTACGAGCGATGTGGCAGCCCATTGCCACTTCAGCCTGCTAATTTTGAGAGCTATGTCGGTAAGCTTCGTTCGTCTACGGATTTCATCGTTGCGAATCATATCTCGTAGCGAAATTCCGAGCATAGTCCTCTCCATAGCACGCTGAGCGACCCTGAGCCTCCGAAAAAAAAAATTTTTTATGATACAGGTAACTTTGAACCGTTCAAAGTTACCCGTATTACATCCAATTTCGACGTCGTCAAAAGTTTAGCAGTTTTACGCAATATTCAACATGGGATACGGATAGTACAGTTTCAAAATAATAATATACAATATACATTTTAAAGATTAAACATCAAAACATACCTGTTTACGGTAAGTTTTATATTATAATTGCTATTTCAAAACGGAGCATCAAACACTTGCAACAACTTCACTACGGAAAAGGCGGTATTTTTTAAAATTATGACATGTACAGGTACCTTTTTTTACTTTCATTGCTATTACAACATTTTGGCAATCCATTTTACGCAGGTACAATATTGAAACAACAAGAAGTTTCCATGTAATAAATTAATATATTTTTTTCACAACTTTGTTCAAAGTTACACCGCTGTTCAATGTTACCCAAATTGATTGTATTACAATATTAAAAACATTACAAAGAAGAAGATATAAGTTGTCATGGGTTGTCAATGGTCGGTCATGGGAAAAATAATAAAGATAGTTAAAAACTAAGATTCTAATATATAAATAATATAGATAGTTGTAAACTAAGAGTTTGATATATAAGTAATTGTGATGTGAGAATAATAAATAAGTAATATAAATAATTGTAACTAAGTATATGTTAAATAAATAATTGTGATGTGAGAACGTGTATTATTGGTAATCTAAGGGAGATCCGTTAACACGTAGTCAAATTTTTACTTCAACGGATTGTTTAATATGCTCAATGACTCATTCGCTTCTCTATTTTGTAAAGCTTATAATGCACATAGGTGTTAGTACTTTCGTAAACAATGCAAGAGTCATGCCTTGTGGTCACACTGACACACCATTGTGGCGAATGAAGCATACCCTATTGATGATCGTATATATTATTAAAGACTACCTAATCGAGGCCATGTATGTATTACTACACTCAAAACAATTTAATTGAAATAAAATGTCACATTTTATGTAAAGAAAAAACCCATTACACAATTAACGGAAATTACTAAGATTCAATTGACAGATAATATTTTGTATAAAATAATCAACAGTTTCGTATTTTCATATAATTGTTTACATACATTAAATAATATGTGTGAAATTACAATTTTTTAGCAAATGAGTAACCTTTGATATTACAAGGTTTATTTAGCCTCCATAACCATAATATGGGTAAATAAAATTCGATCGCAGTTCTTGCACTAATAAGGAGTACGGCGAAGTAGATTCTAAAAGAAAATATATGAGCTTATGAAGTCCACAGGCATACACCACCCTAAATAACCGCCGTCACGGTCGGTCACGGAGGTGTCGTGACACGGAACTACCTGCAGACAAATTATCGTATTGCAGTGCCATCGCGAAAACGATTCCAACGTTCCTTCAATTTCCAGTCTCGATTTTTTTTACTTACAAAGCGCTTATTGAAATAAATATCTTCAATGTCGCATAAATAAAGTTTCAATATACTGATCTGACAGATAGAAGGTTCTATTTGCCACTAGGAGGAGGTCTTAAAAATTTATAAGATTCTTGTTCTTGGTTAGATGTACTCATCTTTATGTATATTAATTGCGATTACAGAAAATAATCTAGTGTAAATATGGATCTAAAAGTCTAAAAGGCTTATTTAAAAGCGTTAAAATTACCAACAAATTAAATATAATCGTGATTACAGGCTTGTTTCGGTTCACATTTCCATAAATCACGCGTTTATTTCTAAACACATTTGCACGTATTAACCTCGCAGACATAAAACACTGCCGTGATCCAAACAAAGCTGCGTCACGCTCCGTCACGGCACGGTCGTGACGCGGAACGAGGTACAAGCGGTCGCGTGATTACTATTCTGCCGCGGTGTCATTACGATCCGAGGCGTATTTGCATAATGTATAGGGATTTCAATACGTAACGATACGGTATTTCGCTGAATTTAACAGGCAGGTTTAAGGTATTATGTTTATTAGGTACCTGCTTTGAATATAGTGGAATAATCATTGATATCATATCAAGTCAAAGCCAAAAAATACATGTAATATAGATATTGGTTGTATGGTCTAAACATAATTAAAATTTAAAGGTAATTAATTAATTTAATATCCACCAAATCGCACTTGGCCAGCGCGGTGGACTATGGCCTAAACTCTCTCATACTGAGAGAAGACCCGTGCCCAGCAGTGGGACAATAATGGGTTGACGACGAATTAATTTAAAGGTTGTAGAACCAGTGTAGTTTGAAACATTTTTTGCATTTCGACGGAAGGGTGTGGTTGCCAGCACACTTTCACATGAAGCGACCATCACAGTTCTCGGGAGTAGCAACGCATCTGTGATTGACATCAGATGGGACCCATGTTCTGTATGTAGTTGATTACAGATGTCCATGGGCAGCAGTGACCACTTACCATCAGGTGGACTGCATGCCCGTTTGCTACTTCGGTCAAATAAAAAAAGAAAGTATACACGTTTGATATATTGGATGTATTTGTTACTTGGATACGAATACGTATACATTGAGGTGTGAATTTGTATTTAAAGAGTGTGGTGTTGTATTAATAGCACCATTCACACTTTTCCCGCGAACGTCGTAGGAGGCGATTAGGGGCGCAAATACCTACCAGGTCATGAGAATAAGCATCTTCCTGGCTTACCGCCACGTTTATTAATATCCTGTGTAGCAACCAAATTTGGATGTAAGTGGGCTCGGTAACTATTGGTAATAATTTACATTAATTGAAGCCTACGTACATGAGACATCGAAAGACTGATGGATGGACGAAAATTTACATTTATATTATAGTTGATATTATACACATAAAAAACTTTCTAAATTTAAAAGTACAAAAAAAGGGACAATAATCTTTTAAAATTCATATTATATCATAGTTGCTATTAATTTGTAACACAAGTATAGTTGATTGATGAATTAGTCAAGTAACACTTAATTATTAATTTTGACGGTGGTAGAGCCAGTGCAGTTCGACCGGGGAAGTTCCACCACCACACCTATATCTAACGTGAGAATTTCATGCGATTAGATGGAAGCGTGTGGTTGCCGGTACACTTATTAAGCCACCATCTTAGTCCTCGGGAGCCTATGTACTATATGAAGTTGCTTACAGATGTCCATGGGCGGCAATGAGCACTTGCCATCAGGTGGACTGCATGGTCATTGGTTATTTCAAATTTAAAAAATATTTATAAAAAATAAATAATGTAAATTTGGCCACTGCCGCTTATGATTTGTCCACCTCTGAATAGAATATTGGTTTTACCGTGAATTGCTATTTTGGGGAGTAAAAACGCTTTAGTATGTTAATATGTATTTTTACGTAGGTTATACTTGGATACGTCTTAGTTACGACGTACAAGAGGATATGCCGAACTCTTGCCGGTTAAAACCCAATGACGTTCTGGAAGCTATTTTTCGGGACTGGGAAAACGCGAATTGCACTCATCCTTAGGACACGAGTTCAGGATAGATTTGGAATCATGATATCCTGGTCTCGCAGGTGGTCTAACTGCTACCTACTCCAAGGTTTTTGTAAATTAGTATGTCTCACCAAACCTTTAAATCGAAACAATGGATTTTCTGAAGTAAGGTTCATTGGTGCCTCTACAGTTGAACCAAATTTGGACGAATTTTGTTCCGCTAATGTTTAGTTTACTACGTTAAAATCAAAATTCAGGACCGTTACGCTACTGTACGCAAAAATATCAAACTTTAGGCCGCTACTATAGAACCATATAGAGTTTTTAGAATTATATCCGCTTATCTTTTAATACTCAAACAACAGAGCTCACCTATGCCATGTCTGACTTTTGGGGCTCGTAAGGCAGGCATTGTTCGGGGTTGTACTTATGTTTTTTTCCTCTCACATTGTTTGCTTTTTGAACCAGACTTCCTTATTTTTCTTATGCATAATGCGTGCTTATTATGTCCGTACCAGAACGCAAAGCTGTCTCGAGAGTTAAGGAGTATTTTTGTATTTTTGAGAATGCACATTTCGGTTACGTCTTACTTGCATAATAACAATTTGAATAAAACAACATATTATTATAATAACCACACATTGTACTGCAACATATATTATAAAATAACGTTATGTAAAGCTACAACTATTTGGAAAACTAAGAATATTATAATTAAATTCGTTGTGACTTCATGTACTAAATGCAAACAGCATTTTTTTACACAGGCCTTTTTACTTATGAGAACTCAATTATGAGTTCTCATAAAAAAAGGCGTGAAGTTATAAAAAAATCTGCTGATTGATAATTCTAGTCCTTGATAATTCCGTGGAATTATTAAATTTCATGGAAATTTCAAGAAACGTTTATAAGCGTATTATGAAATCTTAAAAGGTTCTTATTATTATAATGGAATAAACGTAATTAATTCAAATTATAATTACTCATATGTACGTGCTACGCGAAATAATTCTCTAGCTTATATTAAATTTAATGTTAAGAGTTTTATTTTATGTACCTATCACTCATCTCTCTCATCAACCCATTATTGGCCCACTGCTGGGCACGGGTCTTCTCTCAGAATGAGAGAGTTTAGGCCATAGTCCACCGCGCTGGCCAAGTGCAAATTGGTGTGATTTTATGTATCACAGTACATACATAAACAATATTATGCATTTTGTTTTATGCATATACAATTTAATGATAGTCTATGTACGGAATAAACTCTTCTAAAATAATAAAATGCCATATACGAGTACGTGCCACATATTAACATAACATATTTAGCACCAACTATTATCACTCAGAAGTAGCATGAGTTGCCTAAATATATTTAATACACCCCTTAACATTGATGCCACTTAACAAAGCTTAAAGCTCCGTCACGTTTATCTTCATTTTAATAAACGCATCAGAATGCTAACTACTGTTTACTACCTTGTGTTTACCCCTTTTGTTGAAGGGTTACTCAAGGGTAGCTCTCCCTTGATGACCGCCTGTTAAGACGGATAGTACGGTAAGCTCGTAAAAGTTAATATTGATTAGGCACGCAATTTTGAACATAAAGAGTTTAAATCTAACGTAAATTTTATTGTTTGAGATATTAACATATTTATATCGATAAATATTTAATTTCAGAAAACTTCAGTAAATTATTATTATGTTTTAGCGAAAGTTATCACATTTGAGAGGTACTTCATTCGTAATATAACGCTTTCTACCCTCCTGGGTCGTGGGTACCATCCACAAAGAGGTACACACAGAACAGAAATCTTATTTCATTGTACTGACTTATATTTGTATCTGTCTCGCCTCGGATGGAACCCGCAACCCTTTAAGCTTGACACCTGTATGCTGAATGCCTTGCCGCACGGGTCTTTATTTTCAATTCATAATTGTAAAGTCCCACGTTCGCAATTTATCCGTTATAGTTATTATTCATAATAAAAAAATCAAATCGAAGTATTTTCGGCTCATAAATAGTAGGTACTTTTGAACGCCGAATCTTTTTCATATATACGAAGTATTTAATGCTTTAGAAAGTTATTTATACATCAAAGATCTCTATATCATGAATTTTCTTGGTATAAAATAAAATGTCGAGAAAAAATCTATTAAGTCTACTTATGGCTATTTTTGATATTGAATGATGTCAACCTTTCAATACAACCAAAAATACACATAAATATCAAAGTATTTAGACAACAATGACTCTTTGTCACATACATTTTTTGTTCACTACATGTTTAAAAATACCATTCGCAGTTTTTTCTCTCCAAAATGTCACTATGTCGACTTATCGAGAGAATGGTACAAAATTGTCAATACCCTTTTCAATAGATACAAGAGAGTCATCCACCGATCCGTTTTGAGACATCTGGATCTTGCTTTATTGTATTGAAACGTGGCGGTGCATTACAATGCGTTTCTTAGAACCTTATCAAGATATTGATGGCCCTTTATTTGTTCAAATATTGGCCAATTAGACACACAACTAAGATTGCGTTGTCATTTGGTTCCCATAAATATTACGGCCATTAGTCACTGTAGGGTCGCCAATTCCTTAGTATGAGTTTTTGTTTCCTGGAAACAAACAATGTTGTTGTTTTCGCTCATACAATGCAATATTACATATGCAATAGTACGTTGCACGCTTATGTTTTCGATTTCAGCCATTACTTGCAATGTCCTTTGAAGGTATGAAAACACTCTTAGGACAAAGTACAGTATTCTCAGTATGAGGTTACTGCGTTTCCTCAATACAACAATAATTGTTTATGTTTTCATCAGCGAAAACGAAATAGTGCAATGTACGTTGCAATGTATGGGTAAAAACATAATCGTGCAATATACTTTGCATTGTATGGGCTATAAGGTAAATAATGATTATTTTGAGAAATCATACACACATATTAACTCTTATTAAGGGCACGATAGTTTTATGTTTGCGGAATTGTCTTTAATTATTAACAATTATTATAATTCAATGGGTTTACTCTATTTCATATAATTCATATGTAGGTTAACATTTAATAAATTGAGTTATTTTTTTTAATTTAAAGTAATTTATAATGATTCTTTGTAAAAAGTTATACACTTAAAACGTCCTACCAAATTGGCATAAGTTGAAAATTTATGTGCCATTATAAAAGAACATATAACTTCATAATTAAATTATTAATTACCTATTATTTTTATTATTGACAATATGATGGTATGTATTATAAAGAAAAAAATACAGATAATCGTTTTTAATATGTTATTAAAAACGTTGGTAACCCTAGTTCACAGGCTCAGGTAAGTGCGTGTCCATTGCTCGCTGAGTCACGAACTTTTTTGCATATTGCCGGGTATGCATTATTGGAAACTGATTATAGATCGTCCGATAAAGTGGGAACACACCTAAAGTAGAATCTGAACGTCGATATCCGAACGTTCTACTTTCAGATATCGATCAATTTGACGTTACTTCTTTATTTTGGCTTAATTGAACTAGAGTCTGGAGCTTTTAAGGCAAATGCGTTGTCTGATTATGTGTAGGATATTGTAAGTTAATGTTGATGAATCACTTTGTAATATGGTAAAAACTCCGTTATGCTAATAATTGTTATTTTTCCATAATATAAATCTGGAATTTAATATCTTCCTATGGATCGTAAAATATTATTTAAGTTGGTATCGTTTGTATTTCTATAGCTCCTATCGTTTGTATCTGTTTTATCACCTCTAGAGTCTAGAGTCTACGCCCTGTAGTTCCGGGATCAGAATAGGGCTACGGCATCCCCTGCCTGTCGTAAGAGGCGACTAAAAGGGGCTTCCGGGGTTGCAGACGGCTAGAGTGGGAGCTCGAACTGTTCGGGCAGGCAATCCCGGGAAGGACGGCGGTATGTGTGGTCGCATACCGTCGTAAAGACTAGACGGAGCGGTGGGCCCAGCCGCCCATCTGGGAGGAGCCCAATGGGGCAACGCGCTCGGAGGATTCCGGTTGAAGTCTTTTCGAGATCCCGGAGTCCTCCTTTTCAGCGCCGAGGACGGCCACCGGGGGGGGTTTTAGTGCGGTAAAAATCCCACATAACCCTGCGTCGCTCCCACGGCGTCGGGTACCGTTTGAAGGTTTCCTCGAAAACAAAAAAAAAGAGTCTTGAGTCTAGACTCATTTTTATCTAATAACAAATATGTTAAACGCTTCTCATGTTATTTTTTGAATGGTATGGCAAAGAAAACATGTTTATTTGAGGGGTGCCATAATTTTGTACACACGTTTTTTATCTGAGTGATATTGCAAGAAATCATGCAGTTTACCTGATGGCAAGTGGCCATTGCCGCCCCAATTTGTACATTTGTAAGCAACTTCATACAGACTCGGGTTCTATAGTCAATAGATGCGTTGCTACTCCTAAGAACTAAGACAGTTGCCTCACAAAAAGTGAACCGGCACCCGCTTTACGCTAGAAATAGGACTGACGGTGGAACCTATAGAACCATGCACGCACTACCACCTTGCAAACAAATAATAATGGAGCAGTGATAGGCTAATATGAAACTTGCCCTCGGGAGGTCCGAGGATCAAACCTCACCAGGCCCGCACCATTGATTTTTCTAAATTACGTGCGTATTAGAAATTAATTATATCTGCTTTTCGGTGAAGGGAAACATCGTGAGGAAACCTACACACCCAAGAGTTCTTTAAAAAAAAATCTGTGGTGTGAACTCCACCAATCCGCACTTGGCCAGCGCGGTGGACTATGGCCTAAATCTCTCTCATTCTGAGAGAAGACCCGTGCCCAGCAGTGGGACAATAATGGGTTGGCACCACCTTGGAAACAAACTTTAGTTAAAAATCAATCCTTCTGCCTCTGTACCAATGTTGAGAGATAAACAGTAACATTTTTAGGTCTTGATCAAGTAGTAATGAAATGCTTACAAGCATTTTCATAAAAAATCCTTTGCATCACTTTCTGAAACATAATTACTTTTCAGTCGCAGCTATTTAGCAGCTATCTTTAATCCCCAGTGAGGACGATAGTATAATTTGACTAATTATAAGTTTAATACACCAACTTTGGTTGCGGACATTTTGTAGTTAACGACGCAGTTAGCGCAGCTAGAACCATTTAATTTCTGCGTTTATGTTCAGACTTCTATTAACTTACGTAATCGGTGATAAAAAAATAAAATTAATTCTCAATTCATATTAAAAATTACCTACTTGTGAAACTTCATTATTTGATTCAATATTTACCTAGTTTTTAACCGACTTCCCAAAGGAAAGAGGTTATCTATTCGTCACGTATATTTTTTTTTTTTTTTTTTTTTTATGTATGTTCGGGCGAAATGGCTAGAAATCGTCGACTTACCGACACGATTCATACGACATTGTATGCGACTAGTTTCACAGGCAGTCCCATATTGAGGAAAATGAAAACCTTCCGGCGGTTTTCCCGGAAAATTGGAAAATGTCGGTTTCTTAAAATCTTGAATAACTTGGGTGTTTATAAACCGATTTCCATTTTCTTTCTTTCATTTGATAGGAAATTTCGTCACGCAACTTTTTCTCTTGGACATGGGTATGCTGTGATGCTTAACTCTTTGAGTTATGGGGTGGAAACCACCACCACTCCTCAAGTTTTTTAGATAATTTGAGATAACTCGGCTTCTGCCGAATCGATTCTTATGAAACTTGGAATATGTATTATATATCTATGCTTATATAGGTTGACGAAAAATTTGACCTTCAACTCTTCGATCCTGATGATGCAGGGTTACAGCTATCCTAAACTATAACATTAGCTATTTGGTGCTTACATATATGTAACAAGACTACTAAGCAGAGACATGTGATGAAAATTTGACCTTCAACTCCTCAATCCTGATGATGCAGGGGTGCCTCAAGCCTAAACCATAGGGGTTGACTATTTGGTGCTTATGGGTATGTTATAACAATACTAAGCAAAGACATATTATAAAAAAAATGACCTTCAACTCCTCAACCCTGATGATGCAGGGTGCTGTAAGCCCAAGCCGTAGGTGATGGCCATTTAGTGCTTACGGATATATAATAAGATAGCAAGGCAAAGATGTACAAAGACAAATTTGACCTTCAACTCCTCAACCCTGATGATGCAGGGGTACTGCAGGCTTAAACCATAAACGTTAGACATTTGTTGCTCACGGATTTGTAATAACATTGCTAAGCAAAGGTATAGGACGAAAAATTGGACCTTCAACTCCTCAATCCTGATGATGCAGGGGTATTGAATGCCTAAGCCATAAAACTTAGCTATTTCAATCTTACGCATTCAAAATGATATTTAAAAAAATGTAAGGTAAAACATTAGAAAAATGGTTGTGTACGGTGGAAAATTGGACCTTCAATTCCTCAATCCTGATGATGCTGGGGTGCTTCAAGCTTAAACTATAGGCGTTAGCTACATGATCGCTACGTATATCTGATAAGATTACTAAGCAAAGATATAAGATGAAAAATTTGACCTTCAACTCCTCAACTCTGATGATGCAGGGGTACTTCAGGCTTAAACTATAGGCGTTGGCCATTTGATGCTTATGGGTATGTAATATATTTACAAAGCGAAGACGTATGATAAAAAAGTTGACCTTCAACTCCTCAACCCTGATGATGCAGGGTACTGTAAGCCCAAGCCATAAAAGTTGGGGATCTGTTGCTTACGTGCATGCGATAAGATTACATAGAAAAGATATGACATGATAATTTTGACCTTCAACTCTTCGGCCCTGATGATGCAGGGGTACTTCAGGCTTAAACCATAGGCGTTGGCCATTTGATACTTATGGATATGTAATATATTTACAAAGCAAAGACGTATGATAAGAAAATTGACCTTCAACTCCTCAACCCTGATGATGCAGGGTACTGCAAGTTTAAACCATAAGCATCGGCCATATGGTGCTTACGTATATGTAATGAGATTACTAAGCAAAGATATGACATGATAATTTTGACCTTCAACTCCTCAACCCTGATAATGCTGGGGTCCTTCAAGTTTAAACCGTAGGCATCGGCCATATTGTGCTTACGTATACATAATGTTGTTGTTCACAATACCAACAATGAGTTTCGGAGAAGATATAATTATGATCAAAAATTCCACTTTGAATACAATTACCTGGAAGATGCAAGAGTACTACCAACCTTTTTAAATTGGATGGGTTATTTTTATCAGTATCAGTTGAATTATACTCTTAGTTATAAGGTTTATATTACTTTTTCTACTTTAAATATTGATAATTATATGTCTATTCTTTAAATAAATGTTTACTCAGAAAAAGTTGTTTTATTCGGTTAGGTTAGGTTCGAACAGATTCTTATTCAGAATCTAAGGGAGGGGGCGCGGTAGCGCCCCCGACCGGTTGTGTCAAACAAGTCTATTTTTAGATGATGACGTCAGCACATAATTTTATTCATCCGAAAATCGGACGAATAATTAATTTTATTCATCCGGTTAGCGGACGACTAGCAACAGCCATAACTGATTTTATCGTGACTGAAAAGCGTGAAAAAAAAATTTTTAAACAAAAAATACAACCGACTTCCATGCCACATAAAAGTAAAAAATAATTTAAATACATGTTGGTTTAGAGCAAACACAGTACTTAGTCCATAGTCCCGAAGTCGGCGCTCATTCGTCATGATCCAGCAAAATATGGTGAGCGCCGACTTCGGGACTATGGACTAAGTACTGTGTTTGCTCTAAACCAACATGTATTTAAATTATTTTTTACTTTTATGTGGCATGGAAGTCGGTTGTATTTTTTGTTTAAAAATTTTTTTCTAAGTTCAAGTTGATCTCATATTTTAATTTAAGACGATTATTATGATGTGAGTATAATGAAAATTTTTATAAATATAAAATAACATTGTTTATGTTTTAAAATATTTATATTTTGTTCTTACTTACGCTTACCCACAGTGCTGCATACACATACCCCGATACTAGGTAAAAGTACGCATATGAAAGGGTCTTTGTATTCTATAGTTTTTTAAATGTATATACGCTACTGATAACATTATTGTTGTGTCTAAGTTGATAACAAATAAACGGTCTTACTAATTAACACAGTTTTTTTTTTCATATCACTAATAATATACGAGGTTTCGAAGCATCAAATTTAAAATACGCACACTTGACCCACACGACTCTACATTTCATTATTCATTTTATACAAATGTTTATCATCAAATTATTGAAAAGACGGAAATCTAAATTACGTACTTATTAATAAATTCAAATAATTACAATAATAATATGTAAATAATATTAAACAGTATAAAGTTAAGGTAGTTTAAACATATTTATTTCTAAAGACTGGATGCCTATGTCTTTACTTCGAGGAACAGCTATAATGTCATAAAAATGTATATATTATTGCTTCGTTAGACCTAGATGATGTTAAATAGATTGATATATATGTACATACATATTTGTAGTATACAACAGACTAAGTGATTTAATATACTATATTATTTGCTAGCTGTACCCTGCGAACGTTGCTACACTATCACAAAAAAACACCATAAACCTTCACGAGCTCATGAATAACAATTTTGCTAAAGACTATCACATGATCGAATGAATAGTTAAATAATAATAATAATTACGATTCTATAGAGGATGTCTATATGACAAACATTCATTTTTATAAAGAAGAACAAAGATGTGAGGAGTTATCCCAAGTTATTAAGAGATGCCACTTGTATTCAGAATAACGTTATCAAAGATACGTTACAAGTATTCTTAACATTTTATATTTAATTGTATAAGCTTTAAATTGAGATTTTTGGAGCTTCACAGGCATAATCTTGTAACTGAGTTGGAGGTTTACCTGACCCAAAGTAAGTAGGTATATCATATTTATTTCAACAACAATCGGACCAAACAAATTTTAAAAGTGAGCCTTAGCTTACCTTTTTCCCGGAGTACCAGGACTTTTTATATACCAGAATATATTCCGGTTTTTTGTATAAAACAAGAAAAAACTGTAGGTAACACCGCGTTTGCGAACTGCATGCTAAATGCAGCGAGTATTAAACTTATGAATGCCTTTCCTAGTTCTAACGACTGAAGTATGCGACCAAATTAGAATTGTAATGCTAACGATTTGTTCATTTAGCTACTAGCTATTAGCTAGCTAGCTTTATGTAGCTATTGCTTTGTGTTCGTGGCTATTTAATATGAATTTGTAAAGAATTCAAATTTAACAGGTATGAAACAAGACCATCACTACATAGTTTAAAACAAAGTCGCTTCCCGCTGTCTGTCCCTATGTATGCTTATATCTTTAATACTACGCTACAGGTTTTAATTTTTTTTTAAAGATAGAGTAATTCATAAGAAAGGTTTTTTATGTATAATACATTCATAATACAGTGGAGGAACACTGATAATTTTTGATTTTTGATTTTTAGGCGGAACGAAGGCTGTCGGGTCAGCTGGTCTGACATAAATAAGTGACAACTGCTATCCAAGATCTACAGAAGTAGCAGATAACCATGCGGCATTTAAAGAAGTCGTAAAATCAGCATTGTTTAACCGAGGTAAAACCGTCATAGCCATATGTAACGTGGAGAAGTTTAGGTAGAAGAGTGTGCATGTGCTGAATTACATATGACGCAACCATTTTAGACCTTTTTTTTTTTGTTTTCGAGGGGGAAACCTTCCAAAGGTACCCGATGCCGTGGGAGCGACGCAGGGTTTTTTACCGCACTAAAACCCCCCCGGTGGCCGTCCTCGGCGCTGAAAAGAAGGACTTCGAGATCTCGAAACGACTTCAACCGGAATACTAACCATTTTAGACCTAAGCAGTTACATCGCTCTTTTGTGAGAATCTCTACGATAGGCTTTACGAATTTTGTCACATATGTCTGGATAGAAATATGCTTGTTATAAGTGAAACATTTAAAATAGGTAGGTATTAGAAAAATAGCAAAATATCGATATACTATTTATACCTTAAACTTTACATAAGTTAATTCACGACGAAAATGAATAAATAAAATACGACGAAAATTTAATTATATATTTCCGAAAACTGGTGTAAACCCTTTTCACACTGGACATCCGCACTCAGCAGCGGGACAGTAATGAATCAACGACGAAACATATTCGAAAGATTTAATATAAACAATTTTAAGCGCTGTTATGGTTTTAAAGGTGGGGTTAGGAATAGGTGTCTATTTCTAACAATTTACGAGGCGTACGTTAAAAGTTTGTGCTCAAGTGTAGCAGTGCATGTATGGTTGGTGTATCTAATTTACTACATATTTACGTTTATGAGAGGGCATTATCACTATAAGATAGCGCACACATGTTTGTGTATCTTTTCCATCTAATTTTCTTTTTTTATCTGTCTGAAGTAGTAAACGAGCATGCAGTGCACCTTATGGTAACCGCCGCTCATGGACATCTGTAATCAACTTCATACAGAACATGGGTTCTACCTGAAGTCAATCACAGATGCATTGCTACTCCCGACTATGATACATAGTCGCCTCACATCCTTCTATCGAAACGCAAGAAATGCTTCACGCTAGAAATAGGTGTGGTGGTGGTACTTCCCCGCTGAACTACACTGGTTCTACCATCTTCAAACAACCACAACAACCTTCTTTTCTCTTATATCATTAATAAACAAGCATGTATCCACGTTACGGCAAATTACTGGACATGGACATCCATGGACATGTTTAAGCAACCTCATAATTTATAACAGGGGTTCTTAAAAGTCAATCACCAATACGTTGCTACATCGGATGATTAAGACGGTCGCCATTTTTAAAAGTGTAAATGCAATACAAAAAATTAAATATGTAACTTTTCAATTGGACCAATTTAAATGTTGCTATCAATAAGGTATTTTTAATTGGACACACTGCATCTAACAGCAAGCGAGCAGAATCACTTTGCTTTGTCTAATTAGCATAAACATTGATTGGATACAGCGAAAGGACATGACCAGCAACCGCTTAATAGAACACATGCCATTAAATTACAATTAGCACATGGCTTTACCTCATCACGGCATGTAGTGGTTGATTATATAATTTTATGATTAAGGGTGTATGCAAAAACTACTGGACGAAGTTTGCTGAAAGGTACACACATACTGTATGAACTTTTTTTTTCGTTCTCGAGAGGGAAACCTTCAAAAGGTATCTGACGCCGTGGGAGCGACGCAGGGTTATGTGGGATTTTCATCGCAATAAAACCCCCCGATGGCCGTCCTCGGCGCTATAAAGAGGACTCCGGGAACTCGAAACGACCGCAACCGGAATCCTCTAAGCGTGTTGCCCCATCGGGCTCCTCCCAGATGGGCGGCTGGGCCCACCGCTCCGTCTAGTCTTTACGATGGTATGCGACCACACATACCGCCGTCTTTCCCGGGATTGCCTGACCGAACGGTTCAAGCTCCCACTCTAGCCGTCTGCAACCCCTGAAGCCCCTTTTAGTCGCCTCTTACGGCAGGGGATGCCGTAGCCCTATTCTGATCCCGGAACTACAGTGACCTAGATTAATAAGTATACTATTGTAATGAGCGTCCAGTACCGTAGTAGATTTGACCAAAACGGACAAAGCCCCAGGAATAACGTAACCAAAGATAAAAGTTATAGAAGCTTTCATGACTTTACTGCGTAAAGCAGCGTTGTCAGATTTTTTAGCAAGTCGGGATTTAGTAACTTTTTGAGTGAAAAAAGCGGGATTACATAGTCAAAGCGGGACAGTAACCCTCGCGTTACAAAGAACCTCTCGCCTCACAGACAGACACGAAATGTTCTCCTTGATGTAGGGTGCCCGGAAGATTGGCGATTTTTTTTTTGATCGATGAACTGCAGAGTGCAGATCGGGTTAAATCGGTATAGATTTGGCGACCTTTTTTTTGGTCGACTAACTGCAGTTCCACTTACATATAATTGCAATTGGCGACCTTTTTTTTTGCAAAAGTCTAGTCCTTCCCAAAAAGCGGGACTGTGCCTGTCCCGCGCAAGACATTTGATTGTGATTAAAAAATCAGGACGGTCCCGTCAAAAGCGGGACATCTGGCTACCCTGGCTTAAACGCCACTACTATACCTATTTCTGATTTAAAATAGCAGTATAGCGTTGGGATAGAAGAGAGCTTGTTCCATTTTTTAAAATAATGAAGTAGCCAACCACTATGCAGTCAGCTTACCTGATGGCAAGCGGTCAACGGCGCCCATAAAAATTTATAAACAACTTAATTTAAAACGGTGGTACTATTTAAAGTCAATTTTTGCTACTCTTGAGTACAAAGACGGTCGCCTCAACATAAGAAAACCGACAATCACACATCTCAAATCTCTAAGAAACACTCCTCATTAGATAGTGGTGATTAGTCTAATTAATGATATTCTGTTCACATGAGAAGGGTTGTTGCGGATTATTTGAATAATAAATTTTCATTCCAGTGAGTTTTCTTTAGTCCTAATTAGCAACCTTGAGTATGGGAGACCGAAATTAATACCACTTTTTTATCGGATCTTAAGTGAAAGTTTTATTAGGAAACTTGTTACCTTCGTCGACTAGTTCATTAGCAACATTCAACAATCCCTATACCTAATGCTAGAATCTATTAAAAACATTTTCTCTATTGTTGGCCTAAATACTTTATTTATATATGTACCTACATAAAAACCTTCCTCTTGAATCACTCTATCTATTAAAAAAACTGCATTAAAATCCGTAGCGTAGTTTTAAAGATCTAAGCATGCATAGGGACAGACAGCGGGAAGCGACTTTATTGTATTCCATGTGGTGACTAGGCTATTGCCGTGTATGCCAAATGTTACTGAAATAGTTGTTGTGTGTACTGTAGTTCCGGGATCAGAATAGGGCTATGGTATCCCCTGCCTGTCGTAAGAGGCGACTAAACCGGGCTTCGGGGTTACGGGCGGCTAGAGTGGGAGCTCGAAGCGTTCGATCAGACGACCCCGAGAAGGGCGGCGGTATACGTGGTCGTTTATCGTTGTAAAGACTAGACGGAGCGTTGCAGTGGGCTCAGCTGCTCACCCAGGAGGAGCCCGATGGGGCAGCGCGTTTAGAGGACTCCTGTTGAGTTCCTTTGGAGATCCCGGAGTCCTCTTTGTAGCGCTGAGGACGGCCACCAGGGAGGGTTTTAATGCGATAAAACACATAACCCTGCATCGCGCCTACGGCATTGGGTACCTTTTGTAATTTCCCCCTCGAGAACATAAAAGGTTTTGTGTGAAAGAATAACAAACACACGTACATCCTTACACACTTTCTCATTTATTATAATACTAGCTGACCCGGCGAACTTCGTTCCGCCTAAAAGTTAAAAATCTAAAGTTATCAGTGTTTCTCCACTATATTATACATGCATTATACATAAAAACCTTCCTCTTGAATCAGACCATCCATGTAAAAAACTGCATTAAAATCCGTAACGTAGTTTTAAAGAGCTAAGCATACATAGGGACAGACAGCGGGAAGCGACTTTGTTTAATATTATGTAGTAATTAGGTAATAATTATTATTGCGTCTTTATTGTGTCTATACCTTATATTAGTAATTACAATTGCAATATAATTGCAATTGTAACGAAAACTGATGATATTTCCATTTATAACACGCTTGTTTCCGTATAATATGTTGTGGACAAAAATATATTTATACCATTAAATATTTTACTTCATTGTTTAATGAAAATCAATTTATACATATAATATATATGCTACAGTGTGTAATTTTCTCACGAGAATAAATTCAACTCGTTAACTATGGACGGGCAATTCCTTGAAAATTAATCGAGCGCTGAAGACCAATCAGGTTGTCCAGAAAATGATTTGCATCGGCCAATAAACCGCCAATTTTCCTATCACGATGCCATAAGCAGCCCGGAGCGCTGCCACTTTCCCAGGACATCAGCATGAATCACGAAGATTACTAAACTAAAATCGAATAGAATTTCCATGCAGCTATTTAAATTAAAAAAACTGAAATGTCCTTATTACCTGACTGCGTCAGAAGAAGGGTATAGTTTTTCAAAAGTATGTTCGTATATATGTATGTCAATTTTGGCGTTACAATGTTTTAGACCAAACGCCTTGACGGATTGTAATAGATCATAAGAATCAACGCAGTTTGCTGAGTGACATAGGCTTTATATACTTTTTTAATATAGCGCTTACGATCAGGGAAAAAGGGAGGGTGGGACATTCTTTTATTATTATAACAATACGGACATCGTATGAAAGCTAGTGAATAGAGCATTGCAAATAGGCTTACAGAGGCTCTTACAAATTGTCACATACAATATTTTTCCACACTACCTGATCCGAACACGACCTCAACAGAGAATATCCGGCAAGAAACTCGGAAGGTTTGTATGTTTTCTATGTAATCCGTTGTACTTATTGTATGCGTTGCCATACTACATAATTATGAACATTTGAATAAACTGTCACAACACCTTTAATATTACCCTCTTAGTTGTTTTCCTCTTGTATTACTCTCGGGCAGATAAGATAGAAGTTTTACTGAAGGTTGATTACAGATGTGATGCTCCCCCTGACGAACCTAAAATACGTTGGATAAGTGTCTCTCCCTTAACCTACACCATTTAAACCAGACGAAACAAGCGAACTATGAGCAGCATAAAAGTGGGGACTGGAATGAAACGAAGATAGTCAATAAAGTCTCTGATCATGTAAGAGGATAGAGTATAAAAAATAAACAAGAGACAGAAAACAGCAGCGCATAGCATTGATGTTATTACGCAAAAAAGCGTTAGTACCTTTAGAGCAGTGATAGCCTAATTAATGGTTGAAACTTGCCCTTTCGATTGGGAGGTCCGAGGTTCAAACCCAGGCACGCATCACTGATTTATGTGCGTATTAGAAATTAATTATCACTGCTTTTCGGTGAAGGGAAACATCGTGAGGAAACCTATACACCCGAGAGATCTTAAAAAAAAGTTCTCGGAGGTGTGTGAAGTTCACCAATTCGCACTTGGCCAGCGCGGTGGACTATGGCCTAAACTTTCTCATTCTGAGAGAAGACCCGTGCCCAGCAGTGGGACAATAATGGGTTGACGAGACCTTTAGAGTCAACTCATAAAGAGTTTTGACCGGCTAAAAAATAATAGTCTAAAGTACGAATAATAGCATGATTCATAAATATTAGTACTTAGTATGCTAGTAGTATTTCTACATAACATTAGCTCTGTGGTACATCGTGACTCGCGTCTGGCGTGACTTGACTAACGTAATGATGCTTATGAGTCGGCTAACCTCCTTTGTCCTTTCAGTATTCCATTCATAGATTCACCGCTACGCTCCAAGAGAAATATTATAAGTCACGGTAAACTTGCAACCTGCTTTTGCTACTTGTTTTATAAAAGAAGTAACGAACGAGCATGTCGTTCTGGAGTAGTCCGATAATAAGGTATTTCTAAACATGGAAATTGTATTATAATATTGCTGCTCTATATAAGGAATATCATGACATTCTGGTTTGAATAGTCTATTAAAGAAAGGCCATTTAGGTATAAAAGGCGTTTCAAAGCATTGACGTCAGGTGTACCAACTGGGGGATCCAGGATTTTTGTTTAGGTCTTTTGTCCAACCAAAGGTAGGCCTTCAAAGATTTTGATAGAGAAAAAGATCGAATCTATATCCTCCTAACTAAAATATTGGTAACAACGTTTTACATCGTACTTTATTGTTTTCGGAGGAAAATTTTAAATACCTGAACGACCAGGAACATGTTATGTGAGGTTTTATTCAACAAATTCCGACTTATTTTCTCACTTACTAAGCTTACTTTGTTCTTATATATAGCTTTTTATTCTCATAACTAATTAAAAATATTTTGACATGTTAAATAAGTACTTGATGAAAATCTCATATAAGGAATTAACTTGAAATAAGCCTACTGTGTACAGTTAGAGTAACTAGTAAGCATTTTAGAATAAAAATAACATGAAATGCAACTGTTAAACTTAGTACTAAAGCACGATAATTTGCACGTACAGTCTAATTTTAACTTGAGTTTCGTTTAAAAGCGAAAAGTTGAGTTTGTTTTTGCGAATTTAAACACTTTTAAAACAAGTAGGTTAGGAATTAAAGGATATTATTATGCCAACTGAATGCTACTCACGTACATTCGTTTAGGTTTCCCGCCATAACTTTGTTACTTTTTTATTTCGTTGAATTTGTATACAGCCAGTTTATTAGTCTGTGATTATTTATTTTTATTCTAAAGTACATCATCGACATCTACCCGTTTCATTGTTGGGCGTGGCAAAGTCTTACCAACTTATGAACTATGGAGATAATAATAAAGATTTTCTACTAATCATATTATTTATTACTAGCCAATCGTTGCAACGATCGAAATTCGACCGTAATTCAACTCAAGAACTAAACGTGATATTGTCCAAAGTAGCACGAATATTTCTCAAATTCAATTAAATTGTATTGGTTTTCTAATTAACTTAGCTGTTAATTTAAAAGCGATGGCGGGTATATTGACAAAGACATGTGACATGTTTGACGATATGAGTTTTCATGTTTTATTACTATATATTTGTTAGTGTCAAATGCACGGTAGTGCGTGTACTGTGGTTTTGGTTGATTTTATGTATGTTTTATGCATCATTAAAAAAAAATATTTGCATTTGGTACACCTTCTCTAAATCAACTATAACTGTGCGTAATTGCATATTCTACTTAAAAACGGATCCCAAGTTTTTGCTTCACGTATTAATATATAGATGACAGTAATTATAAATATATATTGCACATAATCCTTGGATTTATGGTTATGTACAGGAAACACACAAACATTACCAATAATATATCTTGCAAAGTAGAGCAAAGCTCATTATAAATTGCTATCATCCGTTCAGAGGGTAAATTATTGTTGCTCTTCCATTTCTATTTACAAATGCCACTAAGCTGATAGCACGTAATGAAGTAATATCGGCTTCCATATAATAACAAATACATTTTAAATGATACCAATGTGATATATCAATTATTAACTCCAAATTTGCATTTTACGTATACTAAATTTTAACATCAGTTAACATGTTGACGTCTACACAATAACAGAATAATTACTTTTTGGACTTTGGTTTAATTTACTGTAACCACACGGACCGAACATTTAGTAAAAACCTACCGCAGCGAAGCTTTTAACAATAGACCATCTTTACGATGTGCCCAAAAAGGACTTCATTACCATAATTATGATGACAATACAACTCTGTTACAAGTTTTTTAGTTAAATACTTTAAGAACATTGTTTTATTATTTTACTTTAATTTGTTACTGTCTTGGCATAATGTTTTAAATTATCGTTGCGTTCACTTTATTTTGCTGTCAGATTTGCAAAGCTTGGCGGGAAAATGTAATTGATAGAATAATTAATTGAAAAAAGAGTAACTTAAAGGCTTGTAAATGGAATAAGGTTATTTATATGATCATATAAATGTTTTAAATAAAGCACAATATTTGTGAATAAATTTAAAGCGGTATCTCATAATTAATACCTGTGTTAAAAAAATAAAATCAATATCTACAAATCAATAAATGTAAAGCGAAAATCTCATAAATTTCATAGTTCAAAAAGAAAATACCAAACTTACTAATTGTCATTTTCTGATCTAAATTGTTATTAAATTTTATGTCGTTCATTCACACTGTAGCCCAATAATTAGAACAATAAATTGTATGTCGGTCGGCCTTTGGCCATTTTGCCAACTATTAACTTTTCTCAAATCTATACATTATTTACATTTTTCAATTATTATATCTGTGGTCAGGGTAGCCTAGTAAAACGTTTTCGACCACAATTGCACTGATTGCAATTTTCAATTAATAGCTCCTCATTAATTCTCGGTTGGGTCGCGTCGGACACAATGCTGGCGTAAATCAAGTTTGCGGATTATTTATCGAGATAAAAACGTGATATGGAATGAGTCCAATTTTGCATTGTTATATACCAAACTGTTTTTGTTATTGCGGCTTTAATTTGATTAATAATCGCTTGATTGTTCATTATTCTATAGACCGTATGGATGGGATTTATTAATTGTTTCAACAAAACTTTCAGTGATTTTTTTAGTAGAAGCAGTGACCGTGTGGTGCATGTTCAGTTTTAATATCTAATATATAAAATTCTCGTGTCACAGTTTTTGTTGCCATACTCCTCCGAAACGACTTGACCGATTTTTAACAAATTTTATATGCTTATTCAGTAGGTCTGAGAATCGGCCAACATCTATTTTTCATACCCCTTAAGGGTTGTCCACCCTTAACATTTTATTTTATTTTTTATATGGCAAAACAACGTTTGTCGGGACAGCTAGTTATATTGTTATATTTGTCAGATTGCAGGAACAATTTAAGATGCAGTCTACCTAATGGCAACTGGTTACGGCCGCCCATGGACCTCTGTAAACAGCTTTATACAGAATAAGGGTTCCATCTGAAGTCAATCACAGATGTGTTGCTGCTACCGGGGATTACGATGGTCGCTTCGTATGAAAGAGCCGGCAACCATACCATTCCACCGAAACGCAAAAACTGCTTCAAACTAGAGATAGGTGTGTGTTACCCAGACTTGAACTGGAATGGAATAGAAATTAAATGAAAAAATGGTTACTACATCATCGGCGGCCTCATGCATGAAAGACGAAGGACCAAGGACAGTGTCGGACCGCATCAAGGCTCTTCCAGCAGTGCGTGTTGATCTGCCCGTCTTCGAAGCCATTTTGTCATTTCATTAATCAAAGTGAAAGAGTGAGGTCGAAATGTGTCTTTGAAGTCACTGACTTTTGGCGGATTCGACGAACGGATACTACTTCACATCGTATAATGCTCTTTCATAAGCTTATCAATTAATATGCGTTTAAATGTGGTACAATTTGAGTAAGTGCAAATTATTACAATGTTCGTCACATTTAGTTTAATGGAAATATGCCTTATTTTAAAAATTAAATTCCACGGTGCGTTTATGCGTTTACGGGCTAGTCTACGTCCTTAATATTTCAGCCCGTGGTAAACCAGTATAAGGCGTTATAAGGCGTTTGTTCATATAATAATCCGTGATAAAAAACCACATCACTATGCGAATTTTTCTCTAATCGTTAACAGATGGAGCAAGCGTTCTAACTTACGCTTACGAAGTTTTCATTTAGTTTTCAGTATCGTCAAGTGTGACCTCGATGTGTTTGAATCCAATTTGAAAAACTTTAAACATACTAATTGTTTGTCATGATCGTATAATGTATTCTTCAAAACCCTTCGTATACGAATTGTAAACTCAAATCTTCGAAACTCAAAAACCTTATTACATTCTTGTTTCCATTTAAGAAAACAGCGTACGCTAACTCGAGTTACAGATCGTGACTAGCGTTAGTTAAGATTCAGATCACGTCGGACTTACGATTGTTCATACTAAATACCACTAAACACCGTGCCATAGGCAAAGTGCGGTTAATGCTAACTGACTAGATAACAGCGGGCAAGAAATACGATGGCCTGAATTTATGTGCCAGGAACGCCAGGATAACGCTGGAAACTAGGCATTATCGAGCATTAATTACTAGAGTCTGTTTTTTGTTAATCTGGAAATAAATAACCGCTTTGCTAGATAGTATGACCGGGTTGAAGGGATTTATATTATAATTAGTTTAATTTTATTGTGTAGTTTCTTTAATAATGTAAATGCAAGAGTTTGTAAGGTTATATGTGGGTTTGTTAATCTTTTACGCAAAAACTACTGGTCATTTTTCGCTTAAATTTAGCACACAAGTAGTTTGTGACCTAGATTTTTATATAGAATACTCATGACTACGGCAGACAAAGCGAGCGAAGCAGCGGAAATAACCTAGTACACTAATATGTAGGTTTGTGTGGTCACCGGTTCGCTTTATGAATACACCTGTGATTCAGATAGAATCCCTATTCTATACGAAGTTGTTAACATATGCTCATGAATGTCAGAGACCACTTAACATCAGGTAGTCTGCCTGCTTGTTTGCTTATCAGTCGTATAAAAAGATGTCGTGGATGATGTAGCCAAGTTAGTTCTTAATGAAAATTATATATCCAGTAAAATATCATTCAAGAAGATTATAAGTATTTCATCTACGAATTTGATTTTAGCTTACTGCCGATTTACATTTATGAGACCTGAATAGAACAGTCTCAAAGATGTATAACTGTGTCGTAGGTTTCATAGACATGTACAGCATGTACTGAGAGGTATACAACCAGACTCAGAACGGATTCTAAATTAATTCAGTTCATTAATGGAACCAATACTACCGGGAAGTCAAGTAAGAGGCTACAAACGTGGAGAATATTGAAGAGTCTTAACAAATAATCTATTTAGTTGCCCGTCGCAACGGTCGAAATCCGACCATAATTTAAATTAAAATACTCAACTTCATATTGTCCCGAGCAGCACGAATATTTCTCAAATTCAAATCGCGTTGTGAACCCATTATTGTCCCACTGCTGGGCACGGTCTGTACCCTTACGCAAAGTAGTCGTCGCAAATTTTTTTTGGGACTACTATCAGAATAGCATCAATAACTACTGTGGATTATGGCTATTGACCAAATCCCCATTACGAATGGGAGGGGGGAGGGACATGCCCAGTAGTGGTGCTCAAATGTTTACATAAGTAGATTCCTTGGCAAACAAATCCCTTCTTCTTACCTACAATTTCATTACCCTAAAATGGTGACACAGATTCACTTACAAATAGCACAATGCAGCAGAGATAATCATCTTTCTTTTTTATGGCATCATAACTCAATATCGAGCAGGATATCCCGCCCATAAACACGACAATGGGCGCACAATTCGTATGCAGCCATAGACACGATTGCTTTCTCGGAAACACGCGGATGTGTAATCGGAGTACAACGATTACTTTTTGAATGTAGATTTGCAGAATTGACAAAAACTAGAATTGCCTGTCGCAATAAGCGCTCGGGCATGAAATATTTGCTTGGTGATGCAAGCGTCAACGTTGAGTAAATTTCAGTAAATTTGTTACAATTTTGCAGCGAAATTTTGTGGCCTTGTAAGATTGGACATATACATTTGTTTTTAACGCCCAACTTTGAGTAGCGCTAAGTAAACGATGCTTGAAGTGTCCAATGGTTCTCGGGTAATAAGTAACAGAAATTACAAAGCGGAAGGTAGCGAACTTGACAAATGATATTGTCGCTTCTAGACATCTGTAACTAACTTCGATTAGAAAAGAAGTCGGACACATTTCCGTTAGTACTCAAGGATTAAGTTACAATGCCTCGTGCTTTAACGTTTAATTTATCACCCTTACGCCACTACCACTAACATATGGAATTAGAGCAGTTTAGTAAAATATTAGAGGTGGAAACGCAACCATGTAGACAACTGCGACCACATACGTTCACATGAACTACGTTCTCAAACATAATTATTTTTCCAAGCCATTTTAACTTATTCCTTCCTCCTTATTAACAACGCTTATGTGGCTGTCGTAAAATATGATTCTAACATTATCAGGGGCTTAATATTAGATAATTATCTTTAATATCAACTGTGAAACTTAATTCGTAAGACTTCTTTATACTTATAATCAAAACTTAAAGTTCCGCGTTGTCAGACGCAGGTATTTGCATAAAAAATGTTTGGACGATTAATACAATGCAATAATTGAAGTCTATATAATTTTCCTCTCTATGGTGGTCTATGTATACAGTTCAATACAGTTGTAGTCCATCTTGTATAAAAACATTTTTACTTTATTTCATTCAAGTCCAACAACTCTAATAGAATGTATTACATTTAAATATAAGTTACATTTTTATGCGAGGCCCAGTTCGTAATAAATATTACTATGTTTCCGTACACGAATGCATTTCTGCGACTTCTATTTCTTACTAGGTCTATGCCATCTCGTATATCGCGGCCGAGTGGTGTACGATTCCAAATGAACGTATTTTGAGAGGTAGTTCTTCGAACTGCTATTCAGATAGGTAGACACAAGATTATTTGACATACAATACAAGTATATCTTTTCGATAACATTAATTATACTTTCACTAAGTAAGGGACTATAATAATAAGCCATAGATGTATCCATTCATTAGCTTAGGAATTAGCTTACTTGTAGTTCCTCATTATTATCCATACTATAGATTAGTATAGTATGGATATTATATAATTTATATAATATATATGTTTAATTCAAATTCAAATTCTAACATTATCAGGGGCCATATAATAATTACTCCGTCATATTCGGACGTACGTCGTATGGGATTGAGAAGGACCACACTAATCACGCAGTGTCATCCAAACTAAACGTTTATGTCAATTTCATACACCCTGTCCCCATCCTATCCCCAACGTTTAAAATTCAGTTGCAATATTTGACCAACATATATGTACCCTCATATGAACTGACAAGGTAAGTAAAAGCTTTTTTTTATAAAATGAAGTAGCAAAAGAGTATGCAATTCACCTGATGGTAAGTTCAAATTGCCGCCCCAAGTAAGCAACGTCATACAGAACAAAGGTTCTATCTAAGTTGATCACAGATGCACATCACAGATGGAATTTATCACAACTAATAATATACATTTTCATAATTTTTTAGGTTTCCTCGTCCATTTGTTTGAAAAATAATAAATACCAAAACAGCGCGTTATGTACGTGTCTATGTACGTGTAATATCGTCGTTCTAATGTTTGAAGTTATCATTTCTCTTAAGAATGTTTTTTTAATAGTTGATGGATAAAATTTCGGATGAAAGAAAGTATGTCACTTATAAGTTCGAAGATAGTAGAACCCGTTGTCTTTCGACTCCAGAAGCACCATCGTCATCTATTTCTGTCTAATAACAGCAATCTTAAGCGTTGCTCTGTTCTTGTCTGCCATGTTTGGTAAGGGAAACATAATTGTTATAATTATCCGAGGCGTATCAACTTAGCCCTCAAAAGTAGCATCGCATTTGTGGCCAACTTTAAGTAAGGCTCTGATTTTACCTAGCGTTAATTATTTACCAATGTTCATGGGCGGCAGTAGTCACTTACTAAAAGGTGGACTGCATGCTCGTTTACTATTTCCATATTACATTTATTAAACGTATTACACTTATTAAACGTAGGTAAAACATTGGGTCATACTAGTTTAAATAATATATTTGTAGCCCGTATCTTAAGAAAATATTATTAATTAAAATCCATTTACTCTATCAAAAGTTACTACAATATAAAGATAAGTAACTTTTATTAAACGCTTTTGAAATCTCGAAACAGATCTAAGTAATAAATATATTCAGAAAGGCTCCACTGCCTTTACCATATTACAAGCATTTTGCTCTTATTACACGAAAAGTGGTGTTCTCTTAGTTTTTTTTTTAATTTTTAAGATTTAATAAGCAGAACCAGTTGCTGCATCTAGTTATTTGGGATAATGACATACCAAGTTAAGGTACAATCACCAACTTTAAAAAAATCCACTTCTTAAAAAGAGATAAAAGCAAATGACATTCATTATGTGAATGAAAACTTATTGGTAGAGTAGCTTCTTTTGTTTAGAAACACATGTTATGCGGCAGATAAAAAATACATGGCAAAAACTTTTTCCTTGCAACTGCTTATTGACAAAAACTTCGGAAGCATAAGTTTTTTTTCTATTTCCTTTGGAAATTGACCATTTTTTAATAACTTCCCTGTCGCCCATGTCATTTTGCGCTTGTTTCCTTGATTGACAGGCAATTTTGAACCTTCGATGGCCCGACAGAAAGGCCATTATAATGACTGAGAAGGATGAACTTTGAGTTTAATATGGCGTCGGTCAACTGTGAAATTCGGTTACGCGCCGAGGATTCGCGGTACTGTTTTAGGGATCCATTATAATATCTATACTTAAACAAATACAAATAGAGTAATAGACGATCCATGTGGTGGAGTGGTCAAAATAATGATCTAATATTGTGTTTTGTAAAAAAAATAACGCTGCATTATTTAAATTTTGTGAAAGAGCTCGAAGTTAAAATAAATTAAACACAGTAAGTAGCCTATAAAACTCACCTCTGTAGACAAAGTGTAGTTGGTAACGCACCCGTAATTTTCAATAAGCTTCCTAAATTGATGCATGCCACTATTGATGTAGAATTATTTAAAAAAAACTTATCAATTTCTAATTGACAAATGTTATTATCATATATAGGACTATTTAATTGGCAAATTTAAATTTATTTTAATTTTAACATCACATCATAATGTGATTATTATTATTAAATGTTTGTAATTGTGTGCCCATTTGTGGCGGGAATATGGAGAAACTGTATATATATTTTAGATAAGAACTTAATGTACCTACTTGTATTTGCACAATAAAGAAGATTTGATTTGATACACAGTGGATTCCGACTTCGATCTCTGGCCAGACGAATGGGTTTGGGTATTAGTGACACCGTCTTAAGTGACCATGGCATTCACGACACAGGACAAAATTCTAGCGTCGGTCGATGAGAGTAAAGTGTTATGTAATATTAAATTCAACTTTAAAATCCTCTATAGCAGTATCGTAACGTGTTTCATGCCCGGGGCTGAAGTTGAATTCGTTGCCACCCATGCACGATAAAAAAAAGGTCGCATAGTGTAAATATTCCGCCAGCTCTAAATATGCCGCCCGGGTGCGCAAGCAAAGTTTCAAAGTTTTATCTACGTTTTTTTATCCGAATGAAGTAGCAAACGAATCAAGCAGATGGTAAAAGGATACTGCCGCTCATTGACTGTTATACAGCACTGTGGTTCCTTTTTTTTTGTTCTCGAGGGGGAAACCTTCAAAAGGTACCCGACGCCGTGGGAGCGACGCATTGTTATATGGGATTTTTACCGCACTAAAACCCCACCGGTGGCCGTCCTCGGCGCTGAAAAGGAGGACTCCGGGATTTCGAAACGATTCAAACGGAATCTTCCGAGCGCGTTGCCCCATCGGGCTCCTCCCAGATGGGCGGCTAGGCCCACCGCTCCGTCTAGTCTTTACGACGGTATGCGACCACACATACCGCCGTCCTTCCCGGGATTGCCTGACCGAACGGTTCGAGCTCCCACTCTAGCCGTCTGCAACCCCGGAAGCCCCTTTTGCCCCGGATGCCGTAGCCCTATTCTGATCCCGGAGCTACAGGGACGGGCACTGTGGTTCTACGTGAAGTCAATCACAGATGCGTTGCTACTCTCGAGAACTATGATGGTCATATAAAAGTGATCTCTGAGACTTCATTGTATAAAGTATCTACTCCAGTAATTAAAAGAATCAAAACAGCTATGGAAAAAACACCAACACAAGATAATTGTATTGCCATTGATAGAAAACAGATTGCTCAGATAATGAAACTTGAAAAAAACATTAAGCTATTAGAACAGGAATTACAGCAAGCAAACACGCAGATTAAGGAACTTAACCACATTATAAGCTGCATACAAAACAAAATTCAGAGTAACACACACTTAAAGGCAGACATCCACGACAACCCAATACCATGTACCTCAAATAGTGTACCCCTGGCACAATCTTTCTCCTCAAATTTCACAAGCCCGCGTATGAGTTCAAGGAGGAATATAGTAATTATGGCAGATGAGTGTGCAAGAGGAGTGCGCCAATACCTTCAGCATTTAGTAGGAGACGAATTTCTGGTTACAGCCATGCGGAAACCGGGCGCAAGATTGTTGGATATATTCTCATCATGTAAACAAGAACTTCAACTGTTAACTAAGGAAGACTATGTCATATTAATGGGGGGAGTCAATGAAAAAAATCCTTTTGAATTTAAGTGCTCTATAGAAACATGGGTCCAATCATTGGAAAATACAAATGTATTCATATGTGAAATACCATTTAATCCATGGCTAAATGAAAAAAAACTAAATTATGATTTACGATATATATGTAATCGACATAGAAATTCTATATTTGTTGATATGGGCTTTGACCGGTTTCTACCGCATAAATCACACTTTCCAACCTTCACCAGCCGCTCTTTACTTAAGGAAATATTACGCATCGAATACCAACGCAAAATTAATGCTTACAATACTAAATTATGCTTAAACAAATATAGAGTTTCGTGTTCTAAACCTTCTAATACAGTAGATAAATTTACACAAACAGTAGAAGATGTTATTGATAATGTTCATACTCAAGGAAATACTTTCTCTCTAGAAAATAACCTAAACAATACTCCTAACGATTTTTTTCGTGTATAATAATATTAACCTACTTCACCAAAACATAAATGGGCTCTTGAGTAAAGTCGACCTATTAAGTGTGCACCTAAATAACCTATTAAGTGACAATATTGCTATAGATGTCCTATGTATCACAGAGCATAACTTGATAAGTACAGATACAGACTTGCTTAATTTTCCTTCTTTCAAGTTAGCTGCGTGTCACGTAAGAAATAGTCGAAGTGGAGGTAGTTGTATTTTAATAAAAAACCATCTCTCCTATAAAATATTGAATAAAATAAATAATTATGCAATAAACAATATACTTGAATGCTGCGCTATTGAACTTATTGATCATAAAACTATAATTATTTGTATTTACAGAAGTCCGAAAAATGACTCTAACTCATACGAATTATTCTTTAATAATATGGAGAAAATCTTAAGACAAATATGTTACAAAACAAAAAGTAATGTTGTGATGTGTGGTGACTTTAATATCGATATTAAGAAAAGCAATACGAATTCTAAGCGGTTTGTACAATTGATGCATAGCTTTAATCTAAAAATAGAAATACAAAAACCAACAAGATTATGCAGCGCAACCTGTATCGACAATGTAATACACAATTTCAAAAAAAGAAAAAGTGAAATCTTAGATCTTGGTCTCTCAGATCACACAGCTCAGCTATTTACATTTCCTGTAAAAACTACATACAAATTAAAGTACTGGTTCATAAAAAAACGTGATTACTGTAAAGAAAATTTGGAAAAATTTAAATATTACTTAAGTAAACTTAAATTTCATGAAACTTACTCAAGCTCTATAGCGAATGAAGCTTATGAAACCTTTTATACAGAGTTTAAATTATTTTATGCCTTATGCTTTCCATATATTTTAATAAAAATTCCGGCTTATAAAAAACAAAAATGGATTTCTAATGGTATCAAGCTCTGCTGCAAGCGCAGACGAAATCTTTTGTGGACATACCGAAAATCTCCCAATAATTACAACAAAAATGCTTTCAAAACATACTCACAGAGGCTTAAAAAGATTATTAAATTGACACAAAAAGTACAAAATGACCACTTAATTAACTTATCAAATAATAAATCTAAAGCAACGTGGACAATAATTAATAGATACAAAAGTAATCAGCCAAAAGACTATATTAATCAAGTGAGAAATAATGATGGCCAATTATTGACTAAACCGCTAGATATTGTAAATGCTTTTAATAATTATTTTACTGACAAGATCTATAATGTAAATAACACAAAAAATATGACATATTCAAATACAGTAATACATAATAAATATAATTCATTATTTTTTAACTTTGTTTCGCCGTGTGACATTATACAGATAATAAAGTTGTTAAAAAACACAAAAAGTGTTGGATTTGATGACGTAACAACAAGTGTAATAAAGTATGTAGCTGAAATAATAGCTCCAATATTAAGCTATATCATAAATTTATGCGTTAAAGATGGGACATTTCCTAGTATATTAAAAACATCTGTAATCACGCCGTTATTTAAAAAAGGTGATCGCCAAGACATAAAGTGTTATCGTCCGATTGCATTATGCTCGATCTTTTCTAAAGTTATTGAAAAAGTCATATATAACACTTTGTACAATTATTTTGAAAAATTCAATGTTTTTGCCAAGGAACAGAAAGGTTTCCGAAAAAATACATCCACAAATGTGGCAATTTATGAATTTTTACATAAAATTATGATAAATGTCGACGAAAACATACCGGTAACAGCTCTTTATATGGATATTTCCAGTGCTTTTGACTTTGTCAGACATGACATACTTTTGAATAAATTATGTATGTATGGTATAAGAGGTAATGTATTAGAATTAATTAAATCCTTTCTATCGAACAGAATCCAGATCACCCAAATGTCGAACATATGTACAATGACTAAGAGTGAGCGTGTTTTCTCATCTTCACCTCGTCGTACACACTACGGCGTACCGCAAGGGAGTGTACTGGGTCCGCTCCTCTTTTTGATTTATATAAATGACTTACCCAATAGCATTAATTACCCTATGACGTTGTTTGCAGATGATAGTTCAGTTATATTTAATTGTAAAGATAAGAATGACATAAATAACTATGAACACGAAATAAATAAAAATCTAAATATTATTATTAATTGGCTAAAATCTAATAATTTATTAATTAATCTAAAAAAGACAAATTTTATGAACTTCAGTCAGCGTAAATGCTCTATAAATCCACTTAATATTAAATTTGATGGCGAAAATATTGAAGAAGCTAAGGTCACTAAGTTCCTTGGGATATATATTGATAGTGATTTGAAATGGAAGTCACATTCAGAGTATATTTGCAAAAAGCTTAATCAGTTTTCATATGCTTTATATGTCTTGTCCAAAAAGGTAAACGAAAGAGTTTTACTTACAGCATATCACGGTTTTGTGTCTTCCACAATACGTTACGGCATTATCTTTTGGGGAAACTCGCCAATGCGAGAGGATATTTTCAAAGCCCAAAAAAAATGTTTACGTGCGATTAGTAAAATTCATAGTCGTGAATCATGTAAACCGTACTTTAAACGATTTAATTTACTTACTTTTCCGGCCTTATATATATTTGAAGTAGTAAAATTTGTAAAATGTAATTCTTCAATTTTTAAAAACTACATAAAAAGTGAAAGACATAAACATGTACTACGCACACAAAAATCTAAAACTGCGCTATTTAAAAATAATATATTTGGCATGTCAATTAAGATTTATAACAAGGTGCCGCTTGACATAAGGAATTTAAACGAAAGTGGAATGTTCTATAAAGAATTTAAAACATATCTAGTTAACAAATGCTACTATAACATTGAAGAATATCTGCGTGACACGGGCTGACACTTACTAAAATGTTAAATTAATTCGATTATTGATGCATGTTAATGTTCATATTTTAATTTTGACATTCTCTTATTAATTATATTATCTAGACATTTATTTTATTATGACGAAAATTCACAATTGTAATGGACTTAATATGTATTTAAATTAATTGACTTTTAGAATAATATATATAAATTGTAAATTGCATGCCTTATAGGTAAAAATAAGAGGTAATGTAGATTTCAACACCATTTGTACCTTATTTTGCAAATAAAGATGAATTGAATTGAATTGAATTGAACCACACTTTCCCACCGTAACGCAATCGCTTTACGTTAGAAATAGGTGTGGAGATAGTAAGAAATTGTAAGAACATAGTTGAAAAGGCGTTAACTCTTGGACATTTATGTAGAAAAACTATATTTTTATAGTGATGTTGATTTAACTAAATTACCTACAGAACCCTTATTGATTTGCAGTTAGTGGTGCGTAACTGGCTTTTTCCGCTTATTAATTAAATGAGTGCTTTTACTACACTTCCCGTAGTGCTTCCCGTCTGTCGTATACCAGGACTGGTGACCTTTTTATACTATGTTTATACTATGTCCCGTGTGTTGTTAAGTACTTAGTTGACATACGAGTAATATGCCTAATCTTATTTTTATATTATTGACTGATGTTCATAAGATAATACAAATAGATGACGTTTTATTAGCGTTTCCTTTTATGTTTGAATCTAATCTTAATCTAATCCATATATGAACAGAACACAAAGCTGAGATAAAGGCCCATCGTGATTTAGGTATTTGGTAGTAAACTGATATAGGGACATAGAATTTTTGTACTCAAGTTGTTTTTCTTAAAGATTTTCCATCAAAGATTTTTCCTTAAAGATAATATAATTATCTTTAAAAAATATGTAATACAAATATAAGTAAGCTAAGTCCAATTTACCACTACTTATTAAGTTTTCGTATAAAACCTCTAGCAAAACAAAGAATAGCAATACAAACAATTATTAGTATAAATACACATTGTGGTCTCATTCTTGACATTTTTGACGACCCGCGTCGCGCAGGGGTTACCATACCGGTCAGACGCGCAATGGGTCCCAGGTTCGATTCCCGGCCAGACAGGTATCTGAATGATGAGTTTAGATTCCTGTTCTGAGTCTGGATGCTTGTGTATTCGTCTTGTGTGTGTCCATGGTACCCACGATACAGGAGAAAATCTATGGAAAATCTAAGCTATGAGTGTAGAAAGGTTGTTTATTGAGTCCAATTTAATATACAACCTTAAAATAATTTAATAGAAATATTTTGTCGGGAGAATTGTTTAATGAGGTTTATTTAACTGAGTTTGTAACCCGCACCATAAAACTTATTAACATTCCTGCAATAATGTTAGATTAGGTTATTTTTACCAAAACAGTAATAGCACTATGTAGTAATGTACTTATAGTTATGTTTAAAGTTAACAAGTTTTACCAAAATAGAAAAGAATGGTAATAAAAAACAATTCAATAAATATATTCCCTAAACTCAGTTAATGTATACACACAATTACTTAAAAGTGGTTTCTGTAATAGACTCCCACTGAGATTCGCAATGAGTTTTTTCCACTAACCGACTTTAACAAAAAGTTCAGTTCCCTCGGGCAAGTGGAAAACAACTCCGGTCTGATTACTTAATCTTTGAACATTTCTTTGTTAAAAACAAACGAATTTGTGAAAATAACTTCAATGTACCTGAAACACTCAACCGCTGAAGTAAAGAACATTTTTAATCATAAAAAGTGCATTGACTGTATCTTGGCTACTATATCTAGCTTTTGCCCGTGGGTTCTCTTCGGTCATTTACGATAAAGAGTGTCCTATGTGATATTTTAGATCGGAAACTATATCCATTCTGTATGTTTCAGTACAAATCAGATAAGTAGTTTTTACATGAAAGACTAACAAACTTACTTACATTTTTTTTAACTAACTGAAGAAGCAAACGCATGCAGTCCACCTGGTAAGTGGTCACTGCCCTCCACGGGCGGCAGTGACCACTTACCATCTGTAATCAACTTCATACAGAAAATGGGTTCGATCTGAAGTCAATCGCAGGTGCGTTGCTACTTCCGAGGACTATGATGGTCGCCTCATGTGAAAGTGTGCCGGCAACCACACCCGTGTCCATCGAAACGCAAGAAATGCTTCACGCTAGAAATAAGTGTAGCGCCACCGCCACACTGAATCACATTTTAATAGAGAAAATTGAAATACTTTAAAATTATACATAGGTATCACAAATTATTATTTTGAGTTATAAGTATTTGTGGTGATGATAATATAATTTTAAAGTATTTCAATTGTCTCTAATAAAATGTAAAACTGTAATGACAAGAAACGTATTATACAAAATGTTTTATTCCTATGTCCCTATCTTTAATATTAAACTGAACAACTTATGGTAACAGTTAAAATAAAACGTAATAGTTTGAGGACGATAATGTCATTCAAAATGAAGTCATAATTCATCACTTTAAATAAGCTGCATTAAAAGCCTATTAAATGTTCGTCAAACATTTCAACAGCTCATTTCTGAGTTAAGTATTCCTTAATTACTTTACAAATGAGTGATCCGCCTCAAGCAAAGTTCGTTTACATTGGGTAGCATGCCAACAGATTGACTACAAAGGTTAAGCTGCCACCATTAGCTTTCGTTTTATCTTTGAACTGTCGATTGTAAATTGCGCTCAAGAAAACGTTTCGTTTGTTCTCGTACTTTTAGGTTACACGATGTTCAATTGTTCTGTGTTAGATTTATTGTCTACACTTATTTCTAGCGTAAATTTCTTGTGTTTCGGTAGAAGGGTGCGGTTGCCGGCTCACTTTTATATAGGGCAACCATCCTAGCCTTCGACAGTAGCTACGCGTCTATGACTAACTTTAGATAGAATCTTTTTTATAATTATGAAGTCGTTTAGACATATGCACTCTCGTTTGCTACTTCAGATAAAAAAAAAATATGTGTGATATAAGTAGTAAACGAGCATGAAGTTAAAATAGCAAGTGGTTACTGCCGCCCATTGACGTATGTTGCTTACTTTAAATAAGATTAATATACTACATCAGGCCCATAGATGCTTCTCTGCCCCTAAGGATTTACTTAAAATTATTCAAGTAAATGTGTCGCCCTTTTTTTTTTGTTTTCGAGGGGGAAACCTTCCAAAGGTACCCGACGCCGTGGGAGCGACGCAGGGTTATGTGGGATTTTTACCGCACTGAAACCCCCCCGGTGGCCGTCCTCGGCGCTGAAAAGGAGGACTCCGGGATCTCGAAACGACTTCAACCGGAATCCTCCGAGCGCGCTGCCCCATCGGACTCCTCCCAGATGGGCGGCTGGGCCCACCGCTCCGTCTAGTCTTTACGACGGTATGCGACCACACATACCGCCGTCCTTCCCGGAATTGCTTGACCGAACGGTTCGAGCTCCCACTCTAGCCGTCTGCAACCCCGGATGCCCCTTTTAGTCGCCTCTTACGACAGGAAGGGGATACCGTAGCCCTATTCTGACCCCGAGGCTACAGGGACGAATGTGTCGCCCTTACTGCACTCTACTTAGTCGAGCACGACAGCGAATAACTTTTGTTATAAGGCAGAAGTAGCTGTGACACACGCACACACGCCTACACTCATAGCCCCCGCTAGAATTGTCTCCTGTGTCGTGGGTACCATGGACACACATAAGACGAATACACAAACACCCAGAACATGAATCTAAACTCATCATTCAGATACCTGTCTGCCCGGTAATCGAACCCGGGACCCATTGCGCGTCAGACCGGTATGATAACCGCTCCGCCACGCGGGTCGTCGGTGCTAGGTTCTATAGCTAAATGCCAAACCTACTAGACTTTATTCTTCTCATCTGTAATTTAAACTTGTGACAAGCAGCGGCACTGTTGTGTTAATCTTAATGAAAAATATAAGTTCAAGCGAATAAAACTGAGCAAAAAATAACACCTACAAATATAAAAGTACTGCACAACTGCATTGGTTAAATTTAATTAACGCACAGATGTATTTCGTACGATTTATGTTTCAAGTTTGCGCAAAATTTAAAACGGCACGTTAACAGAACATGTTAACCGACCTATATTCCGTTCCGTAAATTAAATTCACACGGTAACTGACCGGATAGGGGTACCTATGGATGTGCTGGCGTTTATTTTTCTAGCGTTTAAACTATTTCCATACATCGTTCTATCCGCGTTCAATTCTATGCAAGATTTTTTACTTTCTATACAAGAACTGTAAAGCTTTCAAAGGTACTGCTGGTTCCATGTTTTAAGCTTTGAAAATTGCTTTATTCTTTGCCTGCAATCATTTTGACGTAAAACCGGTGAATACTGTGCTATTACGATCTACAAGAAGTAAAAATAGTATTTTCTCTTGGTATCGCTTAAATAACAATAACGATCATAAAAAATGTAATGTAATTTTTAAAAGAATCAATTTTCATAAATTTTCTTAATAACAAGGAATGCAAGATTAATGATTCTATTGCAGTTAATTTTTTAAATAAATCTAAGTGTTAAAAAATACTTATAGCTTTTAGCAAACGATATAGATGATATACCTACAGGTAGGTAGGTTGTTAAAACAAATTCAAAACAAATTCTTGTACGAAATTAATATCTTCTTACCTATTTGGTAAAAAAGTTAAAATAACTATCCTAAATTACGTCTGGTCCATCCAGTTTAATCTCAAGCAAACCAGATAAACCATATGTCGGACTCAAAAAAGCACAAAGATGATAAAGAAGCCATTTAAGATGAACATAACGTACCTTGTTGTCTTTCTGCCAGGAGCACACGCCTTTTTTGTCGGATATCCTGCACTTAAGTAGCGCATCCTCTCCCGGGTTCACCTCTGTGTATGTGGGCAGCTCCACGAAGCGCTGGACAGCATCTGAGTACAACAAGTAATATTTAAATTATTAAAACAAAAAACTGCCTAAAAACTACTAACTGACTTCAGTTTTAATGTAATAATTTATTTAAATAATAATCTTTTGTTTTTCTATCAAAATAACAAAATAAAAATGTTTAAATATCAGGGTATACATATGTGTATAATAATGGTGAGAGACAGTGTTGTCGCTTTTGAGTGACGTCAACAATGATTTCCCTTCCAAATATCCAACATATACTCGATCCAAAAAAGAAGAAAAATACTTTATGATTATCTAATAGAATATTAATGAATGCTAACTGAGAATTTTGGGAGTTTAGAATTGCATTTACACAGATGTCTGTAATGTTTTCCAAGTATTAAAACAATTGGAATGAATAATGATATTTTCTAACCAAATACATTATGAATTGAATTTATATAACCCATTTTAGTTCACGAAAATAATATTGATAGAAAATGGTAATAGCGATCACAAACGAATAGATAATTTAACACTTCTGTAAACATTTATTCACAGAAGTGTTAAATTATCAATTGGGATGAACAATTACTATTTTGAAATTGGTTTCTAGCCAAATAAACTATGAATGGAATTTTTGTATAACACTTTTTAGTACTCGAATAACATTTTGATGGAACGTGATGATAATGTGACTTGCTTGTCTAACTCACCCCCACAGACCCAGTTTCAGACCTATTGTGGTGATCCTCTTGCAAATTTGCTGTTTCAGCAGTTTGTTAAGCACGGATTTTACACTTTAAATTATCCTATCAATATTTTAATCTTTTTTCTGCTTAATGACCGATTCCAGATAGGAGGCAGTCCTTTGTATATTAAAATTGGAGATTATGAAATTAGAAACGAGCATGAAGTCCAATCGACTGCAAGTGGCGAATGCCGTTCTGCACTTACCATCAGAAGACTGCATGCTTGTCTGTTTATTTATTTTATTTATTTATTTAGATATACCATTGACTTATCACTATACATTGTTACAAAAAAAATACAATTCGTTTGGTTCAGTGTGAATCGCCATTACAGGTATATACAACTCCATCCATCCATCCATCCATCAGCCCTTTGATGTCCACTGCTGGACATAGGCCTCCCCTAAATGGCGCCACTCCAACCGGTCCTGTGCCCTCTGAATCCAACGGTTTCCCGCTGTCTTCTTCAGGTCATCGGTCCACCTGGTAGGGGGGCGACCTGTACTCCTTTTGCCTAAACGTGGTCGCCACTCGAGGACCTTTCGTCCCCATCGGTTATCCGTCCTTCGAGCGATATGGCCGGCCCACTGCCACTTCAGCTTGCTGATTTTGAGAGCTATGTCGGTAACCTTCGTTCGTCTACGGATTTCATCGTTACGAATCATGTCTCGTAGCGAAATTCCGAGCATAGCCCTCTCCATAGCACGCTGAGCGACTCTGAGCCTTCGAATGAGGCCTTTAGTGAAGGACCACGTTTCGGCGCCATAGGCCATCACTGGCAACACACATTGCTCGAACAATTTCGACTTCAGGCACTGAGGAATTGTGGACGAAAAGATACTACGAAATTTCCCGAACGCAGCCCAGCCGAGTTGGATTCTTCGAGTGACCTCCCTCTCAAAGTTGGACTTACCCATCCGGATCGTTTGTCCCAGGTAAATGTACTCGTCGACAACTTCGAGAGGAGTGCCGTCAACAACTACCGGTACGGGTGTGACATGGACATTAGACATGATTTTCGTCTTGTCCATGTTCATCTTAAGACCCACCCGTTGTGAGGCACTGTTGAGGTCGCCTAGCATTGTGCTGAGGTCCGTCAGCGAACCTGCCAAGATGACTATATCGTCGGCAAATCGAAGGTGTGTGACGTGTTCGCCATTGATGTTGATGCCAAGACCTTTCCACTCCATCAGCTTGAACACATCTTCCAACGCAGCGGTGAACAGTTTCGGCGATATGACATCGCCTTGCCTGACTCCCCGCTGCAATTGGATGGGGTTCGTGCTTTGGTCATGTACTCGGACTGACATGGTGGCGGCTGTGTATACACACTTCAACACCTCGATGTACCTATAGTCGATCTGGCATCGCTGAAGGGACTCCAGCACCGCCCAGTGCTCGATAGAATCGAAGGCTTTCTCATAGTCCACATAAGCAACACATAACGGCAGATTATACTCCTCGGTCTTCTGTATAATCTGCCGAAGCGTGTGTATGTGGTCCATGGTGCTGTAGCCTTTTCGGAATCCGGCTTGTTCGGGAGGCTGGAAGTCGTCAAGCCTGCGTGCAATACGGTTAGTGAGGACTCTCGAAAACAACTTATACACGTGGCTCAGAAGCGCAATGGGCCTGTAGTTCTTCAGGAGGGTTTTATCGCCCTTTTTGAAGAACAGCACCACTACGCTTCTGCTCCACGCTTCCGGGGTTGTCCCGCTCGTAATGACGGAATCGAACAACTTTTGGAGCGCCACTAGTACGGGTTTACCGCCAGCTTTTAGCAGCTCTGTTGTGATTCCGTCATCCCCCGGTGCCTTGTGGTTTTTCAGCTGTTTGAGAGCCTCTCTAATCTCGTACAGGCTGACGTCCGGGAGGTCCTCAGTATAGTGTCGGGTCAGTTTGGCACGTTTGTCGTCCGCCTTGTTACGGGCGGGAGCTCGTGCGGAAGCATACAACTGTCCGTAGTATTTCTCAATTTCTCTCAGAACATCGGGCTGAGACGAAACTACGGTGCCCGATTCGGTCTTTAACCTCGTCAGCAGGCTCTGCCCAATGCACAGATCCCTGGCGAACACTCTTGAGCCCCGGTTTCGCTCAATAGCGTCTTTTACGCGTCGGGTGTTGTGAGCACGCCAATCGCGTCGCCTACTCTGAGAGATCTGTTTATTGAGCAGTCTGTATCTCGACATTGAGGTTGGAGACTGCACACATAGCTCTCGCCTCTCCCTCATAAGACCGAGAGTATGCTCTGAGAGAACCTGAGAGCCACCACTGGAGTGGGTCTTAAAATACTTAGACCCCACGTCGTGGACAGTTGTTACTACCTTGGTGTTAATTTCGTCCACAGAAACGCAAGAATCGAGACACGCGAAACGGTTTCGGAGCTGTAGCTGGAACTCTTCGGAGCCCTGGATTTGGACAGGTGTTGGTCGGAGCGTAGACTTCATCAGGCGTGACCGTTCCAGCTTTACATTGATATTTAATGTGCCTCTTACCATCCGGTGATCACTTCCGGTTTTCACCCTGTTGATCACAGAGACATCATTAAATATGTGCCGTTTGTCTGCCAAAATGAAGTCTATCTCGTTCTTAGTGGAACCATCAGGACTTATCCAAGTCCACTTTCGCTGTGCCTTCTTCCTGAAGAAAGAGTTCATCATAAAGAAGTCTTCCCTCTCCAAGAAGTTGGCAAGCAAGTGACCTCGGTGGTTCCGTTGTCCAATTCCAAAGGGCCCCACCCTCCGTTCGTCACCATTTCGCACGCCTAGTCTTGCATTAAAATCCCCCATGACAACGGTAAAATGGGTTTTTGAGGTATGTATGGCTCTACTTATGTCCTCATACATAACCTCAACCTCATCGTCTGGGTGTGTCGAAGTCGGCGCATATACCTGTATGACCTTCAGCGAATACCGTTTAGATATTCTGAGTATAAGGTACGCTACCCTTGACGACACACTGTCGACTATTACAACGTTGTTCACGAGGGATTTGTGGACGAGGAACCCGACACCACCCTGGGACAGGTGATCGCCCTCCCGGTGATAGAGCAAGTTTCCAGATTTGAGGATTATCGTGTCCTCCCCCTGTCTTCGGACTTCAGACAATCCCAAAACACTCCAGTTTAACTTGTCTATTTCTTCTTCCAGCTCCTGTATCTTCTCGTCGGTCCTCAGTGTCCTGGTGTTGTATGTTGCCAGGTGCAGAAGTCGTCGGTTGTGGTAGCCGGATCTCTTCCGGAGATTCTTAGCACCCCCTGCCCCGCCGTTACCTTGGCCGCTACCATAGCCCGGAATAGCGGGGCCGCCGGGGACTGGGGGCCGTGGCTTTTCTGCACCTGTCATAAGGGGGTTTTGCCAGTAGTCACCGCGCCTGGCAAGCGTGTTGGTGACCGCAGTAAATGTTGGAATTTCACAGGAGATGCTGCTGCCCATCTCCTGGATGTTTTATCCCTTAGTCGCCTCGTACGACATCCACGGGAAGAGAGGGAGTGGTGCTATTCTAAAAGGCCGACACCACACAGCCAGCAACTCACCTAATGTATACGAAGTGTAATATCTAACTAAATCTAAGACCAAAAAAGATAAACATAAAACAAAATAAAAACTAAATATAGGTATTTATGATAATTTAAAAGGGACCATTATAAATGCATGGAACAAAAATGTATAAATTTATTTATATTAACAGTGTGGAAGATGTCTACATCGCTGTTAGAGCAGATATTATTATATGTTTCCATTAATCTATTGTTATTATTGTTACTTGCATATTTTAAACAAAATCACAGATAACGCTGTGTGTTTACTCCCGACGTTCGAAAAACATTTATGAAGCTCATATATTAGCGAACTGGCAATCACATCCTTTCAATACTAGGTTTCATGCTCCTTAGCTACTTCAATCTTATATTAAAAAAAGTTTTCTAAATATATAGCCATGGTCCTTGCATGACAGCGTAGCTAATCGTTTATAGTGTGAAGTAGTTTCATACATAGATATTAATACGTGAAACAAAAAAATGTGATTCGTTTTTAAAATACATGCCGCAGGCGGAGGAGTATGAAATTACGCACGGTTATAGTTGATGTAGAGAAGGATTGGGCAACGCTAATATTATTTTCAAATAATGCATGAAACATACATAAAATCAACCAAAAACACATTACACTCACTATCTTGCATTTGACACAAACACATACATAATAAACGAAATAGAACATTCAATGTCTTACTTTGAAAACACATAACGTCAAAAATGTCAGATGTCTTGGTTAAAATACCTATTGCTTTTAAATGCAGCTTGGCTGCTTAGTTAATAAACTTCTTTTTAACCGACTAAAAAGGAGGAGGTTATCAATTCGTCTGTTTTTTTTTTTATATATTTGTTACCTCATTTCTCCGGACTGGGTGAACCGATTGGGATGATTTTTTTTTATTAGCTTTGACGATGCGTTCAAAATAACTTGAAAATTGTTAAGTACAATTTATTTAAATTAGAGAAATATTGGTGCTACTTTGGACTATATGAAGTTTAGTTTTTTAATTTAAATTAAGATCGACTAGTACGTACGTACTTTAATAGTAGGTAAATAAACTTCAGCTGCTATACGAGTCTCTAGAGATAGTCGTTCCATCTTTATTCACAGCGCGTATGTAGATCGGTCATTATGCAGTTTGAGCAAGCTTTGTTAATAAATTTCTAGGTTGCTCCGCTTTTCCATATACATGTATGAATTAGTATCGTCACTAACGTTGGTCAACTCTAACAACAAAATATTTCTGGTAGAAATCTCAACTTCTTTTGAACATATGGAAATAGCAAACGAGGAAGCATTCTACCTTTATTATAATCTTAAAGTAGCAACCGAGCAAGCAGTCTACTTAATGGTCCATGGGCATTACACTCATAGACGTCTATAAAACCCCGATAAAAGTTTTACTTGTAACAGATGTGTTGCTACGTTATAATGCCTTAGACAAATGCTTACATACAGTAATACCTCGACTTACGCTACCCCGACTTACGCGAACTCGGAGTTACACGATTATCAAATGTCTTCGATTTGTCTTTTGTTTCAGCGTCACACATGTTTTATTATCGATTAGATACACACTTACTATTCCACACTAATACCCATGTGTGGAAACGCGCAGCTACAACTTATTTTGTGTTACGTATTTCTTATACCTCGACTTACGCGAATTCAACTTACGCGGTTAACAGTCCCACCTATCGCGTAAGTTCGGGGTATTACTGTAATTCACACCAAAACCCAATACGTTTAAACCTGCGTTATAATGCAGAAAAAAGTGCATTGAGTTCCTCTGCAGTCGAACTACAAAGGGTTTTACTACCTCCAAAACCACCTGAATATATTTGTCCACTACTGCCTATGGACATTTGTAATCAATACCCTTATTGGATAAGTGTCTTAACTCTAATTGTTCACCGATTCCTTGCTCCTGAGGATTAAGACACATTTAAGAACATAACACTTAAGATCGCTCTTACTGATTATGGGTACCGATACCTTAGATGTCAATAACGAAGTGTTTAACAAATAAATATGCTGCGCTACATCACTACATAACATCAGGTAGATCTCATAACATTTAATGCTACTTTTACATTAAAACATGAAAGCAATGAGAATGTCTCATTTCAATTCACGAAATAAATGTAATGTCATCGACAGTGACAAATCAATTAAAATATTTACTTTACAATTCAAGTGCTTAAAATGCCGAGAGAAGCGCTTTAACACCGCTGTCACGGATTAAACTAGCAATTATTCAACACATACCAATAATTTATAGACGTGTTATTTACTACGTCGCAAGGTTGAAAATTGGTAAGATACCGTCCGTACCATTTCACTAGGGATTCGATTTAAGTTCAGTAGCGTGGGTAAATCTGGGACGATAGTTTTTGTTCGGACATTTTTTATACATAAACATCTATTTGGATTGTCCCATTGTAGTATTTGATAAACGATTTATGTTTTATTCTACTTCGAAGAAATATCAGGAGCAATTTTCGTTCAGGGTTTGACCCGCTTTTGAAGATTTTTATGATAAGGAAAATAAATGAAATGTTTGAATAATATTGGAGATTGAATCGTAATTTATATTATTTTCCATTTCTTACTTCTTTCTATCCTTATAACATCAAGATAATTTTATTTTGTAGACTTGATTTTCGTTTTATCTGTATAATTTGTGGCATTAAGGGTTTTGTAGAAATGTTAAGCAGTAATAGTGTTCAATGTTGTGAACAGAACAAAAATGTGATTTTTATATTACAAATTGTAAGAATTGTTGCTGACATTATCTTCGAAACATTTCTGCCTTCGTAGACTTCCAGGCGTAGTAGACAGAGATTACCAGTACCTACCTATGTATGTAAATATGACTTAGCTATATTAGTTACAGAATTACTGTTTATCAGTAACATATAATAAATATACTTATTTATTAGTTATTTTATTTTATTATATCCCGCCATGTTTTTTCTCCTTCCTACATATTTCTTTCCTTACTTCTATCTTATAAGTATATTGTTTTTTATGACGGGGAGTAAACCTTCGAAAAGTACGCTGGAGCCTTGGGAGCGACTCCGGGGTATGTGTGTATTTTATCCACTAAAACCTACTCGCTGGCCTTCTTCAGCACTTATAGGGGACCCCGGGATCTCCAATGGAACGCGCCGGTGCCCCCTAGCGTAGCACCCCATATGGGCTCGTCTCTTGGGGGACATGTAGCTGTTCCCCTGCACCTTCCTGCATATTTATTTAGCAACTTTGAGTTTTTCTAGAAGACATTACTATTTTTTGTTATCAATCATTTCGGTTTTTAATAAAGATCTTTAACCCTCGACACAAAAAAGAGGTGTTATAAGTTGGTCGCTATATCTGTCGGTCTGTGTGTACCTATGTCGGTGAGTCTGTCTGTGAAAACATGGCTTATGAACAGGTAAACCGATTCAGATGCGTTTTTTTTTGTTAGGAAGCTGTATTTCAGGCGCTGGTTCTCAAAAATGTTTTATCAAAGTCGGTTTAAACATTTTCTAGACTTGAAAGGTGAAAGTGAGGTTTAAGAATCTAATATTATCAATTATTTCCAAGTGGGGTATCAAAAGTAAGGGTATGACAAATAAGTAACACTGAGGACTTGTAGCGCTGAGGACGGCCAATGGGGGGTTTTCGTGCGGTAAAAATCCCACATAACCCAGCATCGCTCCCACGACATCGGGTACCTTTTGAAGTAGGGGGAAACCTCCACCACCTTACAAGCAAAAAATAAAATAAAAAATAAAGACAAATAAGTAACACTTAGACATGTTTTATCAAAAATGGCTCAGCCATTTACTAGATACCTATATGTAGTAAAATGGAGGACGAAATATCTAATGTCGTCAAATATAAGCAGGTCGGTTTTTTTATAAAAGAGAATTATATGTCTGCTACAAATAGACGGGTCTTATTTATTTTATCGATAATTATTTATGTTTTCGCGACGTTCGCGTCATTAACATGCTAAAGTTTTCATACTATAGCTGATGGTGGTAGTTATTGGTGGTAGGTATCGTTGAGTGTGGTTGTAGAAGTGATGGTTCTGGGGTTCGAGGTGGTGGTGGTGTTGATGATAGTGACTTTAAATTTGATGATGAACTATAACTATATGATGATTTAACTTTATAAATAGGTGATGGTTAAGAAATGACATAATTGACGCTAATTTATAGCTTCTTATTCCTCATGACTGCCTCGATCTTTTATTGAATTAAATGCATCGTAGCATGTTCATTGAAACGATATGTTTAGGGGACAAATTGTGTGAGTTATGACGTACAAAGGTACCCTAATGTACCTATTGGCGCATGCAGACCGAAGACTCCATTAAGCGGCCATTGTGCGTACAAAGTGCCTGTCGATCCACATTTCCCGAATATTTACGTGGGTTTGGATGGCAATAATAGAGATTTTAATGGCTAACGAAAACTTATTATTCGTTGTTCATTTTGGTATTGAATGTTACTGAAATGGAATATTTTTTGGGTTCCGTATCCAAAGAGTAAGACGGACTATACTACTAAGCCTCCAAGGACTGTTTGTTTGTCACTGGCTCTACGTTTCCGCCTGTTATGTATCGACATTTAGAAATTAGTTATCACTGTTTTTCGGTGAAGGAAAACATCGTAAGGAAACCTACACACCCGAGAGTTCTTTAAAAAAAGTTCTCGGAGGTGAGTGAAGTCCACCAATTCGCACTTGGATAAAAGACCCATTCCCAGCAGTGGGTCTATAATTGGCTGACGAGTAAGGACACTAGGCTGTTCAGCGACTTCGCCCGCTTCAGCTTCGTCTACCATTACCGTGGTATACGTGACCGAAGCGGGCAAAGTATCTTATGTATCAGTATCTTATGTTTTAATCTAAGTAGGTCATAAAATATATGTGTAGCGAACTTCAGTGAATCTTTGGTTTTTGTTTAAAGATTCACAAACACAAACAATCCTCACAAACTTTCCTATTTATGATATTAATAATGTTTAAAACTTTTATCGAGTGTGTAGGAGTAGGACTTTTAACGAGGATGAAGAAGGGTGCCTAGACGAGATATGGTTTTTTGTCGCTTTTTTAGTTTACCTATCGAGTAACTTAACTCCTTGGCCGTGTGGTGTCGGCCTTTTTAGAATAGCACCACTCCCTCTCTACCCGTGGATGTCGTACGAGGCGACTAAGGGACATCAATCCAAGAGATGGGCAGCAGCATCTCCTTGTGTAATTTACACCTACTGCGGTCACCAACACGCATGCCAAGCGCGGTGACTATCGGCAAAAACCCCCAAATGAAAGGTGCAGAAGAACCCCGGCCCCCAGTCCCCGGCAGCCCCGCTATTCCGGGCTACGGTAGCGGCCAAGGTAACGGCGGGGCAGGGGGTGCTAAGAATCTCCGGCAGAGATCCGGCTACCGCAACCGACGACTTCTGCACCTGGCAACATACAACACCAGGACACTGAGGACCGACGAGAAGATACGGGAGCTGGAAGAAGAGATAGACAAGTTGAACTGGAGTGTTTTGGGATTGTCTGAAGTCCGAAGACAGGGTGAGGACACGATAATCCTTAAATCGGGCAACTTGTTCTATCACCGGGAGGGCGACCACCTGTCTCAGGGTGGTGTCGGGTTCCTCGTCCACAAATCCCTCGTTAACAACGTGGTAACAGTCGACAGTGTGTCGTCAAGGGTAGCGTACCTTATACTCAGAATATCTAAACGGTATTCGCTGAAGGTCATACAGGTATATGCGCCGACTTCGACACACCCAGACGATGAGGTCGAGGTTATGTATGAGGACGTAAGTAGAGCCATGCATACCTCAAAGACCCACTTTACCGTTGTTATGGGGGATTTTAACGCAAGACTAGGCACGCGGAACGACGGCGAGCGGAAGGTGGGGCTCTTTGGAATTGGACAACGGAACCACCGAGGCCACTTGCTTGCCAACTTCTTGGAGAGGGAGGGTCTCTTTATGATGAACTCTTTCTTCAGGAAGAGGGCACAGCGAAAGTGGACTTGGATAAGTCCTGATGGTTCCACTAAGAACGAGATAGACTTCATTTTGGCAGACAAACGGCACATATTTAATGATGTCTCTGTGATCAACAGGGTGAAAACCGGAAGTGATCACCGGATGGTAAGAGGCACATTAAATATCAACGTAAAGCTGGAACGGTCACGCCTAATGAAGTCTACGCTCCGACCAACACCTGTCCAAATCCAGGGCTCCGAAGAGTTTCAACTTCAGCTACGAAACCGTTTCGCGTGTCTCGATTCTTGCGTTTCTGTGGACGAAATTAACACCAAGGTAGTAACAACTGTCCACGACGTGGGGTCTAAGTACTTTAAGACCCACTCCAGTAGTAGGTCTCGGGTTCTCTCAGAACATACTCTCGGTCTCATGAGAGAGAGGCGAGAACTATGTGTGCAGTCTCCAGCCTCAATGTCGAAATACAGACTGCTCAATAAACAGATCTCTCAGAGTAGGCGACGCGATTGGCGTGCTCATAACACCCATCGCGTAAAAGACGCTATTGAGCGGAACCAGGGCTCGAGAGTGTTCGCCAGGGATCTGTGCGTTGGGCAGAGCCTGCTGACGAGGTTGAAGACCGAATCGGGCACCATGGTTTCGTCTAACTCCGATGTTCTGAGAGAAATTGAGAAATACTACGGACAGTTGTATGCTTCCGCACGTGCTCCCGCCCGTAACAAGGCGGGCGACAAACGTGCCAAACTGACCCGACACTATACTGAGGACCTCCCGGACGTCAGCCTGTATGAGATTAGAGAGGCTCTCAAACAGCTGAAAAACAACAAGGCACCGGGCGATGACGGAATCACAACAGAGCTGCTAAAAGCTGGCGGTAAACCCGTACTAGTGGCGCTCCGAAAGTTGTTCGATTCCGTCATTACTAGTGGGACAACCCCGGAAGCGTGGAGCAGAAGCGTAGTGGTGCTGTTCTTCAAAAAGGGCGACAAAACTCTTTTGAAGAACTACAGGCCCATTGCGCTTCTGAGCCACGTGTATAAGCTGTTTTCGAGAGTCCTCACTAACCGCATTGCACGCAGGCTAGACGACTTCCAGCCTCCCGAACAAGCCGGTTTCCGTAAAGGCTACAGCACCATAGACCACATACACACGCTGCGGCAGATTATACAGAAGACCGAGGAGTATAATCTGCCGTTATGTGTTGCTTATGTGGACTATGAGAAAGCCTTCGATTCTATCGAGACCTGGGCGGTGCTGGAGTCCCTTCAGCGATGCCAGATCGACTATAGGTACATCGAGGTGCTGAAGTGTGTATACACTGCCGCCACCATGTCAGTCCGAGTACACGACAGAAGCACAAATCCAATCCAACTGCAGCGGGGAGTCAGACAAGGCGATGTTATATCGCCGAAACTGTTCACCGCTGCGTTGGAAGATTTGTTCAAGCTGATGGAGTGGAAAGGTCTTGGCATTAACATCAATGGCGAACACATCACGCACCTTCGATTTGCCGATGATATAGTCATCTTGGCAGATTCGCTGACGGACCTCAGCACAATGCTAGGCGACCTCAACAGTGCCTCACAACGGGTGGGTCTTAAGATGAACATGGACAAGACGAAAATCATGTCTAATGTCCATGTCACACCCGTACCGGTAGTTGTTGACGGCACTCCTCTCGAAGTTGTCGACGAGTACATTTACCTGGGACAAACGATCCGGATGGGTAAGTCCAACTTTGAGAGGGAGGTCACTCGAAGAATCCAACTCGGCTGGGCTGCGTTCGGGAAATTTCGTAGTATCTTCTCGTCCACAATTCCTCAGTGCCTGAAGTCGAAGTTATTCGAGCAATGTGTGTTGCCAGTGATGACCTACGGCGCCGAAACGTGGTCCTTCACTGTAGGCCTCATTCGGAGACTCAGGGTCGCTCAGCGTGCTATGGAGAGGGTTATGCTCGGAATTTCGCTACGAGACATGATTCGCAACGATGAAATCCGTAGACGAACGAAGCTTACCGACATAGCTTTCAAAATTAGTAGGCTGAAGTGGCAATGGGCCGGCCACATCGCTCGCAGGACCGATAACCGATGGGGAAGGAAGGTCCTCGAGTGGCGACCACGTTTAGGCAAAAGGAGTACAGGTCGCCCCCCTACCCGATGGACCGATGACCTGAAGAAGACAGCGGGAAACCGTTGGATTCAGAGGGCACAGGACCGGTTGGAGTGGCGCCATTTAGGGGAGGCCTATGTTCAGCAGTGGACATCAAAAGGCTGATGGATGGATGGATCGAGTAACTTGTTTTAATAACAATAAATAAAAGTGAAAGAATATAAAAAAATAAATTTGGTACGAAACCGCCGTGTGCAAGGACTACTCAAACTTGGGTAATTATACATATGTTAAATTGTGTGTGCATTTAACATAACGTATAAATTACAGACGCATTGATATAACATGTACTTTCTAATTTCTGTTACTATCCAGTTATGAATATGAACTCCCACTCTAGAAGACAGAAGTCTGAAATCAGAAATTTGTCAGCCATTTCCATGTCACACTGTTAGGTGTGCGTCCAACAAGTAGGGAAGGCCCGAAGCATACTTCCTCACGCTGATAAAATGTGTATAGAGAAGGAAATAAATTCATATTCGTGTCCAAAACGTTGGGTGTACCTACTTATTAAGACTGATAATTTGACGCTAACGGTAAAACCGAATTTACAATTTCATGAACATTTTTATTGTATATAACATATACTGTATGACATAATATAAAAAAACATATAATATCATGTTTGTTTAGATTTTTGTTCTGGGTCTGGGTAGTTGTGTATTCATGTTAGTGTATGTCCATAGCACCCATGATACAAAAGAAAATCCTAACATGGAGCTATGAGTGTTGAAAGCGTAGCTTATTCTAGTATCCTTACAAAATAGTACAATATAGCAGGTGTAGTTAAAATAACACGAAGTAAGATAATTAAGCTAATGTGCATACGAGTATCGCACCAGCGTCACCCGACGCGAATACCGTGAAGATGGACGCGATAAGTTTTTGCGGTGCGCACCACTCGCATACCTGTTGCGATGTTTAGATAGTTTGGAGTTATTTAACATCGTATATTAGCTACTTTGAAGAGAATAACGCTTGCATTGTTAATGAATAACGCTTAAAGATTCGTGCTGTAGAATTGGACTTTAGTTTGCTTGATGTAACTAAGATTGTTTAGAGAAATGAAATGTCTTTCAGAGTAATTTCGAAGTCCACATATAATAAAAAAATGAGTTCCACCTGTTTGTACATCGAATACTTTTACAAAAAAAAAATAGCGTTGAGAGTTAATATTAATATTTATTTCTATAATGTCCATACCTATATTGAAAATCGCATTAGATCAAAACTAGTTGACTTAATTTAAAGAATTAATATATATTTATAATGCTTCTCATGTCAGGTAACGCGTAGATAGTGTTTTTCATTAAATCTATCAATGCTTTCAAAAATTATAACATTTTAAAAGAAAGAATTGTTACACGCTAAAAATAGGTGTGGGGGTAGCACCTCCCCGATCGAACCGTACTCCTTCAACCACCCTACTCATTAAAGCTAGGCCTAATAATTGACGTCATATCTTAAATGATGTAACCTCCATGATCTATTTCTGTCTTGCTTTCTTCCTGATTGATTTATAAGCCGACGTCATCCGATTTATCATCGCAATGCTGACCATAAGTCTTCTTACGAAATGAAAGGGTTTTAGGCTATTCACCAGCTTGGATTACTGCTTTACTTTAACTTAACGCTTATAAGTAGGAGCAGTGATAACCTTGAAACTCGGTTAAGACTCAGCCTCTCAAGGGTCAGAGGTTCTACTCCCAGGCACGGGTCACTGATTTATAAAAAATGCGTATTACAAATTAACTGCTTACGATATAGAAAACAACGTGACATAATCTGTATACCTGAGCGTTCTCTACGAGTTCTAAAACTGTCAATTTCTGTGGAAAGACTTGTGTCTACCAGTGGGACAATAATAGGTTGCCAACCTATTGATACACATGACACATCTAAAAGGACTCATGGCAAAAAAACGTATTTTATGTAACTATCTGAAAACTAACGAAAAAATATGAGCAAGAATAAAATTTACCAATAAATTTTTAATATAACTCAGTAACGATTTCACAAAATTTGTTCATAAAGTTTACCCAAATATTCCAATTACATTTAATCTCGTTGCACGGTACGAATAATTGGACAAAATTGACTAGTAGGTAAACGAAAATGAGAGACGAATAAACCGAATTTTCCGTCGAAACTTACCGAAGGAAAAATCTGAATAATATCAAATGTTACACAACGACAGTCTAAAAATTGCCAACCCCTTCGTTTTGCCATCGAAACAAACAAACAAAACCCTTTGTGAGTACAATTTACGTTCAAACAGTATCAAACTTCTCGTTCAGTACAATATATTCAGTGCAATCACGTCCGTAAGGCCCCGTCACATATGTGGGTCGAACTTTTGTTATGCCTCGACTCTTGTATTTTACATGCAAATTTCTTCTACGATTGTCTATTTTTCGTATGCGCGACGTATACGCCAGTTAAAGTTAAATTGGTAACGCTGTCTGTTTGTTGAGTTTTGTAACTTTTTGTTGCGTTTCTCTGCTCGCCGTGAAAATAGCTTAGGTTCTGCAAAGCAATGAAACGCATTCAAACTTTGTCACTGCCATGACTAGCGCAACACAACGTGAAGCTTGTAGCTTTAAAACTACAGATTAACGCATAAACTAAACATTATAAAATTTAATCAAATAACAGTAAGACTCAATACAAATTTAATGGTATGATGTATAAGGACGAAGTAATAACCTAAGTAATAAATAATAAACGGTATTTTAGTTAACTTAGAATACATACCTACATTGAGACTATTAGTATAATCGACACCACTTCAATCAACATAATAAAACAAAATTGTAGTGTCCGTACTAATTTATGGAATTAAATGCTTAGTGCTGCTTCGAAGTTTACTGCAAAATAAAAAACAAACTGCCCTTATTTTATTTTTTGCGCAAATATAGTTTTAGCTATATTTTCGCAAAAAAAAAATTAGCCTTAGCATGCCAATTTCAATACGACTTTTACTTGAATCCTTTTATATAATATCTCGGCTAATCATCTTATAGGCTAATCTTCTTATGGGCTAATCTTCTTATAGGCTAATCTTGTTATGAAGCTCAATTTAAATAGAATTTCTCTCGTGGATAGAAAACTGAAAAGGGTGAAAAAAATACCCTTTTACCCTTTTAAAAATACCCTTTTTAAAAGGGTAAAACCTACCCCTATTTAAAAATACCCTTTTTATACTAACAATATTTTGGGTTTTTGGACAAAAAATGAACGAAGCTAAGTAATCTATAAATTCAACATCTAGATGAATCTATTTTACATAACACATTAACGTAATCTTCAACTAGTAACATAATGCAAGAGCTACAATTATCACAGTTTCGCTAACCACAAAAAATAACTAAATATACATTGAACCTTTTTGTCGGTCGTTCTTACGATTGAAGGTAGACATTTTTTTTAATTTTCACAATATTGGCGGCAAAAAGTTTCCGTTGCGTCTTACATCAACACAGTTTTCACAGTGTTTGTTCACGGTAAAAAGTTGGCTTTTAAAGACCATTAGAAGATAAAAACTTGGAACAGAAATGGCATAATGAAGCGCCATTAAAATGACAGCAGGGGACTAATGGCTGAGCACAGGGCCAACATTGTCCATAAACGTATATTTTGTCTTCCATTGAAACTATGATTTGGATAATATTATATATTCTAAGTTTTAACTATATAAGTCATAATATAGCGTAAGTTAAAGTCATAAGAAAATTTTATAGAATAAAAATTACGCGAGAGGAATAAGATAACTGAATAAATTTGGTACAACACCGATAGAAAAATCTCTAACTTCATAAAACTAACAGAAGAATCAAACGTTGAGATCCAAATTTAAATGCCTAGTTTTTTTTAAATCCTGTGGTACTTTTGTACTACATATACTTTTTTTTTTATCTGACTGAAGTAGCAAACGAGCATGCAGTCCACCTGATGGTAAGTGGCCACTGCTGCCCATGGAAATCTGTAATCAACTTCATACAGAACATGGGTTCCATCTGAAGTCAATCACAGATGCGTTGCTACTCATGAGGACTATGATGGTCGCCTCATGCTATACTATACTAAAAAAATACTAAAAATACATCAATTATCCCAAACTACATGGTACTCACGTAAGAATCGGGACCTTATTTTTACTCGAAGGGGGAAACCTACAAAATGTTATGTTGAATTTTTACCGCACTAAAGGTGGCCGTCCACAGCGCTGCGGGGAGGACACTGGGATCTCAAACGGAACACAAGCGGCCACACATGCCGCCGTCTTTCCCTGGGGTAGCTTGACTGGAAGGTTCGAGCTCTCATTCTAGCCGCAGGCAATTCCGGAAGCCGCTTTCAGTCGCCTCTTGCGAGAGGCAGGGGATACCGTAGTCCTATTCTGGCCTACGATCTCCCAGACCAGACAATGGGGACCTATGGGTAATTCGCAAATTTAATCCAAAAATTGTTACCCATAAAAATGCTAATTACGCTCGACGTTGTTTCTATTTGTATACGTAAAGAATTGACGATGTACACAATCCGCATCACATTGTTCATAGTTTAACAATATCGATGAGCGTATTACTAAACAACGTGCTCATTCAGACACGTGAGAAAGAGCCTACAATATGAACAAGCATGACTGGCGATCATCACTCAAAGCAAAACAAACAAAACGAACAAAAACCCAACCAATCAATTATCTTAGTGCGAACTCTATTAAAAAATGCCGCGGGAAAAAATGACTGACCCGAATGGCAACACGGAATCAAGTAAGCGCAAACATAGCAGTTCATTTTTTAATATAAAGGTACGGCCACAATTGGCTACTGTGGGACGCGATTTAGCGACTGAGTAAAATGTCTTTTTGTAGACCTGAAATTTCAAGCACACACTTTCTGATAGTAAGCAGGCGATTAAATTTCTAGACATCTCTAAATAACTACACGAAATTTATTACACCATATTATACTCTATATGAGATGTAGAACTACTCTGAAGAAATGGATCTACAAAAAATTGTATATTTCAAAAAAGAGTAGGTATATTGCAAAATCCACTGTAAGCGATTTATATAGTATTATTTTTTGTATTTCCATAAAACGTCGAATAAAGCATTATCATAATGAAACATTCACAAAGTCAGCTATAACCTTTGTCGTTATTTAACATGTATTGTAGCTAAAAAAATCCCATTTGGTTATTTTGACGCCAGTCGTAAACTAATCGCGTAATCGCGTTGCAAAACTCATCTCCGCCCAATCACTGCCCGAGCGCACTTATTCATTTTTCAAAGTAAACGCGACACAAACAATAACCCACCATCAATCACCTGTCTCGAACCCCCGAGCGTCTCTTCTGGGTTCCGTAGGCCATTAGGAGGCTCGCAATTAAAAAAGTTAAAAACTCCGACAAAAGTCAGTAATTTAGCTGATTTTCAAAAACGGGCGTCGAATAAAAAGTATATGAAAAGTTTGGATTCTTATAAATTGTCTCTTCGGTAATGAAGGGCCTCGTATTCGCATATCTCTCTTGGATTCGATTCTTGAATAAATTGATTTTGTTTTTGTGTATTACATATTTTATTGCGGAAGCTAAGATATCTACTGAATTAAGTACGCCATAACATATCAAACGAAGCACAGAAGTGCATATGAAATTGATACCAGTGACCCATCCAACTGCCGACCCAACCAATGACAATGCTTGACCCTTTTAAATCGTTCACGACCCATACTTACTGCAAGGTCTTTCGTAAATTTATCTGTGGCGCTCACCGGTATCATTATCAGTAGTTCACAAGCTTCTTAAAGTAAATTAGGAACATATTTCCTCTTAAAATATAAATGGTGAAGCAAACAAAACATTATAAAAGAAAAGAAACACTGCATTATAGTCAAGGTTGCTTGCAATATAAAAATAATCTAGTCTAGTTTATAAAAAAACGATCCTAAAAACTGGAAGTACTAATCGATAATGACATTGACACCGCTACGCTTTCAATTTCGTCTATTTCAAAGATTAAGGTGGCAAACGTGCTTTTAGTGATGGTAGGCAATGATTGATCACTGCCGCTCTTAAATATGTACAACTTCTAAAGAAGAATCCATTTTTATATCAGACTGCATCAGAAAGAAGGTAATATTTTCGGGAGAATGTAACATACTTTACAACTCAAACAACTTGATGAATTGTGTATCATATGACGTATCACTAAGGAATTGTCTCATTTAAAAAAGCTTATATAATGTTTAAATAATACGCTTGTAACAGAAAAAAGGGTGAACTTCATTATCATAATAATATGTTTATAAAAATAAAGTTACTGTAATAATATATTTGAGGCTATGAATGAAGTTAATAAACAGACCATTACAAAAATACATAAATTCCATCTCTTGACGATTAATGCAAACGTCAGGTTGGTCTCCTCAGCGAAGTCAATTTCACGTGGTTAGATTTGACAAGTGTCACTGTCAAGGGGAAAAAAAGATGGAGGATAGCCCTCAGGGCGTTTTATTCGAATTTGGGTACGGGAGAGTAATTGGTGGTCGTCACGAGTCGAAATCGCGTTTGCTCACGAGCCTCGTCTTTTAATTACCCTCGTTATATGTAACAATTTTAAAGCAAACTTCTAAAAAACCTTGGATTAAAAATTATATATAAACAAAAACCCAACTATTAATTAAATCTAAGCTTAAATCAGAAAGTAGTACAATCGACGTAAATATATTAATATGCATAATACAAATATAATATAATACATATTGATATAAAAAACATATTGATATTTACGGAACCTCTGAAACCCCGTAGCATTATGATCATATTTTCGGCGTTATGTAATGACCGACTCACGTTCCTCACATTTGCGGGTACCTGTGGCGCCACTGTGCCTCAAATTGAATGATTTCTTCCACAAAACGATTAGTGTGAAGAACTGCCACTCGCACGCTCAAAGTAATATAGAAACAGCGATTACCGGTCTCGCTCCGAGCGCATGTCGTGAGTGGTATGTATACAAAAAAATACGAAAAAAATGCGAAGAAAAGATAAAATACTTAGGTTTTTAATTTTTTTAGCCTTTCTAACTAGTCTTGAAGCATGAAATCTTTATACAGAAATTATAAGTTCATCAGTATCAGTTATTAACAGTTTACTGTGGTGCATAGATCTCGCCTATAAATTGATAGTTTTGCAACCGTTTAGTTTAACATGATATTGCTAATCGCAGTAGATGACCCTTACACAAATGTTTCTAAAATAAGCAGCGTCTCTAGGATGAGATTGCCCGGAATACAATACCTAAGGTCCTACTACTTACATTACAAAAAGTGAAAGTGCCGCTCGAAAAAGTGGTAAGAAAGATTGCGAGATTTGAAGATTGAAGATATTATTGAACTAAAAACATATTACAAAGTATTAACATTCGTAAACATCTGCAATAGTGAAATACTGTGTCGAAGCGGTTTACTCCATCTTATGAAGAAGGAAACTATCGGCACTCAACCGGTAACGGGACCGCACGTGAGCGCACCTTAAAGGCTATTGTGCACTCATAATGGCCCCGTGGGAATGTACCGAGTGCAATGTTTGTTTTGGTTTGCGCTAATAGTTTTCATTGGTCAAAGAATGTGCGGTGATTGATTCTAGAGCTGTTTATGTAATCGTAGGTGTTTGAGTGAATGAATAACATATTGTTATTATATATTATATTATATAGCTATATAACTCATTGAAGAATAATTTAAGGTAGATTAACATTTTTCAATTACCCTTGCCCGCAGCGGTGGCCTTACCCATTGCGAGGCTCCGGGCGGCATGTCTTTGCAAGGCCCTTCATGCTTCGTGAAAAGTATGTGATACGAAAGAAGGTGTGGTTGTTTAGTTTAGGTATTTGTCATGTTCGACGAAAATTTGTTTGTCAAGTTGCTACCACGCACGATATTAGGTATCATAAGTTTTAATCTAAGTCGTAAACTATGTATGTGGCAAATTTCAGCGAAATCCGACCGGTAGTTTTAGCGTGAAAGGGTAACAAAGAAACTTACATTCACCTTTATAATTATATTATTATAGTAGGGATGTAATTTGTAAATGTTATTTTTATTTAATCTACCAATTCGCACTTGGCCAGGACTCTATGTGCTTAGACTATATGCCAATATATAGTCCATATGAGCTAGAATAAAACGCTCTCATTCTGAGTGATGAGACAAGACCAGCTGTGGGATAATTATGGGCGGACTACGATTTTATTATCTACTAGCTGTTGCCCGCGACTTCGTCCGCGTTTCCGTTGTTTTTCGTAAAAAAAAGTAGCCTATGTCCTTCCTCACGGTTCAGTGGTTTTGATGTAACAGACAGATTAACTTTCGTATTTTAGTAGGGAAATATAATATGTCATATCTACAATACTGTTGAAAAATATCGCAATACGGAACCGCACAATATTATTGTTAATAGCTTTGCCCGCGACTCCGCCAGCGAGTAACTCCTTGTGTGTTATTGAGTTAATGTATTGGTAATATTGTTTAGATCACGTTCACATGAGGCTTAAGAACCTTTTTTATTTTTGTTTTCGAGGGGGAAACCTTCAAAAGGTACCCGACGCCGTGGGAGCGACGCAGAGTTATGTGGAATTTTTACCGCACTAAAACCCCCTCGGTGGCCGTCTTCGGTGCTATAAAGAGGACTCGGGCTCCTCCCAGATGGGCGGATGGGCCCACCACCCAATCTCCCAATCTAGTCTTTACGGCGGTATGCGACCACACATATCGCCACCTTCCCGGTATCGCCTGGCTGGACGGTTCAAGCTCCCACTCTAGCCGCCCGCAACCCCGGAAGCCCCTTTTAGTCGCCTCTTACGACAGGCAGGGATACCGTAGCCCTATTCTGATCCTGCCGAAGGCTTAAGTACTTATATAACGAAAATACTTCAATGCAAAGCTTCCGGGTAAACTATGTTGAATGTTGATCCATCCGGCACGTGAACGTAAAGATTTTTGGAACTACTGACCCGGGAAAGAGCGACGTACAACTGACCATGCGAGAAACAACTGACACCGAGATCTACTCCAGCAACACGAAAAGTCTGCCCTTGAGCCTTATTAATTGTCATTGCATAACACACCGATACTGGGGATTGCGTTCTTTTAAATTGGAATGGAAAATTATTAGGTACTAAGGGAATTCTGGGAATAAAGACGGTTTCTCCTGCACCGCAACCTGTTAAAATTTGAGCCTCGATTATATTTTGTTGCAACCGGGTTACTTTTAGCCGAGTTCCATTGCAAAGTTGTGGTGGTCTTAAATTTCGGAGCAGAATAATCGGAATGCCAATTTTTAAACAAATTTCATGAGAAGGAGGTCCGGGCATATTTAAAGAATTTAAAAATTCTATCGGGTAGTTAGTTCGTCTTGTTCATCGACCATTCTATTTATTGAACTATAAACTTTGCTTTCCCCTTGTATATTCGACAGTATTTTATTATTAATCTCAAATGCCTGGTCATTGCGAGGAGTTAAGATGGATCTTTCGCATAGCCAAGAATTGTCCCTATTTAATATATTTGTTACGTCATCGTAAACCGACGATATAAGATGTAGTTGGGATTGCACTATACAACATAACTCAGGCGTCAGAATAACTTTTCCTTGGTGTAGTTGTGGATAGGTACCTTCGCCAATCTTTAACAGTGTATCAGAAAATTGACGATCATCCGGGTTATCTCCAGTTCTCACTCGCATGTTTATAGTTAAATGCACCGATTGTATATCACGCCACAAATAAGAACTTCACTGTTCACTGTTCACTGTTCACTGTTCATTTTTCATTTTTCATTTTTCATTTTTCTTTTTTCATTTTTCATTTTTCATTTTTCATTTTTCATTTTTCATTTTTCATTTTTCATTTTTCATTTTTCATTTTTCATTTTTCATTTTTCATTTTTCATTTTTCATTTTTCATTTTTCATTTTTCATTTTTCATTTTTCATTTTTCATTTTTCATTTTTCATTTTTCATTTTTCATTTTTCATTTTTCATTTTTCATTTTTCATTTTTCATTTTTCATTTTTCATTTTTCATTTTTCATTTTTCATTTTTCATTTTTCATTTTCTTTTTCATTTTTCATTTTTCATTCTTCGTTTTTCGTTTTTCATTTTTCATTTTTCGTTTTTCATTTTTCATTTTTCATTTATCTTTTTTCATTTTTCATTTTCATTTTTAATTTTTCATTTTTCATTTTTCATTTTTCATTTTTCATTTTTCATTTTTCATTTTTCATTTTTCATTTTTCATTTTTCATTTTTCATTTTCATTTTCGTACAGATAGATGACTGAGTTATAAACGTAAGAGTAGACAAATATAATCAGAAAGCTTTGAACTGCTAAGCTATCGGGAGTTACACGTGTTATTGTGAGTCAACCATAAAAGATAGACATATGCTGTCGTAGGATATTTTTTAGATAATTTTAAGGAAAATATTTCCCTCATACATGATTTCTGTGTAGCTTTAACCATTAAGGTTGCACACGCGACAGAAGCTTAAAAAAGTAACTTCTCCCGTTTTCCCAACATTTCCCTTTACTGCTCTGCTCCTATTGATTGTAGCGGGATGAAAAGTATACTATAACCAGCCCAGGAGTATAAAGAATAATCGTACCAAGTTTCGTTAAAATCCACTGAGTAGTTTTTGTTTCTATAACGGTTATACAGACAGACAGACAGACAGACAGACAGACAGACAGACAGACAAAAATTTTACTGATTGCATTTTTGGCATCAGTATCGATCCCTAATCACGCCCTGATAATTATTTTGGAAAAATATTTCATGTACAGAATTGACCTCTCTACAACTTTATTATAAGTATAGATAATAATTGAATTAGCAAACGGATGAGAACCATCGGACCCATGTACCATCGGTATGAGGGTGTAATTTAAGATTAAAATAAATCTGAAAATTAATATGGGGTTATTACTTTTTTAATAAAAATGTACGCGTACATTGTTGTTCAAAGCAAACAATATTTAATGCGCTTTCTTTATACTCTTTACTAATTCCTGATTCTAGGTTTAGTCACGCTGCACGCTATTTGAGTGTCAATGACATCGCACGAAGGCCCGATAACCGATGGGGAAGAAAGGTCCTCGAGTGGCGACCACGTTTAGGCAAAAGGAGTACAGGTCGCACCCCTACCAGGTGGACCGATAACCTGAAAAAGACAGCGGGAAGCCGTTGGATTCAGAGGGCACAGGGCCGGTTGGAGTGGCGCTCTCAAAGGGCTGATGGATGGATGGATGGATTACAATATTTTTTGGATGGCTTCTCGGACCACTTCGGGTACTTCCAGGGACCATCAGTGGTCCGCGGACCACCGGTTGGGAACCACTGTCCTAAAGTAACGTGGTGACTGCTATTAATTTCGTAATCCAAATAGAACTTTCAACTCAATAAACTATTTAAAATTCAAATTAAACACATTTTTCTAAACAGATTAAATTTGGCCATAATTGTACTGGAAAGAGATTTATCTCTGAACGTCTATCTTTACAAAAAATACATCTCTTGGAGACATTCAGCTTTGGTCTTCACGGGTTTATCTGTTCCGTCATAGCTCGTTTAAAATTGTTTACAGTTGGTAAAGTTATTCAGGCTCTTTATATCCATATCGAATTGATATTGTGAGTGAAGAGTGTGGAGAGAGTAAGGTGGGAGCGCTATGTAATACACATCAACTCATTTGTATAAATAACACGAAGGGGTCCTCTACAGCGGTTTTGGTTTGACAATTGGTAAAATGAATTTCGCTTTTCATCAACGTCGACTATGCATTAACGATTCCTCTGGTCTTTTTTACCCAGTTAAAGTAGCAAACAAGCAAGCAGTAAATGGTCGCTGCCCATGGACTTCACACACCTCCGAGATTTTTTTTAAGAACTCTTGGGTTTGTAGGATTCCTCACGATGTTTTCCTTCACCGAAAAGCAGTGATGATACGCACATAATTTTAGAAAAATTAGTGGTGCGTGCCTGGGTTTGATCCTCGGACCTCCCGATAGAGAGGACAAGATTCAACCACTAGGCTATCACTGCTCTGAGCTAGACGAATATCAATAATGAATTTAGGTTTATATTCGGGGTCTGGATATTGGTGTCTTCTTTTTCACCTGGTGTGTTCACCTGTATCCATGACTCTCATGGCATAGGAAATAATTCTAGTATAAGTTTAAAAATCATTATCCTAAACTTCGTTTACATAATTTGCTCACTGCTATAAAAACTGAAACATGGTAAACGTTTTCCCAATTTGTGAATACGAAAACGACATCACGCATATAAATACCAAACGCTTATCATGTTTCCGAACAAAACCAAATAAAAATATAGAAAGAGCAGCTATATGAATGTAGATGCCACAATTCAGAGGCCGGTCGATCAGAAATAATGTTCAGAATATGCACCGGTAGACAAACATGCAATAAAATATATGTATTATTCAGAAGTTCCCCTCCAAATAATATCTTGAGTGGTCGAGGCCCAATCTATATCATTTATTATTGGTTCCTTGTTATGAGAATGCGGGAATATTTTAGTTTTGAATCAAAACTGTACTTTTCTGTTTTTGTTTATTTTTATAAGCTTTGAACTCGAAGTGTAGTGCTGATGTAAGAGGGTATACAGCTTTCATAGCGACCACCATAATAGTCAGACACGCAATAAGTTCCTAGGTCAACCCCCGTCCAGTCATATATCAGAATGATTAATTCCTGTGTCGTAGGTATCATGTACAGAAACAAAAACAAATACACCAAATGGACCCAGATATAATCTAAGTTCACCATTCAGATCTGCATAGCCTAGGATCGAACTCGTGATTTTTTTTTAAAGTGGGTAATCCTCATGGATACCCAGCCACCCGGGGCGGCAGCTGGGTTATGCCGGACTCTTACCGGCTAAGCCCCCACTGTGTTTTCTGCTTGCACCGTACGGCGGGAACACGGGTAAGCTTTCGCAGTCATCCGCGAACCCGCCGGGACATACAGTGTCTAAGAGTTCATTTGATTTGATATTAAATCAAAATAAGTAGTACCGTCAGATTCGAATCCTGCAATCATTTACAAAACAAACAATTATAAAATAATACAAACAAATCTAAAATACATCTATCACAGCGCAAAGTACATGGTTCAAATTATTTATAATCAAATCCCAAATGCGATATGTTATAAATTACCAATACGTACATACGAACTTACAGAATTAAATAACAGAGCCATTGCAACGCGCATCGGGCAGATAATGTATATTTAATGGCCCCCTGCAGGCTATCAATTTTGGTTCAGAAAACCTAAATTCAAACGCTTCTACATACATATATCTCACGAGCTTTCCTGCGCGGCCGGAGGCGCGACTTTTGATTAAAATTTTTATAACCAACAAAAATATCTTGAAAAAATTAATCAATGACTTAACATTCCTGCAATTTTTACCAATCTATGATAAAAAAATTGCTTTAAAACATTTTACCAATAACGAACTTTATTTTAATATAGACGAACAATCCATTTACAAAACGATAAATTATGTTAGATTGGTTTTATTAATTTTAATATGTTTCACGATATGTGGTTTTTGAATTTACTTTTGCCGATATTTCGACCCAGTTACAGGTATCGTGGTCACTGCCAAACAACGGCGGCGGGCGGGCTAAACCGTTGACAAGCAATAATGGTAGATTAACCTATCTAAGTATAACTCGTTTTTCTTTTAAAGGCTCCATATCTCGACACGTAACACTAACTATATCCTTACGCACCACACTTTGCACTGTTTGTGATTTACATTAACTGATCACCGGATTCTACATTTGTGCTAACTTAAAACCATCTTCTCCATTCAAGTTTTTAGCACGTTTCTTAACCTCTTATTGCTTCTGTTACTAAATGTGGAACGCTCGTAGAATATCACCAGAATTGAGGATATAATCAGCTAACATCGATTTCTTTGGGTCATTCTATTTGAATACGCTAATATATTCCTAAATACCCTAGGAAATGGTCGTTTATTCTGTTCAATGTAGAAGAAGCCACAGCTATAGTTGACTTTATAATCAATTTTCTTTTCAATTGCATAATTAGAAAGCTACTAGCTTTAATGCCATTTAATGCCACTTATTTTAAAATTACAGACGGATGAGCAATTTTATTAGCTATAAATTCAAACAGCACTCCATTTACAAAGGTTTCAGAGCGGTCGATGCGCGGAATAAAATAAATAGAGGTAGCTACAATAGTTGCACTTTGAAAGTATATTCTCCTTTGCTCTCCGTAGATAAAGTATCAGACTATTATTCTTTTATTTTTTTGTATACGATCGTACGGCAGAGTGGTCTTTATACCAGTCAATATAGCTCCGGGTTCGATTCTTAGACAGATTAAAATTTATTGAATTTACATTCCTGTGCTGTGACGTGGTGGTGTGTGTATGTATTCCTCTTTGTTCGTGGGACTGTAAGTGCGAAATCAATATACTCGCGTTTTTGCGCGACTATGCCAGTTTTAAACTGTTTTTCTCATGGTAATTAATCTACCTATTATTTTAATAAATCCTACTAATATTATAATTATTAATATTAATAAAAAGAAAAATAAGATTAAAAACAATACGAGAATGAAGTCTGTCTGATGTTAAGTGGCAACCTACTCGCATGGAAGATGATGAGATGAGGAGATGGAGGAGATCAGCCTCAGAACTATTGCTACCACTGAGGACTAAAGTAGGAATGCCTTGTACGAGTACATATAAGTGTATTCCTTTTCGAACCTTGCATATGAAAACACAGTAGCGTTTAATTCTTATAAGGTAAGGACGTGACGGTGGTTCCTCTACGAATACTTAGAAAATTGGGAGATATTTACCTATTTCTTAGTAGTAGTAGTTTTCTGACGTTAAATAATGACTAGCTCCGTAGAGCAACTACATAGCTACTTATACTATCCTTCGTATTTACACTAATAACATAGGCTGTTAGAACAGAAGTATAATTTCCTAACATTAAATTCCTTGATTAAAGTAAATTAATAACGAAATAGAGTCATATTAATTTTTGAAAAAGCACTAACGATATTAATGAAAAATATATTTTGACATCATATTGATCTTTGTGTATAGCCAAAGTCAGTCATAGCCCAGTAAATGTGAATTTAACGATGCCTGCAGGCTATCAATTTTGGTTCAGAAAACCTAAATTTAAGCCACCGTTACATATACATTGCGGTTCGATGCATCCAATAAAATAAATGCGGGTAGCTACAGTTTTTTATAACATTCAAATAGTGAATTCTGTTCTGGTTTAAAAGATTCAAAACATTTCTACTGCGTTCTTAGAGGTAGCAGCTTTTGAGACTGATCTTAATGTAATGTAATTTACCTCAAATAATATCGAATCAAAAGACGACAGGATGATCTATCCTCAAGGTAAATGCATGTTCGTTTGGTACTTCAAATGGAAATGTTTACTGATATATAAAAATGAGATAGTGTGGCCCGTTTGTTCCCCAATCATGCAAGCACCACCGGTTCGATTTACATGAAACTTTGCACGGATGTTTCTTATTTAAGTGGTCAATTTATAGGCTACGTTTGATTTCAATATTTTGGACTATCCAAAGATGGCTATTTACTTATATAGATTCCGTCAGACGGTACGCGAGATAGAATTAGAATTCCATTTGGATTCGAATCGATTCAAATGAGTCAGAGTACATGGGATGTGTACGAGTTTTCTCCATCACCAAACCAGAACACTGTAGCGCTCTACAGTTTCTTTTATTATAGAAATAGTAAAATGGCAAGTAGCCAATGGACTCTCATCAACCCATTATTGTCCCACTGCTGGGCACGGGTCTTCTCTCAGAATGAGAGAGTTTAGGCCATAGTGCAACGCGCTGGCCAAGTGCGAATTGGTGGACTTCACACACCTCCGAGAACTTTTTTTTTAAGAACTCGCGGGTATATACGTTTCCTCACGATGTTTTCCTTCACCGAAAAGCAGTGATAATTAATTTCTAATACGCACGTAATTTTAGAAAAATCAGTGGTGCGTGCCTGGGTTTGAACCTCGGACCTCCCGATGAGGGCAAGTTTCAACCATTAGGCTTTCACTGCTCTAATGCCAATGGACACTTACTATTAATTCTATATAAGATATGAATACTACCTACATTGACTACGGATACATTGCTTCTCAGACCCTTCCAACGAAATACAATAGGTAATTGCTTCACGGTTGAAATAGGTAACTCTGCTGTTGAACTATAAGTACTGTACATAGTCTACCACCATGGATTGCTCTTATAAGTAGTAAGTTTAGAGACGGTACTATCACCGTCAATATTTTCAAGGTGGTAGAATCAGTGTAGTTCGCCCGGGGAAGTACCACCGCCACACCTATTTCTAGCGTGAAGCATTTCTTGCGTTTCGATGGAAGGGTGTGGTTGCCGGCGCACTTTCACGTGAGGCGACCATCATAGTCCTCGGGAACCCATGTTCTGTGTGAAGTTGATTAAAGATGTCCATGAGCGGCAGTGACCACTTACCATCAGGTGGACTGCATACCTAACTCGTTTGCTACTTCAGTCAGATAAAAAAAGTCAAAAAACAGTTCAGTCAAAAAATAGTTCAGTTCTGCCATAAAAATATTGTGATAAGAGTCGCTATACCTATGAAATACTATCGCATATGCGGTAGTTACAGTGGTTAAACATCCGTCAGACCGAAACAGTAGCGAAAGTATAGCTTTATGGAGATGGTCGCCCCCCCTCCCTCCATGCAAGAACATCATTTATCCATTTCATAAGGATGGAAGATAAAATAACATGGCAGATATTAATTTCACTTGATTTTGATTACAATAGTTGTTAAAAACATTTAAAAGAAAATAATAGAGAGGAATAATCTAAAACCTTTCACCAATCCAGTAATTCTCACTTGGCCAGCGCGGTGGACTATGGCCTAAAACTCTCTCATTCTGAGAGAAGACCCGTGCCCGGCAGTGGGACTATAATGGGTTGTACCCCTATCTAAAACCTAAATATTAGCAACTTCTTTAGCTTTCGACCAGTCTGGTGTAATTTATTTATTTATTTATATTTATTAATACCAACCTTTAATTCTAAGCCTAGCAATGGGATAAGTATTTAGATTCTAAATAATAATTAACAATAGTTCGACGAACATCGAATACATATTGCTCTTAGCTAAGCTTTTGTCGTCAAATATTCAAAGGTAAAATATAGGTACCAATAATGCTAAACTACCGTGAATTCAGCGTACGGGGAATCCGATACACAACCGAAATATATTTCGAATGCGACGATTTACGACGAATCCTTTGACAAACGAGAAACTCACTCGAAAAGGAACAATCGAGATCACTCGAACAAGAACAAACGGGATATGTGGGAATTGGAAGAGCGAGCCGAACTCGCATTGTCACGGTCACGTCGTGCTATTACCGATACTCAAATCTTGACGTCACTAAAAAAAGATCTCGATGTCACGCCCATGCAATCCGACGGTTCTCACGCGCGCCGGGCGTCCCGAACAAACACTGCTTGTACTGCGATCCCGTAACATGACACGCTACGAACACTTTCTTTAGCTAACTAACCATTGCGGGGTGAGTTAACTTACTTGATCTTTTACTAGTAGAAATCTTGCAATGGATTGCGTGCAAGTGTTATCAGGATGCAATGTAAGGCTTCGTAACCCGACCGCAATACAATATCCTACTTATTGTTACAAAAGGATGATACCGAAGAGCCGCGAGGTTCGACACGTTATGTAAGTTTACAATTTACCATCTCGTGGGAACTGACCGTGGGCGACATGATAATTACCTAGTTTGCCTATAACCTAAACAAACCCTTGCCCAGATCTGAAGGTAATTACAGGGTTCAGTCGGTCTTGGGAAAGTATAAGGAATGCCAAACGTCCAATGATAGGTCCCGGTGCATTATGTCCGGGATTTAATGGGCCGTTTAAGTTACTTCTGACAGCTGCGATCGAAAGAGAATATATTATGAGCTCAATAAATGTGACAGTTTTATTTGAGCCATTACACATTATTCCTATTATAGCAGTTTTACCTTTACCTTAACTGACAACTGAATTATTTACGCTAGTATTTCTTATTAGTTTTAATTTTTAAAGATAATATATAAAACTTTGTAACTTTTAAAGGTTTTTGCGGGGGAGAAATTATTGTTCTTTTATTATAATTCTAGTTCTCTAAAGAATATAACACAGTTACGATATTGAGCGAAGGCATTAAGTACATTCAGATAATATCAATTTCATGGTAGTATATACCACAAAAAATACTTACTGTTCCACTTATCTTATTACAAGTTGCCGTCATTTACAGCCATATAATCTCGTTCACCACTATTTACATAAAAAGGTCTTGTTTTTGTTAAGAATATCCGGGTGATATCAGCGAAGTGAAATTATAGATCGATCAAATTGTATCGGTTTCCTGCGCGCGCGCCGCTCGTACGCACTCATGCGCATCGGACGCACGTCCGTGGCCCAAGTAAATATTTACAGGCTCGGTAGCGCCTAAAGATGAGTGACAAAAAATATCAACGTGTCAAAGTTATAAGGATGCGTAAAAAGTTAAGTTGCCTTCTTTTTTCTTCTTATTTGTATTATTTTTAGTAGCTATAGGTATATTTGGGACCAGCTCTGTCGAGGTTTCTTCCGTTAAAAATGTACATAACTTTTCATAGAGTGGTTGGCGATTTTAATGTAGAAACTAAAGTTGTCTTTTAAATACGGATTCTAAATATAATTAAAACTCAAAATCTCAAATTAAATTAATACTTGTGATTTGTTGCGATTTCAAACTCAAACAACTAGACAAACAACAATTCGAAAAGTTTCAGGAAATAAGGAGAACAGGTAATAACATATTATTCTCATCCTCTAAATAGTTTTTGGGAAAATATTGATTTGAAATGTACTGATAAAAATCATGTTTATTATTTATGGATTGTAATATAAATGGTTTTTCTTATTATTGCGTGAATATGAACTGTCGTTATGACATTGCATGTTTAAATCATACTTATGAGCATAATACATAACGTACGTAACTATAGGTGCTAATTATATCCGATCTACTTCGCCAAAATACGAGTGTTATCTGGTTAGGATCATTAACATTTACTAACAGCGGATAGATTAGAAATTTTCATACATATATAGCTGATCTCTCTCACACTGCTCTACAATAGGTTTTTGTATAAATAACACACAAAAAATACTTCACACAAATGGTAAAATACACAAAGACGAACCCACAAAACCTATATCCATAATGGTAATGTTGATTTATGATACAAATATCTGTCTGACCGGGACACGTACCCAGAATTCGATATTTCTCAAGTCGGCATGATGACCGTAATGTAAAGTTAAAAATAAACGTATATAATACCTTTTTAGAATATTCGGCTACAAATATTTACAAAATTGTAATAACTCAATACAAAATTGTAATAATTTCAAGGTGGTACAACCAGTGTAGTTCGACTGGGGAAGTACCACTGCCACACCTATTTCTAGCGTGAAGCATTTCTTGCGTTTCGATAAAAGGGTGTGGTTGCCGGCACACTTTCACATGAGGCGACCATCATAGTCCTCAGGAGTAGCAACGTATCTGTGATTGACTTCAAATGGAACCCATGTTCTGTATGAAGTTGATTACAGATGTCCATGGGCGGCAGTGACTACTTACCATCAGGTGGACTGCATGCTCGTTTGCTACTTCAATCAAATAAAAAAATAACTTTCTTGTAGCTGAAGCATTTAAAAATATCTCATGACTTAAACTAAAATAATGACCGTTAAGCGATGGAATTTTAAAATATGTTTGCTCGGATATCGGAAATTCCTTTTTTGTACCTTCAGAGATAAAATTGTAACAATATTTACTCTGATCGATTTATCGTTAAGTTTTCAACAATCAGTTGAACCCATAAGGGATATCTACAGTAAATACGTGCATGTAGTCTCAAACAATTATTTCCTATTACATAAATAAACAGATAATACGAAGTGATAACGTTTGATGGGCCTTAGAGGTTCAAATCCCTGATCAAAGTTTTTAAAGTTACATAAGCGGGTGCTAGTTATCATAATATTTTAACGGTGAAACAAGGCTCGAGGAAACCTATACATATTAAATTCACACTGTGAAATTAGTATGAATTTATTACGTTTCCAAAAACAGCAGATACACTGCAAGGTATTGTCGAAAACGTCTAAACTAAAAAGTCTAAACGTGCAATATACGTGGAAGCTTATGAGAGACAATGTGGTAGAAACAGATTTCTAGCGTAATTTTTTTTGCGTTTCGATGGAAGGGTGTTTCACTTTTATATGAGGCGACTATTTTAGTTCTCGGGAGTAGCAACGCATCTCTGACTGACTTCAGCTAGAATTAATATCCGATATGAACTTTGTTAAAGACAGGCGGCAGTCACTTACCATCTCAGATGAACTGTTTTTTTGCTACATAAATCTCATAAAAACGTGGTGTTATTATTAGATTTATTACATAAATAAAGTGAAGTACATTTACATAGGCAGATGTTACATGATATTGTATGTAACATTCGCACTGTAATTATAATTAATACACGCGTTAATTACCAAGAAAGCAGGATAGCCTTAATTAACCATTCACAGTATATGATATTGAAATTAGTCACTGATTGCCAATTAGTTCATAACGTACAAATACTTATTAATATTAATATTATAACTGACGAATAATAACCAATAATTTCCTGAAAATAATAATCGGTTTACGAACACCGATTTATGTGACAGGAGATCGATTCTATTCCCTGAAATCGATCGATCTCTGTAGTAGATACTATGTAGCCTATACCTTTTTTTACTTCGAGGGTGAAACCTTCAAAAAGTATCCGACGCCATGGGAGCGACGCAGGGTTATGTGGGTATCTTATTTCACTAAAACCTCCGGTGGCCGTCCTCGGCGCTGCGAAAAGGACCCCGGGATCTCCAAAGAACGCGACCGGATTCCTCTGAGCACCCTCCCAGGTGAGCAGCAGGCCCCACTACTCCACGTGGTCTTTACGACGATAAGCAACCATAAATTCCGCCGTCCGTCCTGGAGTCGCCTGGCTAGATGATTCGAGCTCCGACTCTTGCCACCCGCGACCCTGGACATCCCTTTTTAGTCGTCTCTTATGAAAGGCATAGGATACTGTAGCCTTATTCTGATCTTGAAATTACAGGGACGGTCCTCGACATACCTATTTCTGCTGTTATAAAAGTTCACTTCATGCTGGATCTGTTTTGGTTTTAGAGGTGTAAGAGAGACATTTAGGTTAATTGTTATCAACATAGTTATTTCAACTAGTGTGTTACAATTTATAGTGAGCTTGAAAGAACAAGAGTCCATTACGTTGTGCAACCGTCGATGATCGTCGGTGACCACCAACGGCTGTCGGGAACCGTCGATGTTCATTGATGACAGCCGTTGCCGAAGATTGTCAACGACTAACGCAGCCATACAAATTGTCGCTTGTGTTTTATTTGCCTTACATGAGTCAACAAACTCAGTATTCAGGGATCGGAGCGCGATGTGGCCTTCCCCAGGCAGACTTTAATCCTGATTAGCGGTGATTACGGATGTCCGAGGACACTCAATTTATTATCGGATGGACTGCATGCTCGTTTGTTGTTCTAACTTTATGGAAAATGTATAGGTATTAATTTGTTTTAGTTATGAATACAATCCAAAATCGTTCATGCATATCGGTCTAATAATATTTCATGTTTTTTTCTTGTTTCTACCGGACTGCGACAAAAGGACAATAATGATTTTCGAGCTTAAGTACATATGTATGTATATTTGTATGTACGAGGGCCAAACTGAAAGTTTTTAGAACTGGTCACTTATATACATCTAATATATAAAATTCTCGTGTCACAGTTTTTGTTGCCATACTCCTCCGAAACGGCTTGACCGATTTTTACCAAATTTTATATGCTTATTCAGTAGGTCTGAGAATCGGCCAACATCTATTTTTCATACCCCTTAAGGGTTTCACCCTTAACATTTATTTTTTATTTTTTATATGGCAAAACAACGTTTGTCGGGACAGCTAGTTATAATAAAAGAATAAGTTTAAATTTTGAAAATAGAACTCTTTACCAATATTATTACGTAATATTTCATTCATTTGTCATTTGTTTTACATTTGGCGGCAAATTGAAAACTGTTTATGCACGTCAGCATGAATATAAGCCGAGAAAATTGCAATGCAATGATTTTTTATGGCTTTCGATGTCATTTAAGTTATGATAGATTTCGATCGACTTCGATCGACGGTGATGCCTCATATCGTGCCACAGTTTACAGCTGGTTTATTGAATTTAAACGTGGTCGCACTAATCTCACCGATGATCTGCGTGAGGGACGCCCTTCTACAGCAGCGACTGAAGTTTTTTTTTTTTTTTTTTCGAGGGGGAAACCTTCCAAAGGTACCCGACGCCGTGGGAGCGACGCAGGGTTATGTGGGATTTTTACCGCACTAAAACCTCCCCGGTGGCCGTCCTCGGCGCTGAAAAGGAGGACTCCGGGATCTCGAAACGACTTCAACCGGAATCCTCGAGCGCTCTGCCCCATCGGGCTCCTCCCAGATGGGCGACTGAAGATAACATCAGTGTTGTCCGGCGTATGATAGAGACTGACAAAAGACTGAACTATCAGAAGACTCGGACAAGCCTAGTCATTGGTATGAGTTAAGTGCACAAAATCCTCCATGAACATTTAGCGGTCAGGAATATATGTGCCCGCTGGATGCCTCATCATTTAACCGAGGCCCAAAAACTCTGCCGTGTTGATTGGTGCCAAGAAATGATTAAAAAAAATTTAGCGGAAGAGACTTAAATGCTGTGTTCGACATAGTAACGGGTGACGAAACCTGGAATTATTGCTATGATCCGGAAACCAAAAGGCAGTCTGCTCAGTGGGTGTTTCCTTCCGAAGAGTTGCCAACTAAAGTGAAGAGAGTTCGAAGTGTTGGAAAGAAGATAGTGGCCTTGTTATTCGGAAGGACAGTTCATTACGCGACAATTGTCTTGGAGGATCATAAAACGGTTAATACAGCGTGGTACACTAGTAATTATTTGCCACTTGCCTTGGAAACTTTCAGTTCGACCCTCGTATGTATATCAATTTCTTAAGCGCTACAGCCCAGGCGGCTTGACAAATATACATATGACATATCATTGAAATCGACTTTGCAGAGTGACATAGCCTATAAGATTTTCAAATTTAAAAGGAACGGATGATTATTTTTTTATTATTAAAGTAATATTCGTTTATAAACGATATTGTAATCGAGTTATACAACTATACAGACTGTTTTATGTAATTACGTATAGCTGATAAATGCAAAATACCAAAATAGGAAACCATTGATTTATGTTTGCAAATTTACTTTAAAGGTAAGAGAAGATCTGAAGGTTTTAGAAAATATTATAGACATACTTTTACATAGATTTACGATCTTATTACATATTTACTTTACGTAAAAACAACGTAACAGTGTAAATGTGATAATAATAAGCTTGAGATACCTTCTTGTCACGCATGTTGTGGTCAGATAACAACAGTAGTACACTATGTAGGGGTACATTTTACGTGTAGTATTGGTACTTCGATAAGAGTAGAAAGAGATCGAAGCCTGAGACCAGCTAAATGTATATCCTGGATGCAATTTTGTTTGTTTAATTATATGTGATGTCACAAGGAAAACCTCCTTCTCTCATCTCTCTCTTACCTTGAATTACCCTAAGGGTAATATTTTTTTCGCTAAAATAATTGTAAATATAACAAACTAGTCGTACCTGTAGTTTCATTTACTTCATTCAACAGAAACATATTTTGACGAACAGCTTATGTGCTATTCCAAACTATAATCTATTCCTGTGCCAAATTTTATCAAGTTCGATTTTGTAATTCTATCGTGATTGAGTAACAAACATCCATCCAAACTTTCGCATTTATGTAATAGTTAGTAATTAGAACTAGTAAGAAATATAATAATAGTATCATAAATTACACTTATGACATATCGTGATTTGAACAACTAGACAAAGGATAATAAACAAAAAAGTGTCATCAAAAGTACTCTTGCAACAAAAACAACGAACTACATCAAAACAATCAGAGCAATTAGCTGAAACAGCAAATCAATAGTAATCCACTGCGAGCTTTGCAAGCTCTACGTCGCTTTAATTAAACAATCGAAGCTCTGCCAAAGCGTTACGTCATTGCCGTTTAGTGTAGAGCCATTATGGGTTCGGTAATGTATTGCCTGGATTTAGGCACACATTTATTTTGCAAAAGTAGTCCAACTTTGTAGGACGCACTAGCGGTGGACCGCGTCACATGTCCCGTAATAGCTGATGCAGGATATTTGTACTGCCTTTACGCATAAAATTCGTAGATTGGGAAGATCGTGAAATACGTGCTCTGTCTACACGCGTGATATAGGTAGATTGCAAAGACTGACCGTGACGAAGCTCTAGTACAGTCGATTCCGAGCTCGATCCCAGGCAAGTTAAATCTAAATAATTAATTTCAATTTCTATTCTGGGCCTTAGTTCGTGACACCCACGATACTGGAGAAGGTCTTAGTGTGGGACTTTAAGAGTATAAAAGGTTATTTATAATGTGATATAATTTGTCCTGGATTTTTTTTATTAAAGCATTACTGGCCCACTGCTAAGCACGGCTCTCCATGCATAGTGAGAGGGGTTTTAGGGGACCACAGCGCTAGGCTAACGTTAGATAAACTTCACACGTCATTGTTAATGTTTATTTTAACTCTCAGGCATGTAGTTTCCCTAACGATATTTTCTTCTACTTATGGCAAGTGATACTAAATTGTAATGTAAATTGTAATGTGTGATGTAATTGAGGTTCGAATCTTGGATGTCTCAAATAAGAAGTCGAGTTTCTACTTCCTTGCCTATCACTTCTCCCGCTTTCCTGAAAACATATCTACAAAATTCGTACTCAGATTTGAAGTTTCAAGAGTTTCCTGTTCCGGTTCTTAGGACCAAATTGATAGTAAGCATCCGAAATATTAATTTGATCTAATTTGACATTTGTTTCATCGGATCGTAGGTTCACGACCGTGGAATACTATCAGGCGGATCCGAAACTTTGAAAGATGTATACTTACTATGTAGGTATAGAGTGGGTCCATTGAGAAAAAAGCTTTGATATTTTTGCTAAAGCACTTGTTCTGCTAAACAAAAGCCTGCAAAACATCTCACTGAAAAAAAACATAAATACGTTAAATGAATTATAAACCTGGGGATGGATTTCGTTTATTCAATATGATCCGTTTTCGTAGAATCTGAGAAAGAAAACGTAGACGTACAATCCAGATTAAATTACGGACAAAAACGTAAACATCAATATTTTAATATAGCAATAGAGCACATATTAACTTTTGTCTCCCTAATGTAACAGAATTGTTGACAGAAATATTAATGAAATGATTTTTCTACACATAGGGAACATGTGAATCGTTTTTGTTAAGTATTGAGTATTGTGTAGTATATAAATTAATAATGTCCCCCAAATTTCGTACCCGAACTGTCATCGGCAAATATGAGTGCATTTGACATACTAAATGAATTGTGCGACAAAATGGGGTACCTAAAATTGTATTAAATATCACAGACGCAAAAAACTAACGTGATAGATTTTTTTTTTATTACATTTTACTAACTGTATATTTTAGCGCTAGATTTGATTTATTTAAGCGATTTGTATATATTTGTTTCCGTTACTTGTTTTCTGTTCGGAAATATGTACGTCTATTTTACTTTATTTTTTTTAAAGTACTAAAACACTTCCATGGAAGATGTGTTCTTTGTTTTTAAATCAAATAGTCTTACACATTTATTGAATTTTTGCAGTTCGTCCATGACGACTTTTATTTTCTTCTTCAAAAGGTACCCGACGCTGTGGGAGCGACGCAGGGCTATGTGGGATTTTTACCGCACTAAAACCCGCGGTGGCCTCAGCACTGTTATGAGAACTCCGGGAACTACAAAGAAACGCAACCGGAGTCCTCTAAACGCTTTACCCTATCGGGCTCCTCCCAGGTGAGCGGCTGGGCCCACCGCTCCGTCTCGTCTTTACGACGTTATGCGAAAACACATGCGGTATGTGTTTTCGCATAACGTTGTATCCTTCCCGAAGTTGCCTGACCGAATGGTTCGAGCACCCACTTTAGCCACCCGCACACCCGAAAGCCTCTTTTAGTCGCCTCTTACGACAGGCAGGGGATACCGTAGTCCTATTCGGATCCCGGAACTACACGGACGACGTCTATAACGACCTGTCAGTTTAATTTATAACTAAATACTCTAAATTTACATTATTCACGTTAAAGTTATATATTTGAGTGTACTTACAAGAAACATTAAAACTTAGTCTTTGGAATCTTCAATTGCTTAAATGAATCTTGAACCTCACTTCAGAAACGACTCTTGTTTAATTTATAGCAGTAACTTTACTTTTGAGACATATTTACGAAGCATGGTCTAAGTACTTGTACCTACATATTTTTTACAGATCTGAAATGGAAAACAAACATTGTTTTCTGCTAGTGGTCACTACCACAGTGTGGACAGCTGTAACCAACTGTCATATAGAACAGGGGTCACACCTGAAATCTACGACAGACGCGTTGCTACTAGAAGAACTTCGATGGTCGTTTCATACATAAATGAGCCGGTAAACACACCTTTCCATGGAAACACAAAATTCCTTGTCACTTGAAATTTGGCGTGGCAGTAGTACTTCCCAGGTCAGACCATAACCCATATAGTTAATAGTTAAAATCCAATCTGAGAAATAGAATCTTACCTTTCGATGTGCTGACATGTAAACTGATACCTATAACGAAATAGCGTGCCGTGAAGTTAGTTGAAGCTTATTATTATCGCATTTGCTTGGTACAACTTTTGTAATCTTTGCATCGACACTTTATTCCGCAAGATTTGTACAAGTATAGAATTTTTGTAGATTGTTTGCGCATCTATTTTTGTGTACTTTGACCTTAATAAAAATTTGGTAGAAACTTTCAATATATTTAACAGCCCTGGTGCTAAAAAAGAATGCGTATTTAATGTATATACGCACAAGAAGAAACAAAAATAACATCATTACATCATTATTACTTAATACAAATCATATGATAACATACTTATATTACCTATCATGTGATTTATATGGAGTACTTAATAATAAAAATTCACAGAAAACATTGTAATTACACACCATGGTAACCATTATCGTTACAAACATCGATCGCTACACCAATATTTCCAATTTTGTAACTACCCTTACAGGATCTTTAATTAATATCTTCACGACTAAATGTTCAAATTAAAAGTATCCAACGATATATTTAAATATATTGCGTAACTAAATTATGTCTTCCAAAGTGGTTACGTTCCACTAGAGACTGCGAATTAGGCTCTTGACATATTTTATGACTAGCAGTAGAAGTACATTTCCCAACTTTACTGGTACGCGATCTAACTCCCGATTTCTAATGCACTTTAATATATCGTTTTAATATTAGAACCTAATATCTGAAATTTTATTTAGTATATTTCTTAATTCTAATATTTTTTACGCGATTGTAGGCGATTCTTCCGTATAGGAAGCAAAACAAGAGTTTGGTTAAGTTGTTTGTTTGTATTTTATCAATATTAAAAGAGAACTCCGTAAGTCTTTTATTTGCGGTGGTGATATAAAGACATTTTCGAGACAAGTATATTTCTGTATTATGCTAAAACCTCTGCGTTCTAATTTAAAGGCGAAACAAGAAAGAGACACTTATGAGATACTAGCTGAATCCCGCAGCTTTGCCCTTTACAAAAATCGATTATCCTGTGGGAATAACATATCTTCCCACAGCAAAAAGTTTTAAAGTCCACAGGTTAATCCAATGTATCTGCTGACTCGCTACCAAATATTATGAAAATCGCTCCAGCCGTTTAGACGTGAAGAAGTAACAAACATACACACTCACACACTTTCGCCTTTATAATATTAGTATGAAGTATGATGTTCTAAAACATTTAATACCTCACAGGGTAGTAACAAATATTTCAGCAAACTCAAATAGGACTGTAACGTACTAAGGATTCATAAAATAAATTAATTTCAATTAGCCGGTGCTTCGCTTGCTTTGAAGTCATTAAGTTAATATCATAGATATATTTCCAATAGAACTGAAAGTGATTCAATATTATAAATTACTACATACAATTTTATCAATATATTTATAAAAAGGATCCTCCGTTTTTTCTTTCTGTAAAACTATATGTACCTATATAGTTGCCTGATAATAATCGGTTGAGTAGTTTAGGCGTGAAAGCTTAACAAACAAACATTTACATTTATAATATTAGTACAAATTGTTACAATTTAAGGGTTGCAAATGCTAGTTATTATCTAGTCTAGTGGATGGAATGTTTGATTATTCAATAATATAATTTATTTTTTTATTTATCTATTTTATTTTATTTATTTGCGAAACATTTTTACAAAGAATTGTCTTCGCGCCTGATTGACGCCTCCTGTGACCCAAGTGCTGGAGCTTACCTCGGCCAACAAATAAGTTTAGTAATGCTGCTAGGTGTCTTGGGTACATTTCCACGGGGCAGCGATTTGGCTCATTTATTCTATTTATAATTTTAAATTTTAGAAAATAAAATGTACTTATTATTATGCTTTAGCTATATACGGTTCATTGAAATTAAATGAATTTAAAATTGTAATAAGTTTTTCGAAGTTATATTCCACTTGAGGCTCCGAGCTCTTGACATACTTATGTTATGACATTCGCCAGTAACGAAGGAACTTACTACTAACGACTTTGTAAGTCAAACCAACCGTGCTACGTGGATGAGAGGAGTTCTGCGAACTCAAATACTGACTGTTTGTCATTTCGGAGCAATTTTATGCAACTAAAAATTAGATACGTATATTTTCTTCAAGACTGCATGGTATCTTTGTTAAAAATGCGTTTGCCAACGTTTTCAAGTTTGTGTTTTTATGACTCCTGAAAATATTCTTGAATCCTAAAACTAACAATGTGCTTTACTATTTGTGGAAAATAATATTACTGCAAAGACTGTTTGCAATTAAATTTTTAACTAAAGAACATGCACTGTTGTTTTTGGGTGACAATGTATGTATGTTATTTGTTGTAATGCTAAAACTCTAAAGAAAATAAAAATGATATTTTTGATGACAATGTGTTTTCTTGAGGTAGTAATGCTAAATTTTCTTTTTTTACATAAATATATATTTTTGAGTAATTTTTCAGGCGGTAAAAGTCTACATACTTCAAAGGTAACATTACCACCACCACTTTTCGATACTTCTGGGGTCTGAGGTCGTAATAGCTGATAATTAAAAGGCTGATGTATTGTGGTCTGATGAGTGGCATATTGGATTACGCGAAGAGTTCCAATTTAGTGCACGGGAAAGGTAACCCACATGTAACTATAAGTTTTAAGTAAGTTTTTTTTTTTGACTGAAGTAGCAAACGAGCATGCAGTCCATCTGATGGTAAGTGATCACTGCCGCCCATGAACATCTGTAATCAACTTCATACAGAACATGGGTTCTATCTTAAGTCAATCACAGATCTGTTGCTACTCCCGAGGACTATGATATTCGCCACATGTGAAAGTGTGCCGGCAACCACACCCCTCTATCGAAAAGCAAGAAATGCTCCACGCTAGAAATACACAGGTGTGGCGCTGTTACTTCCCCGGTCGAACTACACTGGTTTTACCACCTTGACATATGTACGAATATTCGGATTTACTGACGACTATAGACTACTGTTACTACATAACAGCAGGTAAACTGCACTTTGCTGTGCTACTTGGTCGTCGTCACCTAGTCACTTCATTGTTATAACAATATGGGATTATAACATAATCCAACGCACTGACAAAGTGCGGATTCGGAGACGTAAGTCTGAAAATACTTTTCAAAGAACTCTCCAATATTAAGATTTCTTCAAGATATTTTTAAAATAAAAATAAAATAAAAAATCAATTTATTGCTATATACCACACTTAAAATTACAAAATAAAAATATCTTATAAATAATTAGTATATGAGCAACAGGAGGCGGCTCAGTTTGAGCTGACATAGGCCTATCGTCCTACGCAGCGCTGTTTTTCAGCCGCTCCCTATCCCTGTGCTGATGGACGGGAGTAAATGAGAGTGCTCCCCAGCTCCCTGTATAAAATTTTTAAACTGCTGTATCCTATAAATTCACCCTTGCCCATGCATGTATATTTGAGTGTGTGTGTGTGTGTGTGTGTGTGTGTGTGTAAGAGAGTGTGAGTGTACGTGTAGTTGTAGTGATCAGAAAAAAAAAATTTTAAACAAAAAATACAACCGACTTCCATGCCACATAAAAGTAAAAAATAATTTAAATACATGTTGGTTTAGAGCAAACACAGTTCTTAGTACATAGTCCCGAAGTCGGCGCTCACCATATTTTGCTGGATCATGACGAAACTACATGTATCTTATATGAGCGCCGACTTCGGGACTATGTACTAAGAACTGTGTTTGCTCTAAACCAACATGTATTTAAATTATTTTTTACTTTTATGTGGCATGGAAGTCGGTTGTATTTTTTGTTTAAAATTTTTTTTTTCACGCTTTTCAGTCACGATAAAATCAGTTATGGCTGTTGCTAGTCGTCCGCTAACCGGATGAATAAAATTAATTATTCGTCCGATTTTCGGATGAATAAAATTATGTGCTGACGTCATCATATAAAAATAGACTTCTTTGACACAACCGGTCGGGGGCGCTACCGCGCCCCCTCCCTTAGATTCTGAATTAGAAAAATCTGTTCGAACCTAACCTAACCGAATAAAACAACTTTTTCTGAGTAAACATTTATTTAAAGAATAGACCTATAATTATCAATATTTAAAGTAGAAAAAGTAATATAAACCTTATAACTAAGAGTATAATTCAACTGATACTGATAAAAATAACCCATCCAATTTAAAAAGGTTGGAAGTACTCTTGCATCTTCCAGGTAATTGTATTCAAAGTGGAATTTTTGATCATAATTATATCCTCTCCGAAACTCATTGTTGGTATTGTGAACAACAACATTATGTATACGTAAGCACAATATGGCCGATGCCTACGGTTTAAACTTGAAGGACCCCAGCATTATCAGGGTTGAGGAGTTGAAGGTCAAAATTATCATGTCATATCTTTGCTTAGTAATCTCATTACATATACGTAAGCACCATATGGCCGATGCTTGTGGTTTAAACTTGCAGTACCCTGCATCATCAGGGTTGAGGAGTTGAAGGTCAACTTTCTTATCATACGTCTTTGCTTTGTAAATATATTACATATCCATAAGTATCATATGGCCAACGCCTATGGTTTAAGCCTGAAGTACCCCTGCATCATCAGGGCCGAAGAGTTGAAGGTCAAAATTATCATGTCATATCTTTTCTATGTAATCTCATCACATGCACGTAAGCAACAGATCCCCAACTTCTATGGCTTGGGCTTACAGTACCCTGCATCATCAGGGTTGAGGAGTTGAAGGTCAACTTTTTTATCACACGTCTTCGCTTTGTAAATATATTACATACCCATAAGCATCAAATGGCCAACGCCTATAGTTTAAGCCTGAAGTACCCCTGCATCATCAGAGTTGAGGAGTTGAAGGTCAAATTTTTCATCTTATATCTTTGCTTAGTAATCTTATCAGATATACGTAGCGATCATGTAGCTAACGCCTATAGTTTAAGCTTGAAGCACCCCAGCATCATCAGGATTGAGGAGTTGAAGGTCCAATTTTCCACCGTATACAACCATTTTTCTAATGTTTTACCTTACATTTTTTTAAATATCATTTTGAATGCGTAAGATTGAAATAGCTAAGTTTTATGGCTTAGGCATTCAATACCCCTGCATCATCAGGATTGAGGAGTTGAAGGTCCAATTTTTCGTCGTATACCTTTGCTTAGCAATGTTATTACAAATCCGTGAGCAACAAATGTCTAACGTTTATGGTTTAAGCCTGCAGTACCCCTGCATCATCAGGGTTGAGGAGTTGAAGGTCAAATTTGTCATCGTACATCTTTACCTTGCTATCTTATTATATATCCGTAAGCACTAAATGGCCATCACCTACGGCTTGGGCTTACAGCACCCTGCATCATCAGGGTTGAGGAGTTGAAGGTCATTTTTTTTATAATATGTCTTTGCTTAGTATTGTTATAACATACCCATAAGCACCAAATGGTCAACCCCAATGGTTTAGGCTTGAGGCTCCCCTGCATCATCAGGATTGAGGAGTTGAAGGTCAAATTTTCATCACATGTCTCTGCTTAGTAGTCTTGTTGCATATATGTAAGTACCAAATAGCTAATGTTATAGTTTAGGATAGCTGTAACCCTGCATCATCAGGATCGAAGAGTTGAAGGTCAAATTTTTCGTCAACCTATATAAGTATAGATATATAATACATATTCCAAGTTTCATAAGAATCGATTCGGCAGAAGCCGAGTTATCTCAAATTATCTAAAAAACTTGAGGAGTGGTGGTGGTTTCCACCCCATAACTCAAAGAGTTAAGCATCACAGCATACCCATGTCCAAGAGAAAAAGTTGCGTGACGAAATTTCCTATCAAATGAAAGAAAGAAAATGGAAATCGGTTTATAAACACCCAAGTTATTCAAGATTTTAAGAAACCGACATTTTCCAATTTTCCGGGAAAACCGCCGGAAGGTTTTCATTTTCCTCAATATGGGACTGCCTGTGAAACTAGTCGCATACAATGTCGTATGAATCGTGTCGGTAGGTCGACGATTTCTAGCCATTTCGCCCGAACATACATAAAAAAAAAAAAAAAAAAAAAAAAAAAAAAAAAATATACGTGACGAATAGATAACCTCTTTCCTTTGGGAAGTCGGTTAAAAAGATTTTAAGTCGAAGAATTTCCAGTAAGCGTGGTTTAGATTTTCTGCAGCAAATTGTCGTTTCAGCAATTTCTTTCATCGTTACATCAAGTACTTATAAATACGGATATAACTTTGTGGATGATTCCACAAACTTATATCCGCGAGCATTCCTGGGATTAAATCTTAAACCATCTTGACTGCCTTGAGATGTGCATATTACTAACAGTCAGTCATCAAAAATTACGTAAATGCAGGTAGACTGCATACTTGATGCAGTTCACTAAGTGATAGATGAAGCACATTTTGATCCTTCGAGTCTAGAAGCAATAAATATTGCACTGACGTTCCATAAATAACGTAGATATAGTTGAGCGCTAAGAATGACCCTTGAAAATGTAATCCCTAAGCTACGCCCTAAGAATTGACTCTTAAAAATTTATCCCCCAAGCCAAATAGGGGTTGAAAGGTAAAAAGACGAGTGTACAATAGCTGTGGACGTGGACGAGTGTACGGGCGATGGATGGCCTGTGGCTTTAAATCAGAGGTTCCCAACCGGTGCTCCGCGGAACCACTAGTGGTCCCTGGAAGCATCCGAAGTGTTTCGCGAAGCCATCAAAAAATGTTGTAAAGTAAGAAGTTAACACAATCGTCAATCGCAACCAAGGTTCAAGAGTTGGTAAATAGTATGCAACAAGCGCATTAAATATTGCTTTGAACAACAATGTATGCGTGTTTTATTTAAAAAAATACTTTTATTTTAAATTACACCATCATACAGACGGGTAGTCAAATATTTTGCCAAATGGTCCTTCGTCACTAAAAGGTTAAGAACCACAGCTTTAAACGAAGTATTTGGCGCGGTCTATTATGCAGACACACGCAGGTTGCATATTTATAATATAAGTGTGTCGGTATATGATGAGTATGTCATGATAACGTGAATGTAAATAACGACTCGATCTTTCTCGCCTCGAACAGAATCTAGTCAATATCGAATCTATTCAATAGATTTAGAGAGTAGCAGAACTCTTTTAAGTTCGCTTATAGTGCTTTCACGAGTGCACTAATCTCACGAGTGACTTTTGACAACAGTGGCCTTACTTCGATTTATTTAAGTTTCTAAATGTTGTGTATGTTTAACGTTTTCGCCAATATTGCGAAAAAATGTTGTTATTTGAATCAATCATCTTAGTTCTCATGTAGCAACACAGTGTTTTTATTTATGAAATTGCTTACAGAACTCCATGAGCGGCAGTGGTTACTCGCCATCAGGTGGACTGCGTGCTCGTTTGCTACCTCAATGTGATACTAGGTGATTACAGATGGTAGAACCAGTGTAGTTCGACCGGGGAGGTACCACCGCCACACCTATATCTAGCGTGAAGCATTTTTTGCGTTTCGATGGAAGGGTGTGGTTGCCGGTACACTTTTATATGAGGCGACCATCTTAGTCCTCGGGAGTAGCAACACATCTGTGATTGACTTCAGATAGAACCCATGTTCTGTATAAAGTTTATTACAGATGTCCATGGGCGGCAGTGACCACTTACCATCAGGTGGATTGCATGATCGTTTGCTACTTCAGTGAAATAAAAAAATAAATAAAAAAAAAACTAGCTGTCTAACGAAGAAAACCGCATCCAAATCGGTTCAAACGTTTCGGAGCTATGTGTCTATAGACACACAGACAGACTTACCAGACAAACTCATAACACCCCTCTTTTTGCGTCGGGGTAATAGGTGATAGGTAATAGGTGTATTGCAAAGTAAGGCCGTAATCAAATGTAATGCAATGTAATGACAAAACGTAAACAATTATTGTTTTCATGGATCGTTATAAAGTCGCACTAAGAGCACCGAAGCGCTGTGTGCTGTTTTGTAGAGTGCAGTACAAATAGACTTATTCTACGAATTTAAACGTAGAAGTTGCAACATACTTATGATTCACGTACAGCGCCCCGCGATTTTACTTGCGTTAAAAATGTTGCATAATTTTATAATGTTATTATAACTTTGAAATAAAAAGGATGGTTTTAAATTGAATGAGGTTTTTTCTAGATGCGGGCCACAATTCAATAGTTTCAGTTTGATGCGATTTCTATCAACTAAACGAACAATGGATAAAAAATAGAGAATAAGTAATAATAGGCTTGCACTAAATACTATCAGCTCTGCTAAGTAATACCTTTAACGCAATGAAACATCTCTTACTTTAATTAACAGTAGATAAACTTGTTCAATTCGTTAACCTGGAGACTGCTGCACAAAGCAAACGTGTAACAGAATTGCGCGAAGTTACCTCGGATTGTTGAAGCTCGCTCGTTGCAGATGCAATTTTCTACTTACCGACATCCGACATTGTTTATTTGTCTATTTATTTCGCTGTCGTTTACACCTATCGTGTGAAAACAGTGTAATTTTTATTATTATGGTGTATTTGATGATGATATTATAATATAAAAAATAAACCATATGAATTAAGCTTTTAAATGTGCTGTAATTCAATCCACCTCTAAATGTCCTATTGAGCTAAAATTTGGAATACACCTTTAATTCTGATTGCACTATAAATAATCAAAAATATTGATTATTAGTTAGTTCAAAATCGCCGCCATCAAAAAATGGTAGCACACATTTTTTATGTAATACAATTAATGGTTTATTGGATATTAAGTCAAAGACATATTAGATATAATGCTACAGTAGTTGCACGAACTACTGTCAGTTCTACAAAGTTATTTAACGTAATGAAACATTTCTAACCTCAATTAATAGTAAGTAAACTCGTTCAATTGGTTAACCCGGAGACTGCTGCACAAAGCAAACGTAGAACAGAATTGCGCGAAGTTACCTCGGAATGCTGACGCTCGCTACGCTGCAGATGCAATTTTCTACTGACCGATATCTCGTTACCGACTTGTTTATTCATCTTTAGCAAAAATATTTATTTGTGGTTATGTCTATCTATACAAGGATTTGTACCTCTTTACATCTATCGCGAGGAAACAGTTTATTAAGTATGTAAAATACGTAACTTCTATCATTTTCATTTATTACATGATTGCATATATGATATAAAAATAAGCCATATTAATTAAGCTTTTAAATTAATAAAAGCTGTAATTCAACCTACTTTAAAATGTCCAATTGAGCTCAAATTTGGAATACCTACACTTTTAATTCTGTTTGCATTATAAATAGTCAATATTTTCTTAATTATAAACGGCCACCATCAAAAAATGGAAGCTTATATTTTTTTGTACAATGCAATAAATGATTTATTGGATAATAAGTCAAACATACATTAGACATATTGCTACAGTGGTTGCACGAACTACTATCAGTTCTGCAAACTTATTCCTTTAACGTAATGAAACATCTCTAACCTCAATTAATAGCAAGTAAACTTGTTCAATTCGTTAACCCGTGGACTGCTGTACAAAGCAAACGTGGAACAGAATTGCGCGAAGTTACCTCGGATTGCTGAAGCTCGCTACGCTGCAGGTGCAATTTTCTACTTACCGACATCTCATTACTGACTTGTTTATTCATATTTAGCAAAAATATTTATTAATCGTCTATCGTGTGGAAACAGTTTATTAAGTATTTAAAGGTAACTTTTATTATTTGCGTTGATAATAAAATATTTTAATGAAATTGTTATTGCTATTACTTACATATATTTTTATCAGATTTAAACATCAAACTAAATAGGTAATTGGTCACTGAACAAGACTGACAAGACAAGGTAATAGAGAACAAGACTTCTGTAGGAAGTAGTAGTAGTAAGTAGAGTAGTAGTAAGTAAGTAGTAGTAGTAGTAGCAAGGATTTGCTGTCAATCACAGACCATTGCTACTCCCCAGTATTAAGATGGTCATCACATCAAAAAGGGAGCCGGCTACCACACTCTTCCATCAACGCAAGGACTGCATTACGGTAGAAATTTGAAATACTTTACCCGCAAAATGAGTATAGCCATATATTTAGCTGGCTCTATTCGTAATTAAAAAAAGGAATTCTGGGGCCAAAGAAAAAGTGAGGGAGATTTTACGCCGGTCTTAAGCTAATTTATAAAATTACGTAGCTGAATTTAAGTTTCCAAATGGAGAGACTAATACTATTTCGAGGATAAATTATAGAGGGTTTAAAAATTGATTAAAATTAACTGGAAGGTTTAAAACTAACATGAGATATGTACTAGTACAACTACGCATAAACTATGCGTGCATTACTATTGATGTATTATAATTATATAGAAGTATTTTATTGTATTATAATGGTCTTTCTAAATTTAGTACGTAAAATAAAGATAATACCAACAACTTTTTAATCAAAAATAGATTGTGGAAACCAAGTGTCTAAACTGACCTTTACGTGTGACTGGTCAGTGATAACATCTTTGGGTGTAGACCGCGTGGGTTTAGGTGGACTAATGTAATGTAACCTACAGTCTCTTTCAATAGAACTAGTCACCCGTCGCAGCGGACGAAATTCGACCGTAATTTAAATTAAAAAACTAAACTTCTTGTCCAAAGTAGCACGAATATTTCTTAATTCGAATAAATTGTAATAATTTTCAACTTATTTTGAACGCACTCGTTAAAGGTAAAAAGAGGTTTAATTAGCCAAGTAGCATTTAAAAGCGATAGCGGGTATTTTGATAAAGACATCTGACGTTTATGACGTTATGTATTTTCGCAGTAAGACATTGAATGTTCCATTTCGTTTATTATGTATGTGTTTGTGTCAAATGCAAGGTACACCACCTTGCATTAGTAAGGTGTTTTAGTTTCTTTGAGGTATGTTTTATGCTTTACTTAAAAAAATATTAGCATTGCGTAATCCTTCTCTACACCAACTATAACCGTGCAAAATTTCACACTCTTCCGATCACATACAGTCCACCTGATGGTAAATGGCCACTGCCGCCCATGGACATCTGTAATCAACTTCATACAGAACATGGGTTCTACCTAAAGTCAATCACAGATGCGTTGCTACTCCCGAAGACTAAGATTATCGCCTCATGTGAAATGCTTCACGCTACAAATAGGTGTGGCGGTAGTACTTCCCCAGTCGAACTACACTGGTCCTACCACTTTAAATTTAAAATATTTCATAGAAAGAGTAAATGTTTGTAATAGTTTAATGAATTTATCAGCGAACCAAATGTTTTCACAAATTGTGGATGGCGAGTTAGCGCCGCGGATTGCTAAACTTTACGTTAATGTAGTTGCAATTGCGGACTGGCTGAGTTCTGCTATCCCTCAACTGCATATTTTTCCCTTTTAATGATGTAACTTGGAACTATTTAAAGTTTTAATTTGAATATTTTATTATGTGATAGGAACGGATATGATTTTCTAATTTGACCATGTTGTGACGCAATTAAAATAATCTGCTCTATCAAATGATATCTACGAAAGAACATACATTTTTTTCCGAATGTGGGTAATCTAATCTGTGGGATATAGCTCTTTTTTTTTGAGGGGGAAACCTTCAGAAGGTACCCGACGCCGTGAGAACGCAGGATTATGTGGGATTTCTACCGCACTTAAACTCCCCCGGTGTTTGCTATAAAGAGGACTCCGGGACCTGCAAAGGACTGCAGCCGGAATCCTCTGAGCGCGTTGCCCCAGCGGGCTCCTCTCATATGGGCGGCTGGGCCCAAGGCTCCGTCTAGTCTTTACGACGATATGAGACCACACATACACCGTCCTTCGAATGGCTGGACGGTTCAAGCTCCCACTCGAGCTGCCCGCAACCCCGGAAGCCCCTTTTAGTCGCCTCTTACAACAGGCAGGGGGTACCGTAGCCTTATTCTGTTCCCGGAACTACAAGGACGGTGGGATATAGCTAGTGATAAATGGTTGAAACTTGCCCTCTCAATCGGGAGGTCCGAGGTTCGAACCCAGGCGCGCACCACTGGTTTATGTGCGTATTAGAAATTAATTGCCACTGCTTTTCGGTGAAGGAAAACATCGTGAGGAAACCTACACACTCGAGAGTTCTTTAAAAAAAAGTTCTTAGAGGTGTAGTCCACCAATTCGCCAGCGCGGTGGACTATGGCCTAAAACTCTTATTCTGAGGGAAAACCCGTGCCTCGCTGTGGAACAATAATGGTTTGTACCCGAGTAAAACAGAGTGTTACATAGTAAGAGATACGCAGTATTACTTCCATCGTAGTCCTCGAAGGTAGCAGCGCATCTGTGGCTAACCTCAGATGACAAATATATACGAGCGGCAATGTCCGCTTACCATCAGGCGGACTACATGCTCGTTTGCTACTTTCATATTATAAAAAGCAAACTTCAAGCTCATATGTTGCTTCATTTGCATTAAAATATCTTATTAAGCCCTCTTACGCACTAGCGGTTATCCGCGGGCGCGGCTAACACCCCAAAATTTCCAACTGCGGCGGTTTGGGGCGGTTTCATATTAAACTGGAAAAGCGGCTAGCCGCGCGGTTAACCGCTAGTGCGTAAGAGGGCTAAGTGTCTAGAGTCCACTCACAATATTGTAACATTACATTTATCATAAAGCATGTATAAAATTTAAGTGCAAACGGATGATGTTTAAACCAATAAATTCCCACACAACTTGTTAAAGCAACTTCATAAAATCCCGTAGAAACTATGTATGACTGTAAACATTTAAATGAAAACGTAGAGCAAATAAAAAGACTCCGATTGCAGATAGGAGTTAGCGCCGCGGATTGCTAAACTTTACAACGTTAATGCAGTTGCAATTACTGACTGGTCGAGTTCCCTGCTATCTCCCCACCGCATGTTTTTCTTTTTAATGAGATATCGTTTGGAACTATTTAAATTTTTCATTTTACATTTTATAATGTAGCGGGTACGGGATGAGATGTTTTAATTTCTATTTCATCGACGTGTTGACGCAGTTAGTATTTTTTGTTTTTACATTAATTAAAGCATTAATTTAATGAAAGCCCTGTGTGTGCCCTGTGAACAAAAAAGTGTTTCAAGGTAAGATAATATGTAATAATGGAAGGTTTTCAAATTTTTGTTTGTCTGTGTGTAAAATCGCATAGACCCAAAACTACTGAATTAATTTAAAGAGAATGCTAATTTCATTAAAAGTTAAATCATATATTTTTTGTAAATCCATGGGGCACAGCGAGTGATATATTAATACTTTGCCCTAAAAGTATAATATTTGAAGAAATAAATTTTTACACAACTTGTTAAAACAATTTCATAAAATTACGCAGAAACTATGCATGACTGTAAACATTTAAATGGAACTTAAAGCAAAGAAAAAGACTCCGATTGCAGATAGGAGTTAGCGCCGCGGATTGCTAAACTTTACAACGTTAATGCAGTTGCAATCGCTGACTGGCCGAGTTCCCTGCTATCTCCCCACCGCATATTTTTCTTTTTTAATGAGATGTAACTTGGAGCTATTTTAACATTGAAGTTTTAAACATGCTATGAATTTTGTTTTATGCATTAAGTGTAAATGCGATATAATTTACAAAATTGCATACGTATACGGATCCTGTATAGAGTGTAGAGGCACATTTAAAATATAATATTGGCGCTCCTAGTGACAATGTACTACGTAAGGCAGATTTTTACTAAATTGACTTCCTATGCTTTTATTGTAGTAAAACATAGATGTTTCAATAGATATCAGATTTGACAAAAATAAAAATTGTACCTGTTTTTTTGTACTACGGTCACAGATATATGTATATAGTTTTACTGGCTCAAATTTAGTCACAATTATCACCAAATATTGTAATTGTTTGTGTTTGGGAGTGATATTCTAATATCATGTAAATTATAGTGTCGTAGAACTGCGATTTAATTCCATATCACGGCGCAAAACATCGCATCCCGATATGTAATTTCGCTTACAATCTGGCATATCAGAAACATTGAGAGTAATAGCAAAATAATATCCTTATTGGTAATCTTGTGAACAATGAATATTCGTTGTCAGAAATTATAAGCATTTGTAATGTCTCATAAAGCAATGGGTACATGTAATTTTATAGACTGCAACATATTTATATCTCCTCATGTATAAACCTTCACTAGGGCTCTTACTCCGGGATCAGATTAGGGCTACGGCATCCCCTGCCTGTCGTAAGAGGCGACTAAAAGGGGCTTCCGGGGTTGCAGACGGCTAGAGTGGCAGCTCGAAGCAGCAGCAGCAGTTCATGGAAATCTCTAATCAACTTCATATAAGTAGAACATGGATTTTGAAGTCAATCACAAATGCGTTGCTACTCCCGAGGACTATAATGTTCCCTTCATATAAAAGTGCGCCGGCAACCGCACCCTTTAATCGAAATGCAAGAACTGCTTCACACTAGAAATAGGTGTGGCGGTGGTACTTCCCCGGTCGAACTACACTGGTTCTACCACCTTAAAATTATAACATTATAACATAGAAATAGCAAACGATCATGCAATCCATCTTGATTGAAAGTGGCCACTGCGGCACGTTGACAGGTCCCTAAATAAGATTAAAGTGTTTTATTATTTATTTATTTATGCAGTATTTTTTCTTTGATAATAATTCAAGTTTTTAGCGAACGCTAGGCCGCGCTACATGGAAGGCGGAGTGGCCGTGTTATGTCTTTTGCGTTACGGAATTTCTTGATTCGGTCGCCGCGCTCAAAGCCCGCGGTAAAAGCTATGCAATATAAGCTATTATTATATAGAAATAGGAGTGGTGGTACCTCTGGGGTCAAATCACAACAGATTTCACCACGTTTTAGCTTTCCTATAAAAATTAAATTAGATTCGGTATTATAAATACAACTTAATATTCAGCGGGCGGTATCGCCTGTTCACGCTATTTTAAAATAAAGAGCTTAATGTAAAATTAATTAAAATTTTGTTGAGCTTTTTCTTATAAGTGTTCGAAGCCGATAACAAAAAGTAGGTTAACTGATCATTGACCTGTATGAGTAAAACCCTTAAGTATTACAACAAAAATTTAATTGTTTGTTATGAATTTCCGATCATTTACTGAAAATACAAGTTACAAATTGAAGAACTTTACGAGTATTTAAGGTACCGTTTAAATTTTTATTTTATTTTTATCTGATTGGAGCAAACGAAAATGCAGTTCACCTTATTGTACGTGAAGTAGCTTACAGTTGTCCGTGAGTGGTAGTGACCACTTACCATCAAATTGCATGCTCGTTTGATACCTGTCTTGCTGGGAATCGAACCCAAAATCCACTGCTTGTCAGACCGTTATGGTGACCGCTCTTCCAGGCGGTCGTCATATTTAGTGTGTAAGTTTCCTTGCGATATTTTTCCTTGCCGTTAAAGTTGTTAATTAATTTCTAACAGGAATATAATCTAACAAAAATCATTGTAGTCTTGTCAGAGAGATCTAATTAAAATAAAAACATAATGAGATACAATAGGCATCCTTAATAAAGGCGAAGGCATCCTTGAAATCAATGTTAATTATCGTTTATGAAACGCAACGTTTTATCGTTTATGAGACGAATTATTTAAACTCGTATTTGCGCAGCATTTTTTTTACAATTCGTCAAAATTGCTATATTTATATGTAAAATATCCTAGGAAGAGTATAATAACAAAAACCAATTATTAATAAAAGCGAAAAGAATATGACTAACAGATACATATATCTCTTATCGAAATAAGTAAAAATATAAAGTAATTGGTACGTCTGTACTTAAAGGCGATAAAGGTTAAATTCTTTGGCGGTGATATGATAATAACTTTATGATATATTTGATATATATGATATATATATCGTAAGTAGCAAACGAGTACATGAACATCTGTAATCAACTACATACGGAACATGGGTTTCATCTGAAGTCAATTACAGATGCGTTGCTACTTTCGAGGACTATGATTCGTCTCATGTGATAGTGTGCCGGCAACCACGTACCCTTCAATCGAAACGCAAGAAATGCTTCACACTAGAAATAGGTGTGGCGGTGGTATTTCCCTGGCAGAACGACACTGGTTCTACCACCGTTATTATGTTGCTAAAGTTATTTAGGTTTTTTAAGATGTTTCAATTCTATCATTTGTACCTTATAAATTTATAGGATCTTTATGTAGGTAAATACTTCATACCTTTTGTTTTTATTATTAACATATTTTATTAAATGCTTGCTGTTAACACATTACATCTGGCCAGAGAGCTCCCCGCGCGGCCCAGTCGACGAGTAAATTATTATTGACGTCTTGTCATTCTTATTAAGAAGATTCCATTAATTGTATTAATAATATATTATTTGCATGTTATATTAGGATTAAAACATAGTTTTATGTTATTATTTAATTTGCATATTAATGCACAAACAATTTGGCGACCGTGACAGGACGAAAAATTTGTTAACACTTGCAATATGGTATTGAGACATTTTGTTGTTTAATTAAAAAAGAAATATATTTTTTCCTGTACAATTACTCGATTTATTTAGTTCGTTAGTTGAAGCAATAAATAACATCGATTTTAAATAAATTATTGCAGTTTTAATTGAACGCTTCAATTGAGCTATGTAGTTTGAATACTTTATCAATAGTTTCCGGTATACGTTATATTTACCGTTGGACGTGGGAATAAAGATAAACAGGAGTAAATTGATTACTTAATTTAATTTAAAATTTTCTGGAGTCCTAGAGCGATATACTTGTTACTAGCTTTTATCGGGTTTCACCAATTTTCGAATCACGAGTTATTGAAAATCTAGTATTTACCCATGTTAGTAATATTATATGGGCGATAGTTCGTGGAAATAGATGAAAGGCTGTTACACGATCGAGCCACCACTGATTTATAGGAAAGGCACAAGGATATATTATAACCAGAATTAATAAACGTAATCGTGGTCTAATCGCGCGAAATTGCATGAATATACCCACTTCATCATATCATAATATCCAAAATTAAATCAAAATATGAATTTCCCTTTATTTTACTTTTCATCACGTATTATTGAACTTCGTGGCTCTTGCTCATTATTCGTTGTTTCGGTGCTTTTATCATTTGGAACAAAATAATTCCAGAAGCACGACGGTTCTGCAAAGAACTATCGTCGCGACTGGTTGACGCTTCAGGAGACCCAAGGGCTGGTGCGTATTTTGGCCAGAGAAAGTTTGGCCATACAAAGAGGTAACGCCACCAGCATTCTTGGGACTCTCCCAAGAGACAGTGATATGGATTCTTTGTTTTATTTATAATCTTTTTATTTTCTTTTACTTTATTTACTTTAAAAAATATGTTTTATTTATTTTTAATATTTTGTTTTGTATATAGTGTATATAGATTTGTTTCTTAGTATAACAAATGATGAATAAATAAATTTAAAATTGCGGATACACATAAATATAAAAAGGAAAACACTGATCTGTTACGATATTTGCACGGTTAATACTCATATAAAGGAATAGCGGTTATCTTGTCGTAAACGTCGGGCACAAAGCATAACATAATCTCAGTTACTTCCGTAGTTCTAACATTGCCAAGCAAAAAATGCTAACGTAACCGAAGCCAATGCTATTATTCTTAGGCATTTAACAGAAAAACCTGAATTTTCAGGTATCAGTAATAAAATGTCCCAAAGAACTATTGGTAGGTGCCTACTCTGTGTCAACTCATATGAACTGAAATATTCATATGAAAAGAAATATCAGTACAGAAATACTATTCTCTAAGATCATTTTAAGGTAATTTTAAAAGATATATATTTTTTAAGGTGGTAGAACCAGTGTAGCTCGACCGGGAAAGTACCACCGCCACACTATTTTTTGCGTGAAGCATTTCTTGCATTTCGATGGAAGGATGTGGTTGCCGGCACACTTTTATATGAGGCTACCATCATAGCAGCGCATCTATGATTGACTTCAGATAGAATTGGCATGCAGCGGAGGTGGTTCGAAAGGTAGTAGAACCAGTATGAGGTGATCATGTTAGAGCTTGGGATTGTCAACTGTTCTATCTGGAATTGGTTACAGCATAGATATGGCGACACTGTCCACCATCACCTGGACTGCATGTTCATTTGCTACTTAATACTTTAAAAAACTATTGCATACTTCGACTTTCATAATATTCGTAACATCCATATTAATTTCATTAGTCAAAGCAATCGTGTACAACACGAATCAAAATGTTATTTTATATATGTTATACAATATATCGTTCATGTCAATATTTTGCAGAATAGCACCGCATTTTAGAAATAAAACACTTATCCGGTATTAATGTTCACACCGTTAATATATAAAATAGCGGTAGTATTGTCGGAAACGCCGGACACAATGCGCATTATACGGTCCCGTACCGGCCGCTACCATTGTTACGGAAAAACAAAGCTGTGCCTATGGGTTACTCATGAGCTCATTTACGCAGATATTCTAGAATTAACTTTTTATTGCGAAACAAGGTAAGTTTTTTCCTGCGCTGTGTTATCTGTTATTTTTTTAAATACCCTATTCTATATGGAATTGGTTACTGAATAAATGTTTTGACCGCCTTTGTATGAACAACATGCTCACTTGCTACCTAATACTTAAAAAAACGGTAACTATTGTAAATTTGAGTTCCATAATATTACGATTATAAATTCATCTTAATTACACTTGTAAAAGCAAAGGAGTAAAACACGTATAAACTCGATTTCATGTAAATATTTACGGAATAGCACCGCTGTTTAGAAAAAAACACTTATCCGGTATTAATGTTTACACCGTTAATTTATAAAATAGCGGTAGTATTGTCGGAAACGCCGGACACAATGCGCATTATCCCGTACCGGCCGCTACTATTGTTACGGAAAAACAAAGCTGTGCCTATGGGCTACTCATGAGCTCATTTACGCAAATATTCTAGAATTAACTTTTTTATTGCGAAACTGGGTTAGTTTTTTTCCTACGCTTTATTATCTGTTATTTTATTTAAACTATTTTCGTTACTGGGCTCTTAATTATTTTGGAATTTGTAGCGATTTTTCCTCAAAAATGTTTACTAAGAGGTTAATATTTGTTTGTATAATGGTCACTTAAGTTTGATATAAAATAACTAAAGTTTAACACATTATGAAATCGATACTTCGGACATTTTGAATATATTTTTAAGAATGTATAATGTATAATGTATTTATTTTTATAAAGAAAAGTATTATATAATCAGAATTCTATCAGAATCTGAATACAGTTAGGAAATCAATAATTTAGTTTTCTGGGTAATAATGAAGAGAAAGTGTAAATTCGCAATGACCTTTAATGGAAATATTTTCGGGTAACGTTGTAACATTGAAAAGCAAAAAATATTATCACAGTCAAACCGTCAACAATCAATTTATTTATGAGCATTTTTAGAGAAAATTTAAACTTCAATTACATTTAAAAGCCTTCTGTAATTGGGCTTTTAAAATGACTACCCAAAATATATTTTAAAAATATTGCGGAATAAAGAAGTACCGGTGCATTTTTCGAAGGCTTCAATTAAAAATATTGGAGAGGACGTACTCTAGTTTGAGGCAAATGTCCTGAGGGATCTTCCGTTCCACTTCCCACGTCGCTCAGATAAATATCAAAAGTTATACCACAATATAAATATCATACAGTACTCTAACTCTGCCGTGTCCTTGAATTTTATACCTACGGAGGCGTTGGGCGAAAGATTGCGTTAGGGCTGCCTGCCTATAGTATTTTAATAACATCAACCAGTATGAATACTTTCTTTCTGGTTGTTTGACAGTAATTATTATATATTTTTATTAGCTTTTTATTAGCTTCACCTGTATGTTTGTTTGTAACTGACTTCTTTGGGCGCGATTTTGACCCACTTTAAACGGCCAGATTTCGTTCAAACTTTGTAGATTTATTGAGGACCGATGACAATACACTAATTTGATAAAATTATTCCATGTTTTATTTTGACTAAAAAGTAGAAAATAAATAATAGTTAAAAAAAACTAAAAAGCACGCTTTTTATAGAAAACCGAACTAAAAAATAGAAAATAAATTTAAATGAATTTAAATTAAGAAAATAGTGTTAAAAATTTCAATGAATATAAATTAATAATAGTGTGAATAAAAAAAAATATTTTAAAAAAGCGTGTTTTTTTAGTTTTTTTAAACTATTATTTATTTTTTAAACAAATATAATTCATGTGAATTGTATAGGAAGTGTTGAATACATGTAATGTTTTTTTAATTAGTCGATTTAGGTTATAAAAAAAAACTATTTTTTAATATGTGAGACTTTTAATAACAAATCATTATTTTACTAATAATAATTACAAATTTGACACTGAAAGATATTTGCGCCTCGACTGAGACGTACGAAAAGCTTTATTATTAAATTGAATAGTATAAAAAATTCGCATTCGGATAAAAAGCATAATAAAAAATAATTTTGGGAAATATTGACATGGTGGAGAAAAAGGAATATCTTTCATTTGGTTATAAATACCTGCAGCTACTTTACAATTTATGTGTGTTGTTTTAAATGAAGTTCGAAATATTTCCTCCAATTTTTCTACATATTGCACATAATCATCCCTGGGTATTATTAAAAAACTTTGTAAATTATTTTTGCAGTAGTCTCGGTAGCTTAAATACCGACTCTCTTCGCTGAAATTATGGCTTCTTTGATCGGGCTTTATATATGACTTCAAGGCTTGACAATCATCTTTCTCCAAACAACGTTTTAGGAGATATCCACAAATATAAAAAAAGAGCTTTTTTTTCTGGCAAGTCTGTCATCCCTGTAGCTCCGGGATCAGAATAGGACTATGACATCCCCTGCCTGTCGTAAAAGGCGACTAAAAGGGGCTTCCGTGTTTGCAGATTGAGAGCTCGAACCGTTCGGTCAGGCAATCCCGGGAAGGACGGCGGTATGTGTGGTCGCATACCATCGTAAAGACTAGACGAAGTGGTGGGCCCAAACGCCCGTCTGGGAGGAGCCCGATGGGGCAACGCGCTCGGAGGATTCCGGTTGGAGTCGTTTCGAGATCCCGGAGTCCTCCTTTTTAGCGCCGAGGACGGCCACCGGGGGGGTTTTAGTGCGGTAAAAATCACACATAACCCTGCGTCGCTCCCACGGCGTCGGGTACCTTTTGAAAGTTTCCCCCTCGACAACAAAAAAAAAGGTTTAAAAATGTAATTATAAATTTAAAATGATTTATTTATTTTAGGTAGTTATTTATTTATCGAACAATATTCTATTTTTTGCAAAAATATCACTTACCTATAACTATGTACTTTATTGAAAAGAGATACACTTCGCCAATGGCATGTAGGACACACATACTTACCTATGTCACTTCCCTTTATCATAATATCCTTTAATTATTTATGGATCCAGGTATTACATTCGATAGAAAAGCTAAAAACCAATTTATTACCAAAAGAAACAAAGAAAGAAGGTAGTTCTAGTACATTAAAAAACATTATAATTGTCTTACCTTTCGTAGTTTCAAGGCAATTTAAAAAATGTTATCTTTGGATGTGTTAATGTAGAATTCAAACAACCAAAAACAGCACAATAATTATAGTCTACAATTCTTCTTCGCCATATTATTAGTAAAATAAAAAAATCACTGCTCAAAAAACCGTTACACCGTCCGCTCGTCTCTACGGCACATTCGGGTCTGTTTGTAGACCGAACGCAAACCGAAATCGAGGCGAGTAGGTATAACTTGCGTTTCGTGCGCTTCTAAGGAGTTAGATTACTGTATGATATTTATATTGTGGTTATACCGTTACTATTTCATATCACACCATTAAAATATAGGAGTATTTATATAGAACGCACTTCATTAACTTTGAAAATTAATAGATAACTCAGAAATAGCAATTTCTAAACATAAGGTATTGGTTTCTCTGACTACAGCGAGGAACATTATAAAAAACATGAAATATATAATTAGAACGTGTGTGTTATGTATGTATATAACATAATAAAACTACGTTTCTATGTTGTTGAATGAAATATGATCAATATTTCAATTTTGTTTGTAAAAATAACTTGCTAAATTCTTTTATTTTTGACTGACATTTCTATGGTAGCTGTGGCATAAAAAATATGTCATATGGAAACGCAATATTGTGTAAAAAGTTCTAGTGAATCCTTGAACATTTTTTGAGGTTTGCGAATAAAAATATGCAAAAGCTAAAATTTTGTACTCGTACAAAATTTATTTTGCGGCGGCGATATAACTCAGGTGTATTTTGTAACCCACAAAAAAATAAAGTCTGTCAATTTGGCATGTTGCTATGCAAGTAATATTATTAACTGCACTGTTTTCATATGTCAGTCTTTTAGGAATTACAATTCAACTTTTAGGGCTTAAAATCATTTGTGTCGTATCGGGTGGAAGCTAACAGCCAGTACTGCTACGATTGTCTCAACGACAGCCCAGCATACGCTGGCGTAGCTGGACGTACTTTGCGTGGATTGCGGAACCCAGCGCGTTTAGCTCTGTATTAGTAGCCGACCTTTCGCTGTCGAACGTAGTTCACGCGATGGTCAAGATGAGCCCACAGAGGCAATTTTGGGAAAATCTAACTCCTAATTTATAGCTCGAGATATCGTATGTGCGTTCTGCACTCTCGTTTTATGAGAGATATGAGTAACGCGAACTAGTTCATACCTATCTTTCAAACCAACACATTATTTAAACTATTTTTATTTCTAATTATTTTGTTGTATTATTTTTCTCACTGACCTTGTTTGATTGCCAGTTACATATTTTCATTAGTTTAGGTGATTACAGAAATTTATTTGTATTAAAATGGGTAAAAACATAGGGTTTTCAATATTTTCTTTTATTAATTCTTTGAAATTATGCCTTTCATTTTCTTTGTTAAAATATTATTTGCTTTTTCTTATACAATAAACATTACGGCGTTAATAGCTATAATCTGCTCGTTAGCGATACGACATGCGTTTAAAAGCAAACAAGTGAATTTCAATCAGAACAATAGAAAATCAACACGTATATTGTTTTAGGATGCTCTCAAATTGAATCGTTGCCCATTTCATTATCACTTTCAACACTATTACCAAACACCGAGTATTGTTCATTTTGCGCAAATTATCTAAAACGAAGATCCTTGTCGAGAAACTATTCCGCTGAATTATGAATAACACAATCTATTGAAATATGAGTTATGTGATTCATTTCAGAGCACATTTCCCTTTCATTTCGTTTTTAACCGCCATTAAGATTATTATCTTTAAATTGGCTGCCTATAGAACAATAAGCAGTAAGTATTGGCACATCGTAACGTATGTAAATGTATTTGTTATGTAATTGGCATTTGATTTTAGCAATTATATGAAAACTTCGATGTATTGCACGGGCATAGCCAGGGAGGAGGGGGTTTTGGTGCCTCCCCCTGAAAATTTGAAATTGTATTAAAATAATATTAACATACAAATATTATGTTCTCATGAGCTACTCTTATTAATAACTCTCATAATCTCAACGTGGCATAACGTAGAGTACGAGTACATGGTTCGGTCAGTGAGCTACCACCACCAAAGCCATTTTTATGTTAAGGCCTATGCCCGTGATATATTCGCAATTAAACGGTGGTTTATGATAACCACATGTTTATGCGTATGTGTGTGATTATGTGCGTACATATCTACGGCCGTGAATGTGTGCATGTTAATGATTGCGTGTGTGAGTATACATATTTTGATAATTCGTAGCTACTCGCGAAGAAGCAAATAGTGCTGCCCAACTTCTGGACTTAATTATTCGCTATCAGGCCGTCAACGTAATGGGGGGCTATTTTAGTACATAGACGGTATATTAATTGATTTATATACTATAATGCTTACACATTTTCAAGATGGTATAGATCATTACTTTCGGAAAGTCAATTTACGACACTATCCAAACAACCGTCTTTGTTTTGGGTTTGCGTCAAATTAATTATACAAACTTCAATACAACACGAAACAAACGTTATGTTAAACTGCTCTTGTAAGGGTAGTATGATAAAAGCCAGATTGAATGATTGAGTGCTGAAATTCAAGGCATAAACATATACTTTATTTATTTAGACACGCCAACAGCTTAACATATACAACATTCACAAATAATTCTTGAACATCGAAATCTTCAACGCTAATATGTATACGTAAATATAAACATATGTAAGATATATATTTTGTTTGTAATTTAAAACTAGTGTGGTTTTAACACAGATACAGAAAAATATCGATGGTTTTAAGTAATAATAATACAATAGGCAATAGAAGTAGAACTTTCGACACAACATCTAATTGGGAATCTTATTAATCAAGAGTGTACGAAACTGGCGGAGTTTAAAGGAAGTTTAAGTTTAATTGATAATTAATAACAAAACATATAATTGATATAACATACACACATATTTTTTCTTTCCATCATATTAATATTTTTGGAGTTAAAATATTTAACGCGTAATTCTATTCCTCACGTAATAAGTGATATATTATACCTCGTATTGTATAAAATTTGAATTTTTCTATACATCTTTTGTCAAAAAAAATCTATTTGATCGACATGTTGATCAATTCGCACATAAGGATTTACTGTGTCACATTTATTCCGAAAAATGCGCAACTGAAAAGTTTATTTGAGTTTTTATTTTGATGATTGAAGAAGCAATTGAGCACGCAGACGACCTGGTGGTAAGTGGTCACGCACGTGGATATCTGAACATGGGTTCTATTTGAAGTCAATCACAGATGCGTTGCTAGTCCCCACCCTTCCACCGAAACGCAAGCGCTGCTTCACGTTACAAATAGATGTAGAGGTGGTACTCCGGTCGGACTACACTGGTTCTACCACCTTCAATATCACAGGTTATAAATGAAGTGAACCACCGAAATGCCAGAAATGTTCCACGCTAAAATCGAAATTCATTCGGTATGGTAAACGCTCAGCAACGCGAAACGTCAAATACTAATGCTTGAAATAGAATTATGCTTGAATATGCAAACTTTTTGTATATGTGTACGTACACGAACGCGACCTGTATGGTCATGAACCGTAGTTATTGCGTTATATACGAATTTTGTGTAACTGGGTAATAATACATTACGCTGTTACTAGCTTTGCACAATCATTGTCGTAAACCGAACGGATCTTCTCTCAGAATGTGAGAATATTAGGCCATAGTCCACTGCGCTGGTCAAGTGCGAATTGGTAGACTTAACACACCACTTTCGTTTTAAAGAACTCTTGGCTATGTAGGTTTTCTTACAATGTTTTCCTTCGCCGTAAAGCAGTGATAATTAATTTCTAATACGCACATAATTTCAGAAAATTCAGTGGTGGCAGCCTGGCATTTGAACCTCGGATCTCCTGATCGATAGGGCATGTTTCAACCATTAGGCTATCACTGAACTATCATTGCTTTGATCTAACTCCAATTGAGGCGAAAACAAATGTTGACTAACTTCTAATTGATCTTGAAACAAACACACTATCTAAAGCTAAATTAGTCTAGGCTTAGGGTAAATAGGGTCTAGTTCAAAATTGAATCCAGATTTACATTTGATCGGCGTAATCGATACATGTTTTGATACAGTATGAGTTCCTGAATTTTGATCACTTTGAATGATATATGTATTTTTTGTGAAAGAGAGATTTCTTTCTCAAATGTCAGCATTGTAAACTAATACAATCATATTGACTTTTGTAAATTCTATCTACCAGTCTATTACATTCCACTTGTAAATAGTAATACTCTTAACGGTTCCTTCAATTTCAATCATGCTTTCATCAAGTCCGCTCAGTTAAGAAACGTGGTCTACTTTTGAAGACTTTACTTTTTTTCAATACCAACAACGACATACTGAAAGACACTGGCTTGTATGGCTAAATATCGTCATAAGCACTCGTAAAAAGTGGGATGATCGTAATTGCTCAAAGAACTCTGGATGCGTTCCGATGGAGATCCCGGAGGCTATATAGCGCCGACGATGGTCGTCAAGCGCGTTTTCGTGCGTGAATTCCAACTGATAACGCTCCAACGGCACCGAATACCTTTTAAAAGCTTCTCACGTCACAAAATCCGATTGTAAAAGGTATGTCGATAACTTTCATTCTTCCACGAATTTCATCGTTGCACATTCTGTCGAGTGGAGAAATACCAGGCATAGTTCTCTACAGAGCTCGCTCAGTGATTTTGAAAATACTCATGTGGCTCGCTGTAAAATACCGAATCGCATACAATGTTGGCCTTTTGTAACGTGTTAAACACTGAATATCAATTTGACAATTAAAACATGACTTGAATATATGAGAATTTTCAATAAAAAAATAAAGTTAAAAACTTCGAGAAGAAGTATTTCAATCCGCTTTGGCTGCCATCCATCCATCAGCCCTTTGAGGTCCACTGCTGGACATGGGCATTCCCTAAATGATGCCACTCCAACCGGTCCTGTGCCTTCTGAATCCAACTTCTCCGCAGAATATTTCACACATAAATGTAAAATGTATAAGAATCCGTAACATTTCAATCATAATTATATAGTTTGAAACGTAACACATTAATTTAAAATTTAGTTTTCATCATGTAACCATACTTTACATATTCTTAAACATTTCATTTAAAAACCGCGTAAAACCCCTAACAGCTCAACATTTTTAAGTTAAAAATATGGATGTTCCTCACTCGGAGATAGGATCAAAATTTACAATTCCAATGAAATTGTTCGTCCGGTTCGTCCGAGTTTTGACTTCAAATGTAACATTTGCATCGTAACACCTAGTTATTAAACATTACCTTAATTCTGAGACACAAAAATCCCATTTAAAAGTAGTTCAACACTTTGTGATTCTTATTTTTTTATAAGATTGAAGTAGAAAACGAGTATGCCGTCCACTGCCGTCCATGGAAATTTGTGAGCAACTTATTACAGAACGAGTCGCCTTGTATGAAAATGAGCCGGCACCCACAAGATCACTTGCAACAGAACCTTCTAAAACTAGGGTTTTTATATAATATAGAAGTAGCAAACGGGTAACAAATCAACGTGATACTTAGTGGCTATACATTTGGTATATCCTATAGAGGGAACGAAAGGACTGGAGTGAAAAAATTGACAAAATAAGTTTAATACTAAAAAACTCCTCAGAATAAGTTAAATACTAAACGACGAGCTTCTTCAAGAAAGGTGCGAAAAGAGCTTTCCTTCAAAGCGATGCATTGGCAACTGCTTTCCATCAGGTAGCCCGTCTGCCTTATCGTTAGGTTAAAGTATGAAAAAAGACGTAATCTTATCGTTTAGCGAAATAAAAAGTCAAGACTTCGTGCTAGAAAGTAAGAAACATAAATGTTACGCCCCTATAATAAGCGCTTTAAGAAACTCGTCAAATATCGAATATAATTTATCTTCTACTAAATGCAAATACATATGGTACGTTATATTCCTACTGTGAAATATGTCTAAAACAATATATCGTACGTCGTTCGAACATTGTCAGTCCATTGGTAACGTGAGCACCGCTTTTACGGTACACAGATAAGCTCTTCATTAATTCCGGAAAGCTACATACGTACAGTTTAGATACGTATCGGATTATGTTTGACTCTGTCTTTTTTCCGGAAGGTTTTATTATTATTTTGAAGTAAAGTAGCAAACGAGTATTAACAGGCGGAAAAATCAGTGTAGTTCAATAGGAGAGGTACCACCGTCACCCCTATTTCTAGCGTGAAGTAGGTCCTACGTTTCGACCGGAGGTCGATAAGGTGCAAGCACCAGTAGTTCGCCCTCTTTCTGCGGTGAGTCGAGATGTGAGGGCGAAGAGAGGCCTTGGGATGCCCTTTATCCACGGTGAATCGGAATGTGAGGGTGGAGCGAAGTCTGGAGGCGAACAATAGCTGCTCAAGCCATCTGTAATGTCGTGGAGAGCAGCGGGATGAGGCACAGAAAGCGTTTATACGGATGTGCTGCGATGCACCTGATGATCTGGAGATGCTGCGGTCCATCCAGGGAGTGAGGTTGCCACCATCGAGAAGGGTTGTGTTTTTGTCAGGGGTTACCACTTTGGCAAAGGGAGATCTCCTGCCAGGCTAGACAGCTAGGCTTCGATAGCGTGTTTCAGAATACTAGTAGCGCCATCTCTTGATGAGAGGTTGCCGCAGTAGGAACGCTTCAGTGATCGACATCAGATAGAACCCCAGCTATATATGAAATTGCTTACATACTGGGTTAATATTTACAATTTAGTTCTTACAACTGTTAAACTTACGGGAGGCATTCAATATAAGTCCTGGGGACAATTCCGGGTAGCATTCTACACAGTAGCGGCGCAAAACCTAAACTTATGTATTCAAGCAGAGAGTTGACGACAAAAAAAGGTCGCCAACTCTATAAATCATTACCAAATTTAAATCGATCTGCAGTTTGTTGACCAAATCTGGATCCTCCGGCCACCTACACAAGTCTTGGAGAAAACTGATTTTTTTTTTGTTCTGTGAGGCACGAGGCCGTAGGCGGAAGCTCGTGTCGCCCACCCCTTATCTTGCCTGTGATACTAGGTACATTGATCTGGGATTTATGATCGACGTCAGGTAAAAATTACCAGTCAACATCTCCAGACAGGACACCAATCTTACCTGGAGATATTTACTGTTCAAGTTTGCAAACGAACATGTAGTCCGCCTGATGGTAAGCGGTCACTGCCGCCGATGTAAACTACTTCATATAAACTGGGTACTATCCAAAATATATTACTAATAAGTTGGTTCTCGCAAGGACTAAGATATATGAAAAAGGGCCGACTTCCACCCTTTGCCTGGAACGCAAGACGGACGAACTAAACTACAAATAAACAATTCCGATCAGCTACAGATTCTCGTAGAATTCCAGTTGTGTATAATCGGGGTAGTGGCCGCATACCGTACTAAGTACGCGTCCGTTTGATATTTCTACATCATAAAATTTTTGGACCAGTAAGATTACATTAATATATATGCAGATTGTATAGATGCCAATATAATTTAATCAAAAAGTCGTTCGTACACGTCCTACTTGGCAGGAGCAATAAGTACATACAATCGAACCATTTGGCTCTACTTTTGTGCGGAATTCATTAAAATTTGCTTTAAGAATTCGAAGTATGTCCTCAAAATTTTACTGTGGAATGAGGACAAAAAGTAAGCAGCATGATGTGAAGAGGTGCTTGATGCCGGATTTTAATGAAACATTTTTTTTTTGTAAATGAGTGAATGATAATTTAATTCGTCGGACGATAGTTACTTTTGGTAATCAGTATTTTTTTCCATAAAACATTAACGTTTTTCAGACTACCTAGCGATCTTCGTTCTACTTAAAAGTCAAAAATCTAAAATTATCAATGTCCCTCAACTGGATTATACATGTATTATCTATAAAAACCTTCCTCTTGAATCACTATATTTATTTAAAAAACTGCATTAAAAACCGTAGCGTAGTTTAAAGATCTAAGCATAGGTACATAGGGCGTATAGAGACAGACAGCAAGAAGCGACTTTGTTTTATACTACCTATGTAGTGATAAAAAATACATAATTAAATTTATAATGAACTTAGGTATGATAGCAATGAAATTATTATAAAACAGTGACTAAATTGTTTATCTTACAATTTTGAAGTTTTTACGTACCTACACTTTATTAAATTTAATACAAAAAAAACAAGTTACGGCTTATTTTTTGATATTTATAAAAATTTTATGCCAAATTACCTATTAATCATTACCATATACACAACAACTTTCATGAATATTAAAACAGTTTATTATGTATTGTTGAATATTAATATAATCATTAAGTATGTAAATTGTATGTACTCTATAATTGAATTTTTACAAAACGTAAATAAAAAATGTAATTAACCGAATTAATTTATAAAAAAAAGTCTTTCGCATACAAGCCATTGCTATAACCATACTTTTATAAATTGTTTAATTAATAGTACCTATCATAATTTTCATTTTATTACATAAACTTTACTTTTTATTTGTATATTAGGTATTTACTTTATAACAATTTAAGATATTGTATCAATGTTCCACTTACCGACTTTAACCGCCAGGAACAATATTGTTGTCACAATCCAATTACGGCTCATTTTCCCCATTTTCGTAATTCAGGCAACAGCTACTCACTATTCATCACACGATCCTTAACTGACGCATTTAGTCCGATTCACTTAATTACCGCCAAATATTGGCGTTTTAACGTTAATTTTACTTTCATAACTAAAATAGTCACTGCACAAGTTTTTTGCGGCCTAAAACTGTCTGTTAGCCAAGCCTCAATAAAAAAGTAATAAATAAAAGTTAGTATGTCACTGATCGTTCCAATTTTAAAACGTCAACTTTTAAATCGGCGATAAGTTTTGGCGCGGAGCGTGAGTTCCCGTTCACGTGCGCGCTGGGAAACCGCTAAACAGCGTATGTAAAGGTACGAGCACACTCCGCGCTGGTGATCGACCCCACCGGAACCACGGTTGGTCCCGCGACTGCCGACTCCGTGTGCACTGCACCGAAACGTACCTTCGACCAAATAGTTTTTACTACGCCATTTGAATAGCTTACTCCTATTTGTATACCATAGAGTTCGGAGTTGCGTTTTGTTTTTTTTTGTTATATCTAGTGTTAGTTTTGGGCATAGAATTTTTGTAGTAGTTTGTAGACCGTACACACGTTTATCATTGTTTGTGCTCTAGCCAAAAACAATGGGAAGAGATGAAAAAAGAAAAATGGGAGTTTAAAGACGTTGTAAGGACAAAGGAATGCGTTTACGGTGCAAATCGTGAGCGAGTGAATTATGGATGAGACAACGACATAATTGTTTGCACGTTGTGCGCCGTGACACGATACGGTTGGGGCGCTTGGGGTTCGATTCCACTGCGCTTTTGATTAACTTGGTTTATAATGATTTAAATAATGTTTGCATACTTAGAGATATTTTTTCACCCCTTACCGTATGTCTATATATTAATACGTGAAACTTGGGGTCCGTTTTCAAGAAATTTGCTGCTGACAGAGAAATATGCAATTTAGTTCGCTTATAGTCGGTGTAGAGAAGGAGTACCAAATACTAATATATTTTTTTAAATAATTCATAAAACATACATAAAATCAACTAAAACACATTACACACACTACCGTGCATTTGACACAAGCACATATACCTATAGTAAACGAAATATACCACAGTATAAATATGTCTTACTATGAAAACAAATAACGTCAAAACTGTCAGATGTCTATGTCTACCCGTTATTGCTTTTTAATGGAGCTTAGTCAATTACACCTTTTTTAACCTTTCGTGTGTATTTAAAATAACTTGAAAATTAATGAAATTTAATTGAATTTAAGAAATATTCGTGTTACTTCTGACAATACCAAGTTTAGTTTTTGAATTACCGTCGAATTTCGACCGTTGCCCCAGATGACTAGTACATTCAATTTGATCGTAAGTTAGACACAATTTTATACATCATGTGCATAGGAGTATTAAACAAGCATGCATTTCAGCTGATGGTAAGTGGATGCCGGCTATAGACACCAACTATGGATACCTGGATACATAGATAAGATCTATGTATACATAGATAACATAAGAATCCTATCTGAAGTCAACCAAAGACAAATAGCCCTCGAGGGCTTAGTTGGAACGCCTCGGATGAGCAAGTCTTATTTACAACTATTTGACCCGGCAAACTTCATTCCTGAAATTCAAAAATCTGAAATTATCAGTGTTCGTCCACTATATTATTCATGTATTATACATAAAAACCTTCCTCTTGAATCAGTCTATGTATTAAAAAAAAATGCATTAAAATCCGTAGCGTAGTTTTAAAGATCTGAGCATACATAGGGACAGACAGCGACTTTGTTTTACACTAAGTATGTAGTAAAACCCATTACATCAGAAGACAGCGTTTAAGACTACTGTTATTCAGTTGACATAGGTTACAGGTGGTAGATCCAGCGTAGTCTATAGGGGAAGTACCACCGCCACACTTATTTCTGGCGTGAAGCATTTCTTGCGTTTCGATGGAAGGGTGTGGTTGCAGGCACACTTTTATATGAGGCGAACAACTAGTCCTCGGGAGGAGCAACGCATCTGTGATTGACTTCAGATAGAACCCAAGTTCTATTTGAAGTTGCTTACAAATATCCATGGGCGGCAGTGGACTATATGCTCGTTTGCTATTTCAATTATATAAAATAGGTGTGGTAGTAGTTCTTCCAGAGTTCAACCACAAAGGGTAATACCAAAATTGGTACATCTCAAGTTATAATGTCTGTAAATCGAAAAAAAACTTAAAATATTGAAACTAAAAAAAGGGTTTTTGTCAAATAATTTCGATTTTGCTATCGGTAATAACGCTTGGATATTACTAAAAAAACGTAGTTCTTCTGCAGTTTCAATATTTATGATATTGCTATTGATCTCTCCGAACAGCGGGGAGGGACCCATGCCAAGCAAGAGGGCATAAAAAGGATTGCATTCACAACTTCATAAACCTTATAGTACATATACATAAAACATTATTTTCCCTTGTTCCCACAAACTCAATCTTCTGTTTGTCTAATAGATTGCAGGGGATTTTTTATACGAAAAAATATCTTACTTTACGCCGCACCGTGCATTTCAGTGAGCTGGTTTTAAAGTGTTTTCTTACTGAGAAAGGAGAGAACAAACAACTGAGATAGATTTTATTTTATGTTAATGGAAAAAATATGTTTTAATATTATTGTGATAGAACTGAAGCATGTTTTGTAAAATAATTTTAGCCTATATAGGCATACTAAATGCATTTATGATAATAAAAAACACGTATTTTTACAAATGAAAAACATCAATCTTATATACATTTTAATCCAAAAGTTTGTTAAGATGTATTTGGGTTTATAACTCTTTTGCACAAAAACTATTGGATTTCGCTGAAATTTTGCAAACACACATCATGAATATTTGTGAAGCATAAATTAAATAGGCTAATGTAACGAAAACACCGAACAGATAAATATAAAAAATATTTAATTTATTTATTGTAACATAACATTCGTATAAACAGATAATAGGTTGGGTACAATGAAAATCCCGAAACCCCAGAGAATTAAAAATAATTATTATAACGACATAAAACCCTTCGATATTTACAACTGAATTATATTATATTATTATTTACCCTGCTATTATAAGGTTTATTAATTTAATAGCTGACCCGGCGGACTTCGATACGCCTAAAAGTCAAGAATCTAAACTTATCAACTTTACTCCACTATTTTATGCATGTATTATACATAAAAACCTCCTTGAATCACTCTATCTATTAAAAAAACTGCATTAAATCCGTAGCGTAGTTTCAGAGATCTAAGCGTACATAGGAACAGACAGCTGGAAGCGACTTTGTTTTATACTGTCGTGATTAAGGTTGTAGTTGCCAGCTCCCTTTAATAAAAGTTGAACATCTTAGTCCTCGGAAACAGCAACACAATGTCTACAAATAGATGGTTCTGTAATTAGCTTTTTACATATATCCGTGGGCCTCAATGGCCATCGTCAGGTGTACTGCATGCTCGCTTGCTTGCCATCTTTTAAAAAATTAACAACAGGCAGTCTTTACGCCGAAATAGACCGTAAAGCAAAAATCACTTGCCTCGATTTATTCTCCGACCTCAATCACTCAGTCTCAAAAGCTTAATATTATTTTCTGTTAATAAACAATGCTTCTCAACGGTACTAAACGAGATGGGCATTCATACTTCATTTCCTGGTATGATAAACAAGACTAGCCAGTAAACTAAATTAATGTTGACAAAATTAAGTTCGTCGGAGGTTTAAGCAAATTCACTGTCAAAGTAAACTCTACCGTAGAGCTTAGATAAATAAACGTCGTGACTGCTTCTATTACACTGTCATATTATAACAGTGCTTAAATACGAATGAATAAATTCATCTGTATTTCTAGAGCTTTAATTAAACCGTGGAAAAAATAAACGGGAAAATTCAGGTATTTTTTCTTTATTAACCGCAATTTCAGGAACATTTCATTCCCAATAACACAAAAAAACTTAAATAAAATATCGTGAAAAATTATTTTTTTTTGTATATCGGATATTGCTCTATTAAATCCTTTATCTCTCGTCAACCCATTGTTGTCCCACTGTTGGGCACGGGTCTTCTCTCAGAATGTGAGTTTAGTTTACATATAATTGCTCTAAATTCTATTTTAGATGCCACCCAATTCACTTTCATTGACTTGATTTTTTTCTGTTTACAGACCTCATGACAAATAATATAAATTATGACACTCTGACCATTAAAACACATCCGACGACACCTTACACATTAAAATCTGTTACGTATTTTTAGTTGTGGAGCGTGCCAAATGAATAGACGTACGTACTCGTCTCTCATATTATCTTTATACTCCTTCTGATGTTTTCGGGCAAAAGCATCTGTAATTTAGATTTTTCACTGCCGCATTCATTTAGCCATTTGTAAGCAAGTTCATGCAGAATGAGGGTTCATCTGAAGGCAATCACGGAGTCATTGCTCCTACCGAAAACTAAGATGGTCGCCTCATATAAGAATGAGCCAGCAACCACCCTTACACCAAAACGCAAGAATCGTTTCCCGCTAAAATTAGGTGTAACGGTGGTTTTATAGGCAGAACAAGTGTAGTTCAACCGCGGAAGTACCACCGCCACACCTATTTCTAGCGCGAAGCATTTCTTGTGGTTCATAGAACAAAGCAAGCAAGTCTAGTAGTATTCAAGTATGCGGCACACCGCCTCATTACCTGCGTAAGGATCAGCTAAGAGCTTGACGCCTTGTGCAAGGTGTCTCTGATTGTTTATAAACAAGACATCTTTATACGTCTACATCTATTTATGCTAGCACAGCTTACGCCAGAATATCGAGATAGATTATTTTTTTAAGTAGTAGGTAGTAAAGTAGTTATTTCAAACATGCCCCAATAATTTAGTCCTGCGAGTATCTGTTTATCTTCTATATTATTTTATAAACGTTCTAATATGACTGGCTGAAACAAGGAACATAGTATTTTGATAGTGTGTTTCTATTGTTACAAAAGATTTTTTTCTCACATCCCATCCATAACGGAATTACTGTCTTATTATACAAATAATTAAAAGCGTAGACATTTTCTTTGAATCTATCCAAATTCCAAAATAAGAACAACCCTTAACTACTTACCATTTATTCTGTAGGAAAAGTTTTATTTGTATTATCTATTTGTATAATAAATAAAAGCGTTTTAAAAAAATAGTGTCTGAAAATCGCTGATATTCCTACAAAAAGCAGGTTAAAGGGCTTGAAATAAGTTGCTATAAAATTTCAATTATATTTACTGTCTGTCTTTATGTCTGTTTGTCCGTAATCGCATTAAACTAAAGATAATGAATTTAATATGAACAATAAAAATGTATTCATAGTGCACATCTTGATTTATCATTTGGTTAAAATCTATCTTCTGTTTCAAAAGTTATTACAACTTAAAGTTATATTACATTTCGCTTGAAACCGCGAGCCGCAAGTAGCACCTACATATATTTTTTTCAAGGTTCTTTATATTATTTGCTTGTATGGATGTCTTATACAGAAATCTGAGGCAGGTTGTCTAAGCGTTCGTTCGCCCTCATTATCTGCGCTAAGGATAGTGGCTCTCAGACAAACGTAGTCACCATCAACCCTCATTAGAACAACGAGTTCCTTCCGATGTGGTGGTGATTTCTTTTGCTCTATCTGTCACATAAACAAAATTATTGGATGGGAAATTACATTTTAAGTAGTGACCAACCGTCCCCCGTGGTTAGTCCCTTAAATGTAACATGAATTTTAATCGTAATATTTTTTGATTTAATCAAAATGTTTTCTCGACGTAAAGACTATAGAATGATGCTGTTTCAATCGTTTGATAAAATTCAGTAGTCTTGGTTTAATATAATTTTAAAACACATAAACAAACTGTAAAAAATATTAGTTATTCTCAATCCTTCACATACTATTTTTCTAATGTCGCAATGTACAGACACACTTCACTTTCTTTTTTTTTATGTACAAGCTAATTTATGTGTATTGGTAATAATACGTAAAATTATCAGCTATTTTTTGTTCCCAAAATTAAAAACATGAGACTTAGACTGATAAAGCAACAATCATTATCTCAATGAGTTTTACGAATACGTAAAATTAAATATTTTTTGTGATTCACTTATATACTTTTAACCAACCTATTTTTTAAATGGATTTAAAAAAATGCACATTATACCTACATAATTATGTATCTACTCTAAATATATTTTTGTTATAAAATATTTGTTCACTATAAAATCTTTATTTTTTTAAGATACAGTTAAACTATTATTTTTAATATATCTACTTGAAATTACTGAATGATACGCCAAATTTAGTAGAATTCACTTATCTGAAAACATCCTACAAAATTGTTGTCGCAATCATGAATATCTGCGGCACGGAAGCAAAATTTGCGAAATTTCATTTGAATAACAAATAATACCGCTCTATTGAATTTAAGCAATTTTCTGACCTTACGCCAATGCATATTTTTGTATGTTTCTAGATAATGCCTTACAATTTCAAGATTACTATTCTTTAGACTCATAGCTTTTCGTAAATTGTATGTATAATATTGTAGATACATGCGTTTGCGTTGCCACTCTTAGGAAGTACGACACTTTGTATTTAAGACAGCCGGCATCGATAGCATAGACACGACGTCAACCTATTATTGTCCCACAGCTGGGCACGTGTCTTCTCTCAAAATGAGAGAGTATTTAGGCCATAGTCCACCGCGCAGGCCATATACGAATTGGTAGACTTCACACACCTCTAAGATTTTTTTTAATTAAAGAAATCTCAGGTGTGTTTTTTTTATCTGATTGAAGTAGCAAACGAGCATGCAGTCCACCTGAGTATGTGGTCACTGCCGCCCATGGATACCTGTGAGCAACTTCAAATAGAACATGGGTTCTATCTGAGGTCAATTACCTAAAGACGCGTTGCTACTCCAGAGGGCTAAGATAGTCGCCTCATATAAAAGGGTGCCGGCATCCACACCCTTCTATCGAAACGCATGAAATGCTTCACGCTAGAAATAGGTGTGACGGTGGTACCTCATCGGTCGAACTACACTGGTTCTACCACCTTCGACTATTTGGCATATGGTGAACTGCATGCTCATATGCTACATCAAATAAAACGATCTACCTACTATATTTACCGTTGTTTTACAACCAACTTTTTACTTCTGTAGATAGGTACACTTTGTTTTATAAAAAAAGGTACAGCAGCAATGGGTTGGTGCTAGTGCTGTAACTGAGTACAGATAGTAAATTTAATAGAAAGTGTGAATTTAATCCTTAAAAGTGTTAAAGCATTTCTGAACGATTTAAAATTGGATCTCTGGCGTTAATTAATTACGCAGGTCGATGGGCTTCAATGACCATTCGAACGTGAACGTTACACCCACTTCGTACTTTAGTTACATAAGGTAGATCCTCTTTGATGAATCTTCGTAGCTACCGAACTAAAAACTCATTTAAAAACCAAGTTAGTAGCAACCGGTTGAATAATTATTCCTTTCGTATCGCTCCCGACCGGGATACTGTAAGTACGAAGTTAAAGTTCTTAATTTTTAATCCAACTTGCTCGTTTCGAAATTCGGTCTTGTGTTTGATTTAAAATTAAGTTAAATAAAAATTGTCAAAAGGCTTTGTCAGCGTTGCTTTGCCTCCAGCAAGATAATTGCGTTTGAAAAATGTCAAGCACTAAATGTTTTTCACAAATCATCGTACAGAAATAAGTTGTTTGCTATGAAAAAGAACACGTTTATTACTTTTGATGGCAGAAAATTGTACATATCCCGAGGGAATTAATACTTTAGTAAATGTATTTAAAATAAAATATGATAAATGTCAAACGAAAAGTATAAAATCCTTTTTATGAAAACTCTTGCTTTTGAGTTAAACAGATGCGTTGTTTAAATATTAACTGACAACAGTGTCCGATCCGAATTGTGAAAAAGTACATTATTTAATTTTAATTATTGTTAATGATCTAAAGTGCTAGTGACACTTATTATTTTTTTATTATTTATTTACAAATATACGCAAGACTGTACTTGCGTAGGTATATTTTGTAAGCCACAGAATAAGCGATTAAACAAAAACGTTTTACAATCAATTATAGCAATGCAACGTAGTATGTAACAAACTACTTTATTTTGCATATCATAATCTTAATAACCAAAATGCGAACCAACCTAATTAATTGTCTGCGTTGCCACATATGTCTCTAACATCTTCCGTACCATTATATGTATATTGAATCTACTTTTAGATTAACTTATTCCGTACCCAAACGGTAAAAACATGCCCTTATTACTAAGAGTCCGCTGTCTGTCTATCCGACTGTCTATATTTTTATTGAGTAGCATAGATTTTATAGTAGGTTCCATAAAACATACTGAGCCAAAAATATTATTAAAAAAGCAATTTGGACTTCTCATGCAATTAGCGTTTTGAGGAGTCTTAAAAAGGCAGGAAGAAAAGGTGATGACATGAAATAAATTGCACCTTCATATTCAGAAGTTGTCGAGTGAAAAATAAACTGTTGCACGGAAAGCTGGCGGCTTGAATTACATGCACTAGTAACTCTGAGCCGAAAGCCACCGTGGCGTTGTTCACTACCTGACGGATATGGGCCAAAAGATTAGCGACAAGCGAATAAGTAACGGGTGAAGTATATTTATTATCACATTATAAAAGAAGTTAATAAGTGGAATGCATGTACACATGATGGTAGGTAATTAACTACTACCGCCTATGACTATCTGTAACCAACTCCACATTTTTTCAACGCCGACAAATTCTCATTCCCTTCTGCCCGGGGGAGCGTGAGGGTATGTCGGATTCTTGCCGACTTGCCGTGAGGTATTCCTCTGGACGTTTCCGTGCCGGGTCACGAGAAGAGGTTAGCATTACATTCGCGACTCGGCAGAGTCGGTCAGCGCTGTTATTAACGCCAGTCACATAGCACAGTGGTTCTATCTGAAGTCAATCACAAATGCGTGGCCACCCGTATGGACTAACGTTAGTAGGAATTTCGTATTTAATTCAACCGGCATCCACACCCGTCTAACGAAATGCATGAACAACTTCTTCACGCATCAGCCTTGTATATACCTACTGAATGGAATTAGGCGCAGTCTCCTTCTAACTCTCTAAGTGCTGCTCGCAAAATTATATATTATGGGTAAATAATTTTTTTATATAAAATTTAAGTCCTCCTTATAGTTAGTGATCACTGCCGGACTTTTAACATCCGTAAGCAACTTCATAGAGAACAAGGGTTCTATCTGAAGTGTATCTCAGATACGTTGCCACTTTCAAGGCCTAAAATGGTCCTCTCATATAAAATTAAACCGGCAACCAAACTCTTCCACTCAAACGCAAGAACTTCTTCACGCTATAGAATACCTAAGTGTGGCGGTAGTACCTCCCCGGTTGAACTACACTGTCTCTCTGCCACCGGATCAATGGTGCTCCCCCCGAAGGGCTGCCACCTTGTCGTGGTGAGGGAACTTGCGTGTCCTGTTGGTCCCCAAGACCATACCGGTAGGAACACCCATGCCGGGTGGGATTCTCACTCCAGAACAAAAAAAAAGGATTAATGGTGCTGAAATACTTTCGTTCCATTTTGTAGGAACCATTACTTACTTAAATAATTTCTGCTACAGCAATGTTAAGTGTGTATTGCGGGAAAGTTTAGGGAACTTTAAGCAAAAGTGAGATATTTTAATAAGTTTTACTTCTTACTACCATAAAGTAGCAAGGCATCTGCGAACTTCGGCTAGTTTATGATGATGTATAATTACGCACCTAATCACTTAAGTTCCATTGGACTGTACTATCGTTTGCTATTTTGCAAAAATCACATAGGAAAATGTTTGAAGACTATTAAGCAATCATCGCGTTATAACAGGTTTTGAAAGCTATTTTCTTAATTGAGTCATGGCGTTCGTTGCATGCAAGATTTTGCATTTTCTCATTATTACACTGCATGCCATAACAAAACATCGCGAACTGAAAATTTTCTTTAATGTTGTAGGTTTTTCGTGTGAAACGTTTGTGTAATTGTAGATGGCTTTAAATGTTCATTAATTAATGAAGTTGTAATCTTAACGTTTGCGTGTGTAACGTTTAAATTTTGATAACAATCGGTTTAGTTAAATGTGGTGGCAATTCAACCTATTTTAAAAAGTTTCATTAGGGCACCAAATGTTTATTACGTCTATTTTTTAAATACAAATCGTATTTATTTTTTTAATAAAAAAATAATTTATAAGCCCTAAATCCGTGCAAGTTTTGGCCCTTAAATAACTTATGTTTTTTATGTGACTACTGCCACCCAATAGACATTTGTACCTAATTAACCCCTTTTTACTTGATGTTAGCCATAAATGTGATGGTTGGCGGTTGGAATGCCTTGGATAAGTATGTCACCATTGCCAAACGCTTGTAAACAGGGTGTACCTACCTAATCGTTAAGTGTGCACAAGCGATTATTCCGTAACTATTATAGAAATCAAAAAACTTTAAACTGATATCAAAAGTACCTTACCTAATGAATAAATGACTATAATTGCTTTTGCAAAATATGACGAGAAATATCCAAAAACTTTACAATAACAACCTCATACATTTAGTATGACATAATAGGCATTTTCCTGACTTAAAAAAGGCAGGGGATACCGTAGCCCTATTCTGGTTCCGAAACTACAGGGATAACATTACTTATCAATCTACAATTGTTTAAATTCTTTTAAAACACCTTTAACTATAACATTCTACGATAAGTAAAATATCATAAGAAAACTTTGCAATGTTATCTATGATACGCTTCTCAATAGTTTCCTGTGATTAGTGAGTCAGGGATAAGTTGTATGAATCATTAGCAAAAAATCTTAACCAGAAGTAGATTAAGTGCTTATTAACGAAACATGTTTAAGTACTCTCGCTTTAAGTAAAGTGGGTGAGCCATGGAAGGCCATGCTCCTTCGAAGGGCAACTATTATTATTAGGGCAAAAAACATAGTTATTATCGTGTAATGTAAACAAGTTCCTTCCACTCACCACCATCAAACTTAAGGGCCGAGGCGCGGTGGCGAGTCGCTAACATCTCTATTTTGTTAATGCGAGCCCTCGCTTCCTAGATTTTAGTCGTCGATGTTAAAATTGTAATGTTTGCACACAGAAAAAGATTAATAATTTTCTTATATATAACCTATTATTGTATTATTTTTTCTTACTGTAAATATACGTATAAATATTTGCGATTTAAATAAAAATATCGGTAGTGTTCCTATAAACGCCAGTGATTCCTTAAAACCAAAGCAAAAGTTTTGATGGTTGGCGTTGCTAGGGTACAATAGATCTTACTATGTAGGAACATTTACTAATTATTGAAATATGAACACTTTTAATATGGCTGAAGTAGCAAACGAGCATACAGTCCACCCGATGGTAGATAAGTGGTGACTACCGCCCATGGACATCTGTAAGCAACGTCATATAGTTCTATCTGAAGTCAATCACAAATGCGTCGCTACTCCCGAGCACTATAACAACCACATCCTTCCAGAAATGCAAGAAATGCTTCACGCTAGAAATAGATGGTAGGTACTTCCCCTGTCGAACTACGTCGGAGCGACGTCCCGCAAATGGTAGTTTAGTAGTAGATACCTAATCGCGCTATCGAAATATTCTCAACATCTTATACATATACATGCTCCGATGCGAGGTTTAGAATGTTTAAACTGCCACGGTTATTTCTAGCGTGAATCAGTTCTTGCGTTCTGGTGGAAGAAACCGGCAACCATACGCTGCCGGTGCCGGTATAAGAGGTCACCATCTTAGTACTCGGGAGTATCAATGCACGTGACTACAGATAATACCTTTTTTAGTTTTTATTTATTTTTTAATTAGATACACGCTTTCTACACTCATAGCCCCACACTAGGATTTTCTCCTGTTTCGTGGGTACCATGGACACACACAAGACGTATACACAAACACCCAGACCCAGAATCTAAACTCATCATTCAGATACCTGTCTGGCCGGGAATCGAAACCGGGACTCATTGCACGTCAGACCGGTATGGTAACCGCTGCGCCACGCGAGTCGTCTTTGTTCTGTATAAAGTTGGTTACAGATTTCCTTGGGTGGCAGTGACCACTTGAAGCATAAGACGAAGCCAGTGGCGTAGCTAGGCGTGAGCGCAGTGGGCCCACGGCCTCGCACTTAAAGGGGTCTCGCGAGACCTCTTTGGAAGAGACAGAGGCAGAGATTTTCAAGGGCCGCTTCCAATGGAATCACGCAAAAGGGCCTCGCTGATAGGAGTTTGTCCACGTCTACTTGGTTCCGCGCTACGCCACTGGACGAAGCTGATTATTCGGCTATTGCCACAACCTTCGGCCGAAGCCAAAAATTTTAGAACCATGTGAAAAGTCCTAGAGCTAATTACAATTACTTGGCAACTTCTCAAAAATTTGAAAATAATGTGAATTCCGAACAAAACTTGCGAAGCAAGCCCATTACCCGAGTGTGCTTACGCCAGCGCATCACCATATTTAGCGCGGCATCGTGCATTCCGTTTGTTTAATTTTGATGCTTGCTAGAACACTTCGACTTCGGCCAAAACTTTTGCCTATTTTAGCCGAAGCCGAATGTTTTGCCGAAGGCAAATTTTTTTGCCAAATTTCACTACAGCCGGAGCCGAAGCTTCGGTAGGACCCTACCACTTTTTTATCTGACTGAAGTAGCAAACGAACATGTAGTCCATCTGATGGTAAGTGGTAACTGCCGCCCATGAACATCTGTAAGCAACTTCATATAGAACATGGATTCCATCTTAAGTCAATCACAAATGCGTTGCTACACCCGAGGACTATGATGGTCGCCTCATGTGAAAGTGTGCCGGCAACCACACCCTTCTATCGAAACGCAAGAAATGCTTCACGCTAGAAATAGGTGTGGCGGTGATACTTCCCCGGTTGAACTACGCTAGTTCTGCCACTTGTTAATAATACGCTTATTAAAAATCCACAGGACATTGCGGAAAATTTTAATGATTATTTCATGAATATTGGAAATTCACCAATAACAAATAACAGCAATCAACAACACCAACAACAGAGTAACCAAAATAAAACATTACAAACTATATATATTAGTCCGGTGTCGGAACAAGAAATACTAACGATAATTAAATCATTAAAAAATACCCACAGTGTTGGATTCGACAATATCTCGGTTCGCTTAATTAAAGCAGCTAGCGAATACCTAACAAAACCATTCACTTATCTTATTAACCAGTCTTTTAACGAAGGTATTTTCCCAGACCTACTAAAAACAACAATCATAAAACCAATTTTTAAAAAAGGGGCTAAAACTGATCCTTCAAACTACAGACCAATAGCTTTACTACCAATAAACTCCAAAATATTTGAAAAGGCAATGTGTAACAGATTATATTCATTTTTAGAAAAATATGACCTCCTAAGCCCAAATCAAAATGCGTTCCAAAAAAATAAATCCACATCACTAGCTGTTTTTCAATTTACAAACAAGATACTAGAATATTTAAATGATAAATATTACGCAGTAGGAATACTCCTTGACATGACCAAAGCTTATGATAGAGTAAATCACGTAATCTTATTAGAGAAATTATGGAATATAGGGATCAGAGGACAGGCACATAAGTGGTTTAAATCATATTTAGCCAGCCGGAAACAATATGTCAATATAGAATTTAAAAATGAGAAAACCAAGACTATCGAACAATACAAGTCCACAGAAAAAATAACCTTTAATTCAATTCCGCAAGGTAGTGTGCTAGGTTGTATCCTATTTTTAATTTACATTAATGATTTATCAACACAATTAAATTATAATATAATTTTATTTGCTGATGATATTTCCATAATTTTAAAAACAAAAAACGAATTTAAACTAACTGAACAACTTAATTATATATTTCATGACATATCTTATTGGTTAGAAAATCATAATTTAATAATTAACTATGATAAGACAAAAATAATGCAATTCTATCCAATTCAAAAACGAGCTATGAATTTTAATTTCCGTTATAAAAATAATGATATTGAAATAGTTGATAAATTTAATTTATTAGGTATAAATTTAGACTCAAATATGACATGGAATGCACACATTGAGGTTATTAAAACTAAATTGAATAAATTTGTATACGGGTTAAGAGAAATTAAAAAATGCACAAACATAGATGTTGCGCTATCAGCGTACTATGCGTATGTCTTCGCGTGGCTAAAGTATGGAATTATTATTTGGGGAAATGCCACAAATGCAAATGATTTATTGATTTGTCAAAAAAAATGTATTCGTGCGATAGCAAACATTAATTTGCGTACTAGTTGCCGACCATGGTTTAAAAAACTAAAAGTGCTAACGTTTCCATGCATATACATATTAGAAATGGTGATGTTTGTGCGTAAACAACGCCATTTGTTTGAATTAAGTAATTATAGGGACAATACGCGGCGCGAACAAAAATTATTATACCCTCCAAACAAAAAGCTAGCAGTAGTGACAAAAGCCACACTCTGTATGGCCATAAAGTTATATAATAAACTACCTTACCAATTAAAACAAATAAAGAAAGACCACATATGTGCCAGAAAATTAAAAAATATATTAATAGAAAAATGCTATTACACGTATGACGAATTCTTAAACGATGATTTAAAAATGTAAAATACAAAAAATATTTAATCTTCTAAAGTTATCAGCATTGTAATATAGTGTCTAATTGTAAGTCTTTTAATGATAAATACGAGCATGTGTGTGCCATACATTTAGAACGCCTTAACCGGCATATTCAATTTTTGGCGCCCATTTCTTTTTTTTGTTTTTTAACATCATACGTAATCAATATTATTGTAACCCAAAAATTGACTAAATAAAGATCTTTCTTTCTTTCTTTCTTACCAACAAATTGACAGACTACTACTTACAGAAAAAAATACTCATCAACTTGCCTAGCAGGAGAACTCTCTTTACCGAAACACTAAGACTCGTTAATAAGTAAGAAAACCAATTAAAAAACAACAGAGAAAAGGTACTTTTTCTTTTGTGCCTATTTATTGAAAGATTTATTTGTACTTTCATGCATAATAAGTTGTAATTATATACCAAGCTTCATAAGCGCTTAAGTCTTACTTGCTTTATATTCTCAGTCGCAACTTGCAATACAAGCAAAACTGGAGTAAGTCATATTTGCCGAGCTAAGTCCACAATGGCAGGCCAGTTGCATTTCCAATTGTGTTTTAATTACCTTACTTGTGGCGCCGCTTCGGCTCGAGGCATCCACCTCGGAAAATATCATTCCCATAGAGCAAATATGTCTAAGTCGCACATTATCAAATCGAAATAATGGCTTTTAAAAGTTAATGAAAAATCATAACTGTAAGTTAACACAATATCGACCTATATCAGATTTTATGGTCCTATTATAGTGGTTTATTTTTCATGTAATATATTAGATTGTTTTTTTTCTCTCAAGAATTCTTTTGGGCAAGTTAAACTGCATAGTTTGTCGCTTAATAAGTGAATTTTTGCTTAATTATTTTAATTCTTTCCTCGATTATTTACTAAAAAAAATAGTATGTTCGGTCAGGCAATCCCGGGAAGGACGGCGGTATGTGTGGTCGCATACCGTCGTGAAGACTAGACGGAGCGGTGGGCCCAGGCGCCCATCTGGGAGGAGCCCGATGGGGCAACGCGCTCGTAGGATTCCGGTTGAAGTCGTTTCGAGATCCCGGAGTCCTCCTTTTCAGCGCCGAGGACGGCTACCGGGGGGGTTTTAGTGCGGTAAAAATCCCACATAACCCTGCGTCGCTCCCACGGCGTCGGGTACCTTTGGAAGGTTACCCCCCGAAAACAAAAAAAAAAAAGTACAACCCCTGTTGGATGATAATTGGTTACGGTCTTTGAGCGGCAGAGACCAACAAATGGAAGGATGTTAGTTTACTGCTTCACTATTTTAAGAAGATTTGATGCAATACAATACCTTATTATTTATGTTTTATATGTGAAAACTTGTAAATATCTGTAATTGTGTATGTTTAATTTACTATTAATTAATATTTAACTATTAATATTTAAGTATGTTTTTTCAATTCATGAAAACAAAAAAAAAATATTATGTTTGTTAACTTATTTTTCATTAAATTTTATGATCTAAAAAGACCACATATTTTTTACATTAATTAAAAAATATAAACACAATATTTTTCAACACATTTCACAGATTTCTGACTTATCAACATTTCGCTCAACGCCGACGATATCGACCAAAGTTGAGCCTACTTTCGTGCAATGTTAAGCCTACTTTTGTCGTACAAAGTACCGAGGTTTCTTTTGTAAACTACAGCGGGAACAATGACGACTCGTCGGCTCGCTTCACGGTGGTTCTTAGACAATGCGTTAATTACACACGGCGCCTTGTTCTGAAGGGGTTTTTTTAACTTTTACCCGCATTTAATCATTGCGCTGTACAATGGACTTGGCATAATAATTTGGCTTAGTATAGTTATCGCCCTGTGTAATTATACTAAATTCAGCACCTGATTTCAAGTGGTCATTATCGCCTGTATCGTAAAGCCCTGATTATCCGAAGGCCAACTAGACAGACTTCTTAAATTCTAAATTAAATTTTCTATTTTGCAGTAGGTTTAAAAAAAAACGTAAATAGCACACGTAAGATTTATTTTATGTCAAACCAATGGGCAGTTTACAGCTGAATATCTCAGTTAATCTTATATTTAACATAGTTACAGTTATTCAGACTTCCAAAGAATTGTTAAACAATTTAATTGCAGACATTAGTTATATATCATAAATTTAAGACATCCTTATATACATGATTATCGTACAGTTATTGGCACAATATTTTTTATTAAATAGTATTTCGTATGATACTATCATACAAACATATTATTACACACACATGTATATTGCAATAAATTAGATGATATTGTCAAAATGAATTTTTGAAGGCCTTTGTTTACAGTAAAATTTTTGAAACATGGGTTATGGGTGTTTTGACGACTTACTTACCGTCAAATTGCACTTGATACAATTTTTCAGGGCGAACTCATTTACATACCCTTAATGATCCATCAGGGCCATAGGACCTTAGGACCGTAGAGTCATGATGGACATAGGGCCTTTATAACCTGCAACATTCTAACCGGTTATGACTCATCTTGCTCTAGCGGTTATCTGCCGTATTCTTCAGATCATCAGTCCATCTGTTTGTCGGACGACCTATCACGTTAATGATGTTTGTTCACTTAGACCACTAGTTCCTTAACTTTATAATATGTGAATACCCCTGTGACTTGGTAGGAAAACTAATTTTACCCCGCCTTTAAAATAGTAGTATGTTTACGAATATAACGGTATATAATGATTTTTTTTAAACAAAAAAAAAACAAAAAATCTATACAATATTTAAGTTTGACAAAAAATAAAAACAAATTTACATTTTAGCGCCCATTACATTATTCCTATAGCGGCGCCCATTATCCGTCAAAAATATCTGATTTACCCCCGATGGGGTAATTACTCACAATAACTTCTCGAGGAAACCTACAAAAGGTACCCGACGCCGAGGGAGCGATTCAGGGTTATGTGGGATTTTTACCGCACTAAAACCCCCCCGGTGGCCGTCTTCAGCGCTACAAAGAGGACTCCGGAATCTCCAAAGGAACGCAACCGGAGTCCTCTAAGCGTGTTGCCCCATCGGGCTCCCAGGTGATATGAACGCAGGACCAAGACATACACTGTTAAAAGGCAGATATGTGCGACACAAGAGCCACGAAACATTAATTTTCAGCAACGTTCGTTTTAACTTAGTTCTCAAGGAAAGAAACGCATCTGTCGCCAAACTCTTTGTCGGCACACTTTTACATGAGGCGACTATCGTAGTCCTCGGGAGTAGCAACGCATCTGTGATTGACTTCAGATTGAACCCTTGTTCTATACGAGGTTACTTACAGATGTCCATAGGTGTCAGTGACCACTTACCATCAGGTGGACTGCATGCTCGTTTCATCCATCCATCAGCCTTTGAAAGTCCACTGCTGGACATAGGCCTCCCATAGTCTGCGCCACTGCATGCTCGTTTGCTACTTCAAAATTATAAAAAAAAACTCGGATAAAATTTGATCTAATCTGGGGTTTATTTATAGATGCCTATGAGCGGCAGCGGCCACTTACCATCGCGTGGACTCACACTAGTTTTACACTTCTATATTACATAAAATATATATCTGCATTTCTTCACATATTGTTCATAGATTTTCATATCATCTCGTACTTAGCTTATATTCCCATTTCAATAATAATTTAATAATATCATATCTTAAGTAATATATAAGAAGATAAATCTTAGTATAAATATACGGTCATCGCCCACACGCACTTGCACGCAGTATTAGAATTATACGTCAACATCTTTTAGGTACACATTTGTAAACTATCTCATTTTTTAAACTAAAAAATAATATTACTATTACTTATAATTCGACGTAAAAATATGGTAAAATATCATAAATTTGTGGTTCAAATTCCCATTTTATTAACTAACTGGCTTGAATAAGGTAACGCGCGTAGATGAGTGGTCAGTATACAGCTTTAACACGCAGCGGTTTCCGAGTTCGATTCCCGGTCAGACAGATATCTAAACGTCGGATTTAGACTTCTTTTCTCGATTTGAGTGTTTGTATTTTCGCCTTCATGTGTCCACGGCACCCACTACACATGAGTGTGGAAAGCATCATTATTATTCTACGCGCTCATATGCAACGGCCTGAGGTTCCTGTGATTTTGTAAGCAGCGTATGGCGCAGAACTTGTATCTGTCGTATTCGAACGGACGTTTCGGCAGCTGGGACCCGCAGAGGAAACAGCGTGGCTCATTCACTTTGACCTGTTGGAAATAAAATATTAACTCTATGTAAGAAGATATAGACTATGTTCGGGTAAAAAACTAAGAAAATGTTATGCAATGAATAGTCGAAAAATACTCAAAATGTGTAAGGTACAACTCATATAATTACAACAAATAAACTCCGGTAGCACCGTGTCTACTAATATGTCTGCCATACATCATCAAAAAAACGCTTTCTACACTCATAGCCCCACACTAGGGTTTTCTCCTGAGTCGTGGGTACCATGGACACACAAAAAGACGAATACACAAACACCCAAATCCAGAACAGGAATCTAAACTTATCGTTCAGATACCTGTCTAGCCGGGAATCGAACCCGGAACCCATTGCGCGTCAGATCGGTATGTAACCCTCGCCCACGCGGGTCATGTATCAGCATCAGTACGAATATGGTTCGACCGATGCCACCGCCACACCTATTTCTAGCGAAACAGAGTTTTTACGTTTAGATGTATTGAAGCCAGATCATTCATATTAGGTGACCATTCTTCGGGAGTAGCAATGTATCTTTAATTGACTTCAGAATCCCCATCCTATAAAAAAAAGTTGCTTACAGACGTCTATAGGCGGCAATGACCACTTATCGTCAAATGGTTCGAATGCTACCTTACTTCAATCTTATAAAAAACCAGCTGACCCGGCGAACATGACGCCTAAAAATCAAAAATCAGAAATTATCAGTCCTCCTCCCCTTTATTACGCATGTATAATACATAAAAACCTTCCTCTTGAACTCTATCTATTTAAAAAACTGCATTAAAATCCGTAGCATCGTTTTAAAGATCTAAGCACACTTAGGGACAGACAGCGCGAAGCAACTTTGCTTTATACTATGTAGTGAAGAATTAAGCGCTTCTACTCTAGTTCGAAAGTTGGTATGAGGGTATACTATACATGGGTCTCTTCCACATCAAAAGCATTGGCTTAGTTTTAAAGAGTTGCCACACATATAGTCAGCCTAAGATAGGCTAAAAGCAGCCTAAAAACCTAGTTAGACCTGATTCTAAAAGTCTACGTCAATTTAGCTAGTCTATAACTAACTCCATCCATCCATCAGGACTTTAAAGTCCACTGCTGGACGTAGGCCTCCCTTAAATGGCGCCACTCCAATCGGTCCTGTGCCCTCTGAATCTAACGGTTTCACGCGGTCTTCTTCAGGTCATCGGTCCACCTGGTAGGGGGGCGACCTGTACTCCTTTTGCCTAAACTTGGTCGCCACTCGAGGACCTTTCTTCCCCATCGGTTATCGGTCATAACTATTCCAATATCATAAAAAATCGCTTGGCTAATATAGAATGGCTGGCCTAAACTCTCTCATTCTGAGAGAAGACCCGTGCCCAGCAGTGGGACAATAACGGGTTGACGAGATAGCATGGCTTACTTTCTCAGCATCCGTGAGCTGCAAGAATTTATTAGTTTTATTCTTCTCCATTTGCTTCTCTTTATCGCGTTGCCGTTTCGCTTTCTTCTGCTGCGCTTTCCGCTCCTTCTCTTGTTCTAGAAGTTCTGGTGTGAGCGGGCCGGGTATTTGAGACTGAAAAAAAAAAGTTCTAAATGATTATTTTTTGTTTATAGTATTAGTTAGATTACACACAGACTCGCAGATTCAATATAAGTTGACAATGAAGATCCAGGGTTTGAAAAATAATACGAATTTTTAAATAAATACCGATACATTAAACACCAAAATTGTATGAATACTCTATTTTAGATTGTTCTTCTTCCTACGACTCAGTATTAATTCACTATTTTATTACTCCCTTAGCACCCCTTAAATTGCATGATGGTAGGTAGGTAGGTAGGTATTATATATGGCAAATTATTATTAACAAAAATGTACGAATAATTAACATTAAATTTGAAAACCATTTTTGACATGTCACTTTATCGGTAGGGACCGTCGAAATTATGTATGTGTTTAATTAATATAACAATAGAATAACATGCCTTTATTTTGTACATTTTGTGTTTTGTTGATTTTCCTTACACACCAGATCGGTAGAAGACCTCAACTGAGAAGTTTCGGAAATAATCTCAGAGTGCCTTTTTTGTTTGTATAGTATATTCTTTTTTTACACCATTATGTTTTTTACAAGGCAATAAAAGCTGGTACTCACGATATGCGGTTTTTGAATCTTTTTCGATTTTTTTTTGCTGATATTTCGACCCAGTTGCATGGATCGTGGTACCGGCGAAACTGCGGTGTCGGGGAGAAACCGTTGACAAGCAATTACATAAACCTCAAGTGATCTCCGCGGAGCATCATTACTTTTCACGTTTAGTAAGAGAAGAAATCGAGATCAAAAAACATCCTAAGAACTTTAATAGACAAGACGGTTTTAAGTTAGTGCAAACATGGAATCCAGTGGTTAGCTTATGTAAATCACATAGAGTTCAAAGTTCGGTGCGTAAGGATACAGTTAGTATAGTGTGTCGTAATATGGAACCTAAAAAAAGAAAAACGAACTAGACGTAGGGTAGATAGGTTAATCTATCACTAGTGCTAGTCAACGGTTTCTCCCCGCCACCGCAGTTTCGCCGTAACCACGATCCATGCAACTGGGTCGAAATATCGGCAAAAAGAATTCGAAAAGGATTCAAAAACCGCATATCGTGAGTACCCGTTAAGTATTAAAATGTGTTAATTCCACGATAATCTAAAATCAAATAAAAGCTGGCTCTCGCAGCAATAGTAGTCACCTTAGCATAGTTGTACTTGTCGGGGAACTGAGCTTGGAAGAGTCGGAAGGCGACGCGCGTGTCGTTGTGCGGCGACGACGCGTACGGGGTCTGCAGCGCGTGGTTCTTCACGCACGGATCCCCGCCCGCCGCCAACAGCTGCCTGAACAAACATCAAACATAATATGCTATAATAGGCTATTTGACAGGTTTTGACAGCAAAGGTTAAGGAACCCAGTAAAAGTTGTTTTTTTTAATTTTGGTACATATTTGCTGAAAAATATCAATTAAAAAATTCAATATTTAAATAGCGCGCCAAAACGCTACTTTGACAATATGGCGGGTTGGTGACGTCACTTGCCTGTATTGTCATCTGTGGCTCATATCATCCACATACATTTGTTGTAAACAAAAAACTAAAGTTTACAAGCAAGTGACGTCATCATAAACCCGCCCAATCAGGAGCATTTTGTGTCACGTGACAAAAGTTTAAAAAAATGCATTTTTATTTAAGGATTTTTAAATAAATTGAATTATTATTTTCAACTTATGATAATAAATAACCATTCTTAAACTCATAATATATACTGATAACAGTAATTGACACTTAATTTTTCGCATTGTCAAATAGCCTATTATTCCAGCACTTACTCCGACTCTTTGTTATGTTTACTTTAAAATGTTATGGTGTATAGAATGTTGCCGACCTTTTAGAAAATAAATGTTTTTTTTTTCGTCAACCCATTATTGTCCCTATGCTGGGCACAGGTCTTTTCTGAAAATGAGAGAGTTTAGGCCATAGTCCACCGCGCTGGTCAAGCGCAAATTGGTGGACATATAAAGGTATAATGAATATTGTTCCTGTCAACTTATTACTGTACTTCTACTCTTAAAGAATGTAAAAGGTTGAACCCACAACGCAGGCCACCTTGATAACTTTAAAAAAAACTTTCAGGTGTGCTATTGGCCCAAATATAATTTTCTTCATGTATAATCATAATTTTTTTATGTGCATGTAACTTCGAAATCTTCGGAGGTTTTTTCCTGAGATTCGAACTTCGTACCTGACTTTTTAATACTGCAATAAAATCAATACGTTACTCACGTGACCATCTCAGGTTGTTCCGCGATGGCTGCCTTGTGTAACGCAGTGTTACCGTCCACCGGGTCTTGCGTGTTACACGCGGTCTCCAAATCGGAGGCCTCCCAGCCCTCCAGAATGGTTTCTAAGGAATTTAACTCCTTATCTGATATTATCTTCCACATCTGAAATAATAAATGATAGCAGTGAACCTAGATTATAACATTTTTTTAAATAAAAATAGAAGTGCTTGACGGACCTATATTACCTTAGCAATTTGTTTACCTAACAATGGAAGGTTGGTTTTGTTTGTAGAACAATTTTTCCTCGAGTTAAATAAAAGCTTATTAACAATTTCTCATTAACGTTTAGTGTCGGACGGAAGTTTCGGCTTCGGCCATCCTTGGCAAAACAATCAACCTTCGGCTTCGGGCGAAATGGGCCGAAGTCTTAGCAGAAGCCGAAGGTTGTTCAACTTTGTGGCTAGCTAGCAAGCTACAAAATTGAACAAAGTGGAACGAATCTACGCCTCCGCGCTAGAAATGTTCATGCGCTGGGATAAGCCTGAAATACTGTGAAGACACACAGGTCCATTGCATAAGTATTTGCTTTAAAAGTTTTGTTAGATATTCACATTACTTTCAAATGTTATCGTTTTTTAGAAGTTGCAAAGTAATTATATTCAGCTAGGACTTGTTTTCTTCGGCTTGAAACCTTCGGCTTCGGCCTTAAGTTGTGACGGTAGCCGAATAATCGGCTTCAGCGAAAATCGACCTTCGGTCAGACACTATTCCTGTAACAATTTTATTATTAGCATACCTTTTTAATATTGGCTGGTATCTTGGCAGGTCCCTTCTTCACCGGTTTGACCTCTTCTGGCTTTTTCTTTTTCTTTTTTTTCACTGTTTTCTCCTTCGCTTGTGTATCTTGTTCGGTATCCGTGCTCTCACAGCTGACTATGGAGGTATCATTCAATAGTAGGTCTTTCCTAGAGTTAGTTATGACTCCGTTCGAACTTTGTTCTGACAGCGTTTTGATCCATCCGACAGGTGTCTCTGAGTCTATGTAGCAAGGACCTTCGTCTTCGCTGGATATGATTTGTGTTGGTAGTTCCCTTGGTGCGCGTTCTCTGGAATTAAATTATGTAGATAGTATACTGACGCGTGATCATGAATTAAAGAAATCGACGGGCCCCTAACAAAATCGTATATTAAAAATTACAAATTTACAGTATGAAGCTTTGTTGATTGTAATAGCTATTTAGGAACTTATTTAATAAGTTCCTTATTTAATAAGATCCTAACTAACAATGATTTTCCGTAGATCTTCTTAGATGTTTTTTTTGAAGGTGGTAGAACCAGTGTATTTCGACCGGGGAAGTACCACCGGCACACCTATTTCTAGCGTGAAGCATTTCTTGCGTTTCGATGGAAGGGTGTGGTTGCCGGCACACTTTTACATGAAGCGACCATCATAGTCCTCGGGAGTAGCAAGGCATCTGTGTTTGACTTCAGATAGAACCCATGTTCTGTATGAAGTTGATTACAGATGTCCATGAGCGGCAGTGACCACTTACCATCAGGTGGACTGCATGCTCGTTTGCTACTTCAGTCAAATAAAAAAAAAGCATACTTTGTTCTAGGGACCCGTCGAAATATAGCTTTGATAATAGAGATCTTAATAACTGCATCAAATTCAACAAAAACTCTGATAAAATTATTACATTTTAAAATAATCATAATGCGGTTTTGAAGTTTCTGATATCTACATCCATTTCGCGCCGTCCGTCCCTATTTATGCTTAGATCTTTAAAACTACGCTACGCATTTTAGTGCAGTTTTTTTAATAGATAAAGTGATACTAGAGAAAGGTGTTTATGTATAATACAAACATAATATAGTGGAGGAACACTAATATTTTTGACTTTTAGGCGGATCGAAGTTCGCCGGTTCAGCTAGTTTAAAATAAAATATAATCAATCAGTCAATTAACATAATAGCTGATAAATAAATACCTGGATTTAGCCCTATCAATGGGTTTGCTGGGACTGCTTTTAGTTTGTTTCTTCGGCCGGTCTACATTCGTGTCAGAAGTGGATTTCACTGTAGTTTTGCTCGTTGAAGCAATAAGCGCCTTTTGAAATAACTCCATCGTATCTATAATTAAGTATAACATTATATGTTTAAATAAATGTATATTTGAACATAGTAGTTTGGCAAAGGATCTTTTTCTTTTTTTCTTCATCTGACCGAAGTAGCAAACGAGCATGCAGTCCACCTGATGGTAAGTGGTCACTGCCGCCCCCATGGGCGGTATGAAGTTGGTTACATCTGTAACCAAAGTAAAGTTGGTTACATCTGTAACCAACTTCATACAGAACGTGGGTTCTATCTGAAGTCAATCACAGATGCGTTGCTACTCCCGAGGACTATGATGGTCGGCTCATATAAAAGTGTGCCGGCAACGACACCCTTCCATCGAAACCCAAGAAATACTTCACGCTAGAAATAGGTGTGGCGGTGGTACTTCCCCGGTCGTACGACCCTGGTTTTACCACCTTCCATAATATCTACCTTCCTATAAAATCTAATTTTCTTCAACTTCTATATAAAACCTAATTTTCTATCTGAAGTCAATCACAAATTCGTTGCTACTCCCGTGAACTAAGATGGTCGCCTCATATAAAATATATTAATTTAATTTATTAATTTAATTAATTTAAACTAATTTAATTTATTTAATTTACTAACATTGTATTATTATGTATAAATGTTAAGGATCCGGGAGGTATACGACCTCCTAGAGAATTGCCCGGGAAAAGAGGATACCCCTCGAGGCCCAAATTTCCTTGCCCACCTCCCTTATGACTTAACACCACCCTTGATCACCCTCAATGCCTCATTATATGTACATATTTCTTCCTCACCATATACTTCAATACTCGCAACAGTTTCGTGCACCCTCTTCACTTCCTTATACGTCGGTTTCCTTGTCGGGAAGGGCAGAGCTCGGACGCGCATATCATCTCTGCTTATGGGCGAGTTCTTCCCAAAGAGAGCTGCCTGGTTCATGGGACCCACTGCCCGGTACAGCACTAAGGAACAACCCACTAAGTCCTTCTCCCAACTGGCTACTATTTCTTGAACGTGCTAGAATAAAAAAGAATAAGATAAAAAAACGTGCGGCACTCGGGGACTACTGCGGTAAAGCTATTACATAGCATTTTTATCAACTTACGCAATTATATTATTATTTATTTATATATTTATGCAGTATTTTTTTCTTTGATATTAATTCAAGTTTTTTTCTTTGATGCTATATATACTTTCTCACAACTAGTTGTTTACATATTCGTCCGATTTCCTAGCAGCTCGTTTCGATACGAGCGAATTTCGTACTGTCGTACCATATACATACACGTTAAGCGAATACTCGGCCGCGCTACATGGTAGGCGGAGTGGGGGGTGTTAGGCTTTTTTCGCTACGGAATTTCTTGATTCAGTCGCCGCGGTCAAAGCCTGCGGTAAAAGCCATAAAATAGCTTAATAGTCAAGTTATTTTTTTATTTTTTTAAGTTTGATCCCCGTCTAGACACCTATCTGAATGATGAGTTTGTGATTTCTCTTCTAGATCTGCATGAATTCACCTTTTGTATACATGGCACCCGATACACATGAATAAAAATCATAATAAGCGCCATACTAGTATAAAAAGAGTATAAATATATTTTCTTATTTTGATTACACTACATGTATTACAGATCTGATTCGAAGATTATTAAATTATTCAATTATATAATGAGACGATTATAACGATATTGTTTTAAATGGAGTCAAAACTCTAAATAACATTATAGGAAATTTGAAATACATGTTTTTGCTCAGAATAAAATGGTTGTTGTTTCAAAGTATTTCATCTTAGTTTTGTGGTATAAAAGCCTCATCTTAGGAAATAAGGCAGTTACTTTAATGATTCACTACAAATAAACATATCCATATCCAGCAATGACCACTAATATTAACTGTCTTAGGACATCGATTTTGCATGATATTTTCTCAATAATTAAATCATTTCGCCCGTCCGTCACTATCAGGTGAACCTCATGACACCACATACACAACTGCCTACCACATTAATATAATACATAAAAAATATGATAAAACAGGAAAATACATAAAAATATGCTAACCAGAAAAAATGTGCTAACTAGGGTTTGCAATCCGGCAAACCGGATCTGGTGATCCGTTCGGATCCGACCGGATTGAAGAAAATCGGCCGGATTCGGATTCAAAATGAGACCGGATTGCAATCCCTAATGTCAACTAATAAACTCTTTGTACCTCCAGAAACTGTGCCTGGTTGTATCTTCTGAGGCTGGAGCCAGCTGACCTCGGGGCGTTCCCGTGGGCATCCCTGGCCGCCTGCGCCTGCCCCTGGCCACGCCTCGTCACGTACGAGTGCATTGTCTTGTGCACTACGGCCACGCCCCCTGGTTAAACAAAGGTCGGTGTGTTGGAACTATGCGACAAGCCGCCTGGCGGAGCGGTTACCACACCGGTCTGACGCGCAATGGGTCCCAGGTTCGATTCCCAGCCAGACAGGTATCTGAATGATGAGTTTAGATTCATGTTCTGGGTCTGGGTGTTTGTGTATTGGTCTTGTGTGTGTCCATGGTACCCACGTCACAGGAAAAAAATAATTTTATTCTGGTCCTAATGTGGAATCACCATCATACCTATTTTTACCATAAAATAGAAGTGTTAAATGAATGATCGTGCTGAGTAATTAAGTGTGATTACAGCAACGTTATTAATTTAGTTATTTTTATTGATTTAGTGATGACACGTTTAGTAATTTAGTAGTAGTTATTACTATTCTATTACTAAACAATTTCCATTAACAGTCTATTATTAATAGTTTTTACTAAAAATATTTCGGTAACGCCGGTAGAAGAAAACGTTTCAGCGACTCTTTAGCGACATTTGTTTTTTAGTATTTTACAACATTGGCGTATTAAAGTACTAAAAAAAAGGAACGCAAAGTAATCAATTTTCAAAACACTACAAATATGTTTCTTAATGAATATATATGTACATTGTTTACAGATATACCTGAGAAAATAGCACCAGCAAAGTGGCCACCGGAGACCATGAGGATGGCCCAGCGCTGGAACCCGGGAATGGACAGGCGTGTGCAACGCTCAGTCCATGCGCTGCCGTCGCCGTCAGTCGATAACTCTTCCTGAATGAAATGAATGTTTAAAATTAAATGTGTTGATTAATCAATAAGATGAAAATAAAAAACTTTTGTTAAATATTGATGTATGACAAGTTTTGAAAAAAATATATAATAACTAGCAGACCCATCCACGCGTTGCTGTGGTTAAAGAAAAGTTACATAAACGAATTTTAAATTGTATTATTTCGTATTTGTAAAAAGTTATTTATATAAAGCTAACAGCTGAAGCTAAAAAAAATATTTGCAATTAAACCTATAAATTAAGATATAAACTATCCTATCTTTCAAGTTGGATCAAAATGCACACGTTGTGTAAATTTGATTATAATCGGTTCAGAGGTTTAAGAGTCCATTGGGGACAAATAAAGTGACACGTAATTTATATATATTAAGACAATTGATCTAAGACAGTTAATCGCTTATATAAAAGTATTTGTTAAAAAAGGTTGTTTTTTTATTTGTTGTTACGAGTATAATAAGACCCAGTAGACCTAAGGTTACTGTCACTTCTGATTCTATTTTTGAAACCATTAATGGCTGGCTCATTTTCGTAAGAGGAGGACCATCTTAGGGAGAAGCAACGCACCACTGATCGACCTCAGGTAGAATTCTTTTCACTACTGTGGATGATCAGAGAAGTCTTTGAGTCGCAGGTACCTCTTACCATCGGATGCATACTCGTTTACTACTCCTATATTATATATACCTTTACGTATATAAATTTAACTACTATTCGTTAAGTCAAAACCATGACGCCCAGTGGCGTAACTATATCTTCGAGGCCCGTGGCAAATTCATCGTATGGGCCCCTAATATAAAAACCAATATAAAAAAATAGATAAATAAATGAATATTTTTATTACAAATACCCTGATTTTTAATACTTTTTTTTACTTGTGTATTCAACTGAGTAGGTAACAATAATAAAACAAAGACTTTTTTTTACTAAACCTGTATAATAAATAATATATGTTGGGAGTTGGGATTCTCCTCTGACCGTGGGCCCCTTCCGGCTGTGGGCCCGGGTCATTTTGCCAACTTTCCACCCTATAGTTACGCAACTGACGACGCCCAATATGTTTACCTTTTTATGATGCAGTATACACCTATAAATGCAGAACACTTGACCCGACTGATTGGTATAAAAAGCTTTGCAGTGTCTAGTAGCCGCTGCAAACAAATCACTTGCAGGGTTGGACGGTTGACTGGTCTCCTCGGCTTCTGAATCGCTGCCGGATACACTTGAGTCATCTGTACAAGAATTATGCTAGAAAATTAAAAAGATTTTTCCAACAAATTAAATTTATTAATTGTTACCATTAATACAAAGCCTACCTAGCACAATTAATAAATTGAATAACAGGTTATGTGTACATCGTCCCTGTAGTTCCGGGATCAGAATAGGGCTACGGCATCCCCTGCCTGTTGTAAGAAGCCACTAAAAGGGGCTTCCGGGGTTGCAGGCCCTAAAGTGGGAGCTCGAACCGTTCGGTCAGGCGATCCCGGGAAGGACGGCGGTATATGTGGTCGCGATCCGTCGTAAAGACTAGACGGAGCGGTGGGCCCAGCCGCCCATTTGGGAGGAGACCGATGGGGCAACGCGCTCAGAGGATTCCGGTTGCGGTCGGTCCGAGTACCCGGAGTCCTCTTTATAGCGCCGAGGGCGGTGAGGGGGTTTTAGTGCGGTAAAAATCCCATATAACCCTGCGTCGCTCCCACGGCGTCGGGTACCTTTTGAAGGTTTCCCCCTCGAGAACAAAAAAAAAGGTTAAGAGTACATTGATCACTAAAGCGGCGGAATTGAAACGAACAAATTTAAATCTTTTTATTTTTCGTTTTTGTAATTATAGTACCTACATAGACTACTACACACTATAGACTTTGGTTACGCTTTGTGTAAAATAGTTATCAATAACGGTGTAATAGAAAAATATGTGTTTCCTACACGAAATGCATATTTTTCTATTCAGTATTCTATTTCTATTATTCAGTATGATTTTAGTATCAGGATCAGGATCTAGGCTCTATCAGGATTATAAGTGTGTACTTGTAACAGTCATGGAAGTCTTTATCAAAGAAACATTGTAGTCTTTCTTACCTTGTCTAGAGTTAAACTGTCCTAGCGACAGCGGAGACTTCCCAAACAGCTTTCTCTTCAGGTTGTGAGTGTGCCAGTGATGCTTGTAATGTGAGGTCTGCTGCGCGCGGGTCTCGAACGGCCCGACCCCGCAGCAAGAACAGCAGTTGCCGTCCGAAGCACCGTTCAGTGTTAAGGCATTGAGGCGTTTGAGTACACTCGCTTCGTCCACTGTGCAAAAAATGTATTGTCTATACATATAACTTTGCATTGCAAATTTGCAAACAAAATAGTTTGGAGGACTTATAATAAGTAGTAATAAAATTGATGTTTTTTACAATTTTCGTTTTGAAATTGCATCAAACAAAAACTTAAATTTAAATTGTGATTGCAATAGATATATATAGTTGGGGCCTTAAGCCTATGGTAACATTTAATTTACATTTTATTAATAAATATCTACCTATTTTAATTGAAGTTATTACAAATTGGAGTTGTCAGATTTATTTTAATGCAGGTAAAACCATGGGGCACGTCTTGTTTCGTAATATATAGAGTGCAAGTAAAATTAAGTAAATTAATGGATGTTTTATGAATATTTATACAGTAGTCTTGTGTTTGCAGGCATGTTTTCAGGACTTAGGACTTAATACTTCATAACAATAAACATAAATAAGGCCACAGATAACAAAAATTGTTTCACACAGAAATTTAAAAAAAAGTTAAATAATATGCTATGATTTTATACAAAGTTACACCACATTGACACCACTCAATTCCTTATTAGTCAGAGATTTAAAATGATTACTACTCAATACTTAGCTACTGTATGTCCACCAATTCGCACTTGGCCAGCGCGGTGGACTATGGCCTATAACTCCCTCATTCTGAGAGAAGACCCGTGCCCAGCAGTGGGACTATATTGGGTTGACGACGACTTAGCTACTGTACAGATAATGGAAATAACTACTGTTTTATTTACACAACTAAAGTATCAAATGAGAATGCATTCAACCTGATGGTAATTGGTCATTGCCGCCCATGGTCATCTGCAACAAACTTCAAATAGAATATGGGTTCTATCCGGAGTCAAACATAGATGTGTTGCTGATATTACTTACCGTAAAGCAGTTATAATTTATATCTGACATGCAAATCATTTTAAAAAAAACTGTGGTTTTATTTTTAACTGGGATTTGAACCTTGGAATAATATTTGAATAGATTTCAGGTTAAATTAATAAGCATTTAATACTGAGAAAAATCATGTTCGTACTACATGACTCACTACACTAACAGTAACTTACAATAAAATACAATTCAGGTAATATTAGTATTGCACAATCAAGTTCATGCATATGTAATCATTGGTGATGATGTGAATCTTTATATTTCAAGTCATACACAAATTGTGATCAAGAGTAAAAATATTGTAATTACTAATTATTCGTCATCAACCCATTGTTGTCCCACTGCTGGGCACGGGTCTTCTCTCAGAATGAGAGAGTTTAGGCCATAGTCCACCGTGCTGGCCAAGTGCGAATTGGTGGACTTCACACACCTCCGAGAACTTTTTTTTTTATAAAGAACTCTCGGATGTGTAGGTTTCCTCACAATGTTTTCCTTCACCAAAAAGCAGTGATAATTAATGTATAATACGATAATTAATGTATAATTACTAATTATAATTATTAGTAACTATCATTGATTGATAAAAGCTATGCTCACTCACAACTCAGTTATATATATTAAACAGGGTGCAATAGTAATGGTTCCTAAATATCTATTTTGCATTGTACTGGCATACCTATATATGAAACTTTTTAAAGTAAATAAATGAAATTTTAAAAATAAGAAAGCATTACAGTAGTTACATGCTTTGTCCTATATTTCTTTCATAATTTTACACATGTTGTGTTTCATAATATTAAAGTATTTTAAATTTAAATTAAGTATCAAAACACAAATTACATAAAGTTAATAAGAAATATGGGAGTGTTGATAGAAATAAAAGAAGGAAAAACTGTGTGAATGTAATATTTCCTTATTTTGTGCTTACAATATTACGACACGTATTGTAAGACATAAAATACACTAGCTCTACAGACGAAATGTATGTGTAATATATTCAACGTAAAAATATATTCAAGCGACTTACCAATTTGATGAGACTCAGTTATCATACAGGCTGCTACTTTCAAGCCCTTCAGCAATTTCTCAAAGTCATCTAATTCGAAAACCCTTACAATTTTAGGCTTCACTGTATCTTTTGACGCCATGGTCTGTTTATTTAACTTTTAACAGAAATCTAAACTCAAGATTTAAACAATAGTAATATATATTGTTTCGAATAAACCAAGGTCTCAAACTTAATTGTTGTGCAATTGTCTAACTACATATTATTGCTTCTAAGAATTTTGAAAAAGAAATAACCTCTTTCACATGTATCTTGACAACTCAACTAACACAAACTTCAACTTGCATTGTCTGAAATGTCAAAAAATTTATGTTGCCAGCTTCATAAAGTCATTTTCCCCCAAAAGTAATTCCCACATTTTATTTTTTTTATGCAAAGAAAAGGGTCACGTCGGACCTGTTCTGTTACCTACTTATGTATTATTATATACATGTAAATAAATAATAAAATAAAGTAAAACGTATTCTTTATCAAATTAGAATTTAAATTCTAATACACGAGATAAAAAAACTATTTCAACACTATTTCAACAATTCACTTATTTTCGACAATTTCGCACACACTGCAGCCTATGTAGCTGGAGGGATTGTAACATTTGACATATTTGAAACAACCCATTTCTGAGTGACATAGGCTAAATAATTTGTAACAATAATCCGGTTAAGAGTAAGTCGAATTTGTACACGAAGGGTTCTGTACCATTATCTACAAAAAACGGCAAAAAAATTAAGATTGTTGTACGGGACTCCTCTTGCTTACTTACTTTATTCTGTATTTAGTATATTTTTATAGCAATAATAATGAGTACATCATCTGTGAAACATATAGCCTGATGACAGATGGAAGGTCAGACGAACAGAACTACAACTAAGTGTTGATAATAGGGTTCCGTTTTTACCCTTTGAGTACGAAACCCTATTAAGACGCCAGCCATAAGAGAAGAAGGGGGATGTGATGTCTTTTTTACTGTCAAAATGTTATAGGTAATGGAAAAATATATTATGTGCATGTTTATTTTAAACCTTCAAAAGTTACCGATACAAACGACGCTACTGCCCAATTCTGTATCACGATAAGTTCTGACAATAAATTCTAATCGTTATGTCCAATTTTATATTAATATCAAAGAAAACAAATGCACAGCGATACACAACCAATGTCGACGCGCTTGTTACATAGTGCAGCAAGTTCATCGCCTATCGCGCATCGCTCGTCGCAGCAGAACGGTCCTCGCGGCCCCGTTTCCCTGGAACGATTCTGGTGTCTTCTTCAGTTATAAGAATTAATGATATACTTTCCAATTGCGGTTCACACCTCGAACGTAATTGTACTTTTATTAGTAATTTTTGTTTATTATAATGAAAGTAATTGCAGCATTTTTGACTTTAATTTTCATCTCTGCATTCCCGTCTGCAGCTTATGTAACTCGCTGATAAACATCGCGAAATCTTTATCTTTATTCTAATTGAAACTGCTAACAAAAAATACGTAACTCGTGCATAGAAACTTTCGCGATTACGGAACTGTAAATAGGCTTATTACCCGACTGAATTCTTAGAAGCAGAAGAATTTGGAGGGCAATGTTTTTTGAGAGAATGTATGATTGTAATTTATTACATATTATTTGAAACAACTCGGTTTTGAGAGTGAAATAGGCTGTATAATTTTTCAATAAGGCGTCTGCGGTCAGAGAAAAAGGAAGGGAAGGACGATTTTGTATGAAATATCCATAAAAACACGGATATTATATGAAAGTTAGTAAGTAGACCATTACAAATATATATTGTACTTCTATACTTGTTGCAAGATAAATTCCCCAAAAGCTGTCGGCTAGTATGTAATCGTTTTTCTTAAAATTTACTGAATAGATTGAAGTCCGATTTTTACTAAAAGATAGTACAATTCTTGAGAAAGATTTGAGATATTAGTGTATTATGGTTTTAGGTAAATTGACTAAATATAAGGATTACTGTTGAAGACGTCACGCGATTTAAAAAAAAATCCGCCTGCCAGGTGTTTTACACGAGTACGATGCCTAAACTAGCAGAGTTACACTAGAATAACGTACAAGAGAATTGTAGACCTACAAAATACTACAAATAAGTCCTCGGTAGCATGACTTTATTTCTTATGGGAAACTCACAATAATTATATTTATGTTAAAAAAAAATCAAACAAAAATATCACGTTAATTTCGAGATTGCTTCTTAATCACGTTAATTCCAAGATTGCTTCCTATTTGCAGTATTGCGCGTTATCAAAAAATATTACAAGTATTACATCCATCCATCCATCAGCCTTTGAAAGTCCACTGCTGGACATAGGCCTCCCCTAATCTGCGCCACTTCGACCGGTCCTGAGCCATCTGAATCCAGCGGTTACCCGCCGTCTTCTTCAGGTCATCAGTCCACCGGGTCGGGGGCGGCCTGCACTCCTTTTGCCGAGGTCTCCATTGCCGTGGTCTCCATTCGAGGACCCTTCTACCCCGTCGGTTATCTGTCCTACGAACGATGTGGCCTGCCCATTGCCACTTCAGCCTACTAATTCTGAGAGCTATGTCGGTAACTTTCGTTCTCCTACGGATTTCATCATTACGAATTCTGTCGCGCAGGGAAATACCAAGCATAGCTCTCTCCATAGCTCGCTGAGCGACTTTGAGCTTCCGCATGAGGCTCACAGTAAAGGACCACGTCTCGGCGCCGTATGTCATCACTGGCAACACACACTGCTCGAACATCTTCGACTTCAGGCTCTGAGGTATATCGGATGAGAAGATATGGCGCAGTTTCCCGAACGCTGCCCAGCCGAGTTGGATTCTACGAGTGACCTCTTTCTCGAAGTTGGACTTACCCATCTGCACCACCTGCCCCAGCTAAATGAAATGAAATGAAATGAAATGAAATGAAATGAAATGAAATGAAATGAAATGAAATGAAATGAAATGAAATGAAATGAAATGAAATGAAATGAAATGAAATGAAATGAAATGAAATGAAATGAAATGAAATGAAATGAAATGAAATGAAATGAAATGAAATGAAATGAAATGAAATGAAATGAAATGAAATGAAATGAAATGAAATGAAATGAAATGAAATGAAATGAAATGTCTTTATTTTGTATAGGCCTGCGGGGGCACTTACAAATTGTCAGTTACATTTTTTTTTCTTACACTACCACCGGATCGGAATACGACCTCAACTGAGAAGATCCGGCAAGAAACTCAGCGGGTTTGTCTTTTTTTCTTATTTATATTCATTTTTTTAATATTATAATTAAAGAAATAATTAAAGAAATATATTCGTCAACAACTTCGAGGGTGGTGCCGTCAACAACGACCGGTGCGGGTGTGACATGGACGTTAGACATGATCTTTGTCTTGTCCATGTTCATCTTAAGACCCACCCGTTGAGAGGCACCAGAGAGGTCGTTGAGCATGGTGTTGAGGTGCTCCATCGACTCCGCCATGATGACTATGTCGTCTGCGAATCGAAGGTGAGTGATATATTCGCCATCGATGTTGATGCCGAATCCTTTCCACTCCATCAGTTTGAACACGTCTTCCAATGCAGCGGTAAACAGTTTCGGGGATAATACATCCCCCTGTCTCACACCGCGCTGCAATTGGATCGGGTTCGTACATCCGTCGTGTAATCGGATCGACATTGAGGCTGCCCTATATATACACTTCAACACTTCGATGTACCGATAGTCAATCTGGCACCGCTGGAGCGACTCCAACACCGCCCATGTCTCGATAGAATCGAAGGCTTTCTCATAGTCCACATAGGCCACACACAACGGCAGATTGTACTCCTCGGCCTTCTCTACTATCTGCCGCAGTGTGTGTATGTGGTCCATGGTACTAAAGCCTTTTCGGAATCCGGCTTGTTCGGGAGGCTGGAAGTCGTCGAGCCTGCGAGCTATTCGATTATTGATGACCCTCGAAAACACCTTGTAGACGTGGCTCAGAAGCGCGATGGGCCTGTAATTCTTCAGTAAAGACCTATCGCCTTTTTTGAAGAACAGTATCACCACGCTTCTGCTCCACGCCTCCGGTGCTATACCCTGGCTTATGACGGAATCGAACAACTGTTGGAGCGCTTTCAAAATAGGCCTCCCTCCTGCTTTAAGCAATTCAGTTGTGATTCCGTCTTCGCCGGGCGCTCGGTTGTTTTTGAGCTGTTTGAGGGCCAATCTAATCTCGTACAGGCTGACGTCCGGGATATCTTCGGTATAGTGTCGGGTTAGCGTGGCTCGCTTGTCATTGACAGGCGGCAAAGGGCCACGTGAAGCGGTATATAACTGCCCATAGAAGCGCTCAATTTCTCTCTGAACTTCAGGCCTCGCGGCAACTGTGGTGCCGTCTTCCGTCTTCAGCTTCGTTAATAAGCTATGCCCAACACGCAAATCCCCTGCGAAGACCTTGGAGCCCTTGTTCCGCTCAATTTGCTCTTTAATGCGATTTGCATTAAAGAGGCGAAGGTCACGTCGCATCCTGTTAGAGATTTGCGCGTTGAGCCGCCTAAGCTGCGACAGTGAAGCTGGAGATTGCACACACATTGCCCGCCGTTCTGCCATAAGTTCGAGAGTTTGGACCGAAAGTCTTTGAGTACTTCTATTGGATGGGGTCTTATAGTACTTCGACCCTACCTCGTGGGCAGTTTCTACCAATTTGGTGTTCATTTCGTCAACATCAACGCAACTTTCTAGGCATTCCAGGCGATTGCGTAGCTCGAATTGAAAGTCTTCAGAGCCCTGGATTTGACAAGATCTTGTACGGAGTATCGACTTCATAAGGCGGGACCGTTCCAGCTTGATCTTGATATTTAACGTGCCTCTTACCATCCGGTGATCGCTTCCGGTCTTAAACCTGTTGATCACAGAGACATCGTTAAATATGTGCCGCCTGTCTGCCAGTATGAAGTCAATCTCGTTTTTGGTAGTACCATCGGGACTCATCCAGGTCCATTTCCTTTGAGGCTTCTTCCTGAAGAAGGAGTTCATCATATAGAATCCTTCCTTTTCCAAGAAGTTAGCCAGCAAATGGCCTCGATGGTTCCGATTACCAATGCCAAAGGGCCCTACCCTCAACTCATCGCCACATTGAACGCCCAGCTTTGCGTTGAAGTCCCCCATCACAACCGTGAAGTACGATTTTGAGGTATGAATGGCTTTAGTTATGTCCTCATACATAACCTCAACCTCGTCATCAGAGTGCATCGATGTCGGCGCATATACCTGTATGACCTTCAGCGAGTACCTCTTGGATACTCTGAGTATAAGGTATGCTACCCTGGGCGACACACTCTTGATCTCCAGAACGTTGTTGACAAGGGACTTGTTGACGAGGAACCTGACACCACCTTGGGACAGGGCCCTCCCGGTGGTAGAACAAGTTACCAGATTTTAGGATCATCGTGTCCTCCTCCTGTCTTCGGACTTCAGATAATCCTATAATACTCCAGTTTAGCTTGTCCACCTCTTCTTCCAGCTCATATATCTTCTCATCATTCCTCAGAGTCCTGGTGTTATATGTTGCCAGGTGCAGAAGTCGTCGGTTGTGGTAGCGCAATCTCTGCCGGAGATTCTTAGCACCCCCTGCCCCGCCGTAACCGTGACTGCTACCATAGCCAGGAATAGCGGGGCTGCCGGGGACTGGGGGCCATGGTTTCGTCTGAGCTGCCATTAGGGGGTTTTGCCATAGTCACCGCGCTTGGCTGTGCGTGTTGGTGACCGCAGTATGTTTAAAGTTCTCAGGGTGATGCTGCTGCCCATCACCTGGTTTAAGGTCCCTTAGTCGCCTCTTACGACATCCACGGGAAGAGAGGGAGTGGTGCTATTCACAAGACCGACACCACACGGCCAAGTATTACATATTGCGTACTAATTATCACGAAAAATTGATTTTAATGGCCTTATTAGATACCAAGCATACCTAACCAATCTTTGTAAGTAGTGAATGTCATTTTCATAATGATAAATTATAAATTTAAATAATTGTTTTTTTAATTATATAAGCGTAAACACCTACTAAGGTTAAATAAAATAAATTATTATAAAAACAAAAAGAAGAATATATAGACTATTATAAAGTACACATGTTATAACACTTTTAATTGTAATAATACATAATATTATTACACTTAAAAGTGTTATAACATCGTTTTAGCCGTCGGGATTTTTGTTTCCATAATAATTTCTTGTTTTATTTTAACGACAAGTGGCTCAGAAAATGGGAAAAACTTTGAACCTGGCAGCATTAAGTGACGTCAACTGTCAAATTAAAACAATTTAAATCGTCAACTTATGATCTGACATATCAGTAGTCAGTGTCACGACCACAGATTATCACCTAAAATTCTTATAAACACTAGTACAATACTTGTAAATTATGATCTTCGTTAATTTATTTTATTAAAATCGTATTATTTAAGCTCATGAAATAAAAATAATACAATGTGTGATTTAAACAATAATTACGGGTACTTTAACGCAAATAGCGTTAAAATTATGACAGCTAATAATAATACATTGTTATTGTATAAAATTCATTTTATGACCTTGTAATAATACCTACGAAACCTAATGCAACGCCGGGTTATGTGGGAATTTCACCTCACTAAAACCCTCCCGGTAGCCGTCCTCAGCGCTGGGAAGAACTCCAAGATTAATAGATATATAAATAATATAAATTAAGATAAAATAAATACCATAATTACCTACTGAAATAGGCAGCTACGGTTCCTTATAAAACGTATGACTAATTAGGATGACCAAATAATATTGATAACCCCTTTACATATATGTACTTTACTTTACTTTTAGTTGTTAATATTTTTTGTACCTGTTCAAGAACTTGCGTAAAGTCACAGTATATTTTGTCAAGAGATGTCGCCACATGTATTCTAAATCATTATAACACAAGCATTCCGTTCTCGGGTAAAGTACCCGAATTCAGAATATTTTAACAAATAATAACTCCGTTTGGGAAGATTTCAATATGTGTAACGATTAATATATGGACGGTAAAAAGGAACTTAGGTAGATACTATTATTTCAAACTTACACTCGATAAAATCTTATTCAGCCATGATACCTATAGGTAAATAAATGCGAAATTTGTGAGGATGCATGTAGGATTGCCACCTTTTTTCAGCTATATATGTACATTGGCTACAAAAGGTATAAAGAAAAAAGTACGTAGCTTCAAAATAAAGTACAATTTATTTTATTCATTATTTTTTGGCTCCAGGAAACTTTTAGAATGGTGTGTGGTGTGATAGGGGAAAAATAGGAACATCTATACCAAAAATATAAAGGTCTCCAGTATACATATTCTATCTTCTAAATAAGGTAGCTTTGGAAACAGAAATGATATAATTTTTGTTTCACACAAAACTGCTAATAATATAACTTTGTTAATACCAGAAAATGAAGTAGGTATTATTGCCCCAAATAAAGTACAATACTATAAAATAATGTACGGGTGGCAAACCTACATGCATGTGTGTTTGTTACTCTTTCACGCAAAAACTTCACACACACGCTTTCTACACTCATAGACCCACACTCGGATCGTTGTTCGTACCATGGACACACACAAGACGAATACACAAACACCCAGACCAAGGACATGAATCTAAACTCAACATTCAGATACCTGTCTGGACGGGAATCGATCCCGGGACCCATTGCGGGTCAGACCGGTACAGTAACCGCTCCGCCACGCGGGTTTCACTGTAGAACGTAGCAGGAATAGTTTATGACCTACATTAACAAATAGGAAACTCATTACAGTGGTAGACGTATCTAAGAAGCGTGTAGAAGCGGACTTTAGCAAAGGGAGATCTTCTGCCAGGCTAGGTGATCATGCCTGGGGAGCGGCCGTTCTCCTAAAGTCGTTGTTCGGAACTTGTATATATGCGGGACTCTATTGTCCCACTGCTGGGCATGGGTCTTCTCTCGGAATGAGATGTTTTTAGGCCATAGTCCATCGCGCTGGGCAAGTGCGAATTAGTGGTACACGTATTTTCAGAGTTAAATGGTAATAATAATTTATCTATGTTCAAAAATAATTATTTACCTATGAGTCCCATGTAAGACAGTCTAATGTCAGTAGATACATACATAATTTGTTCTATTAAATCTATTATATTAAATTAAGGAACGTTGGATAACAGCTCGTTAATATCTTGCCCCTCTTGAATCGTTTTAGCCTTTGTGGGAGTGAAACAATAAGAAAGCCGAAATTGAACGCCCACCGTCGACGCCTACACGCTCAGACAATGAATATTGATTAAAATAATAGTTTTTCAGCTGTAAGTTTTTCAGCTGTAAGTAGGCATATTTTTCAAAGTGGAAAAATAGAAAATAGTTCAAAACGGGATGTAGCAGAAAGAGTACATATAAAATATAAAAGTGACCTCTTTCACTTTTATTTTAGGCGATAAACTTATTTGGCAGTGTATCTTAGTTTTGTAGCTTAGTTTTTGTTTTTTTCTTTTAAGTTCCAATCTAACTTAATCCATCCTATATAAAAAGGCTGATCATACTGCATCAGCATGGTTTCAATTCAAATTTTCACTCGTCGAAGCAGTTTTAACTGAGTCATTTTGGCAAAAGGCGTTTCGTCTGGTTCAGTTAATTCTAGTTTTAACAAAGGCGTTTAGTGAGCAACTTAACTTAAAACGGGTACTAACGGTCACATATATACTATGTTAATGGATAATTTAATTTTCGCAGCAACCAAGATTCAGAAGAAATTAAAAGGCAAATTATTAACCCACGATCGATCAAACGTTATGTGTCTTTTATGCGGTGTATTACAAGTTCACTGAGTATCCATTAGTAATTCAACGAATTATATATTTTGATCATTCGCGAATGTGTATAACCACTACCGACATTCGCGAATATTCAGTTTTTTTTAATGTGACGCCAATCTGAGCATCGTTAGATTTATTTTCAAGGAGGTGCATCTGCATCTACACGTACCTACCTACCTACCTACTAGTAGTGTAGGGGACGGTGCAATGTAGATTGGACGACCTTTTTTTGAGTAGTAAGTAGGTGGCTACTTACTACCTTAGTATCAATACCTTAGTAGGTAACTACAAATGTTATTTAAAGAAATATGCACTGGGTATAGGTTGTTGCGCCGATGAAATTTTCCCCTTCTTTGATATTATTACGTAAAGAAAAATGCTTTTTACTGTTTGTTATATAACTGAAAATCATTTTATAATATTTTTTAACATTTTTAATTTAGCTTCAGTTTTATTTGGATATTTACGAACGTAAAAGTGTTTTTTTGTTTAAGGCCAAAACGGATAATACCTGTTTCAGCATCTTTAGGTATTAGATAAACCATCATTCAAAGACTTTTATCGCTAGTATTCTAGGAAGGTAGGTACATGAAACATAATTCTGAAATTATTTCTTCTTGCATTTCGTTTCTTTGTACGATCTTCTTCAGGCTTAGGTATACTGATTACTTCTCTAAACTAATCTTTGACCTTATTTGCTAATATTTAAACATTTTTTTTCGTGCGCTACCTACTACACTTTGGTCTTAAGCTAAGACACTCTAGAATCCTTAATGTTTTCGAGATAGAACAATATCTTGTTGACACAGGACTCTGTACAATCTTCTATGTGTGTTTCAAAGTTGTATCTAAAACTATAGCGGGTTAAATTAAAATTACTATAAGACCCACCAACCATGTCTTGGTCGCGTTAAATAAACGCACGAACTTTTATTATAATATAGCCATTTGTTATATTTCAATTAAATATTTAGGTCCTTTTGTTAAGCCTTATGGACCTATTCATATAATTTACTGAATATAACATTTCTGAAACATATTTAATAATTACTAAATTGGCAAGTTTGAGAGATGTTTTTTGAAAAAATAATGTTCTAGGCCTAAATTTCTAACGCATGTTTTAGTATAAGAAGGCACTGGTAAATACACTATACAAAGGATTTTTTCATCATTGTTTTTGAAAAGGAGCAAATGCAAATTTGGAAGTTTATATATGTTTTATATTTATTTTTAGCAAATACTTCGTTACACGTGGACATAAGGTACTTTTTTACAACTAAAGAGGTAACCTAATGACCGAAACTAGGTCACTCGATGGAGACTCCCAGGTTCTAGTGCCAGGCATCATTGTTTTTGCGTCCGATTGCCTCGGAAAGAAGGAAGCCTGTTGTTTTTTGAACGTATGTTTGTGTGTGTGTATATCTGTTGCCATGTGCTACAGCCTAATGGCAGCGTGCAGCGCTACAACGCGCTACGGCTCGACGGAATAAAACATACTAGTAATCCGTCGCAACGGTCGAAGTTCGACCGTTATTTAAATTAAAAAACTAAACTTCATATATTCCAAAGTAGCACGAATGCTTCTCAAATTCAAATAAATTGTAATAGTTTCAAGTTATTTTGAACGCACCCGTTAAATGTAAGAAGGTTTAATTAGCTAAGTTGCATTTAAAAGTAATAGCGGGTATTTTGACACAGACATCTGACATTTTCGACGTAATTTGTTTTCATCGTAGGACATTGAATGTTGTATTTCGTTTATTATGTATGTGTTTTTGTCAAATGCAAGGTTGTGTATGTAATGTGTTTTTAGTTGATTTTATGTATTATTTGAAAGAAATATGAGCATTGCGTAATACTTTTCTACATCAACTATAACCGTGAGTAATTTCATACTCCTCCATCTGCGGCAAGTATCTTAAAAACGGATCAAACGGATAGGTGACATCTCATTAGAATCGAATCGGTTAGCAGACTGACAAATGATATATTTACCAGGTGGTAGAAACAGGTGGTGTAGTTTGACGGGGGAAATACCACAGCCACGCTTAATATTAATATGAAGCAGGCAGATGTAGTTGCCGGCTTACTTTAATATGAGGCGACCATCTTAGTCCTCGTGAGTAGCAACGCATCTGTGATTGACTTCCGTTAGAACCTCAGTTCTATATGAAGTTGCGTAAAGATGTCAATGGGCCGCAGTGACCACTTACCATAAAGATTGCATGCTCGTTCACTAAATCAGTCAGAAAAAAGGTGAAGGTGTGTGAAATGCACCACTTATTACTTGACCAGCGCGGTGAACAATGAACTCTTTCTTTCCGAGAGAAGATAAATGCCCAGCAGACCTAATAAAGTGTTAAAGCCCACTTTTGTAGATATAGTTTAAATATATTACGATGTACATAAAATTGTGTTTCACAATTTCCTTTTCATCGTAGCTAATTCCGTAGCAAAATAGTGTTTGCAGTTTGCTACGTTGCTACGGAGATTGCTACGAATTCGTTGATTGTTAGTTCCTATGAAAAGCAGGTGATTTTAGATTTTTATTAATCGCCCTTACCCGTTTGCTTACATGTCGTAAGATAAGTTTCAATCTTAAAGACCTACCAGTCTCATCAACAACGCAAGTAATTATGTACGTTTGTTAGTGCTTGATGGAGTGGGATTTATTAATATAAAAACGTATTTTTGTTTTATTAATTACTTCCGAAATATATTTGATTTTTAAGTGTTTGTGTCAGGATAGTATCTAAAATAATACCATTGTGGTATACATTTATTTGTAATGGTAAATTTACTACGTGTCTCATATTTTTATGATAGTAAATAAATCGTGCCTTTCCATGCGTTTTTCTCAGATCACGTGTATTGTTTTACCATATAGCCTAGGTCACCGCAAACTGACTTGATTCAAATTCACTACCTCTGAAACGATTGCGCAAAAGTTCTACTTTACTACGTATTGAAAAAAAATATAAAAAGGAACATGCAAACCCTCTAATGGTAAATGACCGCTAACGCCGATGTACGCCTTTTTTTTACGAGGGAGAAACCTTCTAAAGGTATCCGACGCCGTAGCAGCGACGCGGGTTATGTGGGATTCTTACCGCAACAAACCCCCCGGTGGCCGTCTTAAACACTGCGTCCCCCACGCAGTGTTGAAGACTATTTCAGGCTCTTCCCTGGTGAGCTCACCGACGTAAATAACAGAATATGCTCACCGCACCTTCTGTTATTTACGTCGGCATGCGACCACACATGCCGCGGCCCTTCCCGGGGTCACATGGCTGGTCGGTTCGAGCTCTCTAGCCGCATGCAACCCCGAAAGCCCCTTTTAGTCGCCTCGTACGAAAGGCAGGGGATACCGTAGCCCTATTCTGATCCTGGGACTACATATACAGCCGATAGACACCTGTAAGCAACTTCATATTTAACAGAAATTCTATATGAAATCAATCACACGGCCATCAACTTAGCATCAAAGTGAAAGCACATACCAAAGTGAGTCGACAACGACACATTTTCACCGAAACGCAATTTCCAATTTAGGATAGAAATAGGTGTGGTGGTAGTACCTCTGGCTCGAGTTGTTACTCATTCTACCCTTTAAAATATACCGACTTAAGTTTGCCCTGTTTTAATTCAAGAAGAATAAGAAACGAGCATGCAGTCCACCTGAAGGTATGTAGGAACTGAAAACATTTGTCATCAGCTCAAGATAACATCAGTGTTATCAGAAGTTCGTCACAGATCGGAACGCCTCAGAGTACGTCTTTCTTTCGAAAGCCTTCAGCCCAAAACACAGCAGCGCTTCTCTTGATAACCCATTATTGTCCCACTGCTGGGCACGGGTCTTCTCTCGGAATGAGAGAGTTTTAGGCCATAGTCCACTGCGCTGGTCGAGTGACTATGGCCTAAAACTCAAATTCAAGTCAAATTTGTGAACAGTGGTGGTAGTTACTATCCGTCAATCAGCAGCGCTTCACAATGCTGTTATTTGTAATAAGGAGTACATCTATTTATTACAAATACATGTGATTTGCCTCTAGAGGCGAATCACAAAGGATTCTATCCCCTTCTAATTATAAAATTTAACCTTTTAAGGAATATTTCTTGTTTGCGCGTAGGCGTTGACGGTGGGCGTTCATACTCGGCTTTCGCTGCTTACTATTTCACACCCACATTGGCTTAAGGGGGTCTCAACGTCAAGAAGCTTGTTTATTAAAGTAGTTTCCAGAAATTGCAAAAACAAACCTACAATGCCTGGGTTTTTTACGCATAATAAGACATGCTTCAACGAACAATACATCATACATCATTTATTTTTTTATGAGAAACTTTATTAAAATCTATACAAGTAATGCGCTGTTTTTGTTCTTTGTGGCGTTATCTTGTGGCTTATCCAATTGGGCGCAAAGATTGTAGTACTCAAATGTATGAGTAAAATATTTTCATGAGAATTTGTACTTTCCTAATATTTTGAAGCTCAGTCTCGTATGATTTGCTTTAGAAAAAGTTATATCTCACTACTTACCCGCGGCTTCTCCCGCACGGTCAAAGGGGATTATAATATTATTTACGAATCACGCTATTAAATGCTAATGCATTTAATAGCGTGATTCCGAACTTGCAAATGAATTTTTTTTACAGCCATCTATTAAAAACACCTGGAAGTACTAAATATGTATCAACTAACAAAACATCGATATTCTCATGGGAATGAGAAAGCGCGGTAAAAAGTAGCCTATGTCACTCTCCGTTCAGGAGTTATGGTTTATATGGTGGGAGATAGGAATCTCCCACCATATAAACCATATCACATAATAGCTATGTGGTGACGTGAAAGAGGAACAAACAAACACACTTTCACATTTACAACATTAGTATGGATTTACATGTCTTAAACATGACACTGTGCTCTGATAGCTAAGAAAAAAGATGAAAAATTGGGAATAATATAACCGTGAGCTCTGTTCATAGAAAAGTCGTCTACAGTTTATTTTATTAGACGTTCTAGTGTGCTTAATATCAACTTCGACAGTGTGTAGCAAATATTCGAATCAGCCGAAGTCATAAAAATCTTTTTTATGATGTTAGCTGACTTGTATGGCCATCACACTTGACTTATCAATCCATTTTGAGAATTCGCTGCTTTGTTCAGAGAATTTTGCTACTTGGTTCAGAGGTCAAAAGTAAAATAACTATTATATTGTTAAGTTAATATTGCACAGACACTTTCTAAAAACCTAGAAATGATACGAAAATGAAAAAAGAAGAATTCGAACTTTGGAGTTTCAAGTAATGGCGAGCGATGACCCATATTTGTTGATGATCATAGAATTAAAGGAATAAAACTGTCTACATACTAGCATTAAACAATCTTATATTGGACTCGTAAATATTTATTTTAAAACATAGAATATATATATATATATTTTAATTTATATGTATACTCATCAGGTATGAGAATCGGTTGTAATCTTGTAATCTATTTTTCACCCGTAAGTGAAAATCTAAAATCACTTCTCCTTAAGAACTGGCGTATGGTTGACAATCAACGAGTTCGTAGCAATCTTCGTAGCAAAGTAGCAAACTGTAGCCGCTATTATGCTACGGATTAAACGAACATGTAACAAAGCGAGCGTTAACATTTTGGCTCTGCTGGGTATGTTTTTTTCTCCGAATGAAAGAGTTTATATGGTATGTTTTACACACCTTCGCCTTTTTCCGACTAAAATAGCGAACGAGCATGAGTGGACAGCATGCTCGTTCGATATTTTAGTCGGAAAATCTTTTGGTAAATGGTCACATCTGCCCATTGACATCTATAAGCAGCTTTATATAGAACTGAGGTTTTATCTGAAGTCAATCACAGGTGCGTTGCTACTCATGAGGTCTAAGATGGTCGTCCTATATGAACATGAGCCGGCAACCACACCCTTCCATCGAAACGCAAGAACTGCTTCACTCTAGTATTGAGTTTGGCAATGATATTTCCCCCGTCGAACTAAATATAGCCTACCCTACCCTCGTAAATATAGCCTATTTCACTCTGCTAACCGACAAGCCGTCAAGCCGCAGCGCGCTGTAGCACTGTGTGCTGCCGTTGGACTGTAGCGCGTGGACGTAGTGGTAGCATGGTACGTGGTAGCGTATGTGTGTGTGTATGTAGGACATACATACACACATACGTTCCAAAAACATGACTTTCTTTCTTAGGCAGTCGGGTACAGAAATAGTGGTGAGTGCCCGGGATTAGAACCTGGCATCCTCCATCGACAGACCTAGTTTCGGTCATTAGGCTATCACTGTTTAGTTGTAAAAAGTATATATAAAACAATATAAAACACATATAAACTTTTGAAATTAGCATTTTATCCCTTTTCCAAAACGACAATGAAAAAATCCTGTGAATAGTGTATTTACCAATATCTCCTTGTACTAAAAAATGCACAAGAAATTTAGGCCTAGAACATTTTTTTTTCAAAAAACGTCTTTCAAAGTTGCGAATTCGATAATTATCGAAATTTATTTCAGAAATATTATATTCAACAAATATATGTATAAATAGGTCCATACAGGGTTAACAATTTAAAATATTCAATTGAAATATAACAAAGGCCATTTTATCAGTTCGTGTGCTTATTTAAGACGACCAAAACATTGTTCGGCCGGTCTTACAGTAGTTTTAATTTAAACCGCTATACTTTTTGATAGAACTTTGAAAAACACATAGAACAATATACAGAGGTTGGCAGAGGATGTTGTTTTATCTCAAAAACATCAAGGATTCTAGAGTGTCGTAACTTAAGCCCAAAGTAGTATCGCAGAAAAACGGTTAAATGTTAGTGACATTGGTCAAACGTTAGTTTAGCGAAGTCATTGAGATGTAATTATGTAGGTACCTTTTTTTTTGTTTTCGAGGGGGAAACTTTCAAAAAGTACCCGACGTCGTGGGAGCGACGCGGGTTATGTGGGATTCTTACCGCACTAAAACCCCCCCGGTGGCCGACCCCGACGCTGCGAAGAGGACTCCGGGAACTCCAGTTGACCGCCGCCGGTGTCCTCAGCGTGTGCCCCATCGGGCTCTTCTCTGGTGGGCGTGAACTGCTCACCGCACTTTCTGGTTTTTTATGGCAACATGCAACCACACATGCCGCCGTCCTTCCCGGGGTCACTTGACCGGACGGTTCGAGCTCCCACTCTTCCTGCCCGTAACCCCGGAAGCCTCTTTTAGTCGCCTTTTACGACAGGCAGAGGGTACCGTAGTCCTATTCTGGTCCCGGAACTACAGGGACAATTATGTAGGTACCTACCTAACCCTGAGAAAGATCAAACACAGAAACAAAATGCAAGAATTCTGAAATTATCTCCCATGTACCTTTTTAGAATACTAACGACAAAAATCTTTCAATGGTGTATTATCTAATACCTAAAGATGCTAAAACAGGTATTGTCCATTTTGGCCTAGAACAAAAAATGCTTTTACTGTGGTAAACATCCAAATAAAAACTGACGCAAACTAAACATTTTAAAATAACTTTCAGGTACAGAATAAGCACTAGAAAGCATTAGGTTCATTACATACTGACATTAAACAAGGCATCGTAAACAAATCAAGTGCAATCATCCCCAATGCACTCTCTTTTAAATAATTAGTAGTTACTAAGGTAGTACTGCTAGGGTGAGTAGGTGCACCAGATGGAATCCATGTCCTGCATGAAGTTGATTACCGATGTCCATAAGTGGCAGTGACCATTTACCATCAGGTGAACTGCATGCGCGTTTGCTTGTTCAGTCGGTTAAAAACAAAGCTAGCTCCAGTATTTTGCCATACATTAGACTATACGAGAAGCTTGTTTGCCTAAGTAAGGCAAGGCACTGATATATGAAGAAGTATCAATAGTTACAAGTTACCGAGTTTTAATAAACAAACTCTCATTGGTTGATAATGATTAAAGAACTATGTAGCATAAAATTTTAATGTGGTAGAACCACCTGGTTCGACCTAGTCCGGTGTAGTTCGACCGGGGAAGTACCACCGCCAAACTTATTTCTAGCGTGAAGTACTTCTTACTTCTCGGCGGAATTGTGTAGTTACCGGCTTACTTTGATATGAGATGACCACCTTAGTCCTCAGAAGTAGCGACATATTGGCCCCCTTTTCGGTTACTTATAAATGTCTATTACAAATATAAAATAAATGTCTATTATAAATGTCTATACGGGCAGCATTGACCACTTACGATCAGATGCATACTCGTTTGTTATTTCAGTCGGATGAAAAGGAAAAGAGATTGTTAAATTATCCATGTTAAAAATGCAGCGCAAAACTACCATATGTCATTCTCCGAATATTGTATTGTTGTTGTAACACAATTCCATCGGGGCATCGAGTTAAGCCGTTTACGTTGACACAATAGCAACACGACCCTAGTTCAACAACGGGTATGGTTCACTAGTGTATTCCCATGGGTCTGCCCGCTTTAATCACGTTTACGATGGAAATGATAGCCTAACGGTTGAAACTTGCCCTCTCAATCGGGAGGTCTGAGGTTCAAACCCAGGTATGCATCACTGATTCATGTATGTATTAGAAATTAATTATCACTGCTTTTGGGTGAAGGAAAACATCGTGAGGAAACCTACATACCCGAGGGTTCTTTAAAAAGAAAGTTCTCGGAGGTGTGTGAAGTCCGCCGATTCGCACTTGGCCGGTGCGATAGACTATGGCATAAAACTTTCTCATTCTGAGAGAAGACCCGTGCCCAGCAGTGGGACAATAATGGGTTTGTACCAACGATGGAAATGAGTATGCCATGTGTCAAACCAGGTCATAAACTAACTCTGCACCAAAAATCTGCGAAATGCAATCCCTAATTTTTGCGTGGAAGAGTAAAAAAATAGCATTTATAACAGTAATAATATCACAGACAAAGAGAATACATCGACCTGATATATTTTTAAGTCCATTTGGTACCTAAATCTACCAAAGGCTTCTAAAACTTAGTTTGGTGTGGGGAATAAGCATATATAAAAAACGGGAGTTTCCAACCTTATGTGAATACATAGATATACTGTAATACGTAATATATATACTGTAATACGAGTATTACTAAGATTTTTACAAACTATCAATTGCATCACTCGCAGCGACACAACATTCAGAAAATATTATACTCATAACATGGTTATTCAAAATAATGTCTGTAAATTGAAATTCAAAGACACTAATGAATGAAAATGTTACCCCATGGGGACATACATTGAAGGGAAATCATTCTAATAAATCGAATAAGTAGGGATAACCGCACCGGGTTTTTACCGCACTAAAACCCCCCCGGTGGCCGTCCTCGGCGCTATCAAGAGGACTCCGGGATCTCGAAACGACCAGCCACCGGAATCCTCTGAGCGCATTGCCCCATCGGGCTCCTCCCAGATGGGCGGCTGGGCCCACCGCTCCGTCTAGTCTTTATGACGGTATGCGACCACGCATTCCGCTGTCCGCAGTAACGGTCTAATAATTTAAAACTACGTAAACCTCTCAATTGAGGTGCGATGGTTTAAAATTGTCTATCGTCAACCCAATATGGACAATATTGGGTAATACTTCTGAGCATGGTCTTCTCTCAGAATGAGAGCACGGACAATGGACCATATTGCTGAGCACGGTCTTCTCTCAGAATGAAGGAGCATTAGGCCATAGTCCACCGCGCCAAGTGCGAATTGGTAGATTTCACACACCTCAGAGAACTTTTGTTTTAAACCAAGCCGGGCAGTAGTGAAATAGATATAATAATAAGATAGCCTGCGTATGATAATATAACGCTAAGTATTAAAAGACTGGTGTCCAACTACAAGGACGGAGAGGTTGAATAATACGAGTACAAAGGCCATATAGCTTTCATTTTAACTCTCTAAACAAAGGATGCAAAAGCTCTTTACAATACCAAGAAGTGAGAAGCCTTTTATGCCGAATTAGGTCATTGTAAAAGTGTGCGTTATTGTAAAACGCCTTTGACGTCATCAGTGTTGTTGATGTGTGTTTACAGCAAACAGTGGGGTGATAGGGTGTGGGTGTCAAAGGCTACGTTTAAAAATAGATTATAGTACAGGAGTATTGGTCATATTTTATTAATCGAATCCTTTATCTGTCATTCCGTGTAACTGTTCTCCTAAGGGTTTGCAGCATAAATCAATAATGTGTCGTTGAATATAATTTGCGAGTAATCTATCATACTGTTCTAGTACACTGTAAAAGCGTATTTATTTTTAAATTTATTAAAATTAAAATCCAGGTATTTGGAGAAACGGCTAACCCATTGCGGGCTTAATTTCACGTTTTGGGAGTTGCAAATGAATGGTATATTTAATTTTTTTTTATTCAGATTTATTCAAATGCGTTATATTTTAATTGCAGCCTCCCGTAATACGGTATTACGTAAGCGTTACGTAAGGGTAGAAGCGTGGGTTTACGGGGGGGCACATCGCGCGCAGCTTTACCTGATTGGTTCTTGCTCTTCTACCCCGACTCCACCCCTCGGTCTAGTGCTTGTGCGTGCTAGGAGCCCTGGACAGTCGTCGTCTGGAGCTCACGAGGTAAGGACCTATACCAAAGGGAACTACAAGTCTCACGAGCTTTATATTAGAGAAGAGTTTATATATTTTTTTAATTATTGTTTATTTATAGGATGAAAAATTTCGAAATCCTTTTCGCTGCGGTCGAACGAGAGCTCAGGGAGATGGCGGCGCACCGGGAAGCGGTGGCGAATGAAGATGCTGTGGCGGGCGATGCAGTGGAGGCGGCTGAAGGCGCGGTGGCGAATGACGTCGTAGTGGCTGACGCTGGGGAGCCGGCAGATGTCGACGTGTCCGCGATTGAAGACTCAGATAACGACAGTGTTATCGAAGGCGTCAGAAACAGGTAAGTCTTATTTTCAGGTAAGCATAAATAAATGTGTTTTATTCTTATTTTAAATTTAAAATGTGTTTTTAACTCTCGTTTTACAGGTTTTTTTTCTCATTCACAGTCTCGTTTTACATATTTTTTTCATAGAATTTTCTAATCCGGAAAAAATAATGTATATGCTGTTATATGAATATTTTAATAACCGCATTTTATTACTATTTTTAATATTTTGCGTAAAATTTTAATCGGCAGATTTTTTGTCATTACACCATGAAGTATCACTTTGTATTTATTATTTAATTAAATAATGGATGTGATAAAAATAGACGATTTAGCGAAGTTTTCATGAAATTTTACAAGTAAACATACCTACCACAAACTATTCTTTTAAATTTACTGTAGGATATTTTTACTATAAAAAAACTCCTTTTGGTTTTTTTTTTGTAATGATGCTGATTTTTAGCATCGATATTTTTGATCTAAATAAATTATAAACGAACGTAATTTGAGGTAAAAATCAGGGTGTTGTCTCTCGACGGAAAAAAATCGCTCCAAAAGTTCACGAATCTTCAGAATTCCCGGTTTCAATTTAACGAAGTGTATTTTTCCTTTTATTATTTGCTTACTCGTTTACCCATGTAGCGACCTCTTTTTGTACATACTTTTTACTCTTCAGAAAACTTTATTCTTATAATTTTATATTTCAAATTTAAAGAATATTATTTTATGACATTGTAGAAAAGATGATTATTATTTTGTTAGTTTTCGTATCGAGACGTTGTTTTGAGTTTGTATTATTTTCTTGTAAATAGTTTTATTGTTGAAAATATTAAATATAGGCGTGAAAATAACCAGTTTCCTTACGCCCATTACCCACATTATTAAAAGGAAGAGATACGTTTTCAATGGATGTAAAATATTTTTTGTATTTTAACATTAAAAAAAAATCGTGTTTTTCTACGTAACGCAATCGATGTTTGGAGAATTATTTGCTACTATTTATTAGGTTTTTCAGGTCAGTTACTTATGGTATTATGGTTATTGGTGTATGGTTATTTTAAAATATAATCTTTATAAATATTACAACATTTTAAATATGGTCTGTTTACGGAGATGTTTAATGTAAAATAAAAATATAATAAAATCATATTACCACTAAACTTAAAAGAAAAAAAAGACATGTTCAGTTAGTTACAAATTACAAAATAATGTGACGAAAAAAAAATAAGTTACACAATTATCACTAGATGGCGCTGTGTGGTAGGTTGTTAGTATGACACAAATAATAAGAACATTTAAATACTCTCCCATGATATTTATTTTTTCTAAAAGCTCACAGTAATATATTTTCCTATTAAGTTATTAATTATTTTTCCGATTTTGTGTGTTTCGTGAGTCTGACGCCTATACACTCCAATTGCAAATAGCAGTGATAGCCTAATGGTTGAAACTTGCTCTCTCAATCGGCAGGTCCATGGTTCAAAATCACTGATTTATGGTGTCCGTCAGGATGGCCGGTCACTACCCATATTTTACATCGAAATAGTTACTAAGAGTTGCTACCTAGTTGCTACCAGTTGCTACCAATCTTAAAATAATTGCTACCTTCGTATTTAAAAAAATAATCTGCTTTTTAAGGTGACCGGCCATTCTGACGTCAGGATGGCCGGTCACCATTCCAGTTAGAACAATCTGCGCAAATGATTGGAGTTTTTTTTTTACCAAGAGTTGCTACCAAATTGCTACCTTTTTTATACATCGTAATTGACCTCATAGCTGTTAAGGATAAAAAGATATTACAGATTTAATATTAAACGCCTGTACAACTAAATTAGCAAATCCGAAGTTAAATACAATATTCGTATTTTACACAGGCGCCACTTGCACTTTATATTTATATTATATTATTGTATCGTACAATAATGTGATAATATCGTTTGATATTATTTTTTAAATAATGAGTAAAAAGGTAAGTTATTATTAGTCATTTATGATTCATCGCAATCTACTACTAAGTATTTGGCATCCGATCTATACTTATGTCAATAGTTTAGTCTATAGTACAGTCCACTAGATTTTTAATAAATTCAACAATGTGAGAAGAAACAAATGAAGTCCGGGAATGGTATAGGTACCTACGTGTGATTGTGACAAAATATAATGTCGCGACGAGAAGGCCTGGGTTTGATTCTTTTCAGTATATTTTATAATTATTTTTATTTTTGAAATTATTATAAAGAATACAATTTATGTATTTTTTACAAATACTTATAAAAATACAATATTAAAATACTAAAAAATGGCTTATATTGGCATCTACCAACTAACAGGTCCGGTATTTTTTCCATATTAAAAGCAATCAATTTACTATTCAGTAGATCTGTGACGTTGTTATCGTCTTCCTTTTTTTTATATTATACCTAACGATAAGGCAGACGGGCCACCTGATGGGAAGTGGTCACCGTCGCCTATGGACATTTGCAACACCATAGGAGTCGCCAACGCATCGCCGGCTTTGAAGGAGTGCTCTTTTTACACCTTTCTTGAAGAACCCATAGCGCTCTGGGAATACCTCAGGAGGAAATTCATTCCACATATTGCACGTTCGTGGCAAGAAAGAGCGCGCAAACCGGACCGTGGAGAAGAGAGAACACAAAATGGTAGTACAAGCGTACTACCATTTTGTGTTCACTCTTCATTCATCAATACACATTACAATACACATTAGTACATTCATCAATACACAATTATAATTTTCATTTAACAAGGTTTCTTTTGATAAGCATCAAAAGAAACCTTGTTATATGAAAATTATGAATTAATGAATAGTATAAAAAAACTGATTCAACTGGATTTTATCCTGAGATATAAGATGCCATATAAATTAGAACGTTAACTAAATAGTTCGCATTTACTTGTTGGTGTCGTGAAGTTCAGTGCCAGATGAACTACTATTTAGTACAGCTGGTTGAACTTTTTTTTGTGAGGGAATGCAACCTTCAAAAGGTGTACCAAAGCTTTGGGAAAAACTCCGGGTTATGTGGGATTTTTACCCACTCAAACCTCCTTGGTGGCTTTCCTCAGTGCTTGCAGGGGTCCCCGGGGTCCACATAGGAACGCACCGGTGCCACCTGGCACATCTCTTGGGGACGTGTCACCATCCCCCTGCACCATACGGTTTCTACGACGACATGAAACTACACATGCCGCCGTCTTTTCGGTATAGCTGTCTGGTCGGTTTGAGCTCCCACTCTAGCCAAACCCAACCCCAAAAGTCACCTCTTACGACAAGCAGAGCAGGCCGTATTCTACTCCCCGGCTATAGAGGAATCTCACCGACTACATTAAACGTTTGGAAGGCCGCAAAGCTGTTATGCCATAAAAAAATGTTTGTAATTTTTTATTATTATTAGTAATTACTCAATTTTTGCTAAGAACTGTACAATGTGTCTGTTTGAATTATTTTTGGTTTATATCTATTACTGTAATAAATCAATGCTATTCTTTTTTTCTACTTAAAATTTCATCTCCGCCTATGTTAAACCTCCGCATCCGCCTCAGCCTCCGCTAAGAGACCTCCGTTACAACCCTAATATAAATATAAAGTGCAAGTGGCGCCTGTGTAAAATACGAATATTGTATTTAACTTCGGATTTGCTAATTTAGTTGTACAGGCGTTTAATATTAAATCTGTAATATCTTTTTATCCTTAACAGCTATGAGGTCAATTACGATGTATAAAAAAGGTAGCAATTTGGTAGCAACTCTTGGTAAAAAAAAACTCCAATCATTTGCGCAGATTGTTCTAACTGGAATGGTGACCGGCCATCCTGACGTCAGAATGGCCGGTCACCTTAAAAAGCAGTTTATTTTTTTAAATACGAAGGTAGCAATTATTTTAAGATTGGTAGCAACTGGTAGCAACTCTTAGTAACTATTTCGATGTAAAATATGGGTAGTGACCGGCCATCCTGACGGACACGATTTATGTGCCTATTAGAAATTAATTATCACTCCTTTTCGGCGAAGGAAAACAACGTGAAGAAACCTACACACCCGAGAGTTCTATTAAAAAAAGTTCTCGTTGTGTAAAGTCCACCAATTCCCACTTGGCCAGTACGGTGGACTATGGCTTAAACTCTCTCATTTTGAGAGAAAACCCGTGCTCAGCAGTGGGTCAGTAAAGGGTTGACAAGACGAGACGGATTATACACGATATATTAAGAAAATATTGCAGCTCAAGACAAATAATTGAAAACAATAAAAATCTTATTTTTTATCAGTGCTACTTGTCGGCAAAACTCTTTGACGCTCCCATGGTGGCACATTGCTGCGATACAAATAGATAAATTAAGTTTTATAATTCTATCTTATGAGATCTTCATCCATTTTTGTAGAACTTTCCACAAGTTTTTCCATTATTTTAATTATATACCTTTTCATAAATGTTATATGGGATTTACTTTCGGGATCGATTCATCCAGTCTTAAACTCGAATATATTTCTTTCTAAAAATGTTGAAGAAACTATAATCGATTTTTTGGATCATTCTCCTTGTAAAAAATCAATCCTCTTGGCATTTTTTTTTCATGGTAAAGAGTATATTTTATTATGTTTTAGAAATTTATATTGTTGAAAAAAATTAAAAATATAGTAAATATAATATAATTCCCGGAGTGCTGTTAAAAATCCCTTCCGCGGAGATTAGTTTCACTTTTTAACCCACTTCCAAAAAGGAGGAGGTTCACAATTCTTTTTTTTTTATATTTGTTACCTGATTACTCTTAACTGGGTGAACCGTTTTGGATATATTTTTTTTTTATTTGAAAGGTAGTGCGTGGCATGGGGTCTCATTTTTTTTGTTCACTTCTGACAAAGGCATCCATAAGATTTCATTTGATAACCCACTTGGGTATATTTGATTTTTATCCCCAACTTCCCCCTCTATATCTCGTAGAGGGCTGAACTGATTTTAATTGAACATATTTAAGAACTAGCACCCGGAAACCAGCTATCTGACAAAAAAAAAATACATCCAAATCGATTCTCCCGTTTCGTAGCATAGACAGACACACAGACAGACATACCGGTCAAACTCATAACACCCCTCTTTTTGCGGCGGGGGTTACAAAATTACAAATTCCAAATTCAAAGTAATATTTTGTTTATTTTTAATTTATGGCCAGACTAAATATATGCAAATCAATGTGTTAAGTGAAAAGCTTTAGCTGTCAGGATACAACAGAATAATTAAATGCGTTGTTTGAATGAGTATATTTCAATTTCAGTTTGGTATATAACGAATATCAAGGTCGAAAGTTTGATTTTGGTTTCGGATCGGCTGAAAAAAATGTAGTCGGACACTAAAACAAAAGAATCTGAGACGACGTCCTGAAATACATAATTAAAAACAACCGATGACTTTTAGATTTTTGTAATGGATGGACCAATTTGATAATGATTAAAGAAAATAATCTACCTACATTACCTACTAATACGTCGGTATACCGACCTAATATTTATAGACTTCTATGATCTATCGAAATCTCTTTGTAATCGTATCAATTTAAATATAATAACATTCAATATAATAACAATTTGACGACCCGCGTGGCGGAGCGGTTAACGTACCGGTCTTTCGCGCAATGGGTCCCGGGTTCGATTCCCGGCCAGGCAGGTATCTGAATGATGAGTTTAGATTCGTGTTCTGGGTCTGGGTGTTTGTGTATTCGTCTTGTGTGTATCCATGGTACCCACGACACAGGAGAAAATCCTAGTGTGGGGCTATGAGTGTAGAAAGCGTGTTTAAAGCGTGTTAAATATAATAACAAGGTAAATACTTTAAAATAATTCAAATTTGATTTCATTATCGTTTAAGATACTTTCGTTTTTTTTAGCTCGGAATGCAAGGTGGTACCTATGGAAGCAAATATAGAAATCCTTAGCGACGACTCAGATGACTGTATTTTAGTACAGACAGACACGGTAACGTCCGTAGTTAATACAAGTAACCAGAATAAATACATGTATTATTTCGTCATAAAATCTGTCACGAGATTAACCAAGAAAGTTAAAGTTAGCGATGAAGATATGAAAAAATGTTTTCTTTACGCGTGTAAAATATGGAATGCAATATTGAAACATTATCCGAATGTTAAAATGAAGAAAAAGAAAGAGTTTTTCCTTGAACTGATGACATCATACACACGGACAAACTTTTTGCCCCTTCCGGAACCACCGGCATCAGAAATCCCTCCTCCAACACGTAGGCGGGGAAGTTCTCCGAAAAACACAACTAGTACTGGACCAGATGTACCAATACAACATGACACCGACTTCGTACATCAAATTGTAACACCTGTATCAATGGCAGAAGAAAGAAATCAATCTATAACCTCCACACTTCAACCGAATACTGAGGTACTTATGATTTTTGTCTTATTCAGTTCAAACTGTGTTATCGTAATGTGTTTTATGTCTTTAGCTTATCGCTGCTTTGAATATTTAATAATGAAAGCATAAAAATGCTAGAAAATGAAAGCATAAAAATGATAGAGCGCTATATAAAAATTAAACAATGCCTATTGTTTTTTATCTTTTTAATTAATGAAGTTAAAATAATGAAAATAAATTTAAATACCCTTTAACCATCGTGTAATTGTGTGCTTTATAACAAAAAGTTCTCAATCTAAACCATTTTTAGATAAAACTGTATCTTTAACTTAGAAATTATGAATTTTGAACTGTGCCATTTAAATGCAAAACAGCGATACATTAAACGCAAACTAGCATGATATGAACATAGTTAGTCTTAGTATCTACTAAGGTAAGGCGAGAAATTACTATGTGGTCTGAGTGGTCGCTAATGCCTATCGCTCATCCACTAGGATGAGAAGACTAGATCCCAGAGAAGCCACGCATTGATTGACTTTGATTGATGAAGTTATTTACAGACTTTGGACTGCGGTTGCCACTTACCATCAGGTGGATAAATGGAAAATGAATTCCATTTAGAACAAAGGTTTTACCTAAAGAGCTGATAGATGTGTTGCCCCGCCTGTGGACAAAGATGGTCGTCTTTAGTACCTAAACTTAACTGGCATTCAGACCTTTTCATCGAACAATAAGAATTGTTTATATGCACCCCGTTTCAAATTATACGGTATCTATCAGATACTATCTATTTTTTCGAAAATACAACAATTATAGATACTAGTTAGATTTTTTGTATCATTTAATAAACGTTTAAGCCATTTTCATATTGTTTCTACTTATTATTTGTTCTGTGTTATATATAAAAAAATATGATTTGTCTATTTTTACTTTTACCTGTAAAATAATAGTTTCCAAATATTATTTTACAGGACTTACACGGTTTATTGATAAATCTGTCTTATTACACTCCACTGGACTTTGTGGGGGTATGTAAAATTTTGATATAATTATAGTTTACTATTTTAATTTATTTTCTTAAGTATTTTATTTATTTTTAGAGTCCCATAGCCAAAGCGTAAAAACGGAACCCTATTACTCTAAGGCTTTGCCGTCTAACTGTCGCCAGTCTCATGAACCCCGTAATGGAACACATCATCAGTGAAAATGTTAACTGATAGTTGGGCAGTTCATTTCGGTCACGTAATTTTTTAACACGGGTGAAACGTAAGTTTGTGAGAATGGGTGCATTATTATTACTTAATCGCGCGTGGCTGAACTGTGGGGGGATTAAATTTGGTAAAGAGATAGTTTCATCGCGAAAAATATTCAGGGACTACGGGATATATCTTTTTTTTGACTGCGAGCAAATATAGTATGTTGCTACACATCCTTTCTAAAAACTGTTATTTTCTTAAAATTTTTGAAGGTATTCATTTTGGTCACGTAATTTTTTAACACGGGTGAAACATTGTTTAAAAATATTTTGAAGAAGTTTTATCAATTTCTCAAAGTAAAATTCTTAGCGTAGCTTATGTAGAAACCTTGTTCTCGGAAACAAAAGTTATACTTTTTATTAACTACATTTTTTACATTACAATTTCAATATGAGCTTCCATTCATGATTATGAGATAATTGTGTAAAACTATTTCCATCATATATGTATACCTACATTTATGATACATGATTAATTTTACGATAAATATAAATACAGCATAGCATACCTCAAACTTATCGACTTGTAATGACGATTGCACGGACAGTCGTCCGAGCGGCTCTGTATCATGGGGCTAACTGAATATCAGTGCCATGATGCTGCTTATCTGCGTATGGCTTTCGCTGAGTTTGATCCCATTCGCGGTTATTACAGCACATAATGCACTTAAGATAATTAATTTTTACTTATTTTAATTATTATTTTTTAGAATGGCCGATATTTTATGTATTACATAATATTCAAATAACACCTATTGTTCCGTTGTGTCTTATGATAGTATATGTTTTAATTTAGGGTACTATAGTTGTACCGATTATGTGTTGTAGTTATCACGAATAAACTTATTTTTCTTTTCTTTACGTATATTTAGGACGAAAATCGAATTCGCAGAGCCCTCCTGACATACCTATGTCTCTTGATTTGCCTAACACAATGTATGTTATGTTGATGCATCGTGACAATGTTTTACTTGATAATGCAAAAATATTACCAATATCGTAGTTATGTCTTAATGCCATGCACGGTGTGTGTCCAAAGTTTATCAAGATTTATTCAACTTTATTAAGTGCAAGTTGGAACTTTAACAAACTTTTATCCGCAGGCTTTATCTAATGATCCTCAATACCAGCACAGAGGAACAAGAAACCCTACCCTTAATCAACAAATATACTCACAGGTAAATTAATAGTCCCTTTCATATTTTCTTTTTATATCGTGTAGTTAATGACGAGATTTATTTAGTGTTATCGAAAACAAAAAATATATATATAGTTCATTGCCGAATTTCTACCGCAATACAAACTGAAGTTGTACATAATCTTTTGATTTGACCAGTTCACGAAAATATAATAGTAGGTATACCTATAAAACAAGATTATTCTTAGATTGCAATTGCAATTTCTACTATATTATTAATCACTTACTAATTTTACATTAAGTAAAGTTACTCGAATTTCCACAAGACGAATAGTACTTTTATATAAGGTTATAATGAGCAAAATTCAAGAAATTTATAAGATATAAATTTACAGCTAATGACCAATAACGGGAACCATACGTCGTCTACAGCGGAATCAAACGCAGCCCAACAAACCCAACAACAATTGGTAAGTGTGAGTGACAAAATAATGTTATAATATATTTGTGGTTGCCGGGTCATTATTTATATGAGGCGACCATCTTAGTTCTCGGGAGTAGCAACGCGCCTATTATCAGGCTTCCATGGGTAGCAGTTTTCACTGGCAGTTTCCATGTTGTCGGTATGCTTCTTCGGTACCTGATCTCATATAACATAATTGTTACCAAAAATATAATTTACTTATAGAGTATTTTTTATGAGTTGATTCTCGAGATACTACGGCCACAATTATCTTCCTTATACAACGGTGCTAAGCTTCTGCTGAATTCTGATAGGAGGTAGTGAAGAAGAAACATACGACGTGTCTAGCTGCCTCAACGATGACAAAGTTTTTTACCCTGACTTTCACGACAGTAAAATTCCAGTTTAATTTGGGGGATACTACAGACATCCATGAGTAGTAAAGGTCACTTACAATCTAGTGAACTGACAAAATACGGAAGATTAGGCACAGTTAGTTAAGTATCTAGCAGTGGTAAGAAATGTATTAGATTTTCCGTTTCAGGTCCCATTTCACTGTTTCTTCCCTGTAATTCCTTGCTCAAGCCAATCATCGCACGACACCGCATCAAACTCAATCTGTCAAGAGGAGCAGCCGCAAGTAAGTTTAAATATAAGTGAATATAAGATGTGTAAATAGCTTCACTATTTTCAGGTTACTCATAATGTAATATAATGATTTATTATTAATGAAGCGATCATCTTATTCCTCATGAGTAAGTCGCATCTGTAATGGACTGTACATACAATTCCTATTCTATATGTAGTTGGTTATACATTTCCATGGGTTGCTGTGACCACTTACCGTCGGTTAGAGCTTGAGCTCGTTTGCTACTTTATTGTAATAAAAACGTACCTAGAATTATGTGTTTTGAAGTATTTTAAAAAATGTCGTATTAATTATGTATTTGTTACACACCAAATCGATATAAAAAACAATCAGAACACCTGTAATGTTTCCAACTTCTAGTTCCGATCAAGAACAAGCAAGTTAAATATATAAATAAATTATATTTATAACATAATAAATATATATGTAAGATTAATTTGGCACTAAAATATCTTGCTATCTTAAGAATAAATCTATTCGGATTTGTTAAGTGGCATTTACAAAGTGTTTGTTTACAGCCGCCTTCTCCTCCTTTACGAGGAAGAGGATCTAGAGGTGGAAGAGGTTCAAGAGCTAAAAGAGGACCTGGAAGACCAAGAGGTTCAAGAGGTGGAAGGGGTAGAAGCACACGTCAAACTGAGTCACCACCTGTAGCTGAAACATTTTTTTATTCTGGACACTCTGTAAGTTGCAATAACGGAAAACTGCTGGTCACGGGTTTTATCTCAAAATGGGAGAATTTTAGACTATACTGTACCTTGCTCGAGAAGTATTACTTACATTTGACACAGAGCTTTTTTGGAAAAATCTCAGGTGTGTAAATCTTATGATGTTTTTATTTCACCGTAATGCAATGATAATAATTTCTATAAGCACCTTCATTTTGGAAATAATCTGTATTGCGTTCTTGGGACTCGAAGCTATAACACTGGCTGACCCTGACTGAGGGACTGAGTTTCAACCATTATGTACTTGAATGAGAAACAACAGGTACAAAATTCAAAATGAAAAAGTATTAATTATAGGTTCTTTTGTAGGCACACCCCAGGTATTATATGAACCCTACAGGTTATCACCGACAAAGACCCGTTTCCATAGTTAGAACAACGCAATCCAGACAATATGTAAGACAACACTTTTAAGTTACATTTAATTTTAATCTATATATATATAAAAGCGAAAGGTCACTCACTCACTCACTCATCACGAAATCTCAGAAACTACAAGTACTAGGAGTTTCAAAATTTGCATGCGGGTTCTTTTAAGGACGTAAGTGCTCACTAGGAAGGGATTGTATTAAATTCAACCCCTAAGGGGGTGAAATGGGAAAAGCTTTGTAATACATTGATTTGAACGCGGGCGGAGCCGCGGGTACAGCTAGTGGGATATAAAATTACAAGAATCACTTATGATAATGTGTTTATTTCAGACGCCTTTTGTCACAACTTTCACAACTCCTTGTCGATACCCAATGCAACCCCAAGTAGTATCAAATACAGCCAATCAATGCACCAAACACGTAAGTTTATACAATAAAAAATATAAAAAACACTTAATGCAATATTTTTTTTGTTCGTTTATTTTAGTTATTCGGATTGATTTTTATCAAAAAAATTCGATGTGTTTCAGATATCATTATTTGTCTTAAACATAATTAACGTAATAACAAAAAAATATACACGTAATCTATTATTAATTCTTCTACTCGGGTGAAAAAACAATGGATACTAAATACAAATACATACAAATTCTTACCAACATCGAAGTTTAACTCATAGATTTTTAAAAAGTCCCTAAGATATTTACATGTAGATACAATAAATTGTTGTTATTAAAAAATAATAAGATAAACTAAGAGGTGATAGATTTTCAGCTGCCTCCAAATTTCACAGAACCAAGAATTCCCTATCAGGATCATCCATTGTATGCAGGGAGATCATCCACACAGTTCCAACCCCAATATTGTGTAAGGAAGGAAATATTTTACTTAGGTCAAAACAAGTACTTTACTAAATCCCCATTAATAGGTGGTAGAACTAGTGTAGTTCGTCCGGGGAAGTACCATCGCCACACCTATTTCTACCGTGAAGCAGTTGTTGCGTTTCGATGGAAGGGTGTGGTTGCCGGCACACTTTTATATGAAGCGAGCATCTTAGTCCTTGGGAGTAGCAACGAATCTGTGGTTGACTTTAGATAGAACTTCATGTTCTATATGAAGTTGCTCACAGATGTCCATGGACGGCAGTGACCACTTACCATCAGGTGGACTCCATGCTTGTTTGTTACTTCAATTTTATAAAAAAAAAGTAGTAATTTTTATATATTTCATCTCAAGACACTACACATACGCATGCGCACACCCACACGCATATGCACACATCTTTACGATAAAGAGGAAGAAAATTAATTCAAACTCGTTTTCAGTACCCGGCAACTGGTCCGAATATGCCGTATCCATTCCAACCACCGTTCGACGCCAAATCATACACAAGCTTTCACATTCAACAACGAGTAAGTTTATTATTTGCTGTATTTTAATACTTTTTATAGATTTCAATTTCGTTGAGCAAAATTTTAAGAGATTTTTTCCTTACAAGTTCTCGTCGAATGCAAGAAACTCCATGAATTCTGTCACATACCAACCACCACCGGGACACAACAGAGACCCACGTATCCAACAAGTAAGAATACAGATAAAATATTTTTAGTTTTACTATTATGTTTGTTTATTTAGCACGTTTGAAATATTTAGAAAATAGATTACATCTATATTTTGTAAAAAAGTGAAAAGACAATCAATTATGTTCCCTTTTAGGTTTTGTCTAATACCACTACCACGACAACAGTTTACGCCTACGACTCATTGGCTTCTGCAAGAATTAATGCAAACCTTCGACTCCAACAGCAAGAACAAGTACGTTTGAACTAAAAAAATGGCTTTGTTGTCAATAGTCAGTTGGCATCATTAAAAAAGTTGAAAATTTATTAGGATTCATTTTCAGGTCTCGTTTGGAGGTGCACCAACAATTTATCCATACCAATCAATGCCCTCAATGGAATCAAATAGAAACCACCATCATCACCACCACCTACAATATCAACAACAACGAGTAAGTAAACCAAAAAAATATAATAAACTACTTAAAATAGACCCTGTATATTTTTTAAAATTCTTATACCTAACATGACATATTCATTGTGGTGGGCATTCACGTTAGGACGGTCGCACGAACTACGGTCGTATGCGATAAGTTCGATCGTGAATGGCTTGGTCCTAAGGCGGACTGTATGATCAAGGTCATATCGCAGGTCCGTTGAAGTATTCAACTTGAACTGTCATTGCGACAGTCCGTTCGACAGTTCGTGTGACCGTTGTAACGTGAATGCCCACTACAATGAATATGTCATGTTTACTTTTTAAGAATACGTTTTTGTTTTCATAAATGTGGCTGCTATTCATTTGGATGTTTATTTTTAGATGCCATCAGACGTCAATAGCTTTGTAAGTTCTTGCCAATGGCAATCCTCATTCACATCGGGAACAAACTCAGGAGTTATGTCACAACAACAGGTAAAAAATATTGGATATCTTTGACGAAGCATTATTTAGTCGATTAAAATTATGAGGATGCAAATTTATGTAATTTTTTTCAGTCCATATCAACTCGTACAACAAATTCGGACACGTATAGAATAACGCCTATGCAGAGATCAAATGCAAGTATTCACTCCCAAGAACAACAAGTAAGTATGAATGATATACATTTTCGTTAAGGGATGTTCATTAATTACGTAAGGTGATTTTGGCGAATTTTCGACACCCCGCCCGCCTCTTTGGTGAGATGTATTGAGCAGTTTTCTTGTACTTTCTTACAACATGCAGTTTGTTACAACAAGAAAAAATATGTGATATGTATTAAGCTGACACCTCTCGTTCCCTGCTTGAGGTTTTGTGAGATACGAATAGATTCCCCCCCTCCCACCACGTAAACGCCTCACGTAATTAATGGTTGTTGCTTTACATGTACTCGTATGTTTGGTACATTTGCAGCGTGAACAGGAATATAATAAATAACCTTTTCAGATTTCGAATATTGCTACAAACTCTGCAATACCTAGCAGAGAATCGACGCCCGCGATAGAATCAACAAATACGGAACATCAACAACATTATCAACAAGTAAATATTTTACTTTTGTCTAGATACTACATATTTCCTTATATTGTTGTATAGATTAACAATGGCACGCCAGATACGTAGTTTTTTTATAATATCCATCTACTATATTAAACTTTATTACAATTTAAACCTATTTCACACTTTTAAACGCAAGGAAAGTAAGAAACACTAATTGATTACTACCGTAGTATTAACGAAATTGTTTTTTCCAGACTCGCTTGAGGCTACTTCAAGAAGAACAGGAAAGAAGAAGAAGAGCGAACATAGCATCCAATCCGTTGTACGAAACAAACCAAGTAAGTATGTTTTTATTAAAACTGTGTTTAATCGACGTCTCTGCCTGGTTAACAGAATTTAAATTAGTTGTTTTTGAATTTTACACTTAATTACTTATACAATATATAGTTATTTTTATTACCAGTACGATAGACGATTTGAATATTTATGAATTGTATAAATAAGAAGGTAAATTGAGCGTTAAAATAAAGCAATATTGTAGTCTATGATTTAAAATTAATATTAAAAGTATAATTTGTAAAGTTGTTTGTATTAAGTTTGCTACGGTACAGAGTATGTATTTTATTTGTATTAATGTAGGTCATAAACTTTATGTGCCAAATTTCAGGGAAATCCGACCGGTAATTTTTGCTTGAAAGTCTAACAAACTCACATACAAACAAACATCATCACAAAATTTTTCATCTATAATATGAATAATATAGCAAGATAAAATGAAATTGGAATGGGTACCCTTTAATGTGTAATGGGAGCTCACGATACGTGATTTTTAATTTTTTACTGATCAAAAATCACCTTGCCTTAAATATACTAACATAATAAAGGTGAAACTTGTACGATGAATGGATAGATAAATATTTATTAGTCAATCAGAACGGTTTTAAGGTCTGATGACTATAGTTTGGAATATTGGTAGGGCTGTTTTTTGTCCCAGAAACGTATTCGATTCCCGTAGGATGATTTTGAAGTAAAACGGAGCTTAGTACATTTAAACGCAGGTGTATCTATGCACACAGCTACAACGATAATTTGTTGTTTATATGAGGTAGTTCAAATTCCAGTTACAATAATAAGTGAATAACAAATTGGTAAACAATATTTTTGTTTACAGCGCGACTTGCAAGCTATGTCTAATCATATTAACACCAGACTACAAAATACTTCCAGTAGAAGAGGAAATCCATTCGAAGGCATTAACATTGAACCTCGCGCTTCAAATACCCCTCGACAATTGGCACACGTTTCTCTCTATACAGATTCATATCAAGTATTCCCCGATACGACACAAGCGCCAAACACACCGCAAACCAACCCCAATTGTTGGTGGTGAAGTAACACTACACGATTCATATGAAACTATGAATTTCGTGTACATCTTTACTCGTTTAATGATGGTCAGATTAAAGATTCTCATACAGGTAAGGTTAAATATATTCTAATATAGTTTAAGTGAAACCCCTTTTTGACTTAAGAGTTTGTAGCATGAACGTAGCCAGGGGGAGGGTTTTGGGGTTTAACCCCCCTCCTACCCTCTTCCATCTAAAAGTTAAACATGAATATTCAACGCCAATTAATAGCCAACGTTGTCACCACCGCACACGACAGTGTGATGGTGACAGCGATGGCCTAACGTGGAGCTAAGAAATAAAGACTTATTGTTAAAAAAAGAAGAACTATTGTGACAAAAGGCAAGGACGGTCAGTCTATGGAGTTTTTTTTTTTTAATCTGCAATCAACTTCATACAGAACATGGGTTCCATCAGAAGTCAATCACAGATACGTTGCTACTCCCGAGGACTATGGTCGCCTCATGTGAAAGTGTGCCGGCAACCACACCCTTCTATCGAAATGCAAGAAATGCTTCACGCTAGAAATTGGTGTGGCGGTGGTACTTCCCCGGTCGAACTACATTGGTTCTACCACCTTCTAATTTTTGTGTTATAATAAAAAAAAACATGAATATTCATGATATTAATATATGAACTATTACACTATAATGTGGGTTGAATTAGGTAGTTTTCATGAGTATAATTTTTAAGCACCCCAAAAGCAAAATCTTGCTACGCCGTGTATTCTGGTTTAATTTAACGTACATTAGTTAGCACGAGCTTTGTTCTAAAGTAAGTTCGAGTATAGGGTACAACCCATCATTGTCCCACTGCTGGGCACAAGTCTTCTCTGAATGAGAGAGTTGTAGGCCATATTCCACCACGCTGGCCAAGTGCGAATTGGTGGACTTCACATACATCCGAGAACTGTTGTTTTTAAAGAACTCTCGGGAGCGTAGGTTTTCTCACGATGTTTTCCTTCACCGAAAAGCAGTGATAATTAATTTCTAATACGCACATAAATCAGTGGTGCGTGTCTGGATTTGAACCTCGGACCTCCCGATTGAGAGGGCCTTTCAACCATTAGGCTTTCACTGCTCTAGTAAGTTCGAATATACATTTAGGAATTTTTAGTTCAAATAATACCAGAATCCTTTTTACAGGTTTCCCATGTTTTTCAAGCATATCACTTAATGGTTAATTTCGTACTCAAAATCGCCTGTATGTTTCTGAATTATTCGCTAACATTTTGAAGACGAAGCGTCCCTGTCCCTGAAGTCTATAAAACAATTGAGTAACATGATGTCTTTTGCAAAGGTAATGTTTTATTTTTTATAGTTTAGAATAGTGTTTCCTAAACAATGTCCTGCCATGATCCGGTAATTTTCACACTGCCCTTCGTTACCCACTAATTATTATAAACCCAAGCTGGTTATGTAAAATATACTTAAATGTTTACAATGCGTCAATAAATAGTTAGTAATATTATGAAAACAAGGTGGAAATGTAGCGACCCAGCATTTTATCTTTATGGCTCGGCACCGGGACGCGAACCGGCAATTAGGAAACGCTGGTCTAGAAGATTGCTATTTGCCTCTCAAAGTTGATTTTTATTTATAAAATTTTCTTTTACAGATGTGTGCTTCACATTGTCATGTTATCCGGCCACGATTATACTTAATTATTTACTTCACAGTTTTAGATAGGTGGTCTTACTACAATCCACAGGTAAATATTTTTGCTACCGGTAGACATACCTAATATTACTTTTTTTGTTAGAAACGATCTTTATAGAATTATCTTTTACAGATATTATGAACTATGGACTGTCTTGTTACTAATCGACTAATATCATATTTATAAGCACAGTTTACAAGATTGACTGCTGTTTGTACAGGTAATATTTTCTCTATTGGTAGATACTCCATGTTTATTCTCCGGATTAGTTTATATTCATTTCTCTTTTTACAGGTGTTTACGACGTATTATTAAGTTACTTGCCGATAAATATTACATTTCCTACACAAATATAGTTTACAAGAATTGCCACCGTTTACACAGGTACATTTCTATCTATTATTAGATATTCAATTTATTTGAGGACAGGTTTATATCGAGTTTTCTTTTGCAGATATTTATGTACAAATAACAGAAAACATAGAGTACCTAATTTTTTTCAACTATGTTTTAAAATACCATCTTTAGTGGAACTAAATGCATTTGCTTGCGAAAAACTCAACGCAGGTACATATGATTACATAAATATATGTCTGTATTTTAAACAAGTGCTTAAATTGTCTTGATTTTCTAACGGATAATTAATTTTTACAGGTATTTTTCCTGAATTATTTACCTAAAAACTTAAGCATGAGTAAATAACAAACATTTCGATTTCTATAATGTAATAACTTTTATATATTCATTTAGGTTGAAAATTTCACAATTGCTAACGTTTTGGTAATTGTGAAATTTTCAACCTAAATGAATATATGATAAAAATTAAATCAACTCGTTAGTTGATTTAATTTTTATCATTTTTAAAAGTGTTTATTAAAAGTACATGGATTAGCAATCTAGAAAAGTTTCTGAGTTTAACATACGAAGAAAACTACATACATACATATGAGATACGATGTTGACCTTTTTATTCCTGTAGTAATTATACATATTAATTACAGGTAATTTGGAGTTAATATCTTCATCGCAGTCTTTATGCATCCAAACTTGCAACATTAGGTAAGTTTTATATCAAAATCATGTATTATTTTTAACACCTTTCTGAAAAGTCATCAGGGTCCTGTTATATAACATTACTGGGTTATTTCCGAAACTTCATCCGCTTTTGTACTATCTTGTTTTAATCGAGGTCATATCCTGTGTGAGCCAAATTTCAGCGAAATCTTACGAGATTTTTTTAAGCTATTACATAGCATTTACCGCAGGCTTTGAGCGCGGCGACCGAATCAAGAAATTCCGTAACGAAAACCTAACACCTCCCAATCTGCCTACTATGTAGGGCGGCCGACCGTTCGCTTAACGTGTATGTATATGGTACGACAGTTGATCAAAGTATCAAAGAAAAAAACTCTAATGAATATCAAAGAAAAAAAATACTGCATAAATAAATAAATAATTATGTTAGCTATTTGTACACCCCTACCAAATCCTTGCAATTAAAATTTTTTTCATCTACAAATATTAGGTTGTCTGGAAGAGATCGCTATTTTAGTGATAAGGCCGAAAATTGCACTTAACTCATATGGTTTTTATTTTTGTTATTTATTTTGGTGTGCAATAAAGATGTTTTGTATTGTATTATAATTATAATTGCATAAATTGATAAAAATTGCTATGCAACAGTTTTACCACGGCAGTCCCCGAGTGCCGTACGTTTTTTGTTTATAAAAGAGTATCAAACACAATCATACATCCTTTTAATCGTAAATTTCTATCACTATCACTACATATTATAAAACAAAGTTGCTTCCCGCTGTCTGTCTCTATGTATGCTTAGATCTTTAAAACTACGCTACGGATTTTAATGCAGTTTTAATAGATAGAGTTGTTCAAGAGGAAGATATGTATAATAAATGTATAATATAGTGGGGGAACATTGATAATTTTAGATTTTTGACTTTTAGGCAGAACAAAGTCAGCTAGTTTTCTAATAGTTATGGATTGTTAACTTTTAAATGCCACCTCAACAATATAAGTATATCAATATTATTTTACATTTTACTTCTATATAACTTAATTTATTTGTTTTATGCATTATTATATTAAAATTATAGTAAAAAACAACGTTATTATATTATTACAATAAAAACAGTGTAAAAATCGATATCTAAATAACGACTTTATTGATATCAGATTGTAAATTCTGGTATATTCAATATCAAAATTTACTATTTGTTTGAGTTAGGTACCACTTTTGAATAGTAGCTATGAAAAGAGAGCAACGTAGAATTAAAACTTAAACGTTCATTCTTATATTGAAAAACATTTTAAATCAGATATTTCTTTCACAGATACAGCCGCATTTCGGAGTGCCCAACTGCCTAACACCAGTATCAGGATGTCAGGTGAGTAGGATGCTTTTTGTTAAACTAAATATGTAAGCAGGTCCGGGTTAGGGTAACAAATGTAGAGTGATTAATGTATGATTATAAACTAATTTTATGGCGAAATTGTTCCATTTTAGAATGTAACGAGTATTCGTGATATGCGATTTCTGAGTAACGATCGCAGTGACTACGATCCATGTTACTGGGTCAAAATATTTAGGTCGATATATAATATAAATACATGAATGACCTGTGATACTTTTAACACGTATCATTACCATCCTCTCCTTTGTCACTAATCAAACAAGTATTAAAATTTTGTCTTTATTAAAATGGTTGATAAAATCATAAGCTGATTAAATTATAACCTAATTTGTTTTAAGATCGTACCTACTGATTCGGCTTTGCTTATTGCATTTCAACTTCCTTTATGTATATGTGAAGTTAAGACAATATTTAACAGAGATAAAAAACAAGTTTAAAATAAATTATGACCTTAATAAACCATGACATTGTTGCAAATAAACGTTGTGGTTTAACTTAAGCCTGACTTCCATTTAACTAATTTATAATCATGTAAATGTAAAAAGATACCAAGAATTTGCCAATTGGGTGTTAATTGCTCGATGTGTCTTAACACTAGTCCGGGCCTGAACCCTTGGAATATATTGATTACTTATATTTATATAATATTTTCGTGTTGCGTTTAGGATCACGAGTATGGGACATCGCAGAAGTTATATGAAAGGAGTCTTATAATATTGTGAATATATAGGTAATATGTTTATTTAGGAACTAAAAAACTGTCTGAGAATGATATTTCGTATTGTCAAAAAACATTAATTTATGTAGTGTCTTTATGAGATTTTTGATTTAGATTCGTGTTGGTATATTTATTCTCAATTATTTATAGGACAATAGGTTAATAGGTTAATGTTTTCGTAGGCTTACATTAATTATATTATCGAGTCAAGACATATATTTTTTTAATTTGGGTTTTTGTTGTATTGAATTAATCAATGTTAGTACTAATGGTTATTACCTAAAGACATTAGAATAGGCAAGCAGCCACGAAGCATTTCATGAACCATCTTTAGTTTGAATTTCACCGACTCTTTTCATGACCTCCTATATGAGTATTTACTTATTTTGGTTCATGAGGCGCTTCCTAAAAAGTCAATGATAAAAACTTTCCAAAAAAAGGCTAAAAACTCTCTTTCTTGTCAATAATTTCTGAAACTTTCTATATTATTTGAGGCATGAATATAATATGAAAAAGTAGTTGGAAATTAAAGATTTTTTTCTAGTGTGTCCTGGACTCAAAATGAAATGAAATGAATTTCAGTTTATTTATTTTTGCAATTTTAAGAGAAGTTTACTCCAAGTACAAATGTCATTATTACATCAATTGCTTACATGAGTATTTCATTAATACTTACTTACTTTACTTTTACCAATATCTACTATTCAATAATTTTAGGAAACCTTAAAACCGCAATACATAAACGCTACTAGGATTGTGTCTGTGTGTACTTAATAATAATTTTAAGGATTGTGCATAATAGTTATATGAGAGACGAATGTTGAAATGAATATTCTAATTTATTATGAATGAAAGAGTGAAAGAATGGTTGAATGATATTTCCCTGTGGTGACGGGTCTAGAATAGCACCACCGCAATCCTTCAGCGTGTCGTAAGAGGCGACTAATGAAGGATAGAGGACATTGCCTACCCTCGTGGAAAATTTTCGGACTTTTGAAAAAATTGCTTTACTCTGAATAAGATTTCTAAAGACTTTTTCAGAGTTTTTCTCTTTTTTTCAGGAGAAAACCCGAAAAATTTTCACTAGGGTATCAATGAGTTCTCATATCGAAAATAATGCACATAGATAATTATAGTGAATTCTAATGTACTAAACAAAAGCACATAAGTAATTATAGAAATGTGTACATATTGCAACAACGTATTTTTTTCATTTTTATTTTAATCTCTGTACATAAAAAGGCATACCTCTACGTATGTGTTTGTAATAGAATGTCCGGAAATGTTTGCATATATGTGTTTTAGGTATTGGATTTCGTATGTGTGTACGCTTGTATTTCTTCGTGTTCTTAGGTAAACATGTAAGTAAGATTACGAATATTATAGAATGTAAATATCTCAAAAGTAGTCTGTTTTAGAGAATACAGCTAGTCATTACATATCAGTTTCCGATAAAATTGTAGTTTTTTAGGAAAATATATCGCCAAAATATATTTTATTACGACTTCTCAAAACAGTGATTGTTTTGACATTTGTTGAAACTATATTACAAATGTACATAAGCAGATTAATTCTTACCGGGACACCAAATATTTTCTTTATGCGTTTTCTTCTTGGCGCTACGAGAGTCAAAAAACATTTAAAACCAACGTATGTGTCCGATGTAAGGCATGTATGTAAGGCAGGTATGTAAGGCAGTAAGAATGTCTATCTTATTCTGCGTTGTCGTATCATTGAGATCGCGGAATCCTCACTCCTAGGCTGATCCAATAGATTAAAGAAGGTCGTATAGTAACAGAAAGCTACTTGCTAAGTAGATAATATTACGATTATCTTACTTTGACGACGACGGTCGTAAATGTATCATACAATAAAACTTTTATAAAGATAGATTAGAGTAAAGGTTGAATTTTAATTTTTTTTTTTTTCTGATAGTAAGTATGATGTTTTGTGGCCCTGTAGTTCTGGGACGAGAATAGTCCTCGGTATCCCCGGCCTGTCGTAAAAGGCGACTAAAAAGGAGGCTTCGGGGGTTTGCTTCGTACACACCCGAAAAAAAATGCTCACCGAGATACTCGTAAATCCCAAAAGAGGCATTGTAGGCCCCGGTTGATGACTAGATATTAATTAAGTTAGTAAATGTCCATTAAACCTTGCCTGCAACTAAGTTTGTAGACAAATGTTGTACATAAATGGTAGAACGAGTATGGTTTGGCCGGGAATATACTTACTACTTGCTTAATTCTATCGTCGAGCGGTTCATGCGTTTCGATGGAAAGGCGTGGTTGCTGGTTCGCTTTCGTGTGAAGCTACCATGTTAGCCCACGGAAGTAGCAATGCACTTATGATTAAATTCAGATAGAACCCCTGATCTATATGAAATTGGTTACGGATGTCCATGGGCGGCACGAACCAATTATCATTAGGACTGCATGCTCGTTTGCCACTTCAATTAATAAAAATGAATACATCATGTATCTACCTCATTTCTTTTAAAATATTTTATAATTGACTCGATGTTATATATATATATATATATAAATATATATATAAAAGAGTATTAGTTTTAACTTGTACATTTTTTCAAAACAATCAAAGCGGTGCTGTGATAATAGTAGTTGTTACAGGCGGACCGAAGATACGTCTAGAATTGTATTAATAAGTAGTGAGTCCTTTGGACTTCATATTAAATCTAGTTCGTGAATAATTAGTTCGTGAATATAAACACTTTCAATTAATTTCCTTAGTGGCGACTCTCCGTAAATCGTCAAGAGATGTAGCCACTAGTATTTCAGAATAATACATACTTTTGAAGTTTTCTCAATGATGTAGAGCACAGAACAAGCTATTTACGAGTTCCGAACTGAAGTATCGAAATGCAGTCGTTAACCAGATACAACCTGGCTTGCTGAGAAATCTTCCATTACCATAGTATTCCTAAAGGTCGTAAAGAATAATGTATGTCTAGCTGTGTGTGTCTATAATGTAAAAGTAAGAGAAGAAAGTCAACTTCTTATATAAGAAAATACAAGAGTGTTTTCTTGTATTAATGTGTGTGCATATATTTCTGTAAATCGCTCTTTGTGTGTGTGAGTGTTTGGTGTGTGTGTATGTGTATATGTGTGTGAGAAAGAGTGAGAGGGAAAGAGGGAGACAGAGCCAAAACATATAATATGTACTCAGGTCTGATAGTTTGCACGTACGTATAAGTAACTGTATGTAATGTATATGCTTGTACATATGCAATTGAAATCAGAATATTGGGATAGTAAGGACGTCAACTTATTGATAACAATTCGATACTAACGTCCGGTCCGCCTGTTCTGTAGTCAGCTTTTTATTACTCTTTCCTTTGCTATGAGTGAGTGAGTTATCGTATACTGCGTACATACATCTAAATAAAACTGGCTATTCTAAAGCTTTGTATATTTTCATAGTAAGCTCTGAGTGAGTGTTAGGTACGTTAAGATTTTCACTGTTTGTACAGCTATGGCTTATAATCGACGAGTCATGTGGCAGCACTGTGACCACACAGGTCTGCTCAGGGGGATTCGGATTCGATCCTCGCCCAGTCAAATATTTGAATGATGAATTTATTTGTCGGTATGCTTTCATGGCACCTATGTCAAAGAACATATGCTATTGTGGAGCCGAATGCGAGTATGAGTGTCGAATGCAGTATTTATTTATTTTGGGTCGATGTTTATGATCTAAGAATACCTTTAGAATTAAAATATTTTTAAGGGATAATAACGGAGAATATTATGTACATTCGTAATTTCCTGTTTTACCTATCGTACGTACTTTTTATCTTACTTGTTTTATCGTACGTACCTGTGTTACCTATTGTCTATACCTTTAAACATATTTCGCGTATTAAATGCTTAAATTAAATAGTACAAAATCTCATCTGTTCGTTAAGATAAACAATGGCGTAAAACTAAATAATAATACTAAAATAGCTCTTTATCTTTTTAATGTTTTTGAAGTTACTAACTTAAAATTAATTTAGACAGTCAATATTTGAAAAGTTAATTAATAAAAATTAAGCAAAAAATACAACCGACTTCCATGCCACATAAAAGTAAAAAATAATTTAAATACAATATGTTGGTTTACATGGACAGTGAGATAAAAACAAGTTTAAAATAAATTATGACCTTAGTAAACCATGACGTTGTTGCAAATAAACGTAACGGTTTAACTTAAGTCTGACTTCCATTTAATTAATTTATAATCATGTAAATATAAAAAGATACCAAGAACTTGCCAATTGGGTGTCAATTGGATATCAATCGCTCGATCTGTCTTAATACTAATCCGGGCCTGAATCGCTAGAATATATTGATTACTAATATGTATATAATAATTTCGTGTTACATTTAGGATCAAGAATATGGGCATCATCATCATCGCAGAAGTTATATGAAGGACTCTTAAAATAGTGTGAATATATAGGTAGTGCGTTTATTTAGAAACTAAACAACTGCCTAACAGTGATTTTCCGTATAATCAAAGAACATTGTGTAGTGTCTTCAAAAGATTTTTGAATTAGATTCGTGTTGGTATAATTATTTTCAGAAATTGTTTTAGTGTTTTCGTAGGTTTGTATTAATTATATTTTGGACTAAAAACATATTTTTTTAATTTGGGTTTTAATTGTATCGAATTAATAAATACTAGTAGGTACTATAGTTCTTACCTAAAGACATAAAAATAGGCAAGTGGCCATGAAGCTTTTCATGAACCATCTTTTGTTTGAATTTCAGCGACTCTTCTCATTATGACCCCTTATTCCATTATTTACTTATTTTGGTTCATGATGCGCTTCCTAAAAAGTCAATGAAAAAAAACTTTCCAAAAAAAAGACTAAATATTCTTTTTCTTGTCAATAATTTCTGAAACTTTCTATATAATTTAAGGCATAAATGTTATATGAAAAAGTAGTCGGAAATTAAAGCTTTTTTTTAGTGTGTCCTGGGCTCAAAATGAAATAAAATGAATTTCAATTTATTTATTTTTGCAATTTTAAGAGAAGTTTACTCCAAGTACAAATGTCATTATTACATCAATTGCTTACATGAGTATTTCATTAATACTTACTTACTTTACTTTTACCAATATCTACTATTCAATAATTTTAGGAAAACTTAATAATACATAACGAAGTGATATGCGTGACGTCAGGAAGGCCAGGAAGCTTCATTTTTATTCACACTTGAGGAGGTCCGATCGCTTCGGCGGTTAAACAAGAATCTTTTTCTACCGGCGTTCGCTCGCCTTTTTATAACAATGTTTGGTGGTGTGACAATAACAAATTTATGGAGGGTAAACTAAATTACAATTCTAAAAATCATTAAATGTTGCTAATTCAATAAACAAACAATTTTCGATCTTTAAACTAACTAAAATAATTATTATCGGCGGCGTGTTTTTCATAAATACGCGGTTTCGCGCCGACATACATAAACGCTACTAGGATTGTGTCTGTGTGTACATTATAATATTTTTTAAGGATTGTGCGTAATAGTTATATGAGAGACGAATGTTGGAATGATATTCTAATTTATTATGAATGAAAGAGTGAAAGAATGGTTGAATGATATTTACCTGTGGTGACGGGTCTAGAATAGCACCACCGCAATCCTTCAACGTGTCGTAAGAGGCGACTAATGAAGGATAGAGGACATTGCCTACCCTCGTGGAAAATTTTCGGACTTTTGAAAAAATTGCTTTACTCTGAATAAGATTTCTAAAGACCTTTTCTGAGTTTTTCTCTTTTTTTCAGGAGAAAATCCGAAAAATTTTCACTAGGGTATCAATGAGTTCTCATATCGAAAATAATGCACATAGATAATTATAGTGAATTCTAATATAGTAAACAAATGCACATAAGTAATTATAGAAATGTGTACATATTGCAACAACGTATTTTTTTCATTTCTATTTTAATCTCTGTACATAAAAAGGCATACCTCTACGTATGTGTTTGTAATAGAATGACCGGAAATGTGTGCATATATGTGTTTTAGGTATTGGATTTCGTATGTGTGTGCGCTTGTATTTCTTCGTGTGCTTAGGTAAACATGTAAGTAAGATTACGAATATTATAGAATGTAAATATCTCAAAAGTAGTCTGTTTTAGAGAATACAGCTAGTCATTACATATCAGTTTCCGATAAAATTGTAGTTTTTTAGGAAAATATATCGCCAAAATATATTTTATTACGACTTCTCAAAACAGTGATTGTTTTGACATTTGTTGAAACTATATTACAAATGTACATAATTCTTACCGGGACACCAAATATTTTCTTTATGCGTTTTCTTCTTGGCGCTACGAGAGTCAAAAAACATTTAAAACCAACGTATGTGTCCGATGTAACCACAATGTGCCGAGTCATCGCTATGGCAGTAAGAATGTCTACCTTATTCTGCGTTGTCGTATCATTGAGATCGCGGAATCCTCACTCCTAGGCTGATCCAATAGATTAAAGAAGGTCGTATAGTAACAGAAAGCTACTTGCTAAGTAGATAATATTACGATTATCTTACTTTGACGACGACGGTCGTAAATGTATCATACAATAAAACTTTTATAAAGATAGATTAGAGTAAATGTTGAATTTTAAATTTAAATTTTTTCTGATAGTAAGTATGATGTTTTGTGGCCCTGTAGTTCTGGGACGAGAATAGGCCTCGGTATCCCCTGCCTGTCGTAAAAGGCAACTAAAAAGGAGGCTTCGGGGGTTGCAGGCGGTAACATGAACCGTCCAGCGAACCGACCCCGGGGGACGCTGGAATATGTGGTCGCATACCTTCGTACACACCCGAAAAAAAATGCTCACCGAGATAGATCCCAAAAAAGGCATTGTAGGGCCCCGGTTGATGACTAGATATTAATTAAGTTAGTAAATGCCAATTAAACCTTGCCTGCAACTAAGTTTGTAGACAAATGTTGTACATAAATGGTAGAACGAGTATGGTTCGGCCGGGAATATATACTTACTTACTACTTACTATTTGCTTAATTCTATCGTCGAGCGGTTCACGCGTTTCGATGGAAAGGCGTGGTTGCTGGTTCGCTTTCGTGTGAAGCTACCATGTTAGCCCACGGAAGTAGCAATGCACTTATGATTAAATTCAGATAGAACCCCTGATCTATATGAAATTGGTTACGGATGTCCATGGGCGGCACGAACCAATTATCATTAGGACTGCATGCTCGTTTGCCACTTCAATTAATAAAAATGAATACATCATGTATCTACCTCATTTCTTTTAAAATATTTTATAATTGACTCGATGTTATATATATATAAATATATATATAAAAGAGTATTAGTTTTAACTTGTACATTTTTTCAAAACAATCAAAGCGGTGCTGTGATAATAGTAGTTGTTACAGGCGGACTGAAGATACGTCTAGAATTGTATTAATAAGTAGTGAGTCCTTTGGACTTCAGATTAAATCTAGTTCGTGAATAATTAGTTCGTGAATATAACCACTTTCAATTAATTTCCTTAGTGGCGACTCTCCGTAAATCGTCAAGAGATGTAGCCACGAGTATTTCAGAATAATACATACTTTTGAAGTTTTCTCAATGATGTAGAACACAGAACAAGCTATTTACGAGTTCCGAACTGAATTATCGTAATGCAGTCGTTAACCAGATACATCCTGGCTTGCTGAGAAATATTCCATTACCAAAGTATTCCTAAAGGTCGTAAATAATAATGTATGTCTAGCTGTGTGTGTCTGTAATGTAAAAGTAAGAGAAGAAAGTCAACTTCTTATATAAGAAAATACAAGAGTGTTTTCTTGTATTAATGTGTGTGCATATATTTCTGTAAATCGCTCTTTGTGTGTGTGAGAGTGTTTGGTGTGTGTGTATGTGTATATGTGTGTGACAGAGAGTGAGAGGGAAAGAGAGAGACAGAGCCAAAACATATATGTACTCAGGTCTGATAGTTTGCACGTACGTATAAGTAACTGTATGTAATGTATATGCTTGTACATATGCAATTGAAATCAGAATATTGGGATAGTAAGGACGTCAACTTATTGATAACAATTCGATACTAACGTCCGGTCCGCCTGTTCTGTAGTCAGCTTTTTATTACTCTTTCCTTTGCTATGAGTGAGTGAGTTATCATATACTGCGTACATACATCTAAATAAAACCGGCTATTCTTAAGCTTTGTATATTTTCATAGTAAGCTCTGAGTGAGTGTTAGGTACGTTAAGATTTTCACTGTTTGTACAGCTATAGCTTATAATCGACGAGTCATGTGGCAGCACTGTTACCACACAGGTCTGCGCAGAGGGTTTCGGATTCGATCCTCGGCCAGACAAATATTTGAATGATGAATTTATTTGTCTGTGTGCCTCCATGGCACCTATGTCACAGAACGCATGCTAGTGTGGAGCCGAATGCGAGTATGAGTGTCGAATGCAGTATTTATTTATTTTGGGTCGACGTTTATAATCTATATCTTTAGAATTAAAATATTTTTAGGGGATAAGTACGGTCAATATTATGTATGTGCGACTTGTTAATTTTCTGACGTATCCTGTTTTACCTATTGTCTATACCTTTAAACATATTTCGCGTATTAGAATGCTTAAATTTAATTTTACAAAAATATATCACGAAACTATATTTTAACACGACTTCTCAAAACAGTGATTGTTTTGACATGTGATGAAACTATATTACTAAGGGTAAATAAGCAGATTAATTCTTACCGGGACACCAAATATTTTCTTTTTAAGCGTTTTCTTCCTACGAGAGCCAAAAATCATTTAAAACCAACGTATGTGTCCGACGTAACCACAATTTATATCGATCTGATTCTGCGTTGTCGTTTCATTGAGACCGCGGAGTCCTCACGCCTAGGCTGATGCCATAGAAGGTCGTATAGTAACAGAAAGCTACTTGCTAATTAGATAATATAATGATTATCTTAGTTTGACGACGGCGGTCCTAACTGTATCATACAATATTTTTTTTATAAAGATAAGTTAGATTATTGGTAGGTGAATTTACAATTTTATTTTTTTGTGATAGTAAGTATAATTTTTTGTGGCCCTGTAGTTCTGGGACGAGAATAGGGCTACGGTATCCCCTGCCTGTCGTAAAAGGCGACTAAAAAGGGGGCTTCCGGTTGCAGGCGGTAACATGAACCGTCCAGCGAAGCGACCCCGAGGGGGACGTCGGCATATGTGCCGTCGTACACAACTGAAGGCGAGATGAGCGTAAATGCTCACCGGGATAGATCCCAAATTGTAGGACATCATTGTAGGACTCCGGTTGATGACTAGATATTAAGTTATAAAATGTCCATTAAATCTTGCCAACAACTAAGTTTGTAGACAAATGTTGTTCATAAATGGTAGAACGAGTGTGGTTCGGCCGGGAATATACTTACTACTTGCTTAATTCTATCGTCGAGCGGTTCATACGTTTCGATGGAAAGGCGTGGTTGCTGGTTCGCTTTCGTATGAGGCTACCATGTTAGCCCTCGGAAGTAGCAATGCATCTACGATTAAATTCAGATAGAACCCCTGATCTATAGTTATAATGTAGAAATCATTAATAAAAATAAATACAGTATCTACCTCATTTCTTTTAAAATAGTTTATAATTGATTCGATGTTATATATATGTATAAAAGAGTATTAGTTTTAACTTGTACATTTTTTCAGCACAATCAAGGCGGTGCTGTGATAATAGTAGTTGTTACAGGCGGACTGAAGATACGTCTAGAATTGTATTAATAAGTAGTGAGTCCTTTGGAATTCAGATTAAATCTAGTTTGTAAAGCATTATATAACCACTCTCAATTAATTTCCTATGAGGCGAATCTCCGTAAATCGTCAAGAGATGGAGCCACTAGTATTTCAGAATTTTACTTTTGAAGTTTTCTCAATGATGTAGAGCCCAAAACAAGCTATATACAAGTTCCGAACTGAATTATCGAAATGCAACCGCTAACCAGATATATCCTAGCTTGCTGGGAAATCTTTCATTTCCAGTGTCCCTAAAGTAAAGAATAATGTATGTCTAGCTGTGTGTGTGTGATGTAAAAGTAAGAGAAGGAAGTCAACTTCTTATATACGAAAATACAAGAGTTTTTTCTTGTATTTATGTGTGTGCATGTATTTCTGTAACACTCTCTTTCTCTGTGAGTGTGAGTGTTTCGTGTGTGTGTATATGTATTTGAGAGAGAGTGAGAGAGAAAGAGAGAGGCAGAGAGTTTTAATATTTAATACGCAAAACATACATATATATGCTCAGGTCTGATATTATGCATATATGTATAACTGTATGTAAGGATGAAATCGACTGCAGCAATTAACAAAGTCGGAAGTGAAAAAGCATCATTTTTCAGTAGGGCAGATTTATTCTATATTTAGTTTTGAGTATAAAAGATAATGAAAAGAAAAAGTGAAAATATAAACTTACACAAGTAACAGAGTCGATAGGTACCATATCCGATTTAAATCGGACGATATATGACAGGCAACAAAGTCGGTAGTACCACATACGACAAACGCCAAAGATAATCCAAAAAGTAATATTGTAGGAAATGGTACATCCGACCCATAAAAATAAAATAAAATCTGATAATACTGTAGGATCTGGCACATACGACAATATTAAGCGCTAAATATATAATATGAAATTTTCATAAGAAAATTGTGATTAAAAATAATGAAACAAGTTGATCCGTCAAGACGATCGGAGAAACAAGGAGTGTGCACTATTCCCGCTAACTAGGTGGGAACTGGCAGATACGCGCGGCGCACGCGTCCTCTCAGGCCTCGCGCGCTCCGGGAACAGTGTCGCAACATATTTACTGACATTGTTAATGGAGCGCAACGAAAACATCCGACTTATTTCCAAGTGAAAAACATAGAAAATGATCTTTTTGAAACTTGATAGTTTTTGAGGTCAAACATATTCTAAGACTTATAATGCAATAAAACAACATTGGCCAAAATGTAGTACCGACTACGTTAATTGCTGCAGTCGAAATGTATATGTTTGTACATAGGTACGTAATTGAAATCGGAATATTGGGATAGTAAGGACGTCAACTTATTGATAACAATTCGATACTAACGTCCGGTCCGCCTGTTCTGTAGTCAGCTTTTTATTACTCTTTCCTTTGCTATGAGTGAGTGAGTTATCATATACTGCGTACATACATCTAAATAAAACTGGCTATTCTTAAGCTTTATATATTTTAATAGTAAGCTCTGAGTGAGTGTTAGGTACGTTAAGATTTTTACTGTTAGAACAGATATAGCTTATAATCGATGAGTCATGTGGCAGCACTGTGACCACATAGGTACAGAGGGTTTCGGATTCGATGCTCGCCCAGATAAATATTTGAATGACGAATTTATTTGTCTGTGTACCTCCATGGATCTACGTCACAGAACATATGCTAGTGTGGAGCCGAATGCGAGTATGAGTGTCGAATGCAGTATTTATTTATTTTGGGTCGACGTTTATAATCTAAGAATATCTTTAGAATTAAAATATTTTTAAGGGATAAGTACGGTGAATATTATGCATATTCGACTTGTTAATTTTCTTACTTATCATGTTTTACCTATTGTCTATGTCTTTAAACATATTTCGCGTTTATATTAATTGTACATGTAAATTGTAAGTACAAAATCTCAATTGTTCTTTAAAATAAATCTAATAAACAATGGCGTAAAACTTAATAATAATAATAATAAAATAGCTCTTTATCTTTTTAATGATTTTGAAGTTACTAACTTAAAATTAATTTGGACAGTCAATATTTGAAAAAAAACAACTTGAGTTATGTTAATGTTTATTAAAGACGATCGATGATGATGATGAAATTTTAGACTGAAGTGTTAGGTACAATTATTTTTAGGTCTTTTTGAGTCTTATCAGTATTTAAAAAAATACTTATAGCCACGTTTTTGTTAATAATTAACTAGGCATTATATAAATAAGATAAACTTAAAAAATATCTCAGTGATTTTGCAATAAACATGCAATGCAAATAAAAAAAGAAAACTGTAGGTAATCTTCTAATAAAATCTAAAAAAGTATTGCATATAAGTATGTAAGTTGGAAAAAATATTGATCGATCGGGAATATACCCCCTCCACCTATTTTTAGTGTGATGCAGTTCTTACATTTCGATGAAATAGTGTAATTGCCGGCTTATTTTCATGAGGCTACTATCTTTTTTTTTATATATTTGTACCTAACGATAAGGCAGACGGGCCACCTGATGGAAATTGGTTACCGTCGCCTATGGACATTTGCAACACCAGAGGAGTCGCCAATGCATCGCCGGCCTTGAAGGAGAACTCTTTTTGCACCTTTCTTGAAGAGCCTCATGTCATAGCGCTCTGGGAATACGTCAGGAGAAAGCTCATTCCACAGCTTGCACGTGCGTGGTAGGAAAGACCGTGCAAACCGAACCGTGGAGGACCGCCACGGGTCCAGTTGATGCGGATGCGCTTACTTCTCGGAAGTAGCAAAGCGCGCTGATTTATATCTAATTTGAGATTGATCAGATATGAAAGGAATACAATAAATGGATAATCAGTATGTAACGTTTTAATGATACCCGAGAGAATAATGATTAATATTTACCTCTTAGTTTATGTCTACATGTGAGTGTTTAAGTGTAACGTGATTGTGGTTACGTAGAATATTTATTTAAGTTTTAATTCGAAAATAAACAAAGTATACATTTATACTTCAGGTCGAAAGCTTTAAAATCAGTAGATTTTATAAAAAGAATAGACAAAATTAAAAAAAATATATATAGGTATGTTAGATTTTAAATTAAATTAGTTTAGTTGGTTCTCTTAATATCGTATAATATTTATCGCATAGTATTTATAATTTGTTACGTGGTAAGTTTTGGGGCCGTTTCTGATTTATATAGCAACAAAAATTTTGGGTTATCTCGCTAATAAATGTAATGTAATATATAACCAGTAAATTAAATATGAGGTACTGATTCTGCTTTAAATTGTTAAAAAAATCATATTCAAAATTAACATTTTTCCTTTCTTTCAAAACTTACTGTGTAAAATTTGTTACATTTTCTCAGACGGTAAATGGTAAATAATATTTAAATATTAAAATCTGCTTCACAATGCTGTGACGCCGACTGATTAACATACATAATGTAATAATAAGTGTACAAACTTAGTATATTAGTAACAGTTTCATAAACGTAAAGAACAATTACAAAGAATTTCAGGAAATCCAAGCTCTATGGACATAAATGAAAAAATATGTCGGGTACTAAGTTATACAAACCGATTAGCTGCGTAAGAATAAAACAGTCATTTATCTTGGCCGTGTGGTGTTGGCTTAGAACAGCACCACTCCCTCTCTTTCCGAGGATGTCTTGAAGGTGGTAGAACCAGTGTAGTTCGACCGGGGAAGTACCACCGCCACACTTATTTCTAGCGTGAAGCATTTCTTGCATTTCGATGGAAGGGCGTGGTTGCCGACACATTTTATATGAGGCGACCATCATAGTCCTCGGGAGTAGCAACGCATCTGTGATTGACTTCAGATAGAAACTATACTCTGTATGAAGTTGATTACTGATGTCCATGGGCGGCAATGACCACTTACCATCAGGTGGACTGCATGCTCGTTTGCTACTTCAGTCAGATAAAAAAAATGTCGTAAGAGGCGACTAAGCGATCCAGGAAAAAACAAGACTATCTTCCTGTAAGTAAACTAACTTATCTGCTGAGTTTTTAATGTATAATTATAATTTGTATAACATAATGATAGAATTATTAAAACGATATAAGTATAAATTTGTTGGAATCTCTGGTAAATATTTTCACTGAAGTATAAAAAAACACAAGAAATGTACGAAAAAGCAAACTAAACACAAAAAAATTACACAAAAATAAAAAAATAAATGTTTTATGTATGTAGTATGTCTTATGTTATGTGTTTGTACACATGTCATGCAAATGTCATTAGGAATTGACATAGCCGTGTGGTGTCGGCTTAGAATAGCACCACTCCCTCTCTTCCCGTGGATGTCGTAAGAGCCGACTAAGGGATAACTAGAAGATTAAATAATATTAAGTAATCTAAAAACATATTTCAAAAGCTATTTCAGTTTTTAGATTTGAAGATAAGATACTAGTTGAACATCTAATTTAAAAGTAACGGATTTATTAAGTCGTTTTTTTGTGATGACCAATTGCAATTTTTGAGTTCCAATAAGATTGTTTTCCGGTGTCAATATCTATTTCTAGAAATTAACTACAACAAGTACCTATGGTCTGCAGAAGAACAGGGTGTAAACTTTTATAGGCTTTCATTTTCTGTTCTCAGTAATAACTTTTGTTTGATGCTTATATGTGTATCAATTTTAGCTATCAATCAATTTTGCATCAAACAGTTCTTATATTTGGTGCAAAAAAGCGTATGAAAGCATGTTACTTCAACTTAGATACATACTTAAGCAGAAAATGTATATAGTATCGTTCTTTGATCATATTAATATTATTATCACAACAAATCTTCTTAGTCATCTTATAAATAGGCACGTTTATTTGTTGATAATTAAACTTGCTCTTACCCGCGGCTTCGCCCGCACGGTAAAAGGAAATTAATATTATCTTATGATAGCGTGATTCAGAACTTGCAAATTAGTTTTACTAACGCCATCTATTAACAACTACTAAATATGTATCAACTAATAAAACCCCGATGTTCTCATGGGAATGAGAGAGCGCGGTAAAAATAGCCTACGTCACTCTTCGCCCTCCTATTTTCCAGTATATAAACCATATCATATAATAGCTATGTGGCGACGTGAAAGAGGAACAAACAAACACACTTTCACATTTATAATATATATTAGTATGGAAGTATGGATTTTATCGTAATGCAATAAAATATATAATATTATGCTCGTAATTGCCTTTGACGTAATTCGAAAATTGACTACGAAAAACCCAGAACAATACTTTTAAGGAATTTAAATAAACAATTTAACTTTTAAAGGTTGATTGTACAAAGAGGAAATAAATTTACCTGGACTTTTTTCAAACTTTTCGATCCTGGGTATCTTGGCTGGCACATCACTAAAAATCAAATAAAAGTTATTACAGTGGACTAGGTATCTCATGTAGTACTCGATAACCATATCGTATGCACGTGCAAGATTTTCACTTTACCCTATTCGTTCATTATCATAAACAAAAAACAATATAAATATGTAATTATTAAAAAATAAGTACATTTTGAAAAATCTTTTATTATTTCATCATCATCATCAACTTTCTGTCCATTAGATCTCGTCTCTATTCCGAATAGGTATAAATATAATATATGTATGTACGATAATGGAATACTATTATTTTCAATTTTTTAATTAGCAATTAAAAATAACATTAAGGCTAGAAATAACTGGTCTACGCTAGTTTGTGTGTAGTATGAAAATTTGTTAAAAATAAACCAATATTATATCTACTAACTAAAATATGTGTACCTACATAAGAATGTAAATAAAGAAAATCCATTTGTCGTACCTAGTAGATAGTATTAAGTAGTAGTAGTAAACAAAAAAGGTTAAAACCAAAAAATAAATATAAAGGAGAAGATTCACATGAACATTAATTTTCTTCTAATCATACTTTACAATCTTCTAAACGTTCACTGTAACTCTAAAAGCACCTTTTTCTTATTTCTCTTATTTTCCGTTGTATTCGGTTCTTCTATCATGAATAACCAATATATTAGTTGAAAACGCTTGTCAACTGTCATGGTTTAGTACTAACTTTAAAAGAATAAATTTAAAAATATATAATTATCAAATACCTTTAAATATTACATATGCTCATACTTTTTTCCATTTTCACCTAATTGGTTAATTGGTTTTTTATAAGTATATAAAGATATTTTTATAAATTCTAGACAAAATAAACATTAAAACTAATCAAATGCGTCGTCCTTATCACATACAAATTGCGACATATTTTTGTATCCTGCCATAAAATCACCTTTCTTTAGTTTCTTCTTTCATGTCCCCTTTTCCTATTAACATTGTCTTTTGAACGCAATAAGAGACAACTAACTAATCACTCTCTAAACACTCTTTCACTCTTTCTCTAATAGGTACCTAAAAACTATCAATTTATTAGTCAGCATCAAGCTTCAAATGTAATTTAATTCCATATGAGTATTAAAAATAATAATATTGAGGCTAAAATGTAGGCTAAAAAATAAATTAAATAAGATTGCAATAAAGTAAATAACATGTCTCAGTATTGAGAAAAGGGGGAAATATTCGCTTAAAACATGTGGTAAGTACATATCATAAGACGCTTTATAATAGGACACTAAGAAGCAGTCGTTTTTCATATGGATAATATAACAGTATGTAGGTATTTGATATTTGAATCTGCATGCTTGGTCCGATTCCTATGAGAATTTAACTGAAATATTTGGATAGGACAAATAAGTTTGTCCCTGTTGTTCCGGGACCAGAATAGGGCTACTGTATCCCCTGTCCGTCGTAAGAGGCGATTAAAAAGGGCTTCCGGGGTTGCGGGTGGCTAGAGTGGGAGGTCGAATCGTCCAGCCAAGCGACACCGGGTAGGACGATGGCATGTGTAGCCGAATGCCGTCGTAAACACCAGGAGATACGGTGACCTCAAATGCTCACTGGTGAAGAGCCCGGGGGTTCATCGCGCTCGGAGGACTCTGGTGGTGTTCCGTTGGAGATCCCGGAGTTCTCCTCGCAGCGCTGAGGACGCCACCGGGGGGGTTTTAGTGAGGTAAAAATCCCACATAACCCGGTGTTGCTCCCACGGCGTCGGGTATCTTTAGAAGGTTTGCCCCTTGATAACAAAAAAAGCTATGTTTCGTTTAAAAACAATGATTGTGGATAAAATGTTTTGTTGATATTACTATGTAAAATAATTAAAACTATTAAGACTTTGATCGACTCAGCGGTAGAAAATGTGGCTTATAGACAAATAATGCTCGAATTCTTTTAAACCGACTTCCCAAAGGAAAGAGGTTATCTATTCGTCACGTATATTTGTTTTTTTTTATGTATGTTCGGGCGAAATGGCCAGAAATCGTCGACCTATCGACACGATTCATACGACATTGTATATGGCTAGTTTCACAGGCGGTCCAATATTGAGGAAAATGAAAACCTTCAAGCAGTTTTCCCGGAAAATTAGAAAATGTCGGTTTCTTCAAATCTTGAATAACTTGGGTGTTTCTGAACCGATTTCGATTTTCTTTCTTTTATTTGATAGAAAATTTCATCACGCAACTTTTTTTCTTGGATATGCTGTGATGCTTAACTCTTTGAGTTATGGGGTGGAAACCATCACCACTCCTCAAGTTTTTTAGATAATTTAAGTTAACTTGACTTCTGCCAAATCGATTCTTATGAAACTTGGAATATGTATTATATATCTACGCTTATATAGGTTGACGAAAATTTGACCTTCAACTCCTCGATCCTGATGATGCAGGGTTACTGCTATCCTAAACTATAACAGTTAACTATTTGGTGCTTACATGTATGTAATAAGACTACTAAGCAGAGACATGTGATGAAAAATTTGACCTTCAACTCCTCAACCCTGATAATGCTGGGGTCCTTCAAGTTTAAACCATAGGCATCGGCCATATTGTGCTTGCGTATATATAATATTATTGTTCACAATACCAACAATGAGTTTCGGAGAGGACATAATTATGATCAAAAATTCCACTTTGAATACAATTACCTGGACGATGCAAGAGTACTACTAACCTTTTTAAATAGGATGGGTTAGGTTAGGTTGGAACTTAAAAGAAAACATAAAAACTAAGCGAGCAGGGCGCGGCAGCGCTCTGCGAGTGGTTGCGCTCAGTTCATACGCATTGTAACAGTAATGTAAGATATCGCTTAGGCTTTTGTTTGACTTGTCATATAAAATTGAGTTTGAATTAATGTTTCCATGTATGCATGCACTATGCAGTCTTATTGATACTATGTATTACACAGTCAAGTATAAGTAAATTTATCGTCATTAAAAAACGTGAAAAAAAATTTAAACAAAAAAATACAACCGACTTCCATGCCACATAAATGTGAAAAATAATTTAATTACATGTTGGTTTAGAACAAACACAGTACTTAGTACGTAGTTCCGAAGTCGGCGCCCATATAAGACACATGTAGTTTCGTCGTGATCCAGCGAAATATGGTGACTGTATAGTATATCGTTATTTGCAGAAAGTGTTATTTTTGTCTTCTATACCTAAACTCACTAATGTCCGTGTGGTGATCGTAAGTCCATTCTGGACTCGCCTGTAAACATAATTTTACTCCACTGTTAGTTAACCTTCCAGCTAGTTTTGGGTACGTGAGTCTTGGGTACTTGGGTACGTGGATAACGTGCCTCTTCTTCTAATGGTTTGCTAATAATGTGTCATACCACGTAAAGACTTCAACGGGTTTAAACAATCAATCATCTCTAATAGAGACATACCTTGATTTGCTATTTGCAAGGTCGCCGTGTATACAGTACAATCGACCGGCACAGCACAGGTACCTTTTTTCGTGCAATATCTCGTAATGGTACGCGATGGTAAATAAGAAAAAGATAAGAAACATTTGACTCACAAACTAAAAAGAGACTCTTATAACCTACTTACCCTATTTTTCAACGTGTAAACGAGTCTGGGATATTTATCAAAATCGATCCAATAGATGTATATCCATTTTCCGAAAAATTTAATTCAATAGTTACATTAATAAAGCACAGTTTGTTCAAAATTACGCTTGGGAAATTCAAAATTAACAGTTTGGGCCACATTTTATGCCGCTGAGTATATTTCGGTAGAGAAAATTACTTGGCTATGATGAGGCGAGAATAGATCAGTATTTCAAACTCTTTCCGTTAGAGCTGTGCAATGAGTAAACCAAATAATTGTAAATATTATACGTATATAATACGATTTTCAGAATCAAGCTACTCTGTGTACTACATAATAATATAAGAGCCACAACAGGGCTGTTTTGTAGGATAAAATTAGAATATTAGCCAGATTCTAGGTAGTAGTAGTACTAGTGTAGTTTGACCGGAGAGACATCACCACCACACCTATTTCTAGCGAGAGGCAGTTCTTGCGTTTCGATTAAAAGGTGTGGTTTCCGGCTCTTTTTTATAAAAGGTGAAGTTGCTTACAAATGTTTATGAGCGGTAGTAGCCAATTACCGTTACGTGAATTGCATACTCGTTGTAAAAACCATTGAATAATGTAAATATTACTTGTCCTAGAGTTTGCAATTACCTTTGTACGTGGTTTATAAGTTATGAAGTTATATGCTAAGTGAATTGCCAATTGATCTTGTTAATTGTAAGGCTTTATGAGCTAGTAGCATGCTTGCATGCATGGATATCTTTCTTCGGACGCTTGCCACCTAAAATATACATTAGAGCATTGAAGCTCAGTGTGTTTTATATGAAGCCTTATAGACTGCTTAGAGTTTGAGAGCAAATTAATGATAAGTTTTTTGATCTTAGCGTGGCATTTAGCTTACTGAAATAGGCCTGAGAAAGAGATCTCTTATCTTATTGGTTGATCGCTTGCGAAATCAATTTTTAAGAAATGTGCAATTGAAAATTTGTATGCTTAATTAAATATAGTTTAAAGTAACCTAATTATTTAGGTACAGAGATACGAATGTAGAACGAGCTTGTCAACAGTTTAACGTTGAAAATGTAGTTTAGTAAACTCTTCTATGATTAGATATTACAGAGTCATCGCTAACTGATTCTAATAGAAGTGTTTTATATAAATATTTAAAATTATAGTACCGTGAAGACATATAGTGAGCAATTGGTGAGGTACCTTCTACGGACCCCAGTATTTTTAGATTAAACGCTGTTTTTGCAAAACAGTGGATCTAGTTTAGTAGTTTAATATCAAAAAATTATATTAGGTATCCATACTATAATTTATTTGTATTTATTTATTATCCGTAGGTATTAAATAAGTATGTATTATAAACATTTTGTGCGTGTAATTTGGTAAGAGTTGAAATACATAACAAACAAATCTATTTACAGTAAGTACAAAAAATATATTTAGACGACCCACGTGCCGCAGTGGTTACCATACCGGTCTGACACGCAGTGGGTCCCGGGTTCGATTCCCGGCCAGACAGGTATCTGAGTGATGAGTTTCGATCCTGTTTTGTTCTGGGTCTGGGTGTTTGTGTATTCGTCTTTGTGTGTATCCATGGCACCCACTACACAGGAGAAAATCCTACTGTGTAGCTATGAGTGTAGAAAGCGTTTTAAGTTTTTAAGTTTATATTATAATAGATAAAAGAAATTATAAATAAAACAAAGAGTCCATAATATACATAATTAAATCTACAACAATAGCCCCGCAGGGGCAGCTTGTGGCGAGTTGTTGGTGAGTTACGCCACCACGGACCCTAGTAATTTCTGTTCGGTTCAATCCACTTTATCAGTAACATCTGGATCTAATCTAAATAAATCTTGCCAATTCTCGAGCTTTTTATAACCATCATAGAAGAAACTATGCTCAGAACAAAATAAAAAAGTAAGCTTCCCAAAGGTTACTGGTATTTCATTTAAACATAATGGCATTCTAAATCTCTTAATGCCAGCATGAACCGAACATTATCATGCCATAGAATACGCTGTGGCGTATACTATATACATATACCTACATATTGTGATATGTAGGTATATTGTATACAGTATAGGTTATACTTTGTAAATATATAGTGAAGTGACTATCGAAGCTAGGATGGATTCGGTAGACCAAAAGTTGAAATTATTAAGTCGGATTTTTATGAAACTCTGAAGCTTAAGAATTAATAAAAAACAATTATTGTTTTTTTTATTTAATTATTATTTTAGGACATTATCAATAAAGTTGAAAATTATGTATTATTTTCTTCTGTAATTAAAAAATATATTATGAAGGAAATTTATGTACCTATTACATTTTATTAAAGTTATTTTTTTAAAAGACAGATTTCAAGCAAACCTCGGCCAGGTTTTATTTAAGTATATCTTACATAGACCTTAATTTAAATAAATGAAACATGCTGTGTGACGAATATATGGACAATACCTGTATGTAATAATTAATAATGTTGATGCTGTCTGAATGCTGGGTATGTGTAAGTTGTGTGTGAGTGTGTATGTTAGTTTAAGTTTGTGGTCGGTAAAAAAAATGTCATATAATCTTGAACAAATCATTTACAACTCGATACGTTTTATAATTACTGGAGTAATCTGCTCTTAAATTGCTCAATAATAATTTAATGGACACATTATATTTCAATTGTAACATACAATTTTTTAAAACTTTCTGTTTTACATTCGGTAAACGTAAAACTTGTATATAACGTATTAAAAGCATCTGTAGCCCATCAGTTCTTTAATTATTGAAAGAAATATGATTTATAGGCTACCGTGTTTAGAGCTGTGTACAGTAAATAGCTTGTAAGTATTTTTTTCTTGGAATAGATTTTAACAGATATGTAAAAACAAAAAAAAAAACATAAAACGTGTACTAGGCAGGAAAAAATAAAAAAATATTGTAGTTGTAAATATGTAAAACATATTTAAATACCCAGAATATGTATAATTATCAAATGTTAATGAGGTATATTAAATATTTTTATAAATCTATTCATTAGCCATGATAGAGTTGTATAAAAAATAAAAAATCCTTATAGAATATCTTTGTTATAAAATATTTAGAGGAATATAAAGTGTAGAAAAAAGTACAAAACATAAATAAACATAATAGAAACAATCTATGTATATAAAAAAACGTAGTTAATTGTTATTGTATATGTATGCATGACATATGTATATGTATTATTGGAGCCAAGTTTTTAGTACTATTATGTAATAAAAAAAGGTTTTCGTTAGAATGTTTTTAATTCTGAGCTATAAATAGGCTAATGCTATTTCAATATTTTGATGTATATTCGTAAAAATCAAAAAATAAATAGCCGCCAAAAAATAAATGACATAGCCGTGTGGTGTCGGCTTAGAATAGCACCACTCCCTCTCTTCCCGTGGATGTCGTATGAGGCGACTAAGGGATCCAGGAAAAAACACGGCTATCTTCCTGCAAACAAACCAACTTATCTGCTAGTTTATAATGTACTATATTAATTTGTATAAAATACTGATTAAATTTATGTAAATGTGATATAAGTGTAAAATAGTTAAAAACTCTAGTAAATTTCTCCACTAAAACTATAAAAAAACACAAAAAGATATATATAAAATCAAAACAAACACATAAAAAATATAAAATGACACAAATAAATTTAAAAAATGATATTTGTATTAAGTCTTGTATTATATATTTGTAGATATGTTATACAAATGAAATTAGGAATTGACATAGCCGTGTGGTGTCGGCTTAGAATAGCACCACTCCCTCTCTTCCCGTGGATGTCGTATGAGGCGACTAAGGGATCCAGGAAAAAACATGACTATCTTCTTGTATACAAACTTATTACTGAGTTTTCTAGTGCATAATGATAATTTGTATAACATAATGATACAATTTATGTAAAGTTGATATTAGCGTAAAGTAGTTCGAATCTCTAGTAAATATCTCGACTAAACTATAAAAAACACAAAAAAATATATAAAATAAAAATAAACACATAAAAAATATAAAATGACACAAAAATAAAAGTAAAAAAAATGTTTTATTTGTATGTAGTTTTGTATTATGTATGTGTACATATGTTATATAAATTACATTAGCAATTGATATAGCCGTGTGGTGTCGGCTTAGAATAGCACCACTCCCTCTCTTCCCGTGGATGTCGTAAGAGCCGACTATGGGATCCAGGAACTAACATGACTATCTTCTTGTATACAAACTTATTACTGAGTTTTCTAGTGCATAATGATAATTTGTATAACATAATGATACAATTTATGTAAAGTTGATATAAGTATGAAATACTGGTAAATAAATTGTGAATATAGAACAAAATTTAGAGTCCTTTATTGTACATAGGCAGTATAAAAAACAGTAAAACACAAAAAAAGTAAAAAAAAAAAACAAAAATGTGTATTATACTCGAAAAAAATTTAAAATTTCTTTATTGATTATGTAGTCTCACAATAAGTACGTCGGTTCTTTCGTTCTCACATTGCAATATCTGCTGGATTTTTACGAATAAAATTCAAAAAAATATTGTTCATCAAATATTTGTCTATTCTTTGTAAATTTGCTTTGTAGTTAGTTGTTATTATGTCCATAAACCTTAAGGGCAATTTGAATATTCTCGAAGGACTAAATAGGTGATACGATAGCTTTTAATTGTAATAAGTTCGCACTCAAGGCGTACTAAGTCTTCTTATTCCTATTAGGTGTAACATAGCGCTTTTCTGAATCTATTGGTATATCATTAGAATATTTAAGTGTATATATATTGACCAATACATACCTCTTAATATAAAGATTTTACTATTAAAAGTATTATGAAAGAACGATAAATATAGTGCAAGCTAGATTGAGTAGGACGTACGACTTCAGTAATCATTGTATTGGAATATGTACATAGATATTACACATATATACATGGGGATGTGCGAAATTCATAATTCAATAGTACCAAAAAAATATAACAAAAATGTATAGTCTACCAATTCGCATTTGCCCAGCGTGGACTTAGATTATAGAGTAAAATTATCATTCTGAAAGGAGAGCCGTGCCCCACAGTGGGTGAATAATGGGTTAACGACGAATAAAAATATGTCCTTAAATATTTATTTCAATAGCATATATCTGCCTATATTTGAGATGTAACAGTTAATATCATGCATAGGACTGTATTAAAAAAATATACACGACGATTAGATAACCTCTTTTCTTTGGGAAGTCGGTTAAAAATAATAAAATATATAATTTCCTCTAAAAGAAACTGAAGAAGTACAAGTATTGGTAGTTTACAAATATGGTCTAATAGTTATAATGTATGGTGGGGTATGATGGCTTATGGTCTCTTCTCGTAAATCTCGTAGGAGGCGACGAAGAGACAAGAAAAAGAAATAAATCTAAGATGAAGACAAAACTGCGATGTAGCTACTACTAATAGTATGATCCAAACACTTGGACGACAAAATGTGATTCATGTAAATATAATTATGCATTTTTGTACTTTGCTCCCACGTTTATCTTGGTGAGGCATGATTTAAGTGTAGTGCAAGGTGTTAGAAAGTATATGGTAGATCAAGGTGATACCGTCGACACACTTATTACTAGCGTGAAGCAGTTCCTGCGTATCGGAGAAAACGTGTACTTTCCGACTCACTTTTATATGAGGCGATCATCGTAGTCCTCAGGAGTAGCAACACATCTTAACTTCGGATAGAACTGCTCTTATGAACTTGTGTAAGCAATTTGTAAAGATGTCAATGGACCGCAGTGACCATTCACAATCAGGTGGACTGCGTGCTCATTTTCTACTTCAATCTTATATAAAGAGTACGTAGTAACGGGTCTTTAGCGCCCGGAGAGCATTAGTGCCGTTGGTTGTGTTCGATAAAATAATTATGTAGCTGTAATACTAAAACAGCGTAACGTAATGTTATGCTTAATAAGGTGTAAATTGAAAAGTCAAATCGGCAAACTGTGATACATAGTAGTTCTGTCACAGAGCAGCCAATTTTAATATCTACGGTTTGAATGTCATTGTTTATAGCGTATGCCTTAAGTATGAGATTACGTTTCTCGAGTAATTGTAATTTGTATTGCACGTTTATGTTTACGTTACGGCTTAAACAATTATTGTTTTGATTGAAAATATTAAAATCGTACTTTGTTTGTTGTTATTTGTACTTCTGTGAAAGATACCATTATGGTTACAATCAATATGACAGGTAGTTGGTTCAATAGTAATTGTCGTTATTATGAATTATTCTGTTATTGTACTGAATTATTCGGGTCTGTTATCAAGAATAAGAAATATGTTTCGCGCTTAGACGATCAATTTATCCATATTTTCCGGTTGCGCTTGAATAAATAGGAACAATTTGATTATTCTGGCCGCAAGGTGGCAGAAATCCTTCAGAGACGCAACCGCCATATCTTTTTGGACTATAATTATAACAGTAGTGTTAAAGGCTGTCTTCTAGTTTGAAGGATTTAATATTATCCTAATACGGTAAAATTAAAAGTAATAATAAACAGAAACATTTAAGCCGTAGAGGAAGCCTGCCTGTGACAATTATGTCTTTTTTTTGTCGTGCTTGTCTGCTTCTTGTATTCTC